>CM060911.1:27435000-28666666 GCA_030737875.1 Allium sativum | reverse complement strand
ACAGACAAGAAGGGTTAAGTTAAAAAGGAACATTTAACCAATACAGTATGGATGGGTAGGGTTAAGTAATAAGAAATACTTAACCAATATAACTTGGTTTGTAGGAAGGTTAAGTCAACATGAATTACTAATAACACTTAACCAGTTTAACAGGATAAATGAAGAGGGTTAAGTTAGCTTGAATTGACCAATGACACTTAACCAATCCAAGTTGATAGGAAAGAGAAATAAGTAGTAAACCTTAGTTAAAAGGAGCTAAGTAGTAAACCTTAGTTAAGAAAGCAACGATTCGGGAAACTAAGTGGTAAACCTTAGTTAGCAGAAACTAAGTAGTAATTCTTAGTATGACACGGAAAGGAGAGAACGTCCATCTGATTAAAAAGAAGGCTCCAACGAATTGGGTTACGAAGCCCGAGGCTTCGAGGGGACGTGAGGGTACTCTTGGTATCCCTCTGTGAGGCTGCAGATGATCCTCCTGGGCTCACAGAGGTTAAGGTCTGCGTAGAAGAACCAGGGGTATGCCTTGGTTGCAATACATGGCAACCTAAAGACTAGGATGGACCGGCGTGATTCGGCGAGCAAACGGTAGCCCTGTGATAGCGACTCGTCATCTACCATCCATCTTGAGTCAATCGAGATACGTGAAGCGGAAAAGCGGAGAACTCCAAAAGACCATATACTTGCTATCTAGTTATGGGTGAGGATGGCCATAGGATAGTGGGGCACCAGGGGCCGGCGTATAGTTCTCATTTTACAAGGTGTGCCTTTCATTAGTTGAGGGAGGGGTCAAGTGGGACCATAGCCACTGGAATAAAAACAGACCTTAGCATCTGCATCGGCAGATATCTGAAAGCTCCAGACCGAGTTCTGTATTCCTTGATTTGCCCTGTCACAGGACTCGGACCGCACATTACAGGACATGTGCACCTAGACAAGCGATAACGATTCGCGATACATGCATGGGGATGTATAGGAGCATATACCACTCTAGGTTGTGTGTCCTAGACTTGGGGCATCGTTCGACAGGTAGCGTAATCCCTAGTTGGACTTGGTGGCATAACCTTGAACTCGAGAAGCGTTCAGCAGATAGCGTAAACTCTAGTTAAATCTAGAAAACACTTGGTAGAAAACCCTAGATTAGATCTAGGTAATACATAATAAATGTATGTCTGAAGGCAATGGAAACTACAGGGGTTGGGATCACGTTATCGTTACTAGTTGGAACACTAGTTAGGTGGTGCAGAGATATAGAAACCAGTATAACAAGGAAATAGCGAAGCGGCGAAAGTATTAGAGCATATCCAGTTTATCTTATCTTAGCATATCTTATGATTATCTTGTCTAATCTTGCTGACCCTGTGGTCATGGTGTAATCTTGGATTCAGTTAATTCATGTCGTTTGTTTTTCCATGTTCACATGCTAGAAGTTACTGAACTTACTCAGGCTTTATGTCTGACTCTGTTTTTCTTTTGTCTTCTTCTCTTCCGTTCCCCCCCAGGTAGTAGAGGAAGGAGTAGTATAGCTCAGGTTAAGTTGGACTGTCACTCTTTCCCAGCTTGAAGATTTGTCGAAGTTTTGCTTGGATTCTCTTTCCAGATGCTATGGCTGGTTCTTGCTACATTGGGGAATATAAATGTATTTTTATGCTTCTTTATTTTGTAAGACAGAGGACACTCTGATATTGTAAAGAAATCTTTATACAAACTATTTTATCAATAAAGCAAAGTTTTATTTTCCGCTATTTAATTTCTTTTTGTCTTGTAATTTATCTTCATCTTTTACCCTAAATGCTCCACAGAACTTAGTGCATTCCCTTTGTGAGTGACACTAACGGACGTGGGGTGTTACACGTGGTATCAGAGCTGAAGGTTACCAGATAAGATAAAGGATTTGAAAAATTATTTTCAAAACGGTTTTAAAAGAAGCATTTTCAAAAGAAAAGTTTTGTTTTGAAGGCATATTCCCCAAAAAGCCATACGCACTATCTTCTCTTCCTCTGTTTTAATTCTTGTCTCCTTCTTTCTTGAGTCTCTAGGGCTCCTGGCTTTCTAGGATGTAACCTCATCGAAGGGCGAAGGAGTGCCCAACTTCCATCTATGGCTGTGGTTGTTTCACCTACGGCCAGTTTTCTTTCAAGCTTATAGAGTTTTCTGTACGATGGAAGCAGCTTTCGAGAGATTTGTCAACATGACTACACACAGAAGGGGATGAGGAGTTTGGCTAGGGAGCACAAGCCTGGGATGAGGAATTCATGGATGTAGATTTAGCTCACGAAGGAGGAAGAAATTATAAAACCTAAGACAAGAGGAAGTATCTTTGCTAGGGTATGATAGGGCATATGATTAAGGACAAGGGAAAGAACGAGGAACAAGATTTTCAGAAGGGCAAGTACATACTTTCACCACCAAGCGTACCTAGGAGAAAGGTAGTAAAGTTCTGTTGGAGGAGTCTAGTTTTGTTATTCGTTTTAGCACTTCGCATTTGTTCATATCCACTTTCATAGTCGAGTCTCTGCACCATAGTACTTGTATAGTAGAAAGATCCCACTAGAGTCTCAAATCCAATTGGTGGTCCGACCAGTTTATTTTTGGTTAGTAGGGGTTTGAGAATTGCTATCGAGTTTGCTTATATTATCTCATGTAGATCGTTTAAATTCGGAGGAGATATTCCTTGGGTGCTTGTATGATATTGGTTTAGGCCTTTGGGGCTTGTACTTGAGGAATGTTGAGTTCGGTTTGGATGGTTTGCGTGAGAGGTGAATAGTTGTGGCAGGCACTCCAAAGTGCACGTAGTGACCTTTCGACTCTTATAGTTATGGCATGGCGGATAAGAGGGAAACCTCTAACCATCTTAGTACGTATACCTGGTACTGTGATTGACATCTGTTTATTTTGGAAATGGAGATCCGGAACTTCACAATCGTGAAGTTAAATTAGTTAAGATACAGTGGAGTAAAGCTCAAGAAGGCTAGATACTAGCACATACCCTTTTCCTTGAGGGTGCATCCTTGATTTCTTCGTTTTAGGAGCTTTACGCATAATTGTTTTTCTCTTTCCAAAGTATATCACCTAGGCCGTATCTTCGATCCTTAGGTAGAAGCCAATGGATGTAAACATGTATTTGAAACATGTTATGGTTGATGGTTGCAAGTGGTTGCTAATGGTTGCTTGTGCGTATTAGGCACTAGATCAATTCAGACGCTTTCATATTGCATTTACAGATATGTATTTGTTTGTAAATTGAACTTGATATGTTATCATATGGTTGTAGCATATGGATGAATGGCCATGCACGCATATAGTATTTACATAACTAGGGATGCTTGCATACATGGTTGGACGCATGGCACTGACATGACTCGCATTAAGGAGGTCGACTGAATCAGTAGACCGCCTGATTTTACAGTGAATAAGGACATATACACACACTATGCATATGAACATGAAAGCATTAGAAATCTTTTAAGGACAATGGATGCCTGTGAGTGAATGGTTGAGTAGATGGGTGATTGGATGGTAGGACACACTCTTCCTAACTTGAAGATTTCGGGGACGAAATCCTTTTAAGTGGGGGAGAATGTAAACACCCCGTGATTCTATAACGCTAAGATTCACAAATCAAGGCAGAATTAAAAGTTAAAATCAAAATCAAGGGAAACAGGCTACGCCATTGCGTTCGTCTCGGAATTCTGCATGAAAACGAGTTCGAGTTTGCGTAAATCGGAGTCCGTATGAGGAAGATATGGCCTTCAGAAGATTCAGCGAAGTTCAAATTTCAAAACAGGTCAGGTTCAAAATTCAAATCGGACCCAGAATGGGCTGGGCGGGAATTTTCCCGCCCAAGGCACCCAGGTCGACTGGGTAGTCGACCTGGGTCACCCAGGTCGACTGGGTAGTCGACCTGGGGGTCGACCCCCTTGCTTTTTCCTGTTTTCTGCACCTGGTTTGTTCTTCTGTATCTGGGCGCCATTTTGATTAGGTTCGTCCGCCTAACACTATATAAACAGCCCTGGTCTTCTTCCCTATTCACAATTCTTCTCTACCGTTATGCTGCAAAGATTATTGGCAAACATGGCTTCTTCTCCTCCTCTTAATTAAATAATAAATAGAATAATATATATAAAATAAATCAAGACGAGGAGATGCTGCTAAAAGACTTTCAAGAAGAGGTTCAAGTCAGGTTAGGATTTCAAGTGAAGAATCAAAGGCTTGCTCAAACGGTTTTGAGCAACGTCGCACGAATCATAGCAACGCTATCTTTCTTTTCTAATCTAAATCTCTGTAAGTCAGTTATTTTTAGATTTGAACGTTTTTCTCTGTTCGTGACATGAAATTAAAGGAATAAAAGAATATGCCAAATCTCTCTCTCTCTCTATTCGAATTAGTGCCTATACTAATTAAGAACTGTTATGATTCGAGGACAAATAAGACCGTGACTATGAAACTATGGACCTTAAAACCATATGCCTATGACTATGAAAATTTGCCTATGACTATGACCATTGCCTATGACTATGGACATTGCCTATGACTATGAACATTGCCTATGACTGTGACTGCGACTATGAGGATTATTTTCTTGACTAAGCCTATGCCTTTGATTAGGAAATATAAACTATTGCCTATGACATAACAAGGACATCTATGATTAAACACCTGTGATTCATGACTAGGAAAGTGTTGCTTAAGTTTGGTGACTATGAAATTGGGTCTAAACCCGATCATCTATTCTGTCTATTCTTGGTTATCTTTGGTTTTAGACCTTGGGAATTTACCTATTAAGTTAGGTCTACCCATGTTGTAACACCCCGAATTTTGGTTAATGCTAAAATTTACTAATTGCAGAATAAATAATCTCAAATGTGAGAATTGGGGGAAACGGGCTGCGTCATTGCGTTCGTCTCGGAAAAATACGCAGAATAGAGTCCGAAATTTTGTAAATCGGAGTCCGTATGGCCCAGTTATGGCCCAATGAAGTTTGCAGAAAATTCAAAGTTAAAAAAACAGATTTAAAAATTAAAAATCAGATTTCGAAATTGGAGCCAGCAGGGGGCCAGGCGGGAAACTTCCCGCCCTACCCATGTCGACAGGGCTGTCGACAGGCCTGTCGACTGGGGAGTCGACTGCCCTGTCGACTTGCCTGTCGACACAGGGTGTCGAGCCAGTTGGCTTGGGTGCACCAGATCTGGTTTTCTGGCTAGGGCTGGGCTGTGTTCTAGAGACTTCCTAAATCTGACGGACCTAATCTAACCTAGGGTTAATCCTATGGTCTAAAACACACCCTAATCCTATAAATACACCCTAATGCAAGCCTAATCCATACTAAAAATAGAAATGATGCCATCATGCCGCCAAAATCAAACCTAAGAGGAGCCTCCACTAGTTTATGAAGGAAGTTGCAAGCTAATCAACCTCTAATCATAATCATCTTCAAATATTGCAACTAGTTCTACCTCATAAGTTTGCTAATCTTGGTTTTGGTGAGTTCCTATGCCTTTAGCAAGTAATTGCTAAACTAATTAGGATAGGATATTAGGAGGCTATGGATGTAAATGTGGATTATGCAAGTTGTGGTTGTCATATGTTATAAGTTCATATGTAAACTTGCCTCTTTTTATGATATGATGTGTCATGTAAGTTCATATGCAAGTTTTATGCAAGTTTATATGTAAGATCATATGCAAGTTAGTCTCTTTTTATGATATGCATAACATATGCGAGTTTGCCTTTGTGATATGACATGATTTATGTGCAAGTAAGTCTCTTTTTATGATATGCATAACATATGCAAGTTTGCCTTTGTGATATGACATGATATGCAAGTTGATATGCAAGTTCATATGCAAGTTTTATGCAAGTTCATATGCAAGTTCATATGCAAGTTTTATGCAAGTTCATATGCAAGTTTTATGCAAGTTCATATGCAAGTTCATATGCAAGTTTTATGCAAGTTCATATGCAAGTTTCATGCAAGTTTATATGCAAGTTCATATGCAAGTTTGTCTCTTTTTATGATGTACATAACATATGCAAGGTTGTCCCTATATATGACATGTTATGTAAACGAATTACGTGGGAAACGATGGGGTTAATATGCATGATTATAAAAAGGTGTAAAGTTGTTATGATTAAGCATAACATAAAATGAATGGACATAATTGGGAATTTACCTATTAAGTTAGGTCTACCCATATTATGGAGTTGGGAATTTACCTATTAAGTTAGGTCTACCCATACTATGGAATTGGGAATTTATCTATTGAGTTAGGTCTACCCATATTCTTAAAAATGTGTAATTAATTAGGGATAATTAATACAAATTATGGGGATGATTAATTAGGTGTAATTAATCAACTAAGACACGAGGTTGGACCCTTTTGTAGCGGAAGTCTGCCCGGAACCGACCGGCCATCCAGCAGCTACAAATGATTGGCCCAATGTGAGAGGTCTTAGTCATAAGTTAAATACGTGATTAAAGTAAAGACACGAGGTTAGATCCTTTTTATGATGGAAGTCTGCCCGGACCCAACCGGCATATCCAGCAGTCATAAAAGATGGTCTAATGTGAGAGGTCTTTGTGAGGTCATGATCTTAATTAATTAATTAAGAAACACTTAACCATATTAGCATGTAGAGGGACAGGAGGGGTTAAGTGGGTGCCTTGGGTGGCATGTGAAAATCTAGTGGTTTCCTTGGGTGGCAATAGAAAATATGATTAGAATACTTAACCAAAGTGGAACATGTAATTAAAACATGATTAAAGGGTTAAGTGGTATACACTAGAAATGACAAGCTTAGGTGGGTAGCTTGTGGGGGCCCATTTCAACCAATATCCCAAACGTATCTTTGTGGTCTCGACTTTAGTCGAGTGACGGGACACGCATATTGGGCTTGACTATAAGAGGCCAAAACTGGGTAGCGGTGGCAACGCGAGTTCAACGCGTTTCATCTGCGTGTGTGGACCCGGGATGGTAGGTAAGACGTTGTTGCATCGTGTAGATATAACCCGTGCACCATTTGTTGTATCGGGCTAGCCACTTTGGGGAGTGATACACCCCATTGTGGGGCCAGCACGGATATCTACGGTAGGGAGCCGATCGCTTGGGAGTAGTGGGTACACCTAGTGAAGATAGGGGCAGACGGCACCTAGGTAGTCAGCTAGGGGTACACGAAACTACTGGGTAAATTTTCTAAGTCCTTGGGAGGGATCAACCTTTAAGTAGGAATGACTGGTGTGGTGCAGTGTAGTAATTATCCTTGGGTGGGTGGATGCGTCCTTATCATTATCTTAGTTCATTCTAAGTCTGATTGGCTACTGAGTGTAGTCATTTATCCCCAGTCACACCGTACCAAGTTATATCATATCCTTATTACTTTAATGATTACATTGTTAAAGTTATAGGACTCGCTCAGACTTATGTCTGACCCCGTTGTTTTTATCTTTTTTCCCAACCTTCAGGTTCTCAGAGTGGGCCCAGCACGAGTGGGCTTTGATCAGGCTGCTTTTATTACTCTCTTGGAGCTTGGACCCTAGATGTAGAGCTCAGCTTACCCTTTTCTTTTATGGCTATCAGTTCATGTATTGGGATTATGTATTTTTATTTATCATGATGGATATTTGTACTTGATTATGGTTTTGGGATGTAACCAGACATGTTTTATTTTCCGCTGCAAGTGAAATGATGTTTTAAATTTTCAAGTATTACTTATATCTGTCTTGCTGTAATTTTTCTGTTTTATATTCACTTAAAATACTCCACCGATGTTATGGCATTCCCTTATGAGTGACCGTAGCGGGCGTGGGGTGTTACACGTGGTATCAGAGCAAAGGTTACCGGAACAGATAAAATTTTTAGAAAACTATTTTTCTAAAAACATTTTTTGGAAGAGATATTTTCAAAAACATGTCTTTAAAGAGAAAAGTTTTTGAAAGAAAAGCATAATCCCCCAATAGCCATATCTTTATCCTTCGAATTCTCCGTTTTGAATCTTTCCTTTTTCGTTTCAGCATGGCTGAGGATCTTAACTTTCCGGAGGGTGTGACGATACCAGTATGGTATAGGAGATTGATGGAGGCCAGGGCCACCAATGCGGGTCCAGCAAATGTTCCTCCACCAACCGTAGCACCCGATCTTCCTCCTCACCCTCCTCCTCGCACGGATACTTTTGCCAAGACTTGTAAGGAATTCAAAGCTTTGGGAGGAAAACCTTTTCAAGGATCTGAAACTTTTGTGGAGGCTAGAGATTGGCTTAAGGAGGTGGAAGAGTTGATAGATATCTTTGAGATGGAAGAAGGAAAGAAAGTCAAGTTAGCTGCTTGGTTAATGAAGGGAGAGGCCTCATTCTGGTGGGAGGTCACTAATGGAGAACGCCCCGTTGACTCTTGGGCGGATTTTAGGCAAAGATTTGTGGCAAAGTTTCTCTCAAGGGCGGAGGAAAACTTGTATATGGAAAGATTCTTGACTCTAAAGCAAGGAAATCTCTCAGTGAAGGAATATGTCAACAAGTTTAATCAATTGGCAAGGTTTGGCCTAGACATGGTGAATACACCGGAGAAGAAGGCTTTGAGGTTCGTGAAAGGCTTGAATGAACCGATGCATGGGTTGGCTATGACTCATATCCCTATGGGGGCCACCTTCGAGAAGCTAGTTGACATGGCACTCATGCATGAAGAAGAGAAGGGTCCCAATGCTAATAAGGCACCCGAGAAGAAGGGAGATCAAAAGAGACCTCAGTAACAACAGCAAAACAAAGGTGGGAAAGGCAACGGTGGCAAGGGGAAGAAGAAGTGCTTCAATTGTGGGATACCAGGTCACATAAGCAAAGATTGTAGAAAGAAGAAGAAGACTGGTTGCTTTCATTGTGGCGAAGCAGGGCATCTAGTGAAGGATTGCCCTAAGAAGGGGCAAAGGACGGGATCTACCTCAGGAGGACAGGTGCAAGCTCTTATGGCACCGGGTCAGGCTAGGGGGCAAGTACAGGCTCTCGCGGTTCCACCGATTCAGGAAAGAGGTAGAACTATTTCCGTTGAAAGTCTGGTTTTTCTATTTGATCATCCTGTCTGAACATTGTTTGATTCTGGCGCATCGCATTCGTTTATCTCATCATCATTAGTTGAGTCACTGCACTAAGACACCAGTCTGGTAGATGATCCCTTGGTTGTTTCAAACCCAATTGGGGGCTCCACTTACTTGTCCATGATATGTTTGGTTTTGAAGATTTCTATACTTAGCATTGAGTTTAGATGTGATGCTTTTGTGTTGGGCTTCACGGGCTATGGGTTTATTTTGGGCATGGACTGGTTATCCAGTAATGGTGCCGTTCTGGATTGCGAAAGGAGAGTTGTTAGGCTCATGACCCATTTGGGTAACACTCTCGAGATCTCTTGTAATCCCATGGATTATGTAATGCTAAGTTATCTTGAATCGCTTGACGCTTCGGTCGAAAGTTTGCAATCTATTAGAGTGGTCCGGGAATACTCGGATGTGTTTGAGGAGGTGAAGGGCTCACCTCCGAAGCGGGAGATTGACTTCCGAATATATCTGGTGGATAATGCTAAACCTGTATCTTTACCAGTGCGCCACATGGCTCCTCGTGAGAGGAGGGAACTCCATAAGCAAGTAGGGGAGTTGCTTGAGAAGGTGTTCATAAGACGAAGTATATCGAAGTGGGGTGCTCCAGTAGTTTTTGCTACGAAGGCGGATGGGTACCTCAGACTTTGTGTAGACTATAGAGAACTCAACAAGCTCACAAAGAAGAATAGACACCCATTGCCGAGGATTGATGATCTTTTCGATCAATTGGTTGGCGCTTCAGTATTTTCTCAGTTGGACTTAGCCACGTGGTTTCATCAGTTGAGGGTGGCTGAGGATAGCATAGACAAGACGGCCTTTAGGACTCTGGATGGTTTCTATGAGTGGCTGGTGATGCCATTTGGGTTGACGAACGCCCCTGCATACTTTGTTGATTTGATGAGTAGGGTGTTCAGGGAGTTCCTTAATAAGTTCGTGGTGGTCTTTGTGGATGATATCTTAGTATTTTCTAAGAGTGAAGAAGAGCATGCCCTACATCTTGGGGAGGTGTTGAAGACTCTTCGAGCACATAGCCTTAAGGCTAAATTCTCTAAATGTCACTTCTGGAGGAAGGAAGTGCGGTTCTTGGGGCACGTGGTCTCCAAGGAAGGGTTAGCTGTGGATCCCGCGAAGGTAGTATCAATTCAGGATTGGAAGGTTCCGAAGAATGCTACCGAAGTAAGAAGTTTCTTAGGGTTGGCGGGTTACTACAGGAAGTTTATCAAAGACTTCGCGAAGATATTAACCCCATTAACCCGCTTAACGAAGAAGAATCTTGTTTTCACATGGGACGTAGATTGTGATGATGCGTTCCGACGGTTAAAGAGGGCTTTAACCACTGCTCCAGTTTTAGTGTTGCCAGATGGGAGCAAGCCATTTGTTGTCTATACCGATGCTTGTGGGACAGGACTAGGCGCAGTCTTAATGCAAGAGGGAAGGGTAATAGCCTATGGTGGAAGGCAGTTGAGAGTGCATGAGAAAAATTACCCTACCCATGATTTAGAGTTGGCCGCTATTGTTTTCGCGCTTAAGATTTGGCGCCATTATCTTCTTGGTGAGAGATTCGAATTGTTCACTGACCACAAATCATTGAAGTACTTGTTTTTTCAGAAGGATTTGAATTTGAGACAGCAAAGGTGGATGGAGTTCTTAGCATCCTATGATTTCGAGATAGCGTATACCCCTGGCAAGGGTAACGTGGTGGCGGACGCCTTGAGCAGAAAAAGGTTGTCCTTGAGTCCATTGTTCGTGGAACAACGAAGCTTGGAATTTATCTCGATGTTTGATTTCAGACCTTCCATTGATTATGTACCCGGTTTGCTAGCATCCTTGGAGGTCAGAACTACTCTTTTGGGGCGGATTGGAGAAGCACAGAGGGACGACCCACAGTTGGTTGAGTTGGTAGAGAAGCTCATAAGGGGGGAGTCGTCCAGCCATTTGAGTAGGAACACCCTAGACGATAGGGGGTGCTTGCGTAGAGACGGTAGACTTTGTGTACCACAAGACGAGGGTTTGAGGAAGGCTATTCTTGATGATGCACACCGTTCTAGGATGACCATTCATCCCGGTGGGGACAAGATGTACCAGGACATGAAGCGGGTTTTCTTCTGGGCCGGCAAGAAGAAAGATGTGGCCGAGTATGTCGCTCGATGCTGGGTGTGCCAACAAGTGAAGGCGGAGCAAAAGAAACCAGGTGGGTTGCTTCACCCATTGGAAGTTCCGCAATGGAAGTGGGATAGCGTCTCGATGGATTTTATTGACGGGTTACCCAGATCAAGAAAGGGTAATACGGGAATTTGGGTTGTGGTAGACAGACTTAATAAAAGCGCCCATTTCATACCTGTGAAGAGCAAGAGGACCGCTCCATGGCTAGCTTCAGTATATCTTCGAGAGATAGTTCGATTGCATGGGGTACCCTCTAGCATAGTGAGTGATCGAGATCCTATCTTCACTAGCGAGTTCTGGAGAAGTTTGCAAGAAGCAGTGGGGACTCAATTATGGCTGAGCACCGCATATCACCCTCAGACGGACGGCCAGACTGAGAGGGTGAATCGTGTCCTAGAAGACCTTTTGAGGCTTTGTATCTTGGATTTTGGAGGTACATGGGAAGAGCATCTTCCATTGGTGGAGTTCGCATATAATAATAGCTTTCAGTCCAGTATTGGTATGGCTCCTTTCGAAGCTCTTTATGGAAGGCCTTGTCGATCACCTGCATGTTGGTGGGAATCTACGGATTAGATCTTGCTTGGGCCTGATATGGTTAGGGAGACTTCTGAGAAGATTGACTTGATTCGAAGGAGGATGAAAGCAGCGCAGGATAGGCAAAAATCTTATGCGGACAAGAGAAGGACGGATCTTGAGTTTGAAGTTGGGGACATGGTCTTTGTCAAAGTGTCTCCGTTACGAAATGTGGTTCGCTTTGGATTTGTTGGGAAGTTAGCACCAAGGTTCGTAGGGCCATTTCCTATTAAGGAAAGGATTGGACGGATGACATATAGAGTGGAGTTGCCCGACAGACTTAGTGGTGTACATGATGTATTCCATGTGTCCCATTTGAGGAAATGCTTACATGAGACCGCAGAGGTGGTAGAGCCGAGCTTGCTTAAAGAAGTGGAAGTAGAGCGTGATGCGACTATTCGATGAGCTCCTACCCGCATCCTTGGGTCAGAGACTAGGAAATTGAGGAATCGAGAGGTTCAACTAGTCAAAGTACAATGGGGAGAAGACGAGAGCAACGCAACTTGGGAAACGGAAGCGAAGATGCGTTCATTGTACCTGTTCCTTTTTGAGGGTATGTCTTTTAACTTCTCCTTTATCGTTTGTCTAGTACTTATCTTATCTTTAGTATGTCCTCTCATTTGTACCTTTGACCTTTAGATAGGGTAAACCTATGGTTGAAACATGTGTTTGAGACATGTTATGTTTGATGGATGCATGTGGATGCAAGTGGTTGCTAGTGGTTGCCCGTGGATGCATATATACACACTCTAGGCACTAGATCGGCTCAATCACTTCATATTGCATATTGCATAAAATTGTGTGTAGGAAGCTATATTTATGGATGTATAATGATTGTGTTATCATATGGATGATGCATTTTGGTGAATGATTGTGCACTCATGTAGATATTGTATGTGTCGATAGGGTTCTTTCGCATACATAATGGATGCATGGCACTATCATGGTTTGCATATGTTCATACATTAGATAGGGAACATATACACACACTTTTTGCATATGCTCATACATCATTAGAAATTGTTTTAAGGACAATGGATGCCCGTGTTTGATGGATTGAGTAGATGGTTGTTTGGATGGTAGGATATGCATTCTCCTTAGCTTAGAGATTTCGGGGACGAAATCCTTTAAGGAGGGGAGAATGTAACACCCCGAATTTCGGTTAATGCTAAAATTCACTAATTGCAGAATAAATAATCCCAAATGTGAGAATTGGGGGAAACGGGCTGCGTCATTGCGTTCGTCTCGGAAAAATACGCAGAATAGAGTCCGAAATTTTGTAAATCGGAGTCCGTATGGCCCAGTTATGGCCCAATGAAGTTTGCAGAAAATTCAAAGTTAAAAAAACAGATTTAAAAATTAAAAATCAGATTTTGAAATTGGAGCCAGCAGGGGGCCAAGCGGGAAACTTCCCACCCTACCCATGTCGACAGGGCTGTCGACAGGCCTGTCGACTGGGGAGTCGACTGCCCTGTCGACTTGCCTGTCGACACAGGGTGTCGAGCCAGTTGGCTTGGGTGCACCAGATCTGGTTTTCTGGCTAGGGCTGGGCTGTGTTCTAGAGACTTCCTAAATCTGACGGACCTAATCTAACCTAGGGTTAATCCTATGGTCTAAAACACACCCTAATCCTATAAATACACCCTAATGCAAGCCTAATCCATACTAAAAATAGAAATGATGCCATCATGCCGCCAAAATCAAACCTAAGAGGAGCCTCCACTAGTTTATGAAGGAAGTTGCAAGCTAATCAACCTCTAATCATCATCTTCTTCAAATATTGCAACTAGTTCTACCTCATAAGTTTGCTAATCTTGGTTTTGGTGAGTTCCTATGCCTTTAGCAAGTAATTGCTAAACTAATTAGGATAGGATATTAGGAGGCTATGGATGTAAATGTGGATTATGCAAGTTGTGGTTGTCATATGTTATAAGTTCATATGTAAACTTGCCTCTTTTTATGATATGATGTGTCATGTAAGTTCATATGCAAGTTTTATGCAAGTTTATATGTAAGATCATATGCAAGTTTGTCTCTTTTTATGATGTACATAACATATGCAAGGTTGTCCCTATGTATGACATGTTATGTAAACGAATTACGTGGGAAACGATGGGGTTAATATGCATGATTATAAAAAGGTGTAAAGTTGTTATGATTAAGCATAACATAAAATGAATGGACATAATTGGGAATTTACCTATTAAGTTAGGTCTACCCATATTATGGAGTTGGGAATTTACCTATTAAGTTAGGTCTACCCATACTATGGAATTGGGAATTTACCTATTGAGTTAGGTCTACCCATATTCTTAAAAATGTGTAATTAATTAGGGATAATTAATACAAATTATGGGGATGATTAATTAGGTGTAATTAATCAACTAAGACACGAGGTTGGACCCCTTTTGTAGCGGAAGTCTGCCCGGAACCGACCGGCCATCCAGCAGCTACAAATGATTGGCCCAATGTGAGAGGTCTTAGTCATAAGTTATATATGTGATTAAAGTAAAGACACGAGGTTAGATCCTTTTTATGATGGAAGTCTGCCCGGACCCAACTGGCATATCCAGCAGTCATAAAAGATGGTCTAATGTGAGAGGTCTTTATGAGGTCATGATCTTAATTAATTAATTAAGAAACACTTAACCATATTAGCATGTAGAGGGACATGAGGGGTTAAGTGGGTGCCTTGGGTGGCATGTGGAAATCTAGTGGTTGCCTTGGGTGGCAATAGAAAATAAGATTAGAATACTTAACCAAAGTGGAACATGTAATTAAAACATGATTAAAGGGTTAAGTGGTATACACTAGAAATGACAAGCTTAGGTGGGTAGCTTGTGGGGGCCCATTTCAACCAATATCCCAAACGAATCTTTGTGGGCTCGAATTTAGTCGAGTGACGGGACACGCATATTGGGCTTGACTATAAGAGGCCAAAACTGGGTAGCGGTGGCAACGCGAGTCCAATGCGTTTCATCTGCGTGTGTGGACCCGGGATGGTAGGTAAGACGTTGTTGCATCGTGTAGATATAACCCGTGCACCATTTTTTGTATCGGGCTAGCCACTTTGGGGAGTGATACACCCCATTGTGGGGCCAGCACGGATATCTACGGTAGGGAGCCGATCGCTTGGGAGTAGTGGGTACACCTAGTGAAGATAGGGGCAGACGACACCTAGGTAGTCAGCTAGGGGTACACGAAACTACTTGGTAAATTTTCTAAGTCCTTGGGAGGGATCAACCTTTAAGTAGGAATGACTGGTGTGGTGCAGTGTAGTAATTATCCTTGGGTGGGTGGATGCGTCCTTATCATTATCTTAGTTCATTCTAAGTCTGATTGGCTACTGAGTGTAGTCATTTATCCCCAGTCACACCGTACCAAGTTATATCATATCCTTATTACTTTAATGATTACATTGTTAAAGTTATAGGACTCGCTCAGACTTATGTCTGACCCCGTTGTTTTTATCTTTTTTCCCAACCCTCAGGTTCTCAGAGTGGGCACAGCACGAGTGGGCTTTGATCAGGCTGCTTTTATTACTCTCTTGGAGCTTGGACCCTAGATGTAGAGCTCAGCTTACCCTTTTCTTTTATGGCTATCAGTTCATGTATTGGGATTATGTATTTTTATTTATCATGATGGATATTTGTACTTGATTATGGTTTTGGGATGTAACCAGACATGTTTTATTTTCCGCTGCAAGTGAAATGATGTTTTAAATTTTCAAGTATTACTTATATCTGTCTTGCTGTAATTTTTCTGTTCTATATTCACTTAAAATACTTCACCGATGTTATGGCATTCCCTTATGAGTGACCGTAGCGGGCGTGGGGTGTTACACATGTTCTGAACCTACTCTGTCTATTCTTGGTTTTAGATCTTGGGAATTTACCTATTAAGTTAGGTCAACCCACGCTCTTCAACCTACGTCGTAATCTATATGCCTGTGAACTACCATCTTAGGCCAGTTGTTATGTCCGTTCTATCATGGCATTTTGGTTCATCCCCTTTTATCAATGAATCTAGCTTTATTTACAATCAAGATTGAATCACGAACGGTGGGAATACGATTTGGGCAAAATATGAAATTTAATAAAAACGTAGTTTAACTTGGAAATTGGCATAAATTGGGAACATGTATTATGGCATGTTCATAGAAATGCAAATTGGATAAATTTGACATGAATTAGAAGATGTGTAATTTGAATCTAGTATTGACGTGTAAATCTAGCATTTACATGAATAGTGAACTAGAGTAATAAGCCTAGTTTGACGTGAATTAGAATGTTGAATCAGAATAGGATTACCTAATTTGGCACGGTAAGTATATTGGCATAAATCGGGAAAGTGGCCATAATTGGGAATAACTGTCAGGTTTAGAAAAATCATGGTTAGTGACACTTAATTTGGTATAGTTTACATACCAAAAGGGCATAAATATGATTTAGAGGGGGAAATGGGCCATGTTGACAATTTACAATAAAAGAGTAATTAGGAGATAAGTAAACTAGGAATAATTTATAGAATTTGTCCTAAATAAGGAAAATAAATTTAGACAAATTAAAGGTTTATTAACGACATCTCTTTTAATGACACACCAGAAATGTGATGACCCGAATTCCCGTTCTCATGGAAACAAGGTTATCTTTGGAATATAACACAGAAACAGATAATAGCAGAACAAAATTAAATAAATACACCAGATAATGAACAACAAAATATACTGGATAAAGTAATCATCAGAGTTACACAGTATACAAGATCTTACTTAGTACAAATACAGTTCAGCTATACATAAATGTCTACAGCGGAAATAAACAAAATATGTACAATAGGAGCTGAACAGCATAAAAAGAAATAAATGATAGAATCCATCTTCAGCTCCAGCTATCCAGAAAGAACCAGCTAAACCTGAATACAAGGCTGCCCGTGTAGAAAAAGGGGCACCCGAGTTTGAAAGTGAAACAAACTACGAGTCAGTCATGGGACTGGTATGAGAAATCCACTCAACACATATATAATTGGCTAATCACAGGACCACGCCACTTTCGTGGAACGGGTTTACTCCATTGGATTGCCAGTGCTTTAAAACAAATCTTTCTTTTAAACATCGATATGCTTTTTATAAAAATGAAGCCGTTATAAGACTCAGTTCCCATCACACAATGCAACGCAAACCGGAGGATAGAGTTTTTACCTTATAACGGCCAAGTTATGCTTGATACGAATAAAACAAAGGCATTTGATATTATTACTAGTGTCTATATGTTTTGAAAACAATTTCAAATCATAACTATCAATCATAGACGACATGAGCGTCCCATGCCACTATGTCGCCGAATATATATATATATACAATCGAAATCGCATCGTCACGTATTTGGAAATTGGATTTCCGACATGAATCAAGGCAAAAGATAGTCCTTACCGAATTCGAGACTGCCTAGCCCGAGCCTCAGGAACAGCCGCAACTGCCCCTTGGAGCGACAGGGCCGGTCCACCGATGTGGATTATTATACCTGAACAATACGTTTCCCCGCCCTTTGGGGCGTAAACGAGCCAACGAATGACTCCATCGGACCCGGATCGTCCGATCAAACCGAGGCGCCTCGCAACAGCAACAACCACATAGGTGAAAAGTATATAAATGTCAGGGCTGGTAGGTCACTGACACCACCCTAGCTAGGAAGAAACGCATGCCCTCCCTGAGGTCCTTCTCCCGTTTTAGGTTCAAACCGGGGTGTGAGGCTCGCGAATTCACGTTATACACAAAGCTACGCCACACAGGCGGTGCTTTGATCATCACCACAAGACTTTGCTTTTCAACAGAAGCCTTGATCACTGCATCTTAGCATGCCACACAGGCAATTCATGCCATGCGACTGATGTCCATCGATATACAACCTATGAGCTCGTACGTCTCAGAGAAGGGCGTTAAGCAAAAGAATAAATTCTCCGCCGCCAAACAGATGTATATTTAACAGAGATCAATCAACACAGAATAAAATCCAATGTCGGACACACAGTCCATTTACAAGTCCGTTCTGGGTCTGAACGAAACCGGAGGCACTAAATACCTCGCAAACCCATCGATCACCACGTACGTCTGGACGATCACCACTCATTATCCATATTTCGGGATGCCTCCCAATCAGGACCTCGGTTACCATCCAAACGAGGTGAAGATCTCCGGTCTTCGACCATCGTCTTCATCTTCGACTTTCAATCGTCGGTCAATTATTCGAAACGAGAATTAACTCGGCCTTTTCAAATAATTCACGTATATTTAGAATTTCAAATCGATTTATTTCAATGGTTAAATTATTCGACAACACTAATATTGTTCTTTAATGTAATTTTCACACCAAACACATTCAACCATCAAATACAACATAAATCCAGCAAATTCAATTTATTTCCATTCCATATCGCTTATGATATTTTATAACTATTTATCGCTATTTTTATTTATTTTAAAATAGCCATTTTATTCAAAACGACGCTTCGGGCCATAAAGCGGCCGTGGCGCTGTTTTTCTTCAGATTTGATTTATACATATCTGAAAATCTAACCGTTGGATCTTCACAAAATTTACATCATTAGAAAGGTCTTTTCAAAACGAACCCAACTGTTCCAGTTTCGGGAAAATCCGACGGTCGGATCTCCCGGTACAATCGTTTGAATTTTCGATTTCAAAATACGAACTGCAGCGTCGTTATTCGATTAAATATAATTCCATTTATATTTATATATAAATATAATCGATTCTGGCGCTGTTTTTCTTCAGATTTGAATTAAACATTCCAGACAATCCAACCGTTGGATTTTTGCAAGGTTGGTGCCGTTGGAAAGATATTTCCAAGGCGAACCCGACGGTTGAGGCTTCGGGAAAATCCAATGGTCGGATTTCCCGTACTAGTCGTTTGAAATCACGGTTTCAAAATACGAACTGCACGGCTTCGTTTCGTTTTAATTTTATTTATATTTATATAAATATAGTTCATTCAGTGATTTCCATATCGTTTTAACTTCAAAAAAATTTCTAACTCCTTAAATTTTGGAAAAATTTCGCCATAACCTCCCCTGCACCGGGAGCATCGGGAAATCGCAAATAGCGTCCCGGTCCTTCTAATCTCAAAAAGAAAAAGAAAAAGCCAAGCGGCTAGCCAACAGGCTCAAAATCATCACCCAAACAAAGCAGTAAACGTGTACCTATTTGTCGGGCACAAAATTTTATTCCTCTTCTCTAGCCCCTTTGCTATAACCTGTTCAATGAATATACATGTACATATATATACAGTTCTTATCATTTATCATTTTCTATTCGACTTCATATTTGATTTCTATTTGGTTTAAAAACACCATTCCTTCTAATGCTACATAAATAGGTGCAAATCATTTCATTAGCTAATTAATGAATATTTTAACTCATATATGTTTATTTTGAACAAGTGGCTATTTTTAACACTTCACATTTCAACGATTTATGCATACAATAAAAATGTGATTTTTATTGTAAAACAATTCATTTCAAAACACTATTTTTCTATATAGTTCATATAGTCGATAAAAGGTGATTTTTATTATCCAACAATTTATTTCAAAATATGAATACCATTCAACACATGAATTTCCAAACAACGAATGAATATCAATTCAACACATGAATGTTTTCTATAGTTTTTATATATAGATAAAAATGTGATTTTTATTATCGAACAATTTATTTCAAAATATGAATACCATTCAACACATGAATTTCTAAACAACGAATGAATATCAATTCAACACATGAATGTTTTCTATTCAATGAATAAATATAGTTTAAGCATATGAAAATAATTCAAACACACGAATATTATTCAAAATTTCGGCAGCATAACGGCAGGGTAGTTAAACCGGCACCGTCCCTAGTACGGCTCCTCGCTCTACCTTAAAACCTCGCGGTTTTTGACAATGGGGTTCATGCATCTAGTTCGCACGCAGGCGGCATGTATATATTTATTTCATTTCCACAAACTAATCCTATGTGGTTTCAACCAAATATTTCACAACCACAAATGGGTATTTTTCAACCGCAATCAACCAATATCAATCACAAACAATCCTAAACAATCATTCGCTATCAATCAATTCTCACAACCATTTCAACCAATAAATATCGTCCATGGTTTGTGGACGAGGGGCGTATATATATATATATTATATATAGCAATTCACTTTTATTTTCAGCACGTATATATAATTTTTAAATCAGAAATCTCACCAATAGCTATCCAACTGCACGACACTTCCTTTATAGAAATCTTCGCCTTTCTGTCGCTTTCGCCCGTATTCTCTACATATGTAAAAATCGAATTTTTACGATGCTATTCAATATATAAAAATATGATTTTTACTTCGACTTTCAATATATAAAAATATGATTTTTACTTCGACTTTCAATATTTAAAAATATGATTTTTACTTCGACTTTCAATATTTAAAAATATGATTTTTACTTTTTAAAGTTCAAACCTTTTTTTCCTATTTAAAGTTTTTACCTTTAAAACTAAATCAGTTTTTATTTTAAAAACAAAATCAGTTTTTAACTTTTAAAAACCAGTTTTGTTTTTAATTCTTTTTTTTTATAAAATCAGTTTTTAACTTTTAAAAACCAAATCAGTTTTTCTTTTTTATATAAAAAAAATCAGTTTTTAATATTAAACAAAATCAGTTTTATTTCTTTAAAACCAATCAGTTTTTCTTTTTTATGTAAAAAAAATCAGTTTTTAATATTAAACAAAATCAGTTTTATTTCTTTAAAACCAATCAGTTTTTCTTTTTTATATAAAAAAAATCAGTTTTCTCCTTTTTTTAAAAATCAGTTTTCTCCTTTTATAAAATCCAGTTTTTTTTTTTTTTTTTATAAAATCAGTTTTTATTTTCTGTTATAAAATCAGTTTTAAAAATCTCATAAAATCAGTTTAAAAATCTCATAAAATCAGTTTTAAAAATCTTTATAAAATCAGTTTTAAAAATCTTTATAAAAACAGTTTTAAAAATCTTTATAAAATCAGTTTTAAAAATGCTTTTAAAATCAGTTTTAAAAATGCTTTTAAAATCAGTTTAAAAATGTTTTTCAAATCAGTTTTAAAATGTTTAAATCATATTTATAATTCAGTTTTCAATGCTTTTAAAAAAACAGAATTAAAATAAAATAAATAAATAAAATAAAACTTACAGGGAGGGGGGTTTCTGCAGTTCGTCGGAGGCAGGAGGCGGAGCAGGTGAAACGGAGGGCACGGCGGTCTTCTGGCAGCGGCGGCGCTCGGGGTTTCGAACAGTTGGAGGAGGGACAGGCGGTTGGGCTTGGGTCGCTGGTGAACGAGGGGTGCGGTGGGGTTTCGAACCGAGGAGGCGGTGGGCGGCGTCGCTACTGCTCCGATCTTCTTCTCTTTTTTTTTCTTTTCTTTTTTTCTTTTTTTCTGAAGAATGAAATCGGGGGGGGCAGGAAGAAGATAAAGGGGAGGGAGGGAATTAAAATTATTTTATTATTTTATTATTTAATTATTTAATTTCGCAAAAAGGTTGACTTTTACATATGACCTCGAAACGAGGCCCACCGCCTGTCGTCCATAGCGTTTTACCCCCATTCCGAACACAATGGGATATGTATCGTAAGCTGATTTGATCGTTACAATCAGTTTCCTTTTGAATTTTCATTTAAATCTCTATACTGAATTTTAAACGTACATTTCAAATTACCGGGGCCACATACTGACTAGAAAAATTCCAGAAAAATATTTTCTAGCTTCGTATTGACGATACGGTCCTAACAAAACTAGTTTCGTCGAATTCTGAGACCGTTTGAAAAATGGCCAATTTCCAGTCGATTAAAATCAACTGAAATCGGTCAAACGCGTTTTCCTTTGCCACGCTCACATATTGATTCGAAAAATTATGAAATTTGAAACCTAACAATAACTTGACACTACGGATCTAACAAAAGTGGTTTCGTCGAAATCCGAGGTCGTCTGCAAAATGTCCATTTTTAAGGGCCTGAATTCCATAGCGACTATTCAGAATTTTCAACTGGACATATCTTTTGATTCCCGCTATCAAATTTCGATTGGTCGGATTCGTTAGAAAGATATTATCAATTAGACTCTAATGTTTTTGGTTTCACTAACATCCGGATTGTTTTGCACCCGGTATATTCCATTGAAGTTTGAAATCGAATTATCGAACTACCGCGCCATTTTCAATTCTATATATAATTATAATTAATTATATTCGTTTTCAATTGTCGATTCAAACTCAGTTTTCATCGCCATTATTTAAAATATTTATTTTAAATATTTAAAATCCATTATTTTAGCCGATTTAAAAATTTTAAATTGGTTCAGATTTTCTGGGTCGTTACAAGAAAGTTCTAGGGTGACAGAGAGGACAGTGACTAGGCTTGAGTTTGGAAAATACAAGTTTCCTGCTCTCCCTGGCTATCCCTAACTGATCCAACGGACGGGATGGTTACTTTCAAAACCTGATTTGAAAATTAATCAAAACCCTTTGAACTTAGAAAATATGAATATGCCTAACCCGAGGTTAGACTGAGTTGCGATGTAAACCTGCCGGGAACCAACCGACACATCCAGTAAACACAACAAAGTCTGTCTAATGTGAGTGGTAGCGGCTTTAATTTATTTATTTAAAGCTAGAACAAGAATGGTAGGGTTAAGTTAACTAAGACACTTAACCAATTCAACATGATAACCAGACCGATGGGTGGGGTTGGGTTTATACTGGAACTTAACACAGTTAAGCTAGAATGGAAGGGTTAAGTCTATAAGAACAATTAACCAACTTAACACAGTTAAGCTAGAATGGAAGGGCTAAATCCATAGGGACACTTAACCAACTTAACATGGTAGCAAGACAAGATTTGTAGGGGTTAAGTAACTTAGAAAACACTTAGCCAAATTTACATGTTAACTAGTCTAGAAGGTGGGGTTAAGTAAAGTTAATACACTTAGCCAAATTAACATGTTAACTAGTCTAGAAGGTGGGGTTAAGTAAAGTTAATACACTTAGCCAAACTAACATGTTAACTAGACTAGAGGTTGGGGTTAAGTAAGATTTAACACACTTAGCCAATTTGATATGTTAGCTGGGCTAGACCGTGGGGTTAAGTAAATTTGAACACTTAACCATCAGATTGTGATAAAGGAATAGGGTTAAGTCTAAAACATGAAGGGATAATACTTAACCATTAATAACATGTTAGTTTAAAACAGACAGGAAGGGTTAAGTTAAAAAGGAACACTTAACCAATACAGGATGAATGGGTAGGGTTAAGTAATAAGAAATACTTAACCAATATAACTTGGTTTATAGGATGGTTATGTCAACATGAATTACTGATAACACTTAACCAGTTTAACAGGATAAATGAAGAGGGTTAAGTTAGCTTGAATTGACCAATGACACTTAACCAATCCAAGTTGATGGGAAAGAGAACTAAGTAGTAAACCTTAGTTAAAAGGAGCTAAGTAGTAAACCTTAGTTAAGAAAGCAACGATTCGGGAAACTAAGTGGAAAACCTTAGTTAGCAGAAACTAAGTAGTAATTCTTAGTATGACACGGAAAGGAGCGAACGTCCGTCTGATTAAAAAGAAGGCTCCAATGAATTGGGTTACGAAGCTCGAGGCTTTGAGGGGACATGAGGGTACTCTTGGTATCCCTCTGTGAGGCTGCAGATGATCCTCCTGGGCTCGCAGAGGTTAAGGTCTGCGTAGAAGAACCAGTGGTATGCCTTGGTTGCAATACATGGCAACCTAAAGACTAGGATGGACCGGCGTGATTCGGCGAGTAAACGGTAGCCCTGTGATAGAGACTCGTCGTCTACCATCCATCTTGAGTCAATCGAGATACGTGAAGCGGAAAGGCGGAGAACTCCAAAAGACCATATACTTGCTATCTAGTTATGGGTGAGGATGGCCATAGGATAGTGGGGCACCGGGGGCCGGCGTATAGTTCTCATTTTACAAGGTGTGCCTTTCATTAGTTGAGGGAGGGGTCAAGTGGGACCATAGCCACTGGAATAAAAACAGACCTTAGCATCTGCATCGGTAGATATCTGAAAGCTCCCGACCGAGTTCTGTATTCCTTGATTTGCCCTGTCACAGGACTCGGACCGCACATTACAGGACATGTGCACCTAGACAAGCGATAACGATTCACGATACATGCGTGGGGAAGTATAGGAGCATATACCACTCTAGATAGTGTGTCCTAGACTTGGGGCATCGTTCGACAGGTAGCGTAATCCCTAGTTGGACTAGGTGGCATAAACCCTGAACTCGAGAAGCATTCAGCAGATAGCGTAAACTCTAGTTAAATCTAGAAAGCACTTGGTAGAAAACCCTAGATTAGATCTAGGTAATACATAATAAATGTATGCCTGAAGGCAATGGAAACTACAGGGGTTGGGATCACTTTATCGTTACTAGTTGGAACACTAGTTAGGTGGTGCAGAGATATAGAAACCAGTATAACAAGGAAATAGCGAAGCGGCGAAAGTATTAGAGCATATCCAGTTTATCTTATCTTAGCATATCTTGTGATTATCTTGTCTAATCTTGCTGACCCTATGGTCATGGTGTAATATTGGATTCAGTTAATTCATGTTGTTTGTTTTTCCATGTTCACATGCTAGAAGTTACTGAACTTACTCAGGCTTTATGTCTGACTCTGTTTTTCTTTCGTCTTCTTCTCTTCCGTCCCCCCCCAGGTAGTAGAGGAGGGAGTAGTATAGCGCAGGTTAAGTTGGACTGTCACTCTTTCCCAGCTTGAAGATTTGTCGAAGTTTTGCTTGGATTCTCTTTCCAGATGCTATGGCTGGTTCTTGCTACATTGGGGAATATAAATGTATTTTTATGCTTCTTTATTTTGTAAGACAGATGACACTCTGATATTGTAAAGAAATCTTTGTACAAACTATTTTATCAATAAAGCAAAGTTTTATTTTTTGCTGTTTAATTTCTGTCTGTCTTATAATTTATCTGCATCTTTTACCCTAAATGCTCCACATAACTTAGTGCATTCCCTTTGTGAGTGACACTAACGGACATGGGATGTTACATGGGTCATTACAAACAATCACAAATATACACGAGTTTCGATTTATGGAAATTTATTTTATTTTCTATGGATTTTTGAAGGTGATTTTCTCACATTTTCGTTTTCTTGCTTGCGGCGGAATATATTTGACCGCGAGGAGTTGTAAATTACGTTTAAGGAGAAAAAGGTATTATATAAGAAGGTATTTTCCTAGATATTTTTATATATAATACTCCATTATAATCAACCACTTTGTGTATTAAACATTTAAAACTCGTACAGTCGCATACGATATCCAATTCCAATGAAAATGGACATACAACTAGAGTTTGACATTACGGACCCAACAAGACTGGTTTCGTCGAATTCTGAATCTATTTGCTCACATAGCGTATTTTTAAAGTCAAATTATCAATCGGTTTACATTTAAATTCAACGTTCACATACTGACTCCAAAAATCACGGAAAATGAAATCTAGCAATAATTTAATATTGCGGATCCAACAAAATTAGTTTCGTCGAAACTGAGGTCATTTGCAAAAGTGGCTATTTTAAATGCTATAAATAAATCCATTTTAAATATTAATATATTTAAAAATAATTAAATTCAATATTAATAAATTGATATTGTCGTATATATATATATATATATATATATATATATATTCATATACGATATCATTCAGCTCTAATATATTTCTAACTGAATTTACAGCTCGATATTTCAAAGTTCCCAATTATATCGATATTAGATTTATATTAAATTCCTTTTTATATATAAAATCGATATAAATTATAAAGGAATTCTATAGAGACTTTTCTAAAATTTGATTTGGACATAAATCAAAATCTACATGCGGAAATCCCGATTGTTCTCTTCCATTAGAAAAATATACTTCACTAGCTCCCAACGTTTCTTGTTTCGTAGAAATCCAATTTAAAACGGCTTATGTATTTTCAGTTGAATTTCAAATCACCAGTTAACGAACTGCTGCGCCATTTCAAGCTCAATTTTAATTATATTATAATTATACATTCAAGCTTCGTTTATATAAATATATTCGTTATTCGAATTCAATTCCAAACTAAATTATATATATTTTGAATTGTCCAGTTCACATTATATTGTCAATTCACTATTTCTGATTATTTCAGAATCAAATATATTATTCTATTATTTAATTAAATTAAATATTCAATATAATTTAATTAAACAACCATTTTCACTATTTAAATAATTAAATAAATTAATTATTATCCGTATAAATACAGGTCATTACACATCCAAAGTTAGTTATCCATCTTATTTAAACTCTCCATGTTGAAAATGCTTCTCTTCTCCCTCATTTTCTCCGTAATAAAAATTTTGAATCAGTAAAATAATGGCTTCCAGTTTAAATATTTTATTTATATCATATTGAGGTATTTTAAAATTGATTTATTTTAATACAAATTGGACCTTTTAAAAGGTACTTTATTCAAATGACCTTCGTTTTCGACGAAACAAATTTTATTGGGGCCGTAATAGCTAATTATTGCTAGATTTCAAGTTGCACGTCAACTGGGGTTATTCTATGAGCGTGGAAAAATAAAATGCAAATAAATAGATCATTTGGACATGAACGAGCGCCGTTTGAGCAAACGAACTCGGAATTCGATGAAACGAGTTTCGTTAGGACCGTATCGTCAAATTATACTATGTCGTCTATTTTTATCGCAAACGGGGTTTGTATGTGAGCACAAGAGCCAGGAAACAATGTTCAGATTTGCGATAGGCACGAAATAAAAATCATTAGTCAACATCGATCGTCAAATCAACTTAAAATATATTATTTCTATTTATAAATACCGTCCATCGTTCAGCCTACTTCAGCAAAGTTCATTTTCATCCTCCAAATTTGCAGAAAAGCCATCGGTTCTAAAATAATTTATTTCTTCAAATCCGTCATGATTTTCCAATGTAATCTGAGCAGAAGTTATAGATCCACTCGAGATCTAGCTTCTGAAAAAAAATTGGGGTCGAACGGTCACCTGTGGTGGCTGGAATTTTACGAAAACTGAGAAAAATCAGTTTTGTTTTTGGCTTGATTGTGGGGGATTGTGTTGATTTGAAAGGATAGGACCTAGGGGGAATTGAAGCGGGGAGTTTCCGCTTTATTTTGGCGTCGGTCTGAGGTTCAACGGTGGTCCGAGGTGGTTGTGGCAACGAGATGAATGGAGGCATCAAATTCTGGGTTGGTTTTGGAAGTCGAGGTCGGATTTCTTCTTATTCTGGCGACTAGGGTGGTCGTGGGGCCAGGAGGACTGAAGTCGGAGGAAGGGTGATGCGAGGGGGTCACAACGACAAGGGTTCGGTGGTCCAATTCGACTCGTGGTGGCGGTGGTTGGATGATAAATGGGTTTAGAATAAAGAAAATTTCTGGCGATTTAGTGCAGAGGTGGGCATCGAGCTTCAGGGCAGAGGGGCCCGTGGCCTGGCGAGTGAGACGGAGGGGTCGTTCTTCATTCAGATGACCCACGGCGACGGAAGGAGATGTTTGATGGGGTCGAGTTTTGCCTGAGCGATGGAGGATCGGGTTTGAGAAGGAGGGTTTGGAGAAAATACGTATTCTCAGCTGACAAGGCGTAATCATTTCCTAATCATTAGTTTTAACGTTAAACAGGTAATTAAATTTTAATTATATTAAGCTAATAGTGTTTAATTTACTTTTTAGTCATTTAAAACTTTAGATTAGCGTAACTTTCACATACGATAACGAATTCTGATGAAACAGGATCCGTTGGGATCGTAGGGACGAGACCTAGACGATGGCGCGGACAAGGCACTGATTGGACGCAATTGAAATTTCAGCAAAATTTAAACGTCCGTTTCAAATTAAAAGGAACAAATGCCTCAACCGTATTGAACTGGTTAGTTAATTCTCACACCTTCTGGAATCCGGTGATGTGGTAAATTTACATTAAAATATAACTTACCATTTAAAAGTATAAATTGGGTGATTGGTTGCTATTGGTTGTTACTGTTTGATTGGTTGCTGTCATTTATATTTCATCGTTTTAAATTAGTAGATCATATGAAATTTATTTCATATATTATTATGGAAGGTATAATGAGCTGTGATGCAGGGAAGAACAGGTTGGAGGGATCCGACCGGATTCCACAAATATTATATATGTTGTTTGTTTGTTTTATATTGTTGATATATGAACTGATTGAACCCCAGATGGTAGTGAAACCTGTTTGAACATGATGGTTGAATAAATATTCACCTGTGTTGCGTTTAAAATCAATCAACAGTGTTGATTGGGCAAATGGCAGTGAATGGCCTAAAATGTGTTGTTTCAGACGCCGGTTTACCGTTTGGTGAATTGACGCAATTTTAAAGTTATAAATTATTTTATAACTAAACTGAAGCTTTTCAGTCATTTTTATAATTAATTAAATTATTAATCTATGAATAAATATTTTAATCGGCCTTTTAAAAAGAAATTGTTTAAATGGTTATGAAATAAGATTTTGTTATTTACACAACTGTTAAAAACAGAAACCATAGAATTTACCTACAGGTTGGGAAATGGAATGATTGTTTTTTTAACCATTAAATGGCATTTTTAAATTAATTAAGTTATTTAATTGATTTAAAAAGGGAAATGACAAATGAAAGTCAGTTAACTGCTAACTGATATGTACTGTTGACAAAATCAACCATTTTTTTATTTAAATGGATAATTGAGTTAATTTGATATTCGTTAAGTTTAACGAATAGTGTAAATATTAGTTGATCCCCGATTAACTAAATTAAATAAATTATTGAATTAGTTAGTGTTAGTAGCATTAATTATTATTTAATAAGCTTTTAAATGATAAAAACCCTGTTTTGATTAATATCCATGTTAAACATTTCTAATGTAGTAAAGAATAAAGTAAGTTGTTATTTTGAATAAATAATAATTAAAACGATGGCTTTTGATTGGAGAAGTGATTAAGTAGCAATAAGGCTTGATAAAAAAGCGCCATAAGGGTTTTATAAAGGATTTAAAATCAAAATTCTCAAACGAGATCGATAAGTGGAATGTGTAAGTGAATGCTGAGTATTTGAATAGGATTTTACTTAATCGCTTAACTAAGTAAAGTGAATTCAACTGAATGTAATTAGAAAGGTGCTAATGATTTTAAAGTGAGATCTAAGCTAAGTTGCGAAAGGAAGGTAATGGATTATCATAAAGAAATCAAAGCGGGATTTTAAAAGAGTTTTTAAACCAAATTGATGAGTTAAATGTTGAAAATTTGAATCTAGCGCAATATTGTAATCGAAATAAGGATTTCAAACAAAAAGGAAATCCATGAAATAGTTGTTATTAGAATATTGGTAAATGGATTCTTGGAACTAAAATCCAAGATAAAAAGGGTCTTATGGTAAAGAAGGTGGTAATTGGATTTTTATCCGAGATATAGTTTATGATAAGAATAGATTATTTGACGAGTGATTTTTATTATAAATCAAAGTGTTATAAGCGAAGTATGATTTAAGTTAAAAGTGGTATTTTGTGGACATTTACTTAATCAAACGAATTAAGTAAAGAGATTATTGAATAAAGATTTCAAATGTAAGAAACGGTTTGTAGAAACCAAATTTGAAATCGAGACGGTAAACAAGTTCTTATGAGGGTTTAAGTTACAAATTGGTATTTATTCTGATATAAGAACGTTGTCGATCAAGGTCTGAGAGGTAAATAAAATACCCCAACTTGAACGGCTTCATTATTATCGAGGAATGGCTCTAGTTTGAAACGAGTGAAAGGTGTTGGGATTGGTGTGATGCCCATACAAGAAGTATTGAATATAAGTGTGAGATTTTTTTTGGAATATAAATAATACTACGATCTTAGTTTCAATGTAAATAAAAGTATTTGATTTTTAAATTATATAACTTTGACTTTTGATTTGTCATATCAGAACTGGTAATGGGGTTTATACCATTAAGTATTACACATAAGTATATATCGTGATGCCAAAAATTAAGAAAATGGAAAAAGAAGCTTTAAAGAATATAATGATATTCCTAGGGGTAAAGAGAATAGAATGTCAGGTATATATATACGTGTTTTTAAAGCATATTAAATAGTTTTGAGAATCCTGTTATAAATAAAATAACAAAAGTATAATGTTTGAATATACAGGAAGATTTAAAGGTTTATTAACAAATTTGTTAAATATATTTTTAAGAGGCCAAGTAGTGTCAAGTACTAAATCAGCAAACTCATGTTATTCACACATTTGTTCTTTGATAGTTAAATCACCAAATATCAAAATATGACCAATACGATTGTTGGTATGGAAAGACTGGGATCGAATTTATATTCGAAAACCATTCCGACCAGCAAATACGCGAAGATGTTGATCAAGATGGAGAAATTGAAGACTGTGGATCTTCATCAACGGAAGGACTACTTGTCGGATTTCTCTGGCTTGCAACAGGAGTTATTTGATTCTTGATTCTGTCGTAGTTGAAATCTATGGATTGCATGGACTACTCGCTACTGATTCTTGGGGTGATTCCTATACAAGGGTGTGGTAGGAGGGTGCCTTCGGTTCATCATGTTCCTGGATGACTTGTATGGACGAATGTCTGACAGAGTATTTCTTAAGGGTCACGTACGTTGATTTTTACAAACGTATTTTTGTTAGTAGCGGAGAGGGGCACCTCTCTTAGCTTAATGAGCAGAGTATTTTTGTGGACGTCAATTAGTGATTTGGCGGATCTGATAATGTGGCATTCAAAGTGAATGATGACCAGATGTTCTTAAATAGAAAATTCTAGCCTCTAGCCTCATCAATCGGGAAATGACAAAAATCGGGCAGGCAGCATGGCTATGTGGGTCTCTCCCATTACGGTGTATAATCACCTATCTAGAGAAATTCCATTAGCTTCTTTAATCTATATTCAATGCTGTCCCTTTTTCGGGATACAGTTGCTGATCCCAACCATCGGGGATATACATTCGATACACTCAAGCGAAATGAATGATCGGTCATGTGTGGGCCGGGTTGCAAGAACTTCTTGTTGAACCCAGTGTATATTACTCTAGAGATAGTACACTATCGGAGGTGGTCCCATACCTTGCCATAGTCGAAATCCAATTTCCAATAAGCACCCGCGGTTTTTGATTGTATAATATATATGTGTGTGTGTGTGTGTGTGGAGCGTGAGATGCAAACATTCCGCTTGATTGTTAATTATTTGTACTTAGATACTACAATAATATCAGAATAAGTTAAGATTTCGAAAATATTTTGGGTTATAGTAAGGTAAAAACCGTCCGTGTTTATGTGTGGGCTGGTCTTACTATTATCCTTTGATTTCATAAAGGATTTTCCAAAGTTAAACAAGTTGTTTGTACCGTGAATTTATCACAGAAAGTATTCCAGACTGACCCGATGAATTTTGCTTTGCTTCAAATGTGCTCAGGTCAGACCGAGTATATTTCCAGGTTAGGTTTCGCTTGGAGTTTCAGGAGCTGGAAGCAGGCGGCTTCACCATTAGTTATATAAATTTATTTTCCGCTGCGACTGATATATGTTGTACTCTGATGGTTAGTATGTATATACAGTTCTTTGTATAAAGATATTTGTGTAGGATCTAAATTAACCCTAGAGGGGGGGTGAATAGGGTTTATCGCAGATTTTCACAGAATAATTAAATAATCACAGCACAGATTAAAAACAGAATAAATGCAGAAATAAATAACACACAGATATACCCAGCTTCGGCAAAACCCTGCCTACTGCTGCATTCCCCAAGGTTTCTACTAGGAGTTAAAACAATCTCTACGCTTACAATCCCTTGTAAACTCGCGACACTCGCTCCCAACTTTTCTTAACCCTACGCTCAAAACTCTGCACTGGTTTTTATCCCCAAAACCAGATTTCCCTGAACTACAAACCCTGTAATTCGTCTCCCTAGTATTAGAGACAAACTAGAAAACTCTAGACTGATTACAAAGTTGAAAACAATAAAAAAAATGGAGACCCTAGTTTAAAACAAAACCCTAATTTTGTTTTATAAAAATCCTTCTTAATAAAAAACCCTTAGTCTTTGATATAGACTTGGCCGGCCCCTTTTTATTTTGCTCCACCACTTTTTACTTGAGCCCGACTTCCTTTGATTCTCTCTGGAAATAGAAATGGCGGCTAAAATAAAACTAGGGTTTTTCTGAAAACACTGAATCGAGATGCCTGGTTGATGAAAATCAGTTCTCTGCTACTCGATTCTTCGGCTTCAATCTCTGGCGACTTGTATCTTCTTCGATTGAGTTTATGGACTCTGATTTGGATCCAAGTTTCCTCGATTTCTGGTATGATTTTACTATTCGATTTTATGCTTTAATTGTGCTTGAACTCGGATTAAATCATAAGCCTGTGATGATTGGTGTATTTATAGGAATAAAATTCCTAAAATTTTGCTCTGATTTCGTGTATTACTTGGTCGAGATATATACATAAATTTTGGACCTTGAACTCTTCGTGGCTTTGAATTGTTCTTCAACTTCTGGAGATTTCTTCGATTTGAATATTGTGTTAACTTCTGAAACTTTTGGATTAAGTCTTACTTCAAAAATAATCTCGAAAAAGAATCCATGATTTCCTTTTGAGCTAATTTTCTAGAACTTTGATTAATATCATTTTGGGCTGATATTATCTTGAATAAACTGCTTCAAAAGAACTGATATGAACCTGTACTGTACTCATTCTTCGAATTTGACAATTTCTGGATTTAAACTTTCTTCTTATGAACATATGTTAAACTTGATTTGCCAAAACACACTCAACTTATTCTTCCTATTTTTGCACTGACTTTTCGGCTTGCCTTTTGTAATACTTCATGATATGCTGCTTCACTACTTAAAAAATAAACTTGTACACTATGATGATTTTATTCACCTTATTTATGCCTCTGTATATCATTTTGATACTAAACTCCACTTTTGATCGCAGTTTGTACACTTTTAATAAGATCAGATATAACTTGATTTTGTCTTGAGAACAGATGCTATTATTCCTTTTCCATTCTCTGGACTGTGGTATTGCACTGCTCGACCACATTGGTTTCACTCTTCACCTTGTTCATGAATTTTGGCTTGAGTTTTATTTGACTATACTGCTCTTGCTCGTCAACATGCATATTTGAATTAATACTGCACTGTCTTCAAAACATACAGTTTTGATGTTTCACAAGTTCCATGTCTTGACACTCCTTTGACTTTGTAGATCCACTTGTATATTACTTTTCACCTCTTTGTATATTGGTTTGATGTTGGCACCTGCTTAGATGCTATTCACATGTTGTTAAAAAAAACTTATTTAAATGCTGAATTAGTTGCACCATGCAAAGTCACCATGTTCACACTTTTGCCACTTCCTGTATACATGTGAGCTCGACCATTGTTGCAGTTGTAACTTGTGAACACTTGAAATTGTTGTATGATCTTGGTGCTACCACTGTCTCGACCACTTTCTAGTATTGGCTCCCATATTTGATTGGTTCCACCAATGTTTACATTCACCTGAAACACTGTTTGGACTTGTACCATGACCTTATTGTATTCGTGTATCATTGCACTTGACTTATGATTTGAACATACTGCTTAAAAATATTCATCGCAACTGAAATGCACACTGTTTTGGCACCAGATCCATACTGACTTGCTTCATGCACTTGTTGCTCTCATGAATTTTCCCATTGCTTTGTGCACTGTGCTTGTGCCATGACCATGATATGTTTCATACTGCCTTGATTTTGTTGATACTACTTGAACTGTCTTTGACCAACACTTAATCCTTTTTGTTACTGATAAGAACAGTTATTTCATTTGTTCATGCCACTTCTTGAACCACTTATTTGATAAGAACATTTTTCTTTGTTAGAATTTTCCTGTTTGTTCTTCGACTTTGAACTTTGAACTGATTAAAGAAAATACTATGGTTGATCTGCTTGACTCTTTTGGGTATTCATATGAATTGCTATGATCTTTAAAACTGTCTGGAGCCATGTCTGTTTTGCTTTGGTGCTTACTGCCATGCGCCATTGTTCCTGCCCTGTTTTTTGACTTTTGATTTTTGGCCATGATTTGCTGTGTTGGCTTTATTTCTTAAACTTGTATTCGATTGTCCCATTGTTGATTGTACACTGGGTCGAGACGGTCCATTGTGACTACTCCTTAGTCGTTCGCTGATTGGCGGGGCAGTGCACACGTGTATATTTATACACGTGTGTACATGCAGCCATCAGTCAATTTTCCTGTCCCTGCATATCAGACCAAGTCTAGAAACATGATGAGAAACACACCACAAATCTGAGGCAAATAAAATTTAAAAATAAATTTTTATTTGCTTTTATTTTATTTTTGTTGCAGTCTACTGTGTGTGTTCTTCTGTATTGACAGGTATGAAGATGGACTGACTAAAAGCTGTGAAGACATAAGACTTAAGATGAAGACAAGAACAGCATTTGTGTGTGTATATGTAAGAAACAGTGTTTGTACAACTGAAAGAATATGTAATGAGGAATTTCTGTATTGATTATGGACGTGAATAAAAATTGTACTACTATTTGTAATAAACAGATTTGATTGAAATAAAATATTATTTTTTGTTGTTCAATTCAATCTATCTATTTTTATTTTGTTTGAATCTTTTAATAGTACAATGTCTGTGATGTGTTAAATGTGTCATGACAAAAATATTCAGAAAATATTTGAATTTGTAAATAGTGGAGTATTGTATACGTACTATTTCAAATGTTGAATATAAAATATTTATTCGAATAAAAACACTGTTTGGATATTCAATTCTGTATAGTAGTGTTCTATTCAATAAATATTTATTTCTGTGTGTAAAATATAGAATAGAACTATTTACAAACACATTTAAAATATATATATATATATATATATATGTTTGTTATCATCAAACAAAAATCACACTGTTATACTCAACAATCTCCCCCTTTTGATGATGACAAACATATACAAGATTTTGAATGTATGAAATGTGTTTGTACATGAAATATATTACTCCCCCTATTTGTATGCTCCCCCTACAACTGAACTCCCTTTATATATATGGAAAATATGAATGATGAAATCCAATTGACCATTCTTCCTTTAGATATTTAATTTTCAATCTTAAAATATTTTTGAATTATATACCCATTAATCAAAATCTTTGACCATTCTTCCCCTTTTGTTATCATCAAAAGGATAATAGAAATCGAAACAGTAATGAATATAGACTATAAATATAAATTCAAATTAAGAGAGAGAATATATATTGTAAAACCCATTTAATCAAACAAAAATCATAATAATCTTTAAATCAGAAGCAGATTTCACTTTCAGAATGAATGGATTTACGATGGATTTTATATAATGAGGAGAGTTCAATAAAAGTTGAATATTTGAATATGAATTTTAAAGATTTAAAAATGCTCAAAAATGTGTTAAGCACTTTCTAACCACGTATAGCCCAAAGGTCTTTTAAATGGGGTTAGTAGTAACTTAACTTTATCCTCTCTAATGAGTTCCATCCATGCACAGCCCAAAGGTCTTTTAAGTGAGAATGGAAGCACATAGAGATTAAGGTAATTCACCCACGCATAACCGCGAGGATTTTTAAATGGGAGTGAATACGAAGGATAAATTATTTATTTATTTATTATTATTTTTAAAATTTCAAGAATAATTAGAACTCCCCAAATTAAATAAAACCATGATGAATGACAGAAATATGGTAGATATAGAAGATGGTCGTGAAATAAGCTCTAATTCAAAGATATTATAAAATCTGTCCAATCATCATGAGATTTAAAATAACATCTCTTCTAGTTATGAATTATACCATAGTCATAACCCATCACAAATTCATAAATCTATTAATAATTTTGATGAGTCACAAAACGGTTCAAATTAATCAATAATTTCAATTTTTGAATAAATAATCAAAAATAATTTTAAAAGTGAAAATATCAATTTCAAGAGGAGTTTTTGAAAATATCAATGCAAGTTTGAAGATCAGTTTCAAAAATCAATCAGTAGAATATGAAATTATCTAATTTTTCTCATGTTGATTGTTCCTAGACAATTTTGAAACAACTTATATATTTAATTCAAATTGTCTATGGAACTTTAAAGATATTTAATTACTGATTTTTACATCATCGTCCAATCACCAAATCAAATCAATTTCCTTATCAGAGCAGCACAAGATCTTTTTCAAAGCAAGAACCATGAGTGAAATTTTCAGAGAATTTTTAGACAAACACAAGAAATAGACAGCGATCAAATCTAAGATAATTATTTGGGATCACACAAAAAAATGAAAATTTTCATAATCTAGGAAATTCAACAATCTATAATGAATGATTTCAAAATCAGCAAAAAAAAAACTAAAAGGAATAAAAAAAACTAAAAAGGAAAATAAACTAAAAGGAATTAAAATAAAAGTATGAGTTTAGAGATCATACCTGACTTACCGTAATCAATGTGATCCAATGAATTTCCAACTCTGAATCTATGGCTAAGGAACTCCAAATAATTTGATATATGAATCAACTTGAATTTTATCTTACTTAACCACAGTTGTTCCTCAGTCTCCCACGGTGCCTAAATGTTTATATGATCGAGTGGTCTAACAAAAGTTGTTTTACCACTCTTATCTTCGTTTACACGTTTTGGTACCCAAACCCGTTTATATAACAATCCATTACTATTCACTAGCGTACCCTTTGGAACCCAAATTTGTTTAGATTTGCTTAAATTTATTTTGTTAATTTTTGGAATCCAAACAGATTTAAATGAATTGTTTTTAAACGAGTTATCAACTTGTTTATGATTTAAAAACCCTTTGAAATTATTTAATTTCAAAAATTCAATTTGATCGTCTTCAAAGCCAATTAAAGGATTTTTAAAATCATTAAAATTTTGTTTTTCAACTTGATCAGATTCAAATCCAAGTCCCTTTTTATTCTAAACAAAAAATTGATTTTTCAACAACATATTCAACGATTTCTCTCCTTTAGAAAATTTAGTCAGAGCTGACTCAAGTCGTTGAATTTTAAATTTAAGATCGCTATTTTCTTTCATTAAATTTGAACAACGATTAATAGCGATTTTCCTCATTTCAGCATCAGTTTGTTTTAAAATCAAATTTTCGTTTTCAAGTGCTTTGATTCTAGCATCGGACTTGGAAATTTCAATTTCAAATTGTTTTCGCTTTCCAAAATCAAGTTTTTCAGATTCTCTAAACTTTTCAATCACTTTTTCAAAATCATGATTTTCATTTTTCAAATTCATGTTTTTCACTTTTAAGTAGCTCAAGATCAGTTTTTAATTTCAAGAAATCGTTACTCAAAAATTGACATTTTTCACATTTCGAAAACGGTGAATTCTTACCCTTTTCAAGTTTTCTTTCTAAACTGTTATTTTCTTGAACTAGTTTTGACCTAACAGATTTCAATTTCTTAACTTTTAGTTCAAGAGAATCAACAGTTTTCGTGAGATCGTGACACATTAAAATTAAATCTTTATAAGTAAAATTCGATACCTCACTAGAATCCTCTTCACTACCTTCTGAATCAGATTGAGCCATAAGACACAAATTAGCTTCTTCTTCATCACTTTCAGAAGCTTCTTCTCCTTCCTCGTCATCCCATGTAGCAGCAAAAGCCTTCTTCTTCCTTCTGAACTTCTTCCTCTTTTCATTCTTAAGCTGTGGGCAATTTGGTTTGATATGATTGGGTTTCTTGCAATTGTAGCAAAACACTTCATCATCTGAACTATCTGAACTTTCGGACTTGTCGGTTTTTGAATTCTTCTTTCATGGTTTGTATTTTCCTTTGGACCACTTTTTTAAAAATATGGCTAGCTCTTCAGCGAGATCATCATCATTACTTTCAACAGAATTATTTAGAGCGATCGCCTTTTTCTTTGATTCAGAATCCTTTCGTTCTTCTCTTGCTTTTAACTCCATCTCGTAAGTGATGAGATATCCGATCAACTCTTCCATGCTTACTTTGTTCAGATCTTTTGATTCTTGTATCGCTGTCACCTTAGCTTCAAAATTCATTGGTAGCACTCTCAATATTTTTCTGATCAATTCAACTTCAGTATAGGTTTAGCCAAGAGCTTTTGCATTGTAGACTACTGACGAGAAGCGTCCATACATCTCTTTTATATCATCGTCTCTTTGCATATAGAAATTTTCATATTCGTTGCTGAGTAGAGCGAGACGAGATTCCTTCACTTGAGATGTACCTTCGTGTGTAACTTCCAACGTATGCCATATTTTCTGCGCAGTCTCACAATGAGAAATTCTATTAAATTTAGTTTTATCAAGAGCACAGATTAAAGCATTCATTGCTTTGGCATTAGTTGGAAATAATTTTTTATCATTAGCATCCCACCTGTTTTTGATTTAGGAATTTCAACACCACTAACTATAACAGTGGGAAATCTATAACCCGTATCAATAATATCCCATACATCATAGTCGACTGAACTCAAATAAATTTTCATCCTAGCTTTCCAATATGCATAATCAGTTCCATTAAACATAGGTGGCCTAGCTATGGACTGACCCATAGAAAACACGTTATTGGACAGATTCATGACTCTATAGTTAAAATAAAATAAAAAATACCTGCTCCGATACCACTTGTAGGATCTAAATTAACCCTAGAAGGGGGGTGAATAGGGTTTATCGCATATTTTCACAGAATAATTAAATAATCACAGCACAGATTAAAAACAGAATAAATGCAGAAATAAATAACACACAGATATACCCAGCTTCGGCAAAACCATGCCTACTGCTGCATTCCCCAAGGTTTCTACTAGGAGTTAAAACAATCTCTACGCTTACAATCCCCTGTAAACTCGCGACACTCGCTCCCAACTGTTCTTAACCCTACGCTCAAAACCCTGCACTGGTTTTTATCCCCAAAACCAGAGTTCCCTGAATTACAAACCCTGTAATTTGTCTCCCTAGTTTTAGAGACAAACTAGAAAACTCTAGACTGATTACAAATTTGAAAACAATAAAAAAAATGGAGACCCTAATTTTGTTTTATAAAAAGCCTTCTTAATAAAAAAACCCTTAGTCTTTGATATAGACTTGGCCGGCCCCTTTTTATTTTGCTCCACCACTTTTTACTTGAGCCCAACTTCCTTTGATTCTCTCTGGAAATAGAAATGGCGGCTAAAAGAAAACTAGGGTTTTTCTGAAAACACTGAATCGAGATGCCTGGTTGATGAAAATCAGTTCTCTGCTACTCGATTCTTCGGCTTCAATCTCTGGCGACTTGTATCTTCTTCGATTGAGTTTATGGACTCTGATTTGGATCCAAGTTTCCTCGATTTCTGGTATGATTTTACTATTCGATTTTATGCTTTAATTGTGCTTGAACTCGGATTAAATCATAAGCCTGTGATGATTGGTGTATTTATAGGAATAAAATTCCTAAAATTTTGCTCTGATTTCGTGTATTACTTGGTCGAGATATATACATAAATTTTGGACCTTGAACTCTTCGTGGCTTTGAATTGTTCTTCAACTTCTGGAGATTTCTTCGATTTGAATATTGTGTTAACTTCTAAAACTTTTGGATTAAGTCTTACTTCAAAAATAATTTCGAAAAAGAATCCATGATTTCCTTTTGAGCTAATTTTCTAGAACTTTGATTAATATCATTTTGGGCTGATATTATCTTGAATAAACTGCTTCAAAAGAACTGATATGAACCTGTACTGTACTCATTCTTCGAATTTGACAATTTCTGGATTTAAACTTTCTTCTTACGAACAGATGTTAAACTTGATTTGCCAAAACACACTCAACTTATTCTTCCTATTTTTGCACTGACTTTTCGGCTTGCCTTTTGTAATACTTCATGATATGCTGCTTCACTACTTATGTAACACCCCGTATGTTGAATAACTTGTTATAATATAAATCAGGGCAGAATTAAATTTTAAGATCCGAATCAGGGGAAACGAGATATGCCATTGCGTTCGTCTCGGAAAAATACGCGAAATAGAGTCCGATTTTTCGAAAATCGGAGTTCGTATGACCCAGTTAAGGCCCGAAGAAGTTTTCAGAAAATTCAAATTTCGAAAAACAGATTTCAAAAGCAGAAATGGGGTAGGCGGGAAAATTCCCGCCAAGAAGCAGGTCGACCCCGTGTCGACTGGGGAGTCGACACACAGGGGTGGTGTGTCGACTATAGTGTCGACACCCCTGTCGACACAGGGTGCAACCTGGCTTGCTTGGCCAGTTTGGCTGGGTGCACTGATTTTGGGTTTGGGCTATGTTTTGGGGCTTGTGACGAGATCTGATGGCTCTAAACTATTCTAGGGTTAATCCTATGGCCTAAAACACTTAACTAATCTATAAATACAGCCTAAGACTACCCTAATCCATACTAAAAATAGATACAATGCCATCATGCCGTCAAAATGCAACTTGAAGGAGCCTCCATCAAATTAAAGAGGAAGATAGCTACTCAAATCAACTTCTAATCAACTTTAGCAACTAAATCTTCTTCATAGTGCTAATCAACAAGTTGTGAGTTTCTATGCCTTTAGCAAGCAATTGCTAAACTGATTATGATAGGATATAATGAGGTTATGGTTATGTATGTGGATCAATGCAAGTTGTTTTATGATAGGATATAATGAGGTTATGGTTATGTATGTGGATCAATGCAAGTTATGTTATCACATGCTATGTGTTCATGATGTTAGTTATACAAGTTTTATGCTATATGTTCATGATGTTAGTTATGCAAGTTGTATGCTATATGTTCATGATGCAAGTTATGCAAGTTTAATGCTATGTGCCCATGAAGCTAGTTATGCAAGTTGGGTGTAATTTATGCTATATGTTCATGATGCTAGTTATGCAAATCACTATGATAAACATTGATCCATTATGACACCATGTTATGCAAGTTTGGTGTTTGATTATATGCAAGTTCATATATTACATGTTATGCAAGTTTGGTGTTTGATTATATGCAAGTAACATGTGCAAGTTTACACCTTTGTATGATATGCATACATATGCAAGTTAACCCCTTTGTATGTCATACATACATATGCAAATTTACCCCTTTATATGACATAAGTAACTTATGCAAGTTACCCTCTTTATGACATATGTGATTCATGCAAGTTTGGGTTGATTATTTTTGCTAGTTGGGTTTGATGCTATGGTCATATATGCATGTTGACACCTTTAAAACCCATGTTGATGCTAATATTATGCAAGTTGAACCCATTGTGTTGGTGATGAATCTTCCCTTTTAAGTATATCATGTCAACGTATTACGTGGGGAACGATGGAGTTAATATTTATGTTAATGAAATGGTGTGAAGTTGGTATGGTTATGCATACCATAAAGTGGATGGACATAATTGAGTCAATTATGTGCATCGTTAAATTTGTAATTAATTAGGGATAATTAATATAAATTATGGGGGTGATTAATTAGGTGTAATTAATCGACTAAGAAATGAGGTTGGACCCTTTTGTAGCGTAAGACTGCCCGGAACCGACCGGCAAATCCAGCAGCTACAAATGATTGGCCCAATGTGAGAGGTCTTAGGCATAAACTAAATACGTGACAAGTGTAAAGACACGAGGTTAGACTCTGTTATGGCGTAAGGCTGGCCGAAACCGACCGGCAAATCCAGCTGCCATAAAAGACAGTCTAATGTGAGAGGCCTTTACAAAGGTTACGTTCTTAATCAATTAAGAAACACTTAACCAGATAAGCATGTAGTGGGGCATGAGGGGTTAAGTGGGTGCCTTGGGTGGCATGTGGAAATCAAGTAAGTGCCTTGGGTGGCATGTGGAAATCTAGTGGGTTGCCTTGTGTGGCAATAGAAAATACGATTAGAATACTTAACCAAGTGGAAACATGTAATTAAACATGATTAAAGGGTTAAGTGGGATGCACTAGAAAAAGGGACAAGCTTAGGTGGGTAGCTTGTGGGGGCCCATTTCAACCAGTAACCCATATGTATCTTATTGGGCTCGACCCATGTCGAGGACGGGACACGCGTACTGGGCTTGACTATAAGAGGCCAAAACGGGTTAGCGGTGGCAACGCAAGTCCAACGGGTTTCATATGCGTGTGTGGACCCGGGCTAGTAGGTAAGACGTTGTTTGTGACGATCCCAAAACCCCGTGACACGGTGTTAAGGATAATCATTGGAATATAACACATTAATCATCATTAGCAGATCACAGATAATAGCATAAACAGAAATTAGAATAATTTACACACATATGACAGCGGAATCATATAGATAACATCACATCAGAGAAGCACAGTACAGGATACAACTTAGTATTTAATGATACATAATCAGTCACCATCGCCTGAGGCGGAATCATACATAAAGAGTACACAAAAGGAATATCAGTCTACATCGCCAGTGGCGGAATCATAATATAGATACAATAATGGCGGAGAAAATCCAAGTCAGCACGGTGTAGTCAAGCCTCGCCATGAGCCGAAAGGTGCATCAGAAACCTGTAACTAGGCTGCCCGTGTGAAAATGAGGGCACTCGAGTTTGCAAGGTGAAACAAACTACGAGTCAGTCATGGGACTGGTATGAGAAATCTATTCAACTTATTAACAACAATAATAAGGCAAATCAAAGGACCACGCCACTTTCGTGGAACGGGTTTACTCCAATGAGTGCTCGTGCATGAAGTAAAGTACATGATTAAATCAACGCAATGCTTTTTCTAAAATGAAGCCATTATAAGACTCAGGTCCCATCACACAATGCAACGCAAGCCGGAGGATAGAGTTTTTACCTTATAATGGCCAAAGATGTTTCATACGAATAAAACAAAAGTGCTTGATATTATTACTAGTGCATATATGTTTCAAAAGCGATTTCAATCATAAATATCAATCCTAGGCGGCATAAATGACCCATACCACTATGTCGCCATACTAGTAATACAATCACATCCGCATATTTCGTATTGGAAATTGGATTCCTTCATGAGTCGAGGCAAGGGGCAAGCTCCTCTCCGATTCGAGACACTCTAGCAAATGTCCCAGGACCCCACTATGATCCTTGGATCTTCAGGGCCGGTCCTCTCTTACTTTTGAGGATTAGTTATTCCTGAACACACGTTTCCCGGTCCTTACAGACCTATATCGAGGCGCCTCGCATTCCAACAACCACACAGGTGAAAAGTATATATAATGTCAGGGCTGGTAGGTCACTGACACCACCTTAGCTAGAAAGAAACGTCGTGCTCTCCCTGCAGTCACTCTCCCGTTTTTGACTCATACCGAGGTGTGAGGCTCACGAATTCACGTTATACACCAAGCTACGTCACACAGACCATGCTTGGATCATCAACCACAAGACTTTGCTTTGCAACAGAAGCCTTGATCACATGCCACTTAGGCGTGCCACACAGGCAATCCACTCCATGCGACTGATTTCTGTCAATACATAACCTCTAAGCTCGTACGTCTCAGAGAAGGGCGTTAAGCAAGAGAATAAATTCTCCGCCGCCAAACAGATATATATTTAACAGAGATCAATCAACACAGAACAAAATCCAATGTCAGACACACAATCCATTTACAAGTCCGTTCTGGGTCTGAACGAAACCGGAGGCACCAATTCCTCGCATATCCGTACAATCAACACAATGTTTGAACGGCTACTACTTCAATTCCTTCATGGTAGCTACTCCAATCACGAGCATCAGTAGCGCCCATCCATCCAACGTGGAGATCGTCGGTCTTCAGTCGTCTTCGACTCTTCGACTTCTCAACGTCGATCGATTATTTGAAATGAGATAAACTCGGCCTTTTCAAATAACCCACGTATATTTAGATTTTCAAACCAATTAATCACAGGGTTGAACTATTCAACATTCACATTTCAGTTGTTTAGTTATAATTTTCACGTCAAATACATTCAACCATCACATATCAAGCAAACACAACAACATTGGTTTATTTTCACTCTATATCGTCTATAGCACTTAATAACGATATATCGCCATTTTTATTTAATTTAAAACGGCCATATTTAATTAAACGACGTTTCAGGTCGTGGCGATGCACTGGCGCTGCTTTCCACTAATTTTGTTTTACACATATCTGAAAATCTAACCGTTGGATCCTCACAAATTTTACATCATTAGGAAGGTCTTTTCAAAACGAACCCAACGGTTCCAGTTTTAGGAAGATCCGACGGTCGGATCTTCCACACTATCCATTTGAAGTTACGATTTCAATTTACGAACTGCAGCGTCGTTATTCGATTTAATTTAATTATATTTATATATATATAAATATAATCGTTTCTGGCGCTGTTTTTCACTAATTTTGAATTAAACATTCCAGACAATCCAACCGTCGGATCTTCACAAAGTTGGTGCCGTTGGAAAGATATTTCCAAGGCGAACCCAATGGTTGAGGTTTCGGGAAAATCCAATGGTCGGATCTTCCGCACCAGTCATTTGAAATCACGGTTTCAAAATATGAACTGCACGGCCACGTTTCGTTTTAATTATATTTATATTTATATATTTATATAAATATACTCCATTCAATAATTCCTATATCGTTTTCACTTCAAATATTTTTCTAACACCCTAAAATTTTGGAAAATTTCGCCATAACCTCCCCTGTACCGGGGGCATCGGGAAATCGCAAATAGCGTTCCCGGTCCTTCTAATCTCAAAAAGAAAAAGAAAAAGCCAAGCGGCTAGCCAATAGGCTCATAAAATCATCACCCAAACAAATCTGTAAATGTGTACCTATTTGTCGGGCACAAAATTTTATTTCTCTTCTCTAGCCCCTTTTTGCTTTAACCTGTTCAATAGATATGCATGTACATATATACAATTTCTAACATTTATCATTTTCTATTCAACTTCACATTTGATTTGCTTTGGTTTAAAAACACCACTCATTCTAATATCGCATGCATAGGCTAAAATCATATCATTAGCTAGTTAATGTATATTTCAACTCATGCACGTTTATTCGAACCAGTGGCTATTTTTAACACTTCACATTTCAAAGATGATAATTTTGGCGAACTAAAGTAGATTTCAACACATGACTATTTTATTTAGTTCCGATGCATATTAAAATTAATATTTCTATCACAAATATTTATTTCAACGTCCGCATATCTTTAGCATGTCACACCTATGATAAAAATGCTATTTTTATCATTTAAAATATCTATTCAACCAATGTATGGTTTCAACACTTCATAGTTTCAATAAAAATGTAATTTTTATCGTTCAATCTTTTTATTCAACACATGAATATTTCCACTACACACACTTCTCAACAAATGAGCATTTCCACACATGGACAATTTATTTATGTTGTTCATATTAGAAAGATGAAATTTTGATTGTTGAAACTATTTATATAAGGCGAATATTTTTCATACTTCATATATATATATAAAAATGTGATTTTTATTGTTTATACACTTCATTCATTCACAAATGAATTTTATTTTCACCCAACACTTTTCAACACATGAATATTTCCACACATGGATATGGTTTCAATATATGACTTTAATTTCAATGCATGTAAAATAATTTCAACATATGAAAATAATTCTAACACACAAAGATTATTCAAAATTTCGGCAGCATAACGGCAGGGTAGTTAAACCGGCACCGTCCCTAGTACGGCTCCTCGATCTACCTTAAAACCTCGCGGTTTTTGACAATGGGGATCATGCATCTAATTCGCACGCAGGCGGCATGTTTATATTTATTTCATTACCACAAACTAATCCTATGTGGTTTCAACCAAATATTTTCCCAATCACAAACGGGTATTTTTCAACCACAATCAATTCAATACCAACCACAAAATTTTCCCAAACAACAATTTGCCGTCAACCAATTTTCACAACAATTTCAACCAATAAATATCGTCCATGGTTTGTGGACGAGGGGGCGTATATATATATATATAAATATTTATATATAGCAATTCACTTTTATTTTCCACACACATATATATATATATAAAAAGAAATTGAAGAGTGAGAATTTCTCACCAGTAGCTATCCAATAACACGACTCTTCCTTTATGGAAATCTTCGCCTGTTTCGTCTTCTTGTCGCTTTCGTTTCCCGTATTCTCTACATAAGTAAAAATCGAATTTTTACTTTGTTAATCAATATATAAAGATCATATTTTAAAAACAAAGATTATATTTTTAATATTCTTATGATGTAAAAATTATATTTTTATCACTTTAAAAATATAAGAATCATATCTTACTTCTTCTACTTAACAAAATTCTGTCTTTTCTCTTTTTAAAAATATGATCTTTATTTTTAAAAGTTCAAATCTTTTTCTACTAAAAGATTAAATCTTTTTCTATTTCAAAGTTTAAAATAAAATCAGTTTTTATTTTCTTTAAAAATCAGTTTTTACATCTTTTAAAAATCCAGTTTTCTATATTCTTTTCAAAAATTCTGTTTTTAAAATTCTTTTTTAAAAATTTCTGTTTTAATTTCTTTTCAAAATTTCTGTTTTCAAATTCTTTTTAAAAATTTCTATTTTCAAATTCTTTTAAAAATTTCTGTTTTTAAAATTCTTTTAAAAATTTCTGTTTTCAAATTCTTTTAAAAATTTCTGTTTTTAAAATCTTTTCAAAAATTTCTGTTTTAAAATTCTTTTTAAAAATTTCTGTTTTCAAATTCTTTTAAAAATTTCTGTTTTTAAAATCTTTTCAAAAATTTCTGTTTTAAAATTCTTTTTAAAAATTTCTGTTTTTATAATCTTTTCAAAAATTTCTGTTTTAAAATTCTTTTTAAAAATTTCTGTTTTTATTTTCTTTTTAAAAATCAGTTTCTCTTTTAAATTTCTGTTTTTACATCCTAAAAAAAAAAGACAGTTTTAAAACTTTATAAAAAAACAGTTTTTATAACTAAAAATTCAGTTCTATTCTTTCTACAAAAAAAAACAGTTTTCATTCTTTCTTTAAAAAAATCCAGTTTTTATTCTTCTTTTCAAAAATTCTGTTTTTAAATCGTTTTAAAAATTCTGAAATTAGTTTTTAAATCGTTTTATAAATCAGTTTTATCAATTAAAAGAAATCAGTTTTATAAATCTATTAAAAATACAGTCTTTAAATCTAAAAAAAAATACAGTAATTAGTTTTTAAATCGTTTTATAAATCAGAAATTATAAAACGAAAATAAAAATAAATATAAAAATAAAATTACCTAAATCACTCACCGATAGCTGGCGTAGGGGAGGAGGCGTCGTCGGCGGTGGCTCTGAGGCGGCGTTCGGAGGTTCGCGGCAGGGTGCGTCGGTGGTTCAGGGAGGCGTCGCGATGTCTGGAGGGAGGAGGGAAGACGAGGCGGGCGGCTCGATCGTCGGCGGTGGCTTCCAGGTCAGGGGGGCGGCGCGATTTAGGATTAGGTTTTTCCTTTTTTTTTTCTCTTTCTGTTAAATGATCGGGGGGGCCAATGAAGGAAGAAAAGGGGAGGGAATATATTTTTTTATTATTTTATTTTATTATTTAATTATTAAATTATGCACAAGGGTTGACTTTTATATCCGACCTCGAAACGAGGCCCACCGCCTGTCGTCCATAGCGTTTTACCCCCATTCCGAACACAATGGGATATGTATCGTAAGCTGGTTTGATCGTTACAATCAGTTTCCGTTGAATTTACATTTAAATCCTTATATTGAATTTTAAACGTACATTTCAAATTACCGGGGTCACATACTAACTAGAAAAATTCCAGAAAAATATTTCCTAGTTTCGTATTGATGATACGGTCCTAACAAAACTAGTTTCGTCGAATTCTGAGACCGTTTGAAAAATGGCCAATTTCCTGTCGATTAAATTCAACAGAAACTGGTCAAACGCGTTTTCTTTTGCCACGCTCACATATTGATTCGAAAAATTATGAAATTTGAAACCTAGCAATAGTTTGACATCCCGGACCCAACAAAAGTGGTTTCGTCGAATTCCGAGGCCGTTTGCAAAATATCAATTTTCCAGACCTATATATTCTATATACCGACTCTTCTGAAAATTCATTCGGCCACAACTTTTGATTCTCGTTATGAAACTTCGATTTTTCAGATTCGTTAGAAAGGTATTGACTAACAGATTTAAATATTTTTGGTCTCACTAAAATTCGTTATATTTTCCACCCTGCATAGTCAGTCAAAGTATGAATTCAAATTTTCAAACTGACTTACTATTTCTAATTCACTAATTTATTGAAATATTCTATTTCAATGGTTCAAATTGCTTTGAAATAATCAATTTAAAAATTTTAAATTGGCTCGTATTTTCCGGGTTATTACAATCTCCCCTACTTAAAACTTTTCGTCCTCGAAAAGGAAACAAAAGTAAAGTAGGAAATAAAATGTAAATGCAAAGTATGATGAAGGTACCTTGCACCGGAGTTAGTCAGAGATATCCACTCTGCAGTTGGGGTAAGCTTGCTTAATGCTTTCCTCAGTTTCCCAAGTACAGTCTCTAGGATCACTGCTCCACTGCACTTTAACTAAATGAACCTTTTTGCTTCTGAGTTCTCTAGTTTCTTTGCCAACAATTTTTAATGGCTCTCTTCTGAGTGCTAATTCTGGAGTTATCTCCACATCCTGTTGCGCTGATTCTTCTACAACAAGATCCGGATCATGCACATGTTTCCTAAGTTGAGATACATGAAATACATTGTGCACTCCAGGCAACCAATCTGGTAATTGAACCCTATAAGCAAGAGTTCCAATTCGCTCAAGTATAGGAAAGGGACCAATAAATCTCGGTGCCAACTTCCCAGTCTTACCAAATCTGATTACTCCTCTCATCGGAGAAACCTTTAAATAAACATGATCACCAACAGCAAATGTCAAATCTCTCCTTCTAGAGTCTGCATAACTTTTCTGTCGGCTTTGGGCGGTTTTCAATCGCTTCTTGATGAAGTCCACTTTATCAGATGCTTCCCTAATCATATCGGGTCCTAGTACAAGTCTGTTGCCAGGTTCTACCCAACATGCTGGAGATCTGCAGGGTCTGCCATATAATGCTTCAAATGGTGACATCTTCAAACTTGCTTGATAGCTATTGTTATATGAGAATTCTGCCAAATGCAAATGATCTTCCCATGACCCACCAAAATCGATTATACAAGCCCGCAATAAATCTTCTAGAATTCTATTCACCCGCTCAGTTTGGCCATCTGTTTGGGGGTGATAAGCGGTGCTCATATTCAGTTTTGACCCCAATTCTGTCTGGAAAGCCTCCCAGAATTTACTAGTAAATAGGGGATCTCTATCACTGACTATGCTGATGGGAATTCCATGCAGCTTAACAATTTCCTTGAAATATATCTGTGCTAGACTTTGGGCAGTTCGATTGGATCTGACAGGTATAAAATGGGCAGTCTTCGTGAAGCGATCTACGATTACCCAAATACTGTCATTACCTTTCTTGGTTCGCGGCAAACCATCTATGAAATCCATGGAAATCTGTTCCCATTTCCAGCCTGGGACTTCCAACGGTTGCAACAGTCCAGCTAGCTTTTGTTGGTCACTCTTGACCAATTGACAAGTAGGGCATCTGCTAACATACAAAGAAATATCTCTTTTCATTGCCTTCCACCAGAAAGTGCGTTTGATATCGTTGTACATTTTACTCACCCCAGGATGGATGCAAAATTTGGATTTATGGCATTCATCTAGTACTTCTCTTTTAAGCTCGGGAATGTCGGGAACACATATTCTTCTATTCAGCCTCAAAACTCCTTCTGTATCCACTTGGAAACTGGAGCCTTCGCCCCTTTAAATCCTTTTTACCATCTCTTTCGCAAAATTGTCACTTTTCTGAAGAACAGATATCCTATCAATCAATCCAAGTGTAATTATAAGATGGGCAACAATTGCGGTTTTTCTACTAAGCGCATCCGCTACCACGTTAGCTTTTCCCAGCGTATACAAGATATCAAGGTCATACGCTGCAAGAAATTCTAGCCAACGCTGCTGTCTCAGATTCAGATCTTTCTGGGTATATAAATACTTCAACGATTGATGATCCGTATACAGTATAAATTTCTCGCCCAATAAATAATGTCTCCAGATTTTCAAGGCAAATACGATGGCTAGCAACTCAAGATCATGAGTCACATAATTCTTCTCATGCGGTTTCAATTGGCGGCTTGCATAAGCGACTACCTGGCCTTTCTGCATTAACACTGCCCCAAGACCTCTAATAGAAGCATCTGTCCAAACCATTAAATCCTGATTGCCATCAATGATAGTTAACACTGGAGCGGTGGTCAGCTTCGATTTCAATTCCTGGAAAGCTTCTTCACAGTCGGAAGTCCACTTAAACTTCTCATGTTTCTTTGTGAGCTTCGTTAACGGACCGGATATCTTCGAAAAATCCTTAACGAACTTTCGATAATAACTAGCCAACCCCATAAAACTTCTAACTTCTGTGGGAGTAGTGGGTTGTTTCCAGTCTTGAATCGCTGTTATCTTGCTTGGGTCAACAGAAATTCCTTTCCCTGACATGACATGGCCAAGAAATTTAACTTCTTCTTGCCAGAAGACACATTTAGAGAATTTGGCTTTGAAGACGTTCTTCCTTAGAATCTCCAATACTTGTTCTAAGTGTTTTTCATGCTCGGGTTTTGATTTGGAGTAGATTAAAATATCATCGATGAATACGAGGACAAATTTATTCAGAACTCCCCTGAACACTCTATTCATTAGATCGACAAAGTATGCTGGAGCGTTGCAAAGGCCAAACGGCATTACTAACCATTCATAAAATATGTCTGGGCCTCTGAAAGCGGTCAACGGAACACACTCTTCTACTATTCTCAATTGGTGAAAACCTGTAGCTAGGTCCATTCGGGAAAATAATTTCGCCCCATTCAATTGGTCTAGCAAATCATCAATGCGAGGTAGTGGATATTTGTTTTTGAGCGTCTGTTTGTTGAGGTCTCGGTAATCAACACATAATCTAAGAGTACCGTCTGACTTTGGGACAAACACAACAGCTGCACCCCAATTAGAAAAACTCGGTCTGATTAGACCTTTCCACAACAGTTGACGAGTTTGATCGCCTAATTCTTCTTTTTCTTTGGGAGTCATTCTACGGATTGGATGTACCACGGGTCTGGCATTAGGAATTAGATCGATTCGGAATTCTATCTCTCTTTGCGGAGGTAAGTTTTCAACTTCTTCAAACACATCCGCATAGTTGCTAACAATCGGAATCTTTTCTATGGAAGTGGGGATAAGTTCTAATGCTGACCAAAATTCTTCTTTTTTCGGATTCGAACCATGACAAGGAACCGTAATATATCCAAGCTTCGTTCGGATTTTAACGATTCTTTCCGCACAATTCACTTCAGCTTCAAATTTCGTTAACCAATCTAGCCCGAGAATAATATCGAATTCGGGAAAATCCATAACGATTAAATTGAAAGGAAACTTGTAGGAAGAATAAGAGATTGGCACTTTACAACAGGAATTGAGAGTAATAGGACCCCCTATCGGGTTATGAACTTCAACCGATTCTTTAAGCTTTCGCTGTTTTAACTTTAGTTTGTGCACTGTGTTTTTAGCAATAAAACTACGCGATGCACCTGTGTCAAATAATACAGAAACAGGAATATTTTTAATTGCAAGGGTACCTCCCAAAACATCGGGTTTACCTGCTCCATCGGAAGCAGCTGGCGGGCTAGACCCGTCATAGACATGAGCTACAGTAGCTTTCTTTAGCAAAGGACAGTCTTTGACCAGATGGCCGGTCTTGCGACAGTTGAAGCACGAGCGGGGGTTCTGAGAGCCTTGGCTCGAGCCTTGAGAGTTTGTTCTCTGCCTCTTCGGAGTTGTGCAGACGTTTGAGTAGTGCCCCGGCTTACCACAATTAAAGCAATTTCCTCGTGGCGGATTGCCAGTCTGAGGCTTGGAAGATGCTGCTTGGCTTGACTCGCCCTGATTTGCAGTAGGTTTGCGCTTGTTTCCTGCTTGACTTCTAGCGCGATCCTGATCCAGATGCCTTTGATCAAGGTCTTCATAGTTACATGTCATTTCCACTAGCTCGTTGAAATCCAGCTTGACATGGGCCATTGCTCTATCATGATATTGACGTTTCAGCCCAAAAATGAACCTCTTATTCTTGGATTTCGCGGTAGCAACAAGTTCGGGAGCATAGGGCGACAGCATTGTGAATTTGTTCAGATAATCTTGCACGGAAAGATCCCCTTGCTGGAGATTAGCGAAGTCATCGTGCATTCTTTCTAAAGCTTGTTCTGGGACATATTTCTCCTTGAAGAGTTCTTTGAATCCATCCCATGTTCTTCCAGCTTCTCTATTCCCGGCGGTAAGAGAGTCCCACCATAATTCGGCTTGTTCCTGCATAAGCCAGGCGCCCATAATAGCTTTGTCCTCGCCTCCTAGCCTTAGGCCTTCAAGAATTTTCTCGCATGTTTTGAGCCATGAAAGGGCCTCTATTACGGTGCCAGTCCCCGAGAAGGTCTTGCCTCCTAAGTTCTTATATCTCTTAGCTACACGGTCGAGCTCGAAGTATTGAGCTGCCGGAGGTTGTATCAAAGGTCCTTCTTGAGCTGGGATTTCTCCCCTTCCTCGGCCTCGGCCGGCACGGCCTCCTCTAGCAGCGGCTCCTCTGGTAGCCATTTGTCAAATTCTGTATAAGTAACGAAAAAGTCAGTTAACAGAAATGATAGTCTATTGCATAGTTAAGCAGAAATTCCTACGGAAAGATAACGATGGACTGATCAATTGTTTTTGCTATTCTGCTCAGCTCATTCTAGGACTTTACTAGTCCTATCTCTAATGAGCAACTCGCCTTAGAATACTACTGATTCTATCTTGACGAAGTGTTTAATGTGTTAGACTCCAGAATTAAGGTTAACCAAAGCTCTGATACCAGCTGTGACGATCCCAAAACCCCGTGACACGGTGTTAAGGATAATCATTGGAATATAACACATTAATCATCATTAGCAGATCACAGATAATAGCATAAACAGAAATTAGAATAATTTACACACATATGACAGCGGAATCATATAGATAACATCACATCAGAGAAGCACAGTACAGGATACAACTTAGTATTTAATGATACATAATCAGTTACCATCGCCTGAGGCGGAATCATACATAAAGAGTACACAAAAGGAATATCAGTCTACATCGCCAGTGGCAGAATAAAAATATAGATACAATAATGGCGGAGAAAATCCAAGTCAGCACGGTGTAGTCAAGCCTCGCCATGAGCCAAAAGGTGCATCAGAAACCTGTAACTAGGCTGCCCGTGTGAAAATGAGGGCACCCGAGTTTGCAAGGTGAAACAAACTACGAGTCAGTCATGGGACTGGTATGAGAAATCTATTCAACTTATTAACAACAATAATAAGGCAAATCAAAGGACCACGCCACTTTCGCGGAACGGGTTTACTCCAATGAGTGCTCGTGCATGAAGTAAAGTACATGATTAAATCAACGCAATGCTTTTTCTAAAATGAAGCCATTATAAGACTCAGGTCCCATCACACAATGCAACGCAAGCCGGAGGATAGAGTTTTTACCTTATAATGGCCAAAGATGTTTCATACGAATAAAACAAAAGTGCTTGATATTATTACTAGTGCATATATGTTTCAAAAGCGATTTCAATCATAAATATCAATCCTAGGCGGCATAAATGACCCATACCACTATGTCGCCATACTAGTAATACAATCACGTCCGCATATTTCGTATTGGAAATTGGATTCCTTCATGAGTCGAGGCAAGGGGCAAGCTCCTCTCCGATTCGAGACACTCTAGCAAATGTCCCAGGACCCCACTATGATCCTTGGATCTTCAGGGCCGGTCCTCTCTTACTTTTGAGGATTAGTTATTCCTGAACACACGTTTCCCGGTCCTTACAGACCTATATCGAGGCGCCTCGCATTCCAACAACCACACAGGTGAAAAGTATATATAATGTCAGGGCTGGTAGGTCACTGACACCACCTTAGCTAGAAAGAAACGTCGTGCTCTCCCTGCAGTCACTCTCCCGTTTTTGACTCATACCGAGGTGTGAGGCTCACGAATTCACGTTATACACCAAGCTACGTCACACAGACCATGCTTGGATCATCAACCACAAGACTTTGCTTTGCAACAGAAGCCTTGATCACATGCCACTTAGGCGTGCCACACAGGCAATCCACTCCATGCGACTGATTTCTGTCAATACATAACCTCTAAGCTCGTACGTCTCAGAGAAGGGCGTTAAGCAAGAGAATAAATTCTCCACCGCCAAACAGATATATATTTAACAGAGATCAATCAACACAGAACAAAATCCAATGTCAGACACACAGTCCATTTACAAGTCCGTTCTGGGTCTGAACGAAACCGGAGGCACCAATTCCTCGCATATCCGTACAATCAACACAATGTTTGAACGGCTACTACTTCAATTCCTTCATGGTAGCTACTCCAATCACGAGCATCAGTAGCGCCCATCCATCCAACGTGGAGATCGTCGGTCTTCAGTCGTCTTCGACTCTTCGACTTCTCAACGTCGATCGATTATTTGAAATGAGATAAACTCGGCCTTTTCAAATAACCCACGTATATTTAGATTTTCAAACCAATTAATCACAGGGTTGAACTATTCAACATTCACATTTCAGTTGTTTAGTTATAATTTTCACGTCAAATACATTCAACCATCACATATCAAGCAAACACAACAACATTGGTTTATTTTCACTCTATATCGTCTATAGCACTTAATAACGATATATCGCCATTTTTATTTAATTTAAAACGGCCATATTTAATTAAACGACGTTTCAGGTCGTGGCGATGCACTGGCGCTGCTTTCCACTAATTTTGTTTTACACATATCTGAAAATCTAACCGTTGGATCCTCACAAATTTTACATCATTAGGAAGGTCTTTTCAAAACGAACCCAACGGTTCCAGTTTTAGGAAGATCCGACGGTCGGATCTTCCACACTATCCATTTGAAGTTACGATTTCAATTTACGAACTGCAGCGTCGTTATTCGATTTAATTTAATTATATTTATATATATATATATAAATATAATCGTTTCTGGCGCTGTTTTTCACTAATTTTGAATTAAACATTACAGACAATCCAACCGTCGGATCTTCACAAAGTTGGTGCCGTTGGAAAGATATTTCCAAGGCGAACCCAACGGTTGAGGTTTCGGGAAAATCCAATGGTCGGATCTTCCGCACCAGTCATTTGAAATCACGGTTTCAAAATATGAACTGCACGGCCACGTTTCGTTTTAATTATATTTATATTTATATATTTATATAAATATACTCCATTCAATAATTCCTATATCGTTTTCACTTCAAATATTTTTCTAACACCCTAAAATTTTGGAAAATTTCGCCATAACCTCCCCTGTACCGGGGGCATCGGGAAATCGCAAATAGTGTTCCCGGTCCTTCTAATCTCAAAAAGAAAAAGAAAAAGCCAAGCGGCTAGCCAATAGGCTCATAAAATCATCACCCAAACAAATCTGTAAATGTGTACCTATTTGTCGGGCACAAAATTTTATTTCTCTTCTCTAGCCCCTTTTTGCTTTAACCTGTTCAATAGATATGCATGTACATATATACAATTTCTAACATTTATCATTTTCTATTCAACTTCACATTTGATTTGCTTTGGTTTAAAAACACCACTCATTCTAATATCGCATGCATAGGCTAAAATCATATCATTAGCTAGTTAATGTATATTTCAACTCATGCACGTTTATTCGAACCAGTGGCTATTTTTAACACTTCACATTTCAAAGATGATAATTTTGGCGAACTAAAGTAGATTTCAACACATGACTATTTTATTTAGTTCCGATGCATATTAAAATTAATATTTCTATCACAAATATTTATTTCAACGTCCGCATATCTTTAGCATGTCACACCTATGATAAAAATGCTATTTTTATCATTTAAAATATCTATTCAACCAATGTATGGTTTCAACACTTCATAGTTTCAATAAAAATGTAATTTTTATCGTTCAATCTTTTTATTCAACACATGAATATTTCCACTACACACACTTCTCAACAAATGAGCATTTCCACACATGGACAATTTATTTATGTTGTTCATATTAGAAAGATGAAATTTTGATTGTTGAAACTATTTATATAAGGCGAATATTTTTCATACTTCATATATATATATAAAAATGTGATTTTTATTGTTTATACACTTCATTCATTCACAAATGAATTTTATTTTCACCCAACACTTTTCAACACATGAATATTTCCACACATGGATATGGTTTCAATATATGACTTTAATTTCAATGCATGTAAAATAATTTCAACATATGAAAATATTTCTAACACACAAAGATTATTCAAAATTTCGGCAGCATAACGGCAGGGTAGTTAAACCGGCACCGTCCCTAGTACGGCTCCTCGCTCTACCTTAGAACCTCGCGGTTTTTGACAATGGGGATCATGCATCTAATTCGCACGCAGGCGGCATGTTTATATTTATTTCATTACCACAAACTAATCCTATGTGGTTTCAACCAAATATTTTCCCAATCACAAACGGGTATTTTTCAACCACAATCAATTCAATACCAACCACAAAATTTTCCCAAACAACAATTTGCCGTCAACCAATTTTCACAACAATTTCAACCAATAAATATCGTCCATGGTTTGTGGACGAGGGGGCGTATATATATATATATATATAAATATTTATATATAGCAATTCACTTTTATTTTCCACACATATATATATATAAAAAGAAATTGAAGAGTGAGAATTTCTCACCAGTAGCTATCCAATAACACGACTCTTCCTTTATGGAAATCTTCGCCTGTTTCGTCTTCTTGTCGCTTTCGTTTCCCGTATTCTCTACATAAGTAAAAATCGAATTTTTACTTTGTTAATCAATATATAAAGATCATATTTTAAAAACAAAGATTATATTTTTAATATTCTTATGATGTAAAAATTATATTTTTATCACTTTAAAAATATAAGAATCATATCTTACTTCTTCTACTTAACAAAATTCTGTCTTTTCTCTTTTTAAAAATATGATCTTTATTTTTAAAAGTTCAAATCTTTTTCTACTAAAAGATTAAATCTTTTTCTATTTCAAAGTTTAAAATAAAATCAGTTTTTATTTTCTTTAAAAATCAGTTTTTACATCTTTTAAAAATCCAGTTTTCTATATTCTTTTCAAAAATTCTGTTTTTAAAATTCTTTTTTAAAAATTTCTGTTTTTATTTCTTTTCAAAATTTCTGTTTTCAAATTCTTTTTAAAAATTTCTGTTTTCAAATTCTTTTAAAAATTTCTGTTTTTAAAATTCTTTTAAAAATTTCTGTTTTCAAATTCTTTTAAAAATTTCTGTTTTTAAAATCTTTTCAAAAATTTCTTTTTTAAAATTCTTTTTAAAAATTTCTGTTTTCAAATTCTTTTAAAAATTTCTGTTTTTAAAATCTTTTCAAAAATTTCTGTTTTAAAATTCTTTTTAAAAATTTCTGTTTTTATAATCTTTTCAAAAATTTCTGTTTTAAAATTCTTTTTAAAAATTTCTGTTTTTATTTTCTTTTTAAAAATCAGTTTCTCTTTTAAATTTCTGTTTTTACATCCTAAAAAAAAAAGACAGTTTTAAAACTTTATAAAAAAACAGTTTTTATAACTAAAAATTCAGTTCTATTCTTTCTACAAAAAAAAAACAGTTTTCATTCTTTCTTTAAAAAAAATCCAGTTTTTATTCTTCTTTTCAAAAATTCTGTTTTTAAATCGTTTTAAAAATTCTGAAATTAGTTTTTAAATCGTTTTATAAATCAGTTTTATCAATTAAAAGAAATCAGTTTTATAAATCTATTAAAAATACAGTCTTTAAATCTAAAAAAAAATACAGTAATTAGTTTTTAAATCGTTTTATAAATCAGAAATTATAAAACGAAAATAAAAATAAATATAAAAATAAAATTACCTAAATCACTCACCGATAGCTGGCGTAGGGGAGGAGGTGTCGTCGGCGGTGGCTCTGAGGCGGCGTTCGGAGGTTCGCGGCAGGGTGCGGCAGGGTGCGTCGGTGGTTCAGGGAGGCGTCGCGATGTCTGGAGGGAGGAGGGAAGACGAGGCGGGCGGCTCGATCGTCGGCGGTGGCTTCCAGGTCAGGGGGGGCGGCGCGATTTAGGATTAGGTTTTTCCTTTTTTTTTTCTCTTTCTGTTAAATGATCGGGGGGGCCAATGAAGGAAGAAAAGGGGAGGGAATATATTTTTTTATTATTTTATTTTATTATTTAATTATTTAATTATGCAGAAGGGTTGACTTTTATATCCGACCTCGAAACGAGGCCCACCGCCTGTCGTCCATAGCGTTTTACCCCCATTCCGAACACAATGGGATATGTATCGTAAGCTGGTTTGATCGTTACAATCAGTTTCCGTTGAATTTACATTTAAATCCTTATATTGAATTTTAAACGTACATTTCAAATTACCGGGGTCACATACTAACTAGAAAAATTCCAGAAAAATATTTTCTTGTTTCGTATTGATGATACGGTCCTAACAAAACTAGTTTCGTCGAATTCTGAGACCGTTTGAAAAATGGCCAATTTCCTGTCGATTAAATTCAACAGAAACTGGTCAAACGCGTTTTCTTTTGCCACGCTCACATATTGATTCGAAAAATTATGAAATTTGAAACCTAGCAATAGTTTGACATCCCGGACCCAACAAAAGTGGTTTCGTCGAATTCCGAGGCCGTTTGCAAAATATCAATTTTCCAGACCTATATATTCTATATACCGACTCTTCTGAAAATTCATTCGGCCACAACTTTTGATTCTCGTTATGAAACTTCGATTTTTTAGATTCGTTAGAAAGGTATTGACTAACAGATTTAAATATTTTTGGTCTCACTAAAATCCGTTATATTTTCCACCCTGCATAGTCAGTCAAAGTATGAATTCAAATTTTCAAACTGACTTACTATTTCTAATTCACTAATTTATTGAAATATTCTATTTCAATGGTTCAAATTGCTTTGAAATAATCAATTTAAAAATTTTAAATTGGCTCGTATTTTCCGGGTTATTACATTGTTGCATCGAGTAGGTATAAGCCGTGCACCGTTGATTGTATCGGGTTGCCACTTTGGGGAGTGATACACCCCACTGTGGGGCTAGCACGGGTATCTACGGTAGGGAGCCGATCGCTTGGGGAGTAGTGGGTACACCTAGTGGAGATAGGGGCAGAGTGCACCTATGTAGTCAGCTAGTGGTACACGAAACTACTAGTCAAATTTTCTAAGTCCTTGGGTGGGATCAACCTTTAAGTAGGAATGACTGGTGTGGTGCAGTGTAGTAATTTCCCTTGGGTGGGTAGATGCGTCTTTACCGATATCTTAGTTCATCCTATGTGTAGTTGGCTAATTAATGTAGTCATTTATCCCCAGTCATTACCATACCAAGTTTATATCATACCCTAATTACTTTAATGATTGTGTTGTTAAAGTTATAGGGCTCACTCAGACTTATGTCTGACCCCGTTGTTTTTATCTTTTTTTCCCAACCCTCAGGTTCTCAGAGTGGGCCTAGCACTAGTGGGCTTTGATCAGATTGCTTTATCTATCTTTTGGAGCTTGGACCGTTGATGTAAAGCCCAGCTTATCTTTTCTATTATGGCTATTAGTATGTAGTGGGATTATGTACTTATGTTTTATCAGGATGGATATTTAGTACTTGACTCTTGTTTTAGTTGGTTTTGATATTGTAACCAAACATGTTTACCTTCTGCTGCAATGAAATGATGTTTTAGATTTTCAAGTATTATATATATCTGTCTTGTTGTAATTTTTCTGTTCTATATTCACTTAAAATACTCCACCGAAGTTAAGGCATTCCCTTAGTGAGTGACCTTAGCGGGTGCGGGGTGTTACACGTGGTATCAGAGCTGAAGGTTACCAGAACAGATAAAACTTTTAGAAAAACTATTTTTCTTAAAAAAAATTTGGAAGAAGTATTTTCAAAAACATGTCTTTTGAGAGAAATTTTTTTGAAAGAAAAGCATAATCCCCAATAGCCATATCATTATCTTTTGAATTCTCCATTTTAAATCTTTCCTTTTTCGTTTCAGCATGGCTGAAAATCTTAACTTTCCAGAGGGTGTAGCGATACCAGTATGGTATAGGAGATTGATGGAGGCTAGGGCCATCGCTGCGGGTTCAGCAAATGTTCCTCCACCACCAGTTGCACCCGATCTTCCTCCCCCTCCTCCTCACACGGATACTTTTGCTAAGACTTGCAAGGAATTTAAGGCTATGGGAGGGAAACCTTTTCAAGGATCAGAAACTTTTGTGGAAGCTAGGGATTGGCTTAAGGAGGTGGAAGAGTTGATAGATATCTTTGAGATGGAAGAAGGAAAGAAAGTCAAGTTAGCTGCTTGGTTAATGAAGGGAGAGGCCTCGTTCTGGTGGGAGGTCACTAATGGAGAGCGCCCTATTGACTCTTGGGCGGATTTCAGGCAAAGGTTTGTGGCAAAGTTTATCTCAAGGGCGGAGGAAAACTTGTATATGGAAAGGTTCTTGACTCTAAAGCAAGGAAACCTATCAGTGAAGGAATATGTCAACAAGTTTAATCAATTGGCAAGGTTTGGCATAGACATGGTGAATACACCGGAGAAGAAGGCCTTGAGGTTCGTTAAAGGCTTGAATGAACCGATGCATGGATTGGCTATGACTCACATCCCTATGGGGGCCACCTTTGAGAAGCTAGTAGACATGGCACTCATGCATGAGGAAGAGAAGGGTCCCAATGTTAATAAGGCACCCGAGAAGAAAGGAGATCAAAAGAGACCTCAACAGCAACAACAAAACAAGGGTGGGAAAGGCAACGGTGGCAAGGGAAAGAAGAAGTGCTTCAATTGTGGGACACCAGGCCACCTAAGCAAAGATTGTTGAAAGAAGAAGAAGACTGGCTGCTTCCACTGTGGCGAAGCAGGGCATCTAGTGAAGGACTGCCCTAAGAAGGGGCAGAGGACGGGATCTACCTCAGGAGGACAGGTGCAAGCTCTTATGGCACCAGGTCAGGCAAGGGGGCAAGTTCAGGCTCTCGCGTTTCTACCGATTCAGGAAAGAGGTTGAACTATTTTCGTTGAAAGTTTGGTTTTTCTGTTTGATCATCCTGTCCGTACTTTATTCGACTCTGGCGCATTGCATTCGTTTATCTCATCATCATTAGTTGATTCACTGCACTTAGACACCAGTCTAGTAGATGATCCCTTGGTTGTTTCAAACCCAATTGGGGGCTCCACTTATTTGTCCATGATATGTTTGGGTTTGAAGATTTCTATACTTAGCGTTGAGTTTAGATGTGATGCTTTTGTTTTGGGCTTCACGGGCTATGGGTTAATTTTGGGCATGGACTGGTTATCCAGTAATGGTGTCGTTCTTGATTGTGAAAGGAGAGTTGTTAGGCTCATGACCCGCTTGGGTAACACTCTCGAGATCTCTTGTAATCCCATGGATTCTGTTATGCTAAGTTATTTTGAATCGCTTGACGCTTCGGTCGAGAGTTTGCGATCTGTTAGAGTGGTCCGGGAATACTCGGATGTGTTTGAGGAGGTGAAGGGTTTACCTCCGAAGCGGGAGATAGACTTCCGAATATATCTGGTGGACAATGCTAAACCAGTATCTTTTCCAGTGCGCCACATGGCTCCTCGTGAGAGGAGGGAACTCCATAAGCAAGTAGGGGAGTTGCTTGAGAAGAGGTTCATAAGACGAAGTATATCGGAGTGGGGTGCTCCGGTAGTTTTTGCCACGAAGGCGGATGGGTCCCTCAGACTTTGTGTAGACTATAGAGAACTCAACAAGCTCACAAAGAAGAATAGACACCCATTGCCGAGGATTGATGATCTCTTTGATCAATTGGTTGGCGCCTCAGTGTTTTCGCAGTTGGACTTAGCCACGGGGTTTCATCAGTTGAGAGTGGCTGAGGAAGTATAGAGAAGACTGCCTTTAGGACTCCGGATGGTTTCTATGAGTGGCTTGTGATGCCATTTGGTTTGACGAACGCCCCTGCATACTCTGTTGATTTGATGAGTAGGATGTTCAGGGAGTACCTTAATAAGTTCGTGGTTGTCTTTGTGGATGATATCTTAGTCTTTTCTAAGAGTGAAGAAGAGCATGCCCTACATCTTAGGGAAGTGTTGGAGACTCTTCGAGCGCATAGCCTTAAGGCTAAATTCTCTAAATGTCACTTTTAGAGGAAGGAAGTGCAGTTCTTAGGGCACGTGGTCTCTAAGGAAGGGATAGCTGTGGATCCCGCGAAGGTAGTGTCCATCCAATATTGGAAGGTTCCGAAGAATGCTACCGAGGTGAGGAGTTTCTTGGGGTTGGCTGGATACTATAGGAAGTTTATCAAGGACTTCACGAAAATATCAGCCCCATTAACTCGCTTGACGAAGAAGAATCTAGTCTTCACATGGGACGTAGATTGTGATGATGCGTTCCAACGATTAAAGAGAGATTTAACCACAGCTCCAGTCTTAGTGTTGCCAGATGGGAGTAAGCCATTTGTTGTCTATACCGATGCTTGTGGGACAGGACTAGGTGCAGTCTTAATGCAAGAGGGAAGGGTAATAGCCTATGGTGGAAGGCAGTTGAGAGCGCATGAGAAAAATTACCCTACACATAACCTATAGTTGGCCGCTATTATTTTTGCACTTAAGACTTGGCGCCATTATCTTCTTGGCGAGAGGTTCGAATTGTTCGCTGACCACAAATCATTGAAGTACTTGTTTTCTCAGAAGGATTTGAACTTAAGACAACAAAGGTGGATAGAGTTCTTGGCATCCTATGATTTTGAGATAGCGTATACCCCTGGCAAGGGTAACGTGGTGGCGGACGCCTTAAGCAGAAAAAGGTTGTCCTTGAGTCCATTGTTCGTGGAACGACGAAGCTTGGAATTTATCTCGATGTTTGATTTTAGACCTTCCGTTGACTTTGTACCCGGTTTGCTAGCATCCTTAGAGGTCAGACCTACTCTTTTGGGACGGATTGGCGAGGCACAGCGGGACGACCCACGGTTGGTTGAGTTGGTAGAGAGGCTCATAAGGGGGGAGTCATCCAGCCATTTGAGTAGGTACACCCTAGATGATAACGGGTGGTTGCGTAGAGACGGTAGACTTTGTGTACCGTAAGATGGGGGTTTGAGGAAGGCTATACTTGATGATGCACATCGTTCGAAAATGACCATTCATCCCGGTGGGGACAAGATGTACCAAGACATGAAGCGAGTTTTCTTTTGGGCCGGTATGAAGAAAGATTTGGCCGAGTATGTCGCTAGAAGCTTGGTGTGCCAACAAGTGAAAGCGGAGCAAAATAAACCCGGTGGGTTGCTTCACCCATTGGAAGTTCCGCAATGGAAGTGGGATAGCGTTTCGATGGATTTTATTGATGGGTTACCGAGATCAAGGAAGGGTAATACGGGAATTTGGGTTGTGGTAGACAGACTTACTAAGAGCGCCCATTTTATACTCGTGAAGAGTAAGAGGACTGCTCCATGGCTAGCTTCAGTTTACCTTCGAGAGATAGTTCGGTTGCATGGTGTACCTTCTAGCATAGTGAGCGATCGAGATCCTATCTTCACTAGCGAGTTTTGGAAGAGTTTGCAAGAGGCGGTAGGGACTCAGTTTTGTTTGAGCACCGCATATCATCCTCAGACGGACGGCCAGACCGAGAGGGTGAATCGTGTTCTAGAAGACCTTTTGAGGCTATGTATCTTAGATTTTGGAGGTACATGGGAAGAGCATCTTCCATTGGTGGAGTTCGCGTATAATAACAGCTTTCAGTCTAGTATTGGTATGGCTCCTTTTGAAGCTCTTTATGGAAGGCCTTGTCGATCACCTACATGTTGGTGGGAATCTACGAGTAGATCTTGCTTGGGCCTGATATGGTTAGAGAGACTTCAGAAAAGATTGATTTGATTCGAAGAAGGATGAAAGCGGCGCAAGACAGACAGAAATCTTACGCAGATAAGAGGAGGACGGATCTTGAGTTTGATGTTGGGGACATGGTCTTTGTCAAAGTATCTCCATTACGGAATGTTGTTCGCATTGGGTCCGTTGGGAAGTTAGTACCAAGGTTTGTAGGACCGTTTCCTATTAAGGAAAGGATTGGACGGATGGCATATAGAGTGGATTTGCCCGAGAGACTTAGTGGGGTACATGACGTATTCCATGTGTCACATCTGAGGAAGTGCCTACATGAGACCGCAGAGGTGGTAGATCCGAGCTTGCTTAGAGAAGTGGAGGTAGAGCGTGATGCGACTATTCGACGAGCTCATACTCGCATCCTCGGGTCAGAGATTAGGAAGTTGAGGAACAGAGAGGTTCAACTAGTCAAAGTGCAATGAGGAGAGGATGAGAGCAATGCTACTTGGGAGAAAGAAGCGAAGATGCGTTCACTGTACCCATTCCTTTTTGAGGGTATGTCTTTTAACTTCTCCTTTATCGTTTGTCTAGTATTTATCTTATCTTTAGTATGTCCTCTCATTAGTATCTTTGACCTTTAGATAGGGTAAACCTATGGTTGAAACATGTGTTTGAGACATGTTATGATTGATGGATGCGTGTGGATTCAAGTATTTGCTAGTGGTTGCTCGTGGATGCATATACACACACTTTAGACACTAGATCGGCTCAGTCACTTCATATTGCATATTGCATATAATTGTGTTTAGGTAGCTATATTAATGGATGTATAATGGTTGTGCTATCACATGGATGATGCATTTTGGTGTATGGTTGTGCACACATGTAGAAATAGTATGTGTCGATAGGGTTCTTTCGCATACATATTGGATGCATGGCACTATCATGGTTTGCATTAAGGAGGTCAACTGAATCAGTAGACCGCCTGATTTTGCATTAGACAGGGAACATATACACACACTTTTTGCATATGTTCATACAGCATTAGAAACTTTAAGGACAATGGATGTCAGTGTTTGATGGTTTAGTAGATGGTTGTTTGGTTGGTAGGATACGTTCTTCTTGACTTAGAGATTTTGGGGACGAAATCCTTTAAGTAGGGGAGAATGTAACACCCCGTATGTTGAATAACTTGTTATAATATAAATCAGGGCAGAATTAAATTTTAAGATCTAAATCAGGGGAAATGGGCTATGCCATTGCGTTCGTCTCGGAAAAATACGCGAAATAGATTCTGAGTTTTCGAAAATCGGAGTCTGTATGACCCAGTTAAGACCCGAAGAAGTTTCCAGAAAATTCAAATTTCGAAAAACAGATTTCAAAAGCAGAAATGGGGTAGGCAGGAAAATTCCCGCCAAGAAGCAGGTCGACCCCGTGTCGACTTGGGAGTCGACACACAGGTGGGGGTGTCGACTGTAGTGTCGACACCCCTATCGAGACAGGGTGCAACCTGGCTTGCTCGGCCAGTTTGGCTGGGTGCACTGATTTGGGGTTTGGGCTATGTTTTGGGGCTTGTGACGAGATCTGATGGCTCTAAACTATCCTAGGGTTAATCCTATGGCCTAAAACACTTAACTAATCTATAAATACACCCTAAGACTACCCTAATCCATACTAAAAATAGATACAATGCCATCATGCCGTCAAAATGCAACTTGAAGGAGCCTCCATCAAATTAAAGAGGAAGATAGCTACTCAAATCAACTTTTAATCAACTTTAGCAACTAAATCTTCTTCATAGGAGTGCTAATCAACAAGTTGTGAGTTTCTATGCCTTTAGCAAGCAATTGCTAAATTAATTATGATAGGATATAATGAGGTTATGGTTATGTATGTGGATCAATGCAAGTTATGTTATCATATGCTATGTGTTCATGATGTTAGTTATGCAAGTTTTATGCTATATGTTCATGATGTTAGTTATGCAAGTTGTATGCTATATGTTCATGATGCAAGTTATGCAAGTTTGATGCTATGTGCCCATGAAGCTAGTTATGCAAGTTGGGTGTAATTTATGCTATATGTTCATGATGCTAGCTATGCAAATCACTATGATAAACATTGATCCATTATGACACCATGTTATGCAAGTTTGGTGTTTGATTATATGCAAGTTCATACATGACATGTTATGCAAGTTTGGTGTTTGATTATATTGAAGTAACATGTGCAAGTTTACACCTTTGTATGATATGCATACATATGCAAGTTAACCCCTTTGTATGTCATACATACATATGCAAGTTTACCCCTTTGTATGACATAAGCAACTTATGCAAGTTACCTTCTTTATGACATATGTGATTCATGCAAGTTTGGGTTGATTATTTATGCTAGTTGGGTTTGATGCTATGGTCATATATGCATGTTGACACCTTTAAAACCCATGTTGATGCTAATGTTATGCAAGTTGAACCAATTGTGTTGGTGATGAATCTTCCCTTTTAAGTATGTCATGTCAACGTATTACGTGGGGAACGATGGGGTTAATATTCATGTTAATGAAATGGTGTGAAGTTGGTATGGTTATGCATACCATAAAGTGGATGGACATAATTGAGTCAATTATGTACATCGTTAAATTTGTAATTAATTAGGGATAATTAATACAAATTATGGGGGTGATTAATTAGGTGTAATTAATCGACTAAGACACGAGGTTAGACCCTTTTGTAGCATAAGACTGCCCGGAACCGACCGGCAAATCCAGCGGCTACAAATAATTGGCCCAATGTGAGAGGTCTTAGGCATAAACTAAATACGTGACAAGTGTAAAGACACGAGGTTAGACTCTGTTATGGCGTAAGGCTGCCCGGAACCGACCGGCAAATCCAGCTGCCATAAAAGACAGTCTAATGTGAGAGGTCTTTACAAAGGTTACGTTCTTAATCAATTAAGAAACACTTAACCAGATAAGCATGTAGTGGGGCATAAGGGGTTAAGTGGGTTCCTTGGGTGGCATGTGGAAATCAAGTAAGTGCCTTGGGTGGCATGTGGAAATCTAGTGGGTTGCCTTGGGTGGCAATAGAAAATACGATTAGAATACTTAACCAAGTGGAAACATGTAATTAAACATGATTAAAGGGTTAAGTGGGATGCACTAGAAAAAGGGACAAGCTTAGGTGGGTAGCTTGTGGGGGCCGATTTAAACCAGTAACCCATATGTATCTTATTGGGCTCGACCCATGTCGAGGACAGGACACGCGTACTGGGCTTGACTATAAGAGGCCAAAACGGGTTAGCGGTGGCAACGCAAGTCCAACGGGTTTCATATGCGTGTGTGGACCCGGGCTGGTAGGTAAGACGTTGTTGCATCGTGTAGGTATAAGCCGTGCACCGTTGATTGTATCGGGTTGCCACTTTGGGGAGTGATACACCCCACTATGGGGCCAGCACGGGTATCTACGGTAGGGAGCCGATCGCTTGGGGAGTAGTGGGTACACCTAGTGGAGATAGGGGCAGACGGCACCTATGTAGTTAGCTAGGGGTACACGAAACTACTAGTCAAATTTTCTAAGTCCTTGGGTGGGATCAACCTTTAAGTAGGAATGACTGGTGTGGTGCAGTGTAGTAATTACCCTTGGGTGGGTAGATGCGTCTTTACCGATATCTTAGTTCATCCTATGTGTAGTTGGCTGCTTAGTGTAGTCATTTATCCCCAGTCATTACCATACCAAGTTTATATCATACCATAATTACTTTAATGATTGTGTTGTTAAAGTTATAGGGCTCACTCAGACTTATGTCTGACCCCGTTGTTTTTATCTTTTTTCCCAACCCTCAGGTTCTCAGAGTGGGCCTAGCACTAGTGGGCTTTGATCAGATTGCTTTATCTATCTTTTGGAGCTTGGACCGTTGATGTAAAGCCCAGCTTATCTTTTCTATTATGGCTATTAGTATGTAGTCGGATTATGTACTTATGTTTTATCAGGATGGATATTTAGTACTTGACACTTGTTTTAGTTGGTTTTGATATTGTAACCAAACATGTTTACCTTCTGCTGCAATGAAATGATGTTTTAGATTTTCAAGTATTATATATATCTGTCTTGTTGTAATTTTTCTGTTCTATATTCACTTAAAATACTCCACCGAAGTTAAGGCATTCCCTTAGTGAGTGACCTTAGCGGGTGTGGGGTGTTACAACTTAAAAAATAAACTTGTACACTATGATGATTTTATTCACCTTATTTATGCCTCTGTATATCATTTTGATACTAAACTCCACTTTTGATCGCAGTTTGTACACTTTTAATAAGATCAGATATAACTTGATTTTGTCTTGAGAACAGATGCTATTATTTCTTTTCAATTCTCTGGACTGTGGTATTGCACTGCTCGACCACATTGGTTTCACTCTTCACCTTGTTCATGAATTTTGGCTTGAGTTTTATTTGACTATACTGCTCTTGCTCGTCAACATGTATATTTGAATTAATACTGCACTGTCTTCAAAACATACTATTTTGATGTTTCACAAGTTCCATGTCTTGACACTCCTTTGACTTTGTAGATCCACTTGTATATTACTTTTCCCCTCTTTGTATATCGGTTTGATGTTGGCACCTGCTTAGATGCTATTCACATGTTGTTAAAAAAAACTTATGTAAATGCTGAATTAGCTGCACCATGCAAAGTCACCATGTTCACACTTTTGCCACTTCCTGTATACGTGTGAGCTCGACCATTGTTGCAGTTGTAACTTGTGAACACTTGAAATTGTTGTGTGATCTTGGTGCTATCACTGTCTCGACCACTTTCTAGTATTGGCTCCCATATTTGATTGGTTCCACCAATGTTTACATTCACCTGAAACACTGTTTGGACTTGTAACATGACCTTGTTGTATTCGTGTATCATTGCACTTGACTTATGATTTGAACATACTGCTTAAAAATATTCATCGCAACTGAAATGCACACTGTTTTGGCACCAGATCCATACTGACTTGCTTCATGCACTTGTTGCTCTCATGAATTTTCCCATTGCTTTGTGCACTGTGCTTGTGCCATGACCATGATATGTTTCATATTGCCTTGATTTTGTTGATACTACTTGAACTGTCTTTGACCAACACTTAATCCTTTTTGTTACTGATAAGAACAGTTATTTCATTTGTTCATGCCACTTCTTGAACCACTTATTTGATAAAAACATTTTTCTATGTTAGAATTTTCCTGTTTGTTCTTCGACTTTGAACTTTGAACTGATTAAAGAAAATACTATGGTTGATCTGCTTGACTCTTTTGGGTATTCATATGAATTGCTATGATCTTTAAAACTGTCTGGAACCATGTCTGTTTTGCTTTGGTGCTTACTGCCCTGCGCCATTGTTCCTGCCCTGTTTCTTGACTTTTGATTTTTGGCCATGATTTTCTCTGTTGGCTTTATTTCTTAAACTTGTATTCGATTGTCCCATTGTTGATTGTACACTGGGTCGAGACGGTCCATTGTTACTACTCCTCAGTCGTTCGCTGATTGGCGGGGCAGTGCACACGTGTATATTTATACACGTGTGTACATGCAGCCATCAGTCAATTTTCCTATCCCTGCATATCAGACCAAGTCTAGAAACATGATGAGAAACACACCACAAATCTGAGGTAAATAAAATTTAAAAATTAATTTTTATTTGCTTTGCTTTTATTTTATTTTTGTTGCAGTCTACTGTGTGTGTTCTTCTGTATTGACAGGTATGAAGATGGACTGACTAAAAGCTGTGAAGACATAAGACTGAAGATGAAGACAAGAACAGCATTAGTGCGTGTGTATATGTAAGAAACAGTGTTTGTACAACTGAAAGAATATGTAATGAGGAATTTCTGTATTGATTATGGACGTGAATAAAAATTGTACTACTATTTGTAATAAACAGATTTGATTGAAATAAAATATTATTTTTGTTGTTCAATTCAGTCTATCTATTTTTATTTTGTTTGAATCTTTTAATAGTACAATGTCTGTGATGTGTTAAATGTGTCATGACAAAAATATTCAAAAAATATTTGAATGTGTAAATAGTGGAGTATTGTATACGTACTATTTCAAATGTTGAAAATAAAATATTTATTCGAATAAAAACACTGTTTGGATATTCAATTCTGTATAGTAGTGTTCTATTCAATAAATATTTATTTCTGTGTGTAAAATATAGAATAGTACTGTTTACAAACACATTTAATATATATATATATATATGTTTGTTATCATCAAACAAAAATCACACACTTATACTCAACAATTTGATATTATATTTTATCCGTTCCGCTGTGAGATTCTGATATGTTGTTCTTCTTCTTTCTTCTATTCTAATATTCTTTCTTTCTATTCTCACCCTCTAATTTCTTTCTATTAACAATCTGGGATTCAATACTTAGGTTTTGGACAAGTAATGCAGGTTAGGTATTATTGTCAAAAATTCAAGTGTCGAATTTCCCCCCTGGTCGTTACAATGGTATCAGAGCTATTAGTTTAATGATAACCTTGGCTCTGTGGTGTGACTCAATAGAGATGGGGTTAGCAATGCCCTAGATTGAGTTTGAGTATACATATGAGAGCGCACATTTGTAATTTAATATAAAATTATTTTGAAATTTATTTTTGACCAATATATTTTGTAAAACAATAAAAATGATGGTTTCCACAAATAATTATCATATGGGAAATCAATTGGATTTATTAATGTTGATTTGAATGATATGCTTGGATTGTGTTGTTGATTGCTTGAATATAAACCTGAGAATGACTAGAACTGGTTGGAAACAAATCTGGGATAAATAAGTTGAATAAATGAATCCAAATTTGATGAATTTGAGTGGATGTTTAAAGAAAATCCCAAATACAAGATGTGTTAATGAAAATACAGGTATTTAATCTTCCTTATACTAGGTAAACCGTAAAAGATGTAATCATGATTGAAATTTTAGAATTTGATTTGTGATTGGAAAAAAAAGAAAAAAAAAGTAAGTCGATGGAATATTTGGAAATCATGGATTCTTTGGATTGTATGTTTGGTTGTATGGATATTAATTTGAAATTTGGTCGAGGACCAAGGAATGAATCAAAGTCTAATGAAATTGAATGGATAATTAAAGAAATGAATGGATTGTTAAGACTTGATTATCAATAATTATAAGCTCATGTGGATTGAATTGTGTGTATGATATGGATGATATGTATGTTTTGAACCTAACTGACATTATTTTGGGGACTAATGAAATTCATTTGAGTTGAGGACAGGTGCAGGAGTGCCAATTCAGCTATAAATTTCATCCAAGGGAATTTTGGAGTAAATTGAATCCATTTTAGCATGATAATCGAGTAAGCTCAAATATAAATTATCGCTTATCGCATAATAGCGCTCGAAAAAACGTACACTTAGGCAAAATACAAAATTTTGGTTTTTATTTGGATTTTGGGTTTGGATTTTGAATTTTTTTGACCATGTTGGTCGATGTATATATATTTCTTGAACCTGCAATATTGTAGATGTCCCTCCGTACAGGGGAGACTCTACCAAAAAAATTCCAAAATTTAAGGTGTTAGAAATTTTTAGAAGATTTTTGAAAAATTCCTTTATTTGAAATAAATTAGTTTTAAAACCAATTAGGTTAGTTTAAAAAAATCAAGTTTTAAACTAAATATTTTTGCAAAGAGATAATGGGTCATAACGTTCTTTCTGCCTTAACAATTTCAAGGACGACATTCTTTTAAGGGGGAAGGAATGTAACGCCCCGTATTCTTTTGGCCAATAATTTGAATTATTTTATTTATTTAAAATATTGGTTTAAACTTAAATAATCGATTTTAACCATTTTAATTTGAATATTTGATTATATTGATAATATAATAATATTTTAATTTCAGAATATTTGGGAAAATGTTGAATTTGAAGTATAAGGTGATCGGGCAGTTAAAGTGGTTTAAAATTGTTCATATTGAAATTATAATATCGATTTCATTTATAAAATGATGGTTGACCGTTAAATTTATAATTATATTATAAAATGAGCTGCAGCAGTGTGATAGTTCGTAATTTGGCATTTTGAACTTTAAACGGCTGTACATGATCCAATATTAGTCGGATTTTCTCAAAACAAGAAATATCCGAATATGTTGGATAATATTTTTCTAATGGAAGAGAAAAATCCAGTTTTCATAGCGTAGATTTTGTTTTATGTCCAAATCAAATTTTAAAATAGTGGTTATGGAATTCCTTTATAAATTATAGCGATTTATTTGTATAAAATAAAGGGTTTTTATTTTTTTGAATATCGATTAGGCTTGGAATTCAACTCGGGATATTTTATCTTGGTAATATATGAAATTCTGGTCGTGTATGGTCAATTACAATATTTTATTTATATTATATTGAGGTATTTTAAAATTGATTTATTTTAATTCAAATTAGACCTTTTAAAAGGGACTTTATTCAAATGACCTCCATTTTCAACGAAACAAATTTTATTGGGACCGTAATAGCTAATTATTGCTAGATTTCAACTTGCGCGTCAATCGGAGTTATTCTGTGAGTGTGGCAAAATAAAATACAAATAAATCGATCATTTGGACGTGAACGAGTGTCTTTTGAGCAAACGGACTCGGAGTTCGGTGAAACAAGTTTAATTTGGACCGTATCGTCAAATTATATTATGCCGTCTATTTTTATCGCAAATGGATTTTTTATGTGAGCACAGGAGCCAATAAACAGTGTTCGGAATTGCGATAGGCATGAAATAAAAATCGTTAGTCTACATCATTCATCAAATCAACTTAAAATATATTATTTCTATTTATAAATACTGTCCATCGTTCAGCCTACTTCAGCAAAGTTCATTTTCGTCCTCAAAATTTGCATAAAATCCCTCGGTTCTAAAATAATTTATTTCTTCAAATTCGTCAAGATTTTGCCAATATTATCTGAACAGAAGTTACAGATCCACTCGAGACTAGCTTCTAAAAAATTTTGGGGTCGAACGATCACCTGTGGTGGCCGGAATTTCATGAAAACTGAGAAAAATCAGTTTCGTTTTTGGCTTGATTGTGCGGGATTGGTTTGATATGAGAGGACGAGACCTGGGGGAATTGAAGAGGGGAGTTCCAGCTGTATTTTGCACCGGTCTGATGTTCGACGGTGGTCCAAGGTGGTCGTGGCAATGAGATGAATAGAGGCATCATATTCTGGGTTGGTTTTGGAAGTCGAGGTCGGATTTCTTCTTATTCCGACGACTAGGGTGGTCGTGGGGCCAGGAGGTCTGAAGTCGGAGGAAGGGTGATGCGAGGGGGTCACAACGGCGAGGGTCCGGTGGTCCAATTCAACTCGTGGTGGCGGTGGTTGGCTGATAAACGGGTTTGGGGCAAAGCAAATTTCTGGCGAATTAGTGCAGAGGTGGGCGTCGAGCTTCAGGGCAGAGGAGGCCCATGGACTGGCGAGTGAGGCAGAGGGGTCGGTCTTCATTCAGATGATCCACGGCGGCGGCAGGAGATGTTTGATGGTGTCAAGTTTTGCTTGAGCGATGGAGGATCGGGTTTGAGAAGGGGGGTTTGGAGAAAACGCATATTCTCAGCTGACTTGGCATAATCATTTCCTAATCATTAGTTCTAACGTTAAATAGATAATTAAAATTTAATTATATTAAGCTAATAGTGTTTAATTTACTTTTTAATCATTTAAAACTTTAGATTAACGTAACTTTCACATACGATAACGAAATATGACGAAACTGGATCCGTTGGGATCGCAGGGACGAGAGTTTGACGATGGTGCTGACTAGGCACTGATTGGACGCAGCTGAAATTTTAGCAAATTTTAAAGTCTGTTTCAAATTAAAAGGAACAAACGTGTCAACCGTCAACCGTATTGAACTGGTGAATTAATTCTCACACCTTCTGGAATTCGGTGATGTGGTAAATTCATATTAAAATATAATTATAAATTGGTTGATTGGTTGCTATTGGCTGTTACTGTTTGATTAGTTGCTGTCATTTATATTTCATCGTTTTAAATTAATAGATCATATGAAATTTATTTCATACATTATTATGGAATGTATAACGCGCTATGATGCAGGGAAGAACAGGTTGGAGGGATCCGACCAGATTCCTTAAATGTTATATATGTTGTTTGTTTATTTTATATTATTGATATATTAACTGATTGAACCCCAGATGGTAGTGAAACCTGTTTGAACATGATGGTTGAATAAATATTCACCTGCGTTGTGTTTAAAATCAATCGACAGTGTTGATTAGGCAATTAGCAGTGAATGGCCTAAAATGTGTTATTTCAGACGTCGGTTTACCGTTCGGTGAATTAACGCAGTTTTAAAGTTATAAATAACTGAACTAAAGCTTTTCAGTCATTTTTATAATTAATTAAATTAGGAATCTATGAATAAATATTTTAATCGGGCTTTTAATAGAAATTGTTTAAATGGTTATGAAATAAGATTTTGTGATTTACACAAGTGTTAAAAACAGAAACTATATAATTTACCTACGGGTTGGGAAAAGGAATGATTTTTTTTTTAAATTAAATGGCGTTTTTAAATTAATTAAGTTATTTAATTAATTTAAAAAGGGAAATGACAAATGAAAGTCAGTTAACTGATATGTACGGTTGACTAAATCAATCTTTTTTTATTTAAATGGATAATTGAGTTAATTTGATATTCGTTAAGTTTAACGAATAGTGTAAATATTAGTTAATCCCTGACTAACTAAATTAAAGATATTATCGAATTAGTTAGTGTTAGTAACATTAATTATTATTTAATAAGCTTTTAAATGATAATAACCCTATTTTGATTAATATCCATGTTAAACATTTCTAATGTAGTAAAGAATAAAGTAATTTGTTATTTTGAATAAATAATAATTAAAACGATGGTTTTTGATTGGAGAAGTGATTAAGTAGCATTAAGGTTTGATAAAAAAGCATGATAAGGGTTTTATAAAGGATTTAAAATCAAAATTCTCAGACGAGATCGATAAATGGAATGTGTAAGTGAATGCTGAGTATTTGAATAAGATTCTACTTAATCGCTTAACTAAGTAAAGTTAATTCAACTGAATGTAATTAGAAGGGTGCTAATGGTTTTAAAGTGAGATCTAAGCTAAGTTGCGAAAGGAAGGTAATGGATTATCATAAAGAAATCAAAGCGGGATTTTAAAAGGGTTTTTAAACCAAATTGATGAGTTAAATGTTGAAAAAATTGGATCTAGCAATCGAAATAAGGATTTCAAACAAAAAGGAAATTCACGAAATAGTTGGTATTAGAATATTGGTAAATGGATTCTTGGAACTTAAATCCAAGATAAAAAGGGTCTTATGGTTAAGAAGGTAGTAAGCGGATTTTTATCCGAGATAAAGTTTATGATAAGAATAGATTATTTGACGAGTGATTTTTATTATAAATCAAAGTGTTATAAGCGAAGTATGATTTAAGTTAAAAGTGGTGTTTTGTGGACATTTACTTAATCAAACAAATTAAGTAAAGAGATTATCGAACAAAGATTTCAAATGTAAGAAACGGTTTATAAAACCAAATTTGAAGTCGAGATCGTAAACAAGTTCTTATGAGGGTTTAAGTTACAAACTGGTATTTATTCTGAGATAAGAAAGTTGTCGATCAAGGTCTGAGAGGTATATAAAACACCCCAACTTGAACGGGTTCATTATTATCGAGGAATGGTATTAGTTTGAAACGAGTGAAAGGTGTTATGATTGGTGTGATATCCCATACAAGAAGTATTGAATATAAGTGTGAGACTTTTTTCGGAATATAAATAATACTACGATCTTAGTTTCAATGTAAATAAAAGTATTTGATTTTTAAATTATATAAATTTGACTTTTGATTTGTCATATCAGAATTGGTAATGGGGTTTATAACGTTAAGTAATATATATGAGTATATATCGTGATGCCAAAATTTAAGAAAATGGGAAAAGGAGCTTTAAAGAATATAATGATATTTCTAGGGGTAAAGAGAATAGAATGTCAGTTCTATATTTATACATGTTTTTAAAGAATATAAAATAGTTTTGAGAATCCTGTTATAAATAAAATAAGAAAAGTAAAACGTTTGAATATATAGGAAGATTTAAAGGTTTATTGACAAGTTTGTTAAATATATTTTTAAGAGGCTAAGTAGTGTCAAGTACTGAATTAGCAAACTCATGTTATTCACACATTTGTTCATTGATAGTCAAATCATCGACTATCAAAATCTGACCAATATAATTGTTGGTATGGAAAGACCGGGATAGAATTTATACTCGAAAACCATTCCGACCAGCAAATACGCGAAGATGCTAATCAAGATAGAGAAATTGAAGACCGTGGATCTCCATAAACGGAAGGCCTACTTGTCGGATTTCTCTGGCTTACAACCGGAGTTATTTGATTTGTGATTTTATCATAGTTGAAATCTACGGGTTGCAAGGATTACTCGCTACTGATCCTTGGGGTGATTCCTATAAAATGATGCGGTAGGAGGGTGCCTTCGGTTCATCCTGTTCCTGGATGACTTATATGGATGAATGCCTGACAGAGTATTTCTTAAGGGTCACGTACGTTGATTTTTACAAACGTATTTCTGTTAGTGGCGGAGAGGGGCACCTGTCTTAGCTTAACGAGCATAGTATTTTTGTGGACGTCAATTAGTGATTTGGCGGATCTGACAATGTGGCATTCAAAGTGAATGATGACCAGATGTTCTTAAAGAGAAAATTCTAGCCTTTAGCTTCATCAACCGGGAAATGACAAAAATCGGGCAGGCAGCATGGCTATGTGGGTCGCTCCCATTAGGGTGTATAATCACCTACCTAGAGAAATTCCATTTGTGTAACGACCCGGATTTTCAACCATTGAATTCTGAATATTTAAATTGGTTTAAATATCTTTATTTGAATTATATATACGAATTTATTTATATAATGATATTTAAACATATAATTTATAATATAATATAAAACGAGCTCGAAATCGCGCGGCAGTTCGTAATATTTGGTTTTGAACTTCAACTGAGAATACATGATTCATTATAAGTCGGATTTCTGTGAAACGAGAAACGTTGGAACTGTATTGATTATAATTTTCATATGAAAGAGGAAATTCAGATTTCGTGTTATAGTTTATCAGTTAAGGCCAAATCAAATTTTGAAATAATCGCTGTGGAAAATTGTTATTAAAATATATGCGTTAAAATAGCCGTTTTGCAAACGGACTCAGATTTCAACGAAATAAGTTTCATTGGGACCGTACTGTTAAATTATTGTACGGTGTTGAATGGCGTGGAAAACCGATGTCGTATGTGACAACGGTAGCCGTAAACGCCCGTTAAATTTCTATAGCGCGTAATTAATTTAATAAAGGGTTATTTGGGTATAACTTAAACAGACGATCAAGTTTGGCCGCAGAACCAATTCCGTTGAGTTCGTATCGTCGATTAGAGTCAGGACAGGTATATGGTTTGTTATTTTTGGAGACTGAGTAATTTGGCGTTAAAAATGGCATCGCGATGCGCGTAAAAGTAGCCTACCGGGGAAACAGTCTCAGAATGCGACGAAACTGGTGCCGTTGGGTTCGTATTAAAGAATTATTTTAGGATTTCAAGGTTTCAAGTAAATTTGATTTATCCGGTGATCGTGAAAATTTTAAACGCATGTTTATTTCTGGTTTTATAAAGCAAATTTTTTTCAAACGATGTCGGAATGCGACGAAACTTGTCCCATTGGGTTCAGAATATTTTTTTACACCAAGATTAGCTTTTTTTATCAGTAAACAGAATTCATGCTTAACACAAAAATTTAAAAGGTGCTTTCTTTCTTGTATTGAGTTGAGAGTCTGGAATCCATGTATTTCTTTGTTCATTGATCATATGTTTAAACATGCAAAATGACCCAGACCAATTATCATACAAAATATACAGGGTGTTCTCTAAGATTTTTAACCCGTGATCTTCAAACTATTGCAAAACCGAGCCATCAAGTTATTTAATTCTTATGTACCAAGAAGTTGACTCCGTGATCACCAAGTAATTCACCTCCGTGCTCTCCAATCCAACTAGTCGTGCACTCCACGCCATTGTTACCAACCGTGACCCCCAACGCAAGTCTTTCTTCTTTAAATAGTGGACACAACTTTCCCAGTAAAAGGATGCAAGAAGAAAACAACGAAAAATGGCCACCACAAAACATAATTAAAAATCCTAAACTCTTAAATCTCTCCTCATTTCTATTCTCTAATTAAAAGCATTTCTGTCGCCACCTCTTCAAAAGGAAACCGAAGGAAAAACTCCCACTTTCGGAGATCGAAACCCATTGATTCCTTCAACGAGAAAAAAAAAATCAAACTCCATAAATCCATCAAACAGAGAATCCTCCACTTAATAATAACAAACGAAATCAGTCGACTTTGTTTCCATCTGGCTTTGGCCTAAGATGAGGTGCAGACTCGACAAGGTTGCGAAGAGGGGTGTGGCGCCACATCAGGCGGAGTCGGCGCTAGGGGACTGTCAGGGTCCAGTGGACCTGGAAGGCGGTGGTGGAAAATTGTAAGGAGGTTTCGTGCGATGTAGGTTTGCTATTGGGTTTCAGATCTGGGACAGAAGGGGATTGGGCGAAGGAGTAGTTCGGAAAACAGGATTTGAGGGTGCGAGAGGGAAGCCAAGGTGACAAGAGGTTTACTGTGATGGGGTTACCACTGCGTTGAAGTTGCGTATATTGCTGAGGTAATGTTTGAGTTTATGGGTGAAGTTTCCTAGAAGGTAGTGACGGCATTAACTGCTGAACTTTCGGATGGGGATTAGTTGGTGGATTGGTGGAAGTGATACGAGGAGAAATGGTAAAGAAGTTTTGAACAGTGAATTGCGGGTTTATGAATGAGGGGTCAAGGACTTAGTTGCGGTTCTGGAAATCAAAGTTGGGAGGAACAGTGTTTGAATATGATGAGGCTTGTCTTTTACATGTGACTGGGAAGCCAAGGAGCACAATACAGATTTTGGTTGAGAAATATAGTGGAGTAAAGGAGAATTAGAGGGGATTAGCGGTGCATATAAACCGTAATTAAGGAGATGATATGTCAAGCTGTGTGATGGAGCGATTTTATCAAGCTGTTTCCAAGTTCTTGGTATCGAAAGGAGTACATAAAACATGACAGATGATGCGGGAAAAGTCAAGAACGAATACAAGATGGGAGCTGGCATTTTCAAAACAAAGAACTGAAGAAATAAAACGGTATCATTCTTTTAATTATAAAAGAAATAATTAAAGTTAAATTAGTTATGTAATTAAGGATAAATGATTTGAAATCAAAATCATATTGTTTATAACTGTTATATCTGGTACATATAATCAGAATTGGACGCGACCAGATCCGATGGCTCGAAATGACGAAATATACGTTGTGAAGCTAATTTCACTGAACCCTGAACTGCTGGGATTTCGTAGAAAAATCAAACGCTCGTTTGGTTTTAAAAACGCGAAAGCAGAACCATCAACTGCGAACCGAGGTGAGTAAACTCACTAACTCTGCTTCGTTTATATTTTTATAAACGAATTTTAAATTTTATTTTATACTATGCAATGGTTGCTTGGTTGAATGGTTGATAAAATTGGTTGATATGATTACATCGTTGATCGGTCTTTAGCCCTAATGTTTCATATTGATATGAAATAATATTATTGATGTTGATTAACATCTGTGGATGCAGGGAAACAGGTTGGAGGAATCCAACTGGATTCCTCAACATTTATATTACTGTTTTTATTTAATTGTGATATATGATGTGTTATGAAGTCCATGACTGGATATGTTGTGGTTGATTTACCCTGGCCCTAGAAACATGGTATTTTTGATCCGTAAAACATTTTCAAATGTGGAAAAAGAAATTTAGATTTTAAAAATGGAATTTATTCCAAAATTAGAAATGAAATCTCGAATAGAGATGTAAAGAGAAACCTGGTCAAATGGAAGTAAATTAAAAATGAGTTTATCAATTAAATGATATTTTTATTATTGGATAAATTGAAACATAAATTCAAGTTTGAATTGATATAGAAAAGTGGAAAGGTGTTTTAAAACCGATATTCGAAATTGGGATTGAACTTAGCAAGTTATAAAGGGAATTATGAACGAGAGAAGTAAATAAAAGGAAAGTGGATTTGAGATATTTATTATGAAATCAAATAAATTTGATTATATCAAAGGGAAGAGTATTCACGACTGAAGTGTATAATGGTTTAAAGTGAAAACTTTATAAAGGAAAATTGAATTTGGAAAGATAATTTCAAATAGATATAAAATAGGAACTTGTTTATTAAATATATAAGTAGTTGGATCTATATATGATGTTTATAAATAAGTGAAGTATTTATCAGTGGGTAATGTAAAATACAAATTCAAGTTGAATTTATATAAGCAAAGAGGTATTCGGTAATGACACCGATATTTGAAGTGGGATTGAAACGCAGTAGTGATAAAAGAGATTTGAATTGAGAAAAGATAATTCAAATGGAAATTTGAATAAGAAATCGGTTTCAAAGGGAAACGATGGGTTTATTCAAAATTTGGAAGATAAAATAAATTGAGATAAAATCCAATGGATTAATAAACGAGAAGTGTTAATTGAGTAACGGTTCCATAAATAGAGTTTTTAAATGAAACAAAATGAGATGTGGTTTTAAAAGATACTCGATAACGAGAAGTAGAGCAGTAATGATACTTAGGATTAAGTACTAGTTATATTTTATAAACCAAATATTGAAACAGCGATTTTAACGCTGTTGTTATAATAATTATTTTGTAAATTCTAAACAGCAATTTTAATGCTGCCATTATAATAATGGTTACAGCGATCTTAATGCTATTGTTATAATAAGTGTTCTAAAATTTTAGACAGCGGTTGTAACACTGTTGTTAAAAGCAATGTTTTATAAATCAAATATTTAGAGACAGCGATTATAACGCTACCGTTATAATCAACATTTTCTGTAAAGGAAGTGTGTTCTTAGATTAGAATCCGAGAGTTACATAAGAAGTTGTTAAAGATTTAAAAGATAAACTTTGACCATTTCAAAGTTAAAACGTTGTTCAGTTAAGGTCTGAGAGGTAATTATACCCCAACTTGATTGACTTCCTTCTTAACTAAGGAATGGTAAGGTTTGATCGTGAAGGAGTTTTGGAAATGTTTTCCAAACGAAAATCAAAAATGTTTTTCTGATAATAGAAATAAGAATTTAGAATATATAGAAACATGATATAAGTAAATTTATGAACTAAAGAGATAAATTTTAAATGATGATTGATCGATATAATTTCCATTTGGAAATGATATCGTTGTTTGCACACTTGTTTTTCTTTGATAGTTAACTCAACGACTATCGAAGTTTTTGACCATTTTAACGTTGTTAATATGGAGAGACCGGTTGGATTATTATCCAAAGAACCACTCTGTATTGGCATAAGCGTTGCAAATCATATATGTCAAAGATAATTGAAGACGGAGTAAAGTGCAAGGGCTATTGTATAAGTCTTAGATAACAGTGCCTAAGATGGATGTACGGAATAGTGCCTTCGGTTTGTCCAGACCCAGGACAACTTGTATGGACGAGTGTTTGACAGAGTATTTCCAAAGAGATTACGTACGTTGATTCTTTCAAACGTACGAAGTTGGTGGCATAGAAGGGAAACTTCTTTAGCCTCACAAACTGAGTATTTTTGTGGGAATCAATTAGTGATTTCCGATGGATTTGACGAGGTGGCACTCAAAGTGAATGGTGGCCAGATGTTCTGGAAGATAATTAAAACCTCAAGCCTCACAACCCGGAAGTTGACAAAAATCGGGCAGGCAGCATGGCTATGTGGGTCGCACCCATTAGGATGTATAATCAACTATCTAGAGAAATTCCATTTGTTCTTTAATCTATCGATGCTGTTCCTTTCGGGAAACGGTTGCTGATCCCAACCGTTGGTGATATACATTCGATACACTCAAGCGAAATGATTGGACGGTCATGTGTGGGCCGGGTTGCAAGACGTTCTTGTTGAACCCAGTGTATTCGTCTCTAGAGATACGCTATCGGAAGGTGGTCCCATACCTTGTCATGTTGGAAATCCAATCTCCAATAAGCGCCCTGCGGTTTTTGATTTTATATATGAAGCGTGAGATGCAAGCGTTCCGCTAGATTCTATTTATTTGATGTAGACATTATGATAATATCACAGGATTTGATATCAAAAATATTTTGGTTATCGTAAGGTAAAAACCATCCGTGTTTATGTGTGGATCGGTCTTACGATTATCATTTCTTTCGAAAAGATTTTGAAAGTTAAACAAATGGTTGGAGTTTACTCACACCAGTCCCGTGACTGACCCAGAGTTTATTTTGTTTGTTTTCCCTAAACTCTTGGGTACCCAAATTTGTACGGGCAGTCAAGTAGTTGGGATTTTACAGATTCACCTGGAGGAGGTTGAAGCAGGAGGCTTCATCAGTTAGCTATAGACTATCACATTTTCCGCTGTGTATATCTGGAAACAGGAGTTTATAACTGTCCCAGAAATAGTTGTTGTGCTCTGATAATGGTATGTATATACAAATACTGATTCGTGTTTCAAAGTTTATGTTATATAATATATTTTATTCGTCCCGCTGTGAGTTTGTGATCTTCGTTTTTATTCTATTCTAATATTTCTTTCTTTCTATTTCTCATCCTCTAACTTCTTTCAAATAGTGATTCGTGTTTCTGTGCAATTTGGGTTGGACGTGTGGTGTTATTAGTCGACTCAAAGAGTACGGAAATTCGGGTCATTACAGTTGGTATCAGAGCTGAAGGTTAAGTAATTACCTTGGCTCTGTGGCGTGACTCAATAGAGGTGGGGTTAGTAATACCCTAGATTGGGTTTGAGTATATATATACGAGAGAGCATATTTGTGGATTTGATATTAAATTGTTTTATATTGTGTTGGCTGGTTTGTTGAGTGGTTTATGAATTCTGGTCGATACAGGAAGTACAACTGTATCGATAGGTGTTTCTAAACTCTCGAACAAAACAATTAGACATGGTATTGTATTAAAGATGGGTAAACGATATAATTTTGTCCAAAGGATATTTTGATATAAAATTGATGATTTTCTGAAATTATTGAATGTGTAGATTGTTATTACAATCAAATGAAATTATGAAATATTGAAATGGTTATATAATTTATATACGGATAATGTATACAAATGAGATAAACCAAGATTAAGTTCAAACCAGAATTGGAATTTAAATTTAGGGTGTTTTGAAAATATTTTCTGAAATATTATAAAGTAATATAACATCACTTTAAAGTATTCTTGAATAAGAATGGTTTAAATGGATTTTAAAAGTGATTAAGCACTGAAATCACTTCAAGGGCGAGAAAATAGTACTGATAATGGATCGCGACATTATCGGTATTCATTTTCAAGTTTCTGAGTGATGAATTGCTATCGTAGTAATTTGGAAATGAAAATTTTGTTTGAAAAGGAAATGGTGTTTTAGAAATTCAAATGTTTTGAATTGATTTGATTATAAATAGATGTATATAAATATGTATGATTTCAAACTAATATGAAATCAAACCCGGGAATTTGAATCCTGAAATTAAAGTTTAACTTGTGTAAGTTAAATAAATTGAAATGGTAAAAGGGAATTAAATGAATTGGAATTTAATTTAAGTTAAGTGAAATGGGACTGGATTAGAGAAAATCCTGGATGAAATTAAACAAAGGAAAATGCTTGAAATTGGAATTAATAAAGTGAATTCAACTTATGTGTGAAAAGTTGAATATACATTGGATGTTGTAGTTTGGAATTAAGTTGTGCTGAAATTGAACTCAAGCTGAATGAGAAGGTTGATTTTGGAAATAGATTTCAGTTTGGATTAGTGAATGGAAGTGGAATAATCAGAAGTTGATTAGAGAGTTAAAGACTGGAAGTTGGATCGATTTGAAACCAATTGGAAATGGATATACGTATGTTGAGCAGATATTGTATGGAAGAAAACGCAAGAGATAGAAGTATGCCCGTCAAAAAGGTACATGTTTACAATATTACTTGGGTTTAATGGTTTTATGAGCCTATGGGGCTAGCCGCTTGGCTTTTTGATTTCCTTTTGGATTGGGGAAGGCCTAGAAAGGAGAATTGTGGTTGTACCGATTGAGCCGTGCAGGGGAGATGCTGCCGAAATTTTTCAGAATTTAAAGTGTTAGAAAATTTTCAGAATTTTTGAAAATTTTCGTTAGTAAGAATAAATAAATATTGAAATATATTGGTCCAGTTAAACTAAAGTTAAGAAATGAACAAAAAGGATTTCTGGATCTAGTAAATAGGGTATGTAGCATTTTTCCTACCTTAGCAATTTCGAGGATGAAATTATTTTAAGGGGGAAGGAATGTAACGACCCGGATTTTCAACCATTGAATTCTGAATATTTAAATTGGTTTAAATATCTTTATTTGAATTATATATACGAATTTATTTATATAACGATATTTAAACCTATAATTTATAATATAATATAAAATGAGCTCGAAATCGCGCGGCAGTTCGTAATATTTGGTTTTGAACTTCAACTGAGAATACATAATTCGTTATAAGTCGGATTTCTGTGAAACGAGAAACATTGGAACTGTATTGATTATAATTTTCATATGAAAGAGGAAAATTTAGATTTTGGGTTATAGTTTATCAGTTATGGCCAAACCAAATTTTGAAATAATCGCTGTGGAAAATCGTTATTAAAATATACGCGTTAAAATAGCCATTTTGCAAATAGACTCAGATTTCGACGAAATCAGTTTCATTGGGACCGTATCATTAAATTATCTTATGGTGTTGAATGGCATGGAAAACCAATGTCGTATGTGACCACGGTAGCCGTAAACGCCCGTTAAATTTCTATAGCGCGTAATTAATTTAATAAAGGGTTATTTGGGTATAACTTGAACAGACGATCAAGTTTGGCCGCGGAACCAATTCCGTTGAGTTTGTATCGTCGATTAGAGTCAGGATAGGTATATGGTTTGTTATTTTTGGAGCCTAAGTAATTTGGCGTTAAAAATGGCATCGCGGGGCGCGTAAAAGTAGCCTACCGGGGAAACAGTCTCAGAATGCGACGAAACTGGTGCCCTTGGGTTCGTATTGAAGAATTATTTTAGGATTTCAAGGTTTCAAGTAAATTTGATTTATCCGGTGATCGTGAAAAATTTAAACGCGTGTTTATTTCTGGTTTTATAAAGCAAATTTTTTTCAAACGATGTCGGAATGCGACGAAACTTGTCCCATTGGATTCAGAATATTTTTTTACACAAAGATTAGCTTTTTTATCAGTAAACAGAATTCATGCTTAACACAAAAATTTAAAGGGTGCTTTCTTTCTTGTATTAAGTTGAGAGTCTAGAATCCATGTATTTCATTGTTCATTGATCATATGTTTAAACATGCAAAATGACCCCAGACCAATTATCATACAAAATATACAGGGTGTGCTCTAAGATTTTTAACCCGTGATCTTCAAACTATTGCAAAACCGATCCATCAAGTTATTTAATTCTTATGTACCATACTCCGTGATCACCAAGTAATTCACCTCCGTGCTCTCCAATCCAACTAGCCGTGGACTACACGCCATTGTTACCAATCGTGACCCCCAAGGCAAGTCTTTCTTCTTTAAATAGTGGACACTACTTTCCCAGTAAAAGGACGGAAGAAGAAAACAATGAAAAATGGCCACCACAAAACATAATTAAAAATCCTAAACTCTTAAATCTCTCCTCATTTCTATTCTCCAGTTAAAAGCATTTTTGTCGCCACCTCTTCAAAAGGAAACCGAAGGAAAAACTCCCACTTTCGAAGATCGAAACCCATTGATTCCTTCAACGAGAAAAAAAATCAAACTCCATAAATCCATCAAACAGAAAATCCTCCACTTAATAATAACAAATGAAATCAGTCGACTTTGTTTCCATCTGGCTTTGGTCTAAGATGAGGTGCGGACTCGACAAGGTTGCGAAGAGGGGTGCGGGGCCACATCAGGCGGAGTCGGCGCTAGGGGACTGTCAGGGTCCAGTGGACCTGGAAGGCGGTGGTGGAAAATTGTAAGGGGGTTTCATGTGATGTAGGTTTGCTATTGGGTTTCAGATCTGGGACAGAAGGGGATTGGGCGTAGGAGTAGTTCGGAAAACAGGATTTGAGGGTGCGAGAGGGAAGCCAAGGTGACAAGAGGTTTACTGTGATGGGGTTACCACTGCGTTGAAGTTGTGTATGTTGCTGAGGTAATGTTTGAATCTATGGGTGAAGTTTCCTGGAAGGTAGTGACGGCATTAACTGCTGAACTTTCGGATGGGGATTAGTTGGTGGATTGGTGGAAGTGATACGAGGAGAAATGGTAAAGAAGTTTTGAACAGTGAATTGCGGGTTTATGAATGAGGGGTCAAGGACTTAGTTGCGGTTCTTGAAATCAAAGTTGGAAGGAACAGTGTTTGAATATGATGAGGCTTGTCTTTTGCATGTGACTGGGAAGCTAAGGAGCACAATACTGATTTCGGTTTTGAAATATAGTGGAGTAAAGGAGAATTAGAGGGGATTAGTGGTGCATATAAACCATAATTAAGGAGATGATATGTCAAGGTGTGTGATGGAGCGATTTTATCAAGTTGTTGCCAAGTTCTTGGTATCGAAAGGAGTACATAAAACATGACAGATGATGCGGGAAAAGTCAAGAACGAATACAAGATGGGAGCTGGCATTTTCAAAACAAAGAACTGAAGAAATAAAACGGTATCATTCTTTTAATTATAAAAGAAATAATTAAAGTTAAATTAGTTATATAATTAAGGATAAATGATTTGAAATCAAAATCATATTGTTTATAACGGTTATATCTGGTACATATAATCAGAATTGGACGCGACCAGATCCGATGGCTCGAAATGACGAAATATACGTTGTGAAGCTAATTTCACTGAAAACTGAACTGCTGGGATTTCGTAGAAAAATCAAATGCTCGTTTGGTTTTAAAAACGTGAAAGCAGAATCATCAACTGCTAACCGAGATGAGTAAACTCACTACCTCTGCTTTGTTTATATTTTTATAAACGAATTTTAAATTTTATTTTATACTATGCAATGGTTGCTTGGTTGAATGGTTGATAAAATTGGTTGATATGATTACATCGTTGATTGATCTATAGTCCTGATGTTTCATATTGATGTGAAATAATATTATTGATGCTGAATAACATCTGTGGATGCAGGGAAACAGGTTGGAGGAATCCAACTGGATTCCTCAACATTTATATTACTGTTTTTATTTGATTGTGATATATGATGTGTTATGAAATCCATGATTGGATATGTTGTGGTTGTTTTACCCTGGCCCTAGAAACATGGTATTTTTGATCCGTAAAACATTTTCAAATGTGGAAAAAGTAAATTTAGATTTTAAAAATGGAATTTATTCCCAAAATTAGAAATGAAATCTCGAATAGAGATGTAAAGAGAAACCTGGTCAAATGGAAGTAAATTATAAATGAGTTTATCAATTAAATGATATTTTTATTATTGGATAAATTGAAACATAAATTCAAGTTCGAATTGATATAGAAAAGTTGAAAGGTGTATTAAAACCAATATACGAAATTGGGATTGAACTTAGCAAGTTATAATGGGAATTATGAACGAGAGAAGTAAACAAAAGGAAAGTGGATTTGAGATATTTATTATGAAATCTAATAAATTTGATTATATCAAAGGGAAGATTATTCACGACTGAAGTGGATAATGGTTTAAAGTGAAAACTTTACAAAAGGAAAATTGAATTTGGAAAGATAATTTCAAATAGATATAAAATAGGAACTTGTTTATTAAATATATAAGTAGTTGGATCTATATATGATGTTTATAAATAAGTGAAGTATTTATCAGTGGGTAATGTGAAATATAAATTCAAGTTGAATTTATATAAGCAAAGAGGAATTCGGTAATGACACCGATATTTGAAGTGGGATTGAAACGCAGTAGTGATAAAAGAGATTTGAATTGAGAAAAGATAATTCAAATGGAAATTTGAATAAGAAATCGGTTTCAAAGGGAAACGATGGGTTTATTCCAAATTTGGAAGATAAAATAAATTGAGATAAAATCCAATGGATTAATAAACAAGAAGTGTTAATTGAGTAACTGTTCCATAAATAGAGTTTTTAAATGAAACAGAATGAGATGTGGTTTTAAAAGATACTCGATAACGGGAAGTAGAGCAGTAATGATACTTAGGATTAAGTACTAGTTATATTTTATAAACCAAATATTGAAACAGCGATTTTAACACTGTTGTTATAATAATTGTTTTGTAAATTCTAAACAGCAATTTTAACGCTGCCATTATAATAATGGTTACAGCGATCTTAATGCTATTGTTATAATAAATGTTCTAAAATTTTGGACAGCGGTTGTAACGCTGTTGTTAAAAGCAATGTTTTATAAATCAAATATTTAGAGACAGCGATTATAACGCTATCGTTATAAGCAACATTTTTTTGTAAAGGAAGTGTGTTCTTAGATTAGAATCCGAGAGTTACATAAGAAGTTGTTAAAGATTTAAAAGATAAACTTTGACCATTTCAAAGTTAAAACGTTGTTCAGTTAAGGTCTAAGAGGAAATTATACCCCAACTTGATTGACTTCCTTCTTAACTAAGGAATGGTAAGGTTTGATCGTGAAGGAGTTTTGGAAATGTTTTCCAAACGAAAATCAAAAATGTTTTTCTGATAATAGAAATAAGAATTTAGAATATATAGAAACATGAGATAAGTAAATTTATGAACTAAAGAGATAAATGTTAAATGATGATTGATCGATATAATTTCCATTTGGAAATGATATCGTTGTTTGCACACTTGTTTTTATTTGATAGTTAACTCACCAACTATCAAAGTTTTTGACCATTTTAACGTTGTTAATATGGAGAGACCGGTTGGATTATTATCCAAAGAACCACTCTGTATTGGCATAAGCGTTGCAAATCATATATGTCAAAGATAATTGAAGACGGAGTAAAGTGCAAGGGCTATTGTATAAGTCCTAGATAACAGTGCTTAAGATGGATGTACGGAATAGTGCCTTCGGTTTGTCCAGACCTAGGAAAACTTGTATGGACGAGTGTTTGACAGAGTATTTCCAAAGAGATTACGTACGTTGATTCTTTCAAACATACGAAGTTGGTGGCATAGAAGGGAAACTTCTTTAGCCTCACAAACTGAGTATTTTTGTGGGAATCAAGTAGTGATTTCCGATGGATTTGACGAGGTGGCACTCAAAGTGAATGGTGGCCAGATGTTCTGGAAGATAATTAAAACCTCAAGCCTCACAACCCGGAAGTTGACAAAAATCAGGCAGGCAGCATGGCTATGTGGGTCGCACCCATTAGGATGTATAATCAACTATCTAGAGAAATTCCATTTGTTCTTTAATCTATCGATGCTGTTCCTTTCGGGAAATGGTTGCTGATCCCAACCATTGGTGATATACATTCGATACACTCAAGCGAAATGAGTGGTCGGTCATGTGTGGGCCGGGTTGTAAGACGTTCTTGTTGAACCCAGTGTATTCGTCTCTAGAGATACACTATCGGAAGGTGGTCCCATACCTTGTCATGTTGGAAATCCAATCTCCAATAAGCGCTCTGTGGTTTTTGATTTTATATATTGAGTGTGAGATGCAAGCGTTCCGCTAGATTCTATTTATTTGATGTAGACATTATGATAATATCACTGGATTTGATATCAAAAATATTTTGGTTATCATAAGGTAAAAACCATCCGTGTTTATGTGTGGATCGGTCTTACGATTATCATTTCTTTCGAAAAGATTTTGAAAGTTAAACAAATGGTTGGAGTTTACTCACACCAGTCCCGTGACTGATCCAGAGTTTATTTTGTTTGTTTTCCCTAAACTCTTGGGTGCCCAAATTTGTACGGGCAGTCAAGTAGTCGGGATTTTACAGATTCACCTGGAGGAGGTTGAAGCAGGAGGCTTCATCAGTTAGTTATAGACTATCACATTTTTCGCTGTGTATATCTGGAAACAGGAGTTTATAACTGTCCCAGAAATAGTTGTTGTGCTCTGATAATGGTATGTATATAAAATACTGATTCGTGTTTCAAAGTTTATGTTATATAATATATTTTATTCATCCCGTTGTGAGTTTGTGATCTTCGTTTTTATTCTATTCTAATATTTCTTTCTTTCTATTTCTCATCCTCTAACTTCTTTCAAATAGTGATTCGTGTTTCTGTGCAATTTGGGTTGGACGTGTGGTGTTATTAGTCGACTCAAAGAGTACGGAAATTCGGGTCATTACAATTTGCCTCTTTAATCTGTATTCGATGCTGTCCCTTTTTCGGGAGACAGTTGCTGATCCCAACCGTCGGTGATTTACATTCGATACACTCAAGCGAAATGAGTGGTCGGTCATGTGTGAGCCGGGTTGCAAGACGTTCTTGTTGAACCCAGTGTATTCGCCTTTAGAGATACACTATCAGAAGCTGGTCCCATACCTTGTCATAGTCGGAATCCAATTTCCAATAAGCACCCGCGGTTTCGATTGTATAATATATATGTGGAGCGTGAAATGCAAGCGTTCCGCTAGATTGTTAATTATTTGTATTTAGACACTATGATAATATCAGAATAAGTTATGATTTCAAAAATGTTTTGGGTTATAGTAAGGTAAAAACCATCTGTGTTTATGTGTGGGCTGGTCTTACTATTATCCTTTGATTTCATAAAGGATTTTCCAAAGTTAAACAAGTTGTTTGTACTATGAATTTATCACTGAAAGTATTCCAGACTGACCCGGTGAATTTTGCTTTTCTTCAAATGTGCTCGGGTCGGACCGAGTATATTTCCAGGTTAGGTTTCGCTTGGAGTTTCAGGAGTTGGAAGCAGACGGCTTCACCGTTAGATATATAAAGTTATTTTCCACTGTGACTGATATATGTTGTACTCTGATGGTTAGTATGTATATACAGTTCTTTGTATAAAGATATTTGATATTATATTTTATCCGTTCCGCTGTGAGATTCTAATATGTTGTTCTTCTTCTTTCTTCTTTCTTCTATTCTAATATTCTTTCTTTCTATTCTCACCCTCTAATTTCTTTCTATTAACAATTTAGGATTCGATTCTTGGGTTTTGGGCAAGTAATGCAGGTTAGGTGTTATTGTCAAAAATGCAAGCGTCGAATTTTTCCCCAGGTCGTTACAAGGCCCGTTAGAATGTTCTACGCATGCAAGGGTTATCAAACTGGAGGAATTTATGAAAGATACCTTGTAATTGCTAGCTGAAATTCAACTTCTATAACTCCAAATGGCTAAAGAACAAGAAAAGAAAGGGAAGTTGTTAGGAATCTTCAGAAATACTTAGGATAATCCAATTATTATTGAAGATTATTCCTCCAACATTTAAGTTCACAATCCTGTGGAGGAAGAAGAAGAGGTTGAAGAAGAAAAGGAAGTAGAGGAAGAAACTCAAGGGATGGACGAAGACGATCAAGTGATTTTTTCGATGAAGTTTGTTTTGATAAAGAAGGGAATGTAATTGAAAAAAAATGGAGAATTCTGCCTCCATTACCCAAATTGTCCAATTCACAAATCCCCAAATTGTCAAAAACAATCAACAGTTAGGTTCCGTATAATCATGTAAACGCTATTATACGCAACTATTTGTTCGAAAATTCGCTAAATATTCTTGTATATCTGTAGACAACGTATCATAATACTATAATTTTGTATTTGTATGCTTATTCTCATTAAGATAGTTTTCTAGTGAATATACTAAAGGATAATATTAGATTTTGTACTTAGTTTAGATTAGATAATTTTGGGTATTAGTTTTGGATATTAGAAGTATGCTTTAGTTCTAGAAGGAGTATTATGTCAAGATAGGATTATATAGTTTTTGTTGATGACAAAGGGGGAGAATTATAAAATAGGGCTTAGACTAAGAGGGAGTTAATAGTTTATTAGGAGTTAATAGAGTAAGGGGGTAACTAGAGAATCATGACATCATATATGAATAATTTATACATCAAGGTTATCGTCATCAAAGAGGGGGAGATTGTTAGGAACTGAGATATTGATGACGATGGTTTTGATAACAACAACCTTGTTTTAAACATCATTGTTATAAATTATATACTAACACTATTATCTAGAAAATATGTATAGAGAGAGAGAAAATATGTAGGTATTGATTATTGAAAAACATATAGTTCAAGGAATCAAAATTTCAAAGAAGAAGAGTTCAAAACTGAAGATACATGAGTATCAAGAAATCAAGAGTTCAATAAATATAGAGTAATAGTGGAATAGGAAGAAGAAACCGATCATAGGGATATCGAATAAGAGGATGATGATACTTCGTTAGGAAGCATTGAATTTTCGACTAACCCTTCCGAGAAAATCCTTCTCAAAAAACAAATGATTTTATCCAAGAACCAAAAGACATTTAAGAAATCATTTAGTAAGAAATGTGAAAAGACGTCTACTAAAATGAGCAAGTTCTTTGGAAAAGTTGGGTGAAAACTTGGCTTGTCATCATCCTCTTCCTCCGCTGAATTCTAAGTTTATTTTCTTATTGTATTTGCTTGTATTTCAATTTCTGTATTTCTATCTTATTCTTTACCATTAATTTGAAGTGAAACTTTATATTTCTGTTAATTCTAGCTTAAACTTCTCTAGAATTGTTCTTGATTTAAGTAAAACAAGTATATATAAGTCAAAACAAATCATAAAAATCACCAATCACTTCAAATATTGAAAAGTTCATACATATGTCGACATATAACTGTTCAAAATTTCAAAATTTTAAATTTGAAAACTGCTTTAAGTATTAAGTGTCTATTCAATTCTAATGAATTTCAGAGCCTGTTGATAACCATTTCTTCCAGAGAAACTTCTCCATTCATTCCTCCTTCATTTCCGTTGACCGTTTCTTAGTAAAATAAAATCTATGGCTACTCAAATCCATAATCTAAGTGAAAATCTTGAAGAAATCCCTAATTCTTTCAAGAATATTCCCTCTATCATTCTCCGTAATCAACATCACTTAGAACTAAGTCAAATAAAGAATATAAAACAACAAAAGAATAATTTTGACGCAATCCAATGGACGATTGCTTCACTTTCCAAATATGAGGACAACAACATCACTATAGAAGCTCTCAACAAAGACAACGAAGATTGGGATGCTATAAAGGCTAATACAATATTCGGTGGAGATGGTTGGGTTGTACTTCCTCAAAATATATGAATTTGTCTTCATAAATTTGTTAGGCTTGGTTGAATTGCTTTGAATTTAAATTTGTAAATAAACAACTATACGATTGGTCTGGTTTGGATTGAATTACTTGGTTGTATTAACATATATTGTATATGTATTGAATTAGTTTGGTCTGATTTGTACGCTTTGTATTATAGTTTTTAGTATATTCATTCAAGTTATTACTTAGAATTAACTATTGTTATTAAGTTTTTAATAGTTAAAATCATGCCCTAGATTTAGAATTATGCCTTAGAATTAGGCGGAGTATTATAGTTTAGTTAAGATTAGATGGTTTTTTTGATGATAAAGGGGGAAATTATAAAATATGGCTTAGATTAAAGGGGAGTTAGTAGTTATAGAATGAGTTAAATGAGATTAAAGGGGAGTTAGTAGTTTTAGGAGTTAATAGAGTAAGGAAGAATAACTGGAGAATCAAGACATCAGGTATGAATATTTTATAAACCAAGGTTGTCATCATCAAAGGGAAGGGTGGAGATTGTTAGTTTCTGAGATACTAATGATGATGGTTTTTGATGACAACAACCTTGTTTCAAATATTATTGTTATAAAATATATACTAACACTATTATCTAGAATATATATATTTTTGAAAATTGGTAGACTTTATTAATAGGAATTAAAATTCATATACATGCCTTGTCAAATCCTTGCAACCCCCTATTGGATACCTTGCAAGGAAAAAGAGTACATATGTATGAATTATATTGTACATTACATTCGATATAACATATGAAACATTGAGAAATACAATAGAAAAATCGAATTTAAAATCTTGCTACACATCCATTTAGCAGCTTCTCCATCATTAGCCATTATTATGGAGCTCCACATCCCAGCAGTCCATAATTTCTAGATTTCTCCCAATTCGCTCCAACTTGTTGCCATTATTTCGAACAAGGTAACACACCTCTTTCATGATTTGTTGCAATTTTATATTAGCATCTATTTTCCTTTGCGAAAATATCTAGTTGTTTCATTCTTTCCATAAGAAGTAAACTGCGGTTGTAATGGATCCGAATGCGATATCCTGAATTCGGTTTTTCATTTTGAAATTAGAGTCAATGAGTAGGATTATTCTTCTAATGTGTTGTCGATAGACGGTGAAAGACCAAGCTTTAGTTTAATTGAACCAAGCTTTAGTTTAATTGAACCCCATGTAAATGTAGAGTAGTCATAATTGAAAAATAGGTGATCTACTGATTCCCCTTCATTGCCACACAGAGAACATAAGGTGTTTAAGAGAAAAGCAAAGAAGAATAACCTTGCTTTTGTATTTAGGCGATCTAACATAGCCAGATATGTTATGAATGCCATTCATCTGCTATTTTTAGAATGCCATGCAACCCTCTAGTGTGATTTATGTGTACCTGAATGTCGAACTTTACCCCAAGCCTTAGAGAAAGTGAACTGACCTCCTTCGCACCATTCATAGAAATCTGCAGGATGAGTTGGTTGTATCATGACCTGATCGATTTTTGATGCAATTCTCTACTAACAGGGTGTGCCAAAGGCCTAAAGCTATCCCCTGAATTATGAAATCCATTGTATCGTTTTTATGTCCAACATTAGACATCATATGTATGCCCAATATATCCAACAAAGATCTGCATTTAACCCAAGGGTCAAACCAAACAGAAGTGATGGGGTCCTTGGAGATAACACGACTAAAAAATTGTCAACCAGCAGATCATAAGCTCAAAATTGATTTCCATGTACTTGAAGCATTGTTGTCCACACTCATACTCCGAAATTGCTTTCCCATGCAATATTTGCTATTCATCAATTTGGTCCAAAAATTATCGTGCGACAAAAAATTTCATAAAAGTTTAATCACCTCAGTCTTTTTAGATTTGGAAAACACTTTAGACTAACTCCACCCTCAATTTTGGATTTGCATAAAGTTTTCCATGCGACTTTGTGATTGGCACACCCTATTGACGTCAAAAGTTGGTCTTATGAGGATCAACCCCCAACGTGTGACAAGTACACAGGAAAATGATCACGGAGATGCAAGAAAAATGTAAATGAATACGAGAGACACAATATTATACAGTGTTTAGGCTTATATCGATGCAACTACGTCCACTTATAATCTTTGTTTAAACTATTGATTACAGGTTACAATGGTTTTTCAGTGGAAGAAAGTAGAGAAAAGAACGATCTAAGCACAAAATCCTTGTGTTAAATATAGAGAACACAGCTTGCTATTTCTGGTAAGCCAAGTAGTAAACTTTGAGTGGCGGATTTCCCCTTGTTTTCTACTTCAGGGAAGAGTTGTATATATAGGCAAGCCAGTGGGCCACATTTGCATGCGGTGTGGCATACATTTTCTGGGGCTTTTACACGTGGAGCTCGATTTGGCTGAGTAGTTGTAGGCGGTGGGACCCGGTACTGCTCATGAATAGTTCTTCCTCGAAATTGGCGGGCTTACGTGGAATCAAGTATATGGCGTGTAAAAAGGAGTGCTGGTCAAACTTAACCGTCGCTTCGGCCTTGGGAATTGGGATTTGTTCGATAGCGTATAACTTGCTTTGATCTGATATGGAAGGAGATAATTTTACTGGATACTTCTGCTTCGAGATTCTAGTTCGATATTTCAGGGAACAGGTTGATCGATGCATTGATGACTCGACTAACTGGTTTAATCTTTTCTTTAGAAAGGTGCTGCCTTACTATATTGTCTCGTAGCGATTTGAGTTCGGTCGACCTAAGATGAAAATTCTCTTTTGAGGCCTGGAATGGGGTGATATCTGGTAGTAGGCTTCGACATCGGGTTGGGGCGACTTTTTGCTAAAAAGTTGGCCAACACTTTGCCCTTCCCCCCTTGAACACACCTTTTCTAGAGAAGGAGGATGTGTTTTGGATCTTTCGAAGAACATCGAACAAGAATCCAGGAAACCATGGTTGCACCGAACCATATTCAGGCAGGAAAACCGACGATCGATTATTGTATTAAGGCCGAAAAACCGACAACCGATAAGGATCGTATTAAGGATAGAAAACTGATAATCATCTGAGTGATCATATTAAGGAAAGAGGCTTGTGAATGAGAATGAGTTGACCCTTTTAAGTAAATCTACGGTAGAGGCAGAATAACCGGGATTCCGCCTATTAAATGATACCTGCAAGGATTTGGAGTATGAGCATAAACCATGCACGGTTTATAAAGTGGGATATAAACCGTATTCGGAGGTCGAGTAAAATCCATACTCGATTTTGGTTGGTAGGACGGTATAGTCTTTTAGTACCAAGGTTTTGAGGTTGAACATTAACCGTGTTCGTGGAATGATCAGAGGGTTTGAGCATAAGTCATACTTATACTATAAAAAAGGAGTTTGTCGTGTCCTGACAATTGGAATATTAGTGCTAGTATTAACCATACCTGTGGGACGAGCATAAGCCATACTCAATTTAAGTAATTGGCGAGCATAAACCATGCTCAGCTTAGTAAAAAGGGGGCGAGCATGAGTCATATTCGGCTTGGAAGTTTTTGGCAAGTATTAACTACACTCGGCTCAACAAAGTGGAGGACAATGCCGGAAGTTGACTATGCTCAGTGTAGAGATTGTGGCTAGCACTGATCATACCCGGGTTGGCGAACATAAACCATTCCCGGCTTAAATAGTTTGGCAAGTATTAACCATACTCGTATTTTTAAGTATAGTGGTGAGCGTTGACCATACTCGGCTTAGAGATGGTGGCTAGCTCTAACCAAACTTAGCGAGTATTAACCATACTTGACTTATATTAAAGATCCTGCCGAGCTCGGACAAGATTTTTAAATCGATAAAACATAACCTATGTTTGAGAAAGAAAGTTTATTGCTACTAGGGAGCTATTACAGAAACATGAAAACAAATTCTAAGAGAGTGATAGTTGAATCCAGAGCATACCTAGGATCTAAATCCTAACCCCGTACGTGTGTACTTCAACATAACCACATTATTGAATGAAAAATAACAAAAATACACTTCTTATATCCTAAGAAATGAGAAATGTCTGTAGTGATCTAAACCGGATCAACTGATGATGATTCCACCATTGCTGGTCTTAGGGTCCTTTCCCTTTCGAGGTGTTCACGGACAGATCTGAGGAGCTTGGGCAGAGGGTTGTGGTGGCATGGCCTACACTGATTTCTTAACATATTCGGGTAGCTCTTTACGTCTGACCCTTCCTTCAATGAGATCACGTAAATGTCTGCATTAATTGGTGCGATGACCTGCTATGTTATGGTACATGCAATGTTGTCCGGACTAGAGCTCTCTCTGAGTTGGCTCTTTTTGAAGAGATTTGGGGAAAGGTAAAGATCCTCGTACGTCGAAGTAGATATAAAGTAGGGATGAATTGAGCTCGGTGTACCAGTCATACTTGTCTTCTCTCCGGGTTCGTACATTCCGATCGCTTTTTTCCGAGGCTTTTCCTTTTACTTTGTTCTGGCGATTGGTGTTGAATGGATTCCCGTCCTTAATAGCCAGCACTTAGAGGCTATCCATCTCGATGCTAGAATCCTCTTACCGAGGGAATCTATCGGCTTCGGCATAAAAGTCTTCAATGTATCTAGGGGAGGGGGTCTCTAGTTAAATAGATCCTGAATGCTGATCGTTTCTAAACACCAGCTATGGCGGCCATAAGCAGCATCGATGGCTAGGGTCGACCGACTAATGCTACGGCCGTGTTGGATCATTCTAAGAAGGAGCGTAGGGTCTCACCGGACCGCTGCTTGATGGAGGTAAGGAATATGACACTCTTTGATCTTGAGATGTGAACTCTGAACTATTCGATGAAGCGGGTGACCAACATATCCCATTTGTTGATCGACTTAGTTGTTCGTTGTCGGAACCACATGCCAGCTATGTCGGTGAGGAAGAGAGGGAAACACTTGGCCATGATATTGGTCGATGCAGAGAGTACTTCCATGTGACGCATGTATCGAATTAAATGGATGGTGGGATCGGTCCTTCCGTTGTAGGGCTCCAAGACCGGAAGCTTGAAGCCTGAAGGATTGTGGGAATTTTTTATTTCCGTGTGAACAGATTGCGGTGGATGTCATCTACATCCTGCTGAGAAAATGCACCTCTGGTAAAGCGTCCGATGATGCTTGCAAGTTGGCTTTCATCTCTAAAAAGTCATTGCCACGAATCCAATTCTACATTGAGGACATCGGTTAGAACCCAGTACTAGTATGGGGTGGAAACATGCCCCGAGCTCCTAGGGTCGGATTGGTTAGAAGACAACAAGCATTATATTGTATAGTGTTTCTTGCATGAACTCAAGTAGTCAGCATCTTTCCTTGGCTAAATCAATGGTGAATTAAGTGTTGATAGCATCGATGAAGGCGAATCCAACAAGGAAAGGCCAATTATGATTCCGTTCGCTTTTGCAGAACACCAACCTTAGATCAAATTTTCTCATTTCATGATCTTTTCTATTATTTTGTTTTGGTAATAAAAAATTAACATGGTTTTGAACAAAAAAACAAAGAATTAAAGATGTATTGGCATTAAACTTGGATCAAAAGGTGGTCCCCCTACCTTTGCACCACCTAATTTATTGTCTCCTATGTTCACAACTAAACTTACTTTTGCGACTAGCACAGGAGGGCATCATTAGCACAGGAGCTCAATTCAAGAGGAGTAAGTAGCAAGAAAAAAGGATAAGAAGTTAAGAACTTCTCTATCAACAACAACTATGAGTTTTTTCAAGGAAAAAAAATGCAGTAAACGGTATTTTGAAAAAACGGGGAAAATACCTACTTTATCTTCTTCCTTGCGCAAGGCAGAAAATAAAAATGGGAATTCTCCCTATATCTTCCTGTGCGAGCATTGCTAGGGATGCTCTAAATGAAGCATATAAAAGCATATACAGTGTAGCATCAACACAAACAATGCCTGTGCTACAAAAAGATACAAGTTACTTCTTACTTAGTAGCATAATTATGGTTTCTCACATGTCTAACAAATTGTAAGAAAAAAATCCAAATATTGAACTGACATAAGTAGTTGGATTTTTCAATGTTATAATCTTATATAACTATCGATAGTAGACTAAAAAGGAGAAGAAACACCCTAATATTTTTGAAACATAGTGAATTCATATGTAGTTTACATCAAAATAAACATATGTATTACCAATTATGAGACAGGACTCGTACTCAATTAGGATGTGTTCTTCCTTCAATATAAAAAGATAAATGTGACTCAAGCACATGTTAGTCAAGCTAAGTTGTAGTGAGTAATAATTAGCACCAGTTCAGCTCTCAAGTATATTATTATAGTCTTTGCGTATGTAATACTAATTATACGCCTTATCAAATTATCTGAATATTATCATAGTCCCATCTTATTGTCGGTACCAAAAAAATATTAGAGAAAAATGACATTATCTAGATGTGTACAAAATGAAGAAAACAAAATAATGTTGTTTTGAGAAATAGTACTTAAATACATTCATATCAAATTTCTCTGTAACAATGTAAAATATCCAGCATAGAAACTCAAATGCATTCCTTTCCGGTGCAATAATAGAAGCTTCAAATGAATCTAAATGCGGTACAAATCTAAATGAGAATTTCAATCAAAATAGATACTGGAAAATTATTCGATAATCTTAATCAAATTCAAAAACGGAAAATCGTAACTGATATTTATTTGAAATTACAAGCGTTAAATTCAAAACCAATTTAGAAGTATATTAATTCAGAATCGTACCTTCTTTTCCAAACGAAAAAGAAGAAGAATCGGATTCGATTTGATCAAAATCGCGAATTGATTAGGATAGAGATCACATTATTTGTTTTCATGGGTATAAAATTGATTTGAACCGAGAAGAACAGTAAGCAATGGTAAACGAATAGGATATGAATGAGGAACAACGGATTTGTGATGAGATATAGATCGAGCATAGAACTATCAAATTATTGCAACAATCTCACTAGATAAGAATAAATGTGTTTTAGTGTTCATTTCATATTTGTTTTGTAACAACCCGCAAAATCAGGACCAATTTAAAATTTTTATTTTAGAAAATTTTAATGAATTTTGACAATATAAATAATTTATTTAAATAATAATGATCACAAATTTGGTTTAAATCGAAGTTAGAATGAACGATTTAATTTTAATTAACAAAAGAGTTAGAAATAGCGCGGTAGTTTGAAAAGTCAAACTTGAACTTTGACCGACCGTACAGGATGCAAAATTTAACGGATTTTAGTGAAACCAAAAATATTAGAATCTATTTAAAAATATCTTCCAACGAATCCGAAAAATTGAAATTTTATAGCGGAAATCAAAAGTTATGGCCAATTCAATATTTAGAAAGGTCGCTATGAAATTTATAAAGGTCAAAATGCTACTTTTTGCATACGAAGGAATTTGAACTCGAAACCACTTCCATTGAGTTCAGAATGATGTTTCTACATTGAAAAACAGTAAACACTTATATATTTTGAGTTTCGGGATTTATTTGTTTAAAAATGTATTTTTTTAATATTAAATATATTGGCCTTAAAAATAGTCATTTTTCAAACGACCTCTGTTTTTGACGAAACCTCTTTTGTTGGAACCGGAATGTCAAATTATTGCTAGGTTTCAAATTTCAGAATTTTTCGAATTAATATGTGAGCGTGGCGAAATAAAATGTGTTTTGACTATTTACAGTTAAATTTGAACGCCTTAAAAATATCCATTTTTCGAACAGTCTCAGAATTCGACGAAAATAATTTTGTTGGATTCGTATCGTCATAAGAAAGCTAAAAATATTTTTTTTTAGAATTTTCTGAGGTCGTATGTGGCCCCGGCATATTTAAAAGTACGGTAGAAATTAAATAATTAATTTAATATTGTATTTTCAATTAAAACCGAAAATAAAACGTGTAGACATCAGAATTGGACCTTGGGACATAGCCCATCGCGTTCAGAAGGCCTCAAAACGTTAAGATCGACAGTAAGCAGGCCCAAATCCGAGAAAGTCCAAAAATCCACTTTATTTCACGAAATTCGGAATTAAATATTAAAATCCGGAAAAACCTAACCCTAATTCCCTAATGGCCAGCCGCCGCCCAGAAATTGATGGCCAAAATTGCTCCAACTTCAAATGCTAATATCTCTCAATCCGTTCGACGAAAATTGACGTATGACCTACCAAATCGAAGAGAATTCAGAGACCTTTCAATCTATACGGTTAAGATCGGGTTTTGTTGCACAGATTTCGCGAATTTCACCCGAGAAGAGGCTGCGGTTTTTGGTGTTTTCGAGGTGAGATTGGAGGCCGAGTTCGACGGGTTTGGGGGTGTTGGTGGCTCTTGGCGAGGCGGTCGTGGTGGTGACTTTTGATCGGAGGTCGGTGGCTCGGTTTTGGAGCGTGCAGAAGGTTGGGGGGCGGCTTCGTGGGTTATCGGGAAACAGAGAACGACGTGAAGATGGAAGAAAGGTCCGAACATATTTTAATTATTATTTTATTATTTTATATTTAAATTGTCCGATCTTTAAAAATTCATAACTCTCTCATACGAGGTCCGTTTGACGAACCGTAAATTGCGTTGGAATCACAAAATTAAGAGCTTCGCGATGGCGCAGACCGCAGCTTAAAAGGAGACAGTCGAATTTCAGCCAAAATTCAATGTGAGAATTCAAAATTCTATTATTTAATTAATTATTAAATTATTTTCTCGCTTTAAAAATAATTGCATGATGATGTTTATTCAATTCTGAAATGTCTGGTGTTGTATGAATCATTGGTTGTGATTGCGATATGTTTTGTTGTGTACGATGTGTTAGATCATTATTAAAATTGCAGATAATATTGAATTTTATTTACGATTAGAAATGAGATCTAAAATTTGATCTAAAATATATTATATTCAGAATTACATCGTATTTATTCAGATTTAGTTATTATAATTTATTTCAGGTTATTAAATATTATTTCTATTATTCTGTACTGAATAATAGAACTTGATCGACAAATAAAAACTCATTTTTATTTGTTGATATTATAATAAGAACTTGATCGACAAATAAAAACTCATTTTTATTTGTTAATATTATAATAAGAACTTGAACGACAACGAAAGCTTATTTTTATTTGTTGAATTTACAAAAGAAATTGAGCGATAAATCCATTCTTATTCTAATTTGTCTACATTAAAAAGAATGACTAAAAAGGATATATTTTAATATGAGGTTTTATCATTAAAAAGAATGAAAACAAAAGATTTCATTTTTTTTATGTAAAAATAGTTTTCAATCAAAAGTCATAATTTATTTGTCAATTTGATGTTCAATAAAAGTTGCAACATTAAAAATCTCATTTTTAATGTAATATTGTTTTCAATAAAAAAAGAAGCAACATAAAAATTTCATTTTTAATGAAATAGTGTTTTCGTAAAAAGAAGCAACGTAAAAGGTTGTATATTTTATGTGTTCATTGTTTTCAATAGAAAGATTTTACATTAAGAAATTACATTTTTAATGTGATTTGGGTTTCATCGTAAAGATTAGAATAAAAAGATTATATCTTTATTTTCATTTTGTTGAAATGAAGAGTTTATAAAATAAGATTGCATTTTTGTTGAAATTTTGTTCATTGAAATATAATTTGTTCTTTCATTTGTATTCACATATGGCTTTTTACCAACTGTGATAACCCCTAACTTCCGCATAACGAAAGCAAGGATGATCATTGGAATACATCATAAGTATGGCAATACATAACACAGATAACAACATAAGTATAAGAAAACTACATCATAACAACATCATGGCAGCGGAAATAGATGTCATCAAAATATAGAATTCCACAGTCACAGAAGTTCTAATTATTACATCAGAGCCAAATAGAATGTAACGTGCTTCAAAATTCCAAAGTACAGGATTAAAACTGGATAAGTCTAAATGTTTCAAGAACTCAGTAAATGTCTAAAGAAAATAAAATGAAGAAAAAGAAAGATAACAAATCTTCATCCTCCAAGTCACCTCCACAATGGAAATCTCCAGTCAAGGACTTCAAGCAAGAACTCCAAGCAAGCTAAACAGGAACCTGTCAATTGGCTGCCCGTGTAGAGAGAGGGCACCCGAGTTTGCAAGGTGAAACAAACAACAGGTCAGTCATGGGACTGGTGTGAGAAACTTATAATAACTACTAGATATGACAAGTCTAAGGACCACGCCACTTTCATGGAACGGGTTTACTCCAATAGATTGTCTGTGCATATATTTATTAAATAAAAAGAATAACGCAATGCTTTTGTAAAAATGAAATCATTATAAGACTCAGGTCCTATCACACAATGCAACGCACACAAGAGGATAGAGTTTTACCTTATAATGATCAAAAATGCAGAGTACGAGTCAAATACTACTTTAATATTATAAGTGTGTAATATGTTTTTAAAATACTTCAAAATAAATATATTAATCCTAGACGGCATAGTACCCCATCCTACTATGTCGCCATAATAAATACACAATCAAGTCCGTCATCTCGTATTGGAAGGTTGGGTTTCCATACTGAGTCAAGGCTAGGAGCGAAATCCTTACCGATTCGAGACACTCTAGCAATGCCCCAGGATTGGTACTCTGTCCAACCCTTGGATCCTGCAGGGCCGGTCCACACTTACTTTTGTGGATTGGAAATGCCTGAACACACGTTTCCCGATCCTAACGGATCTCTAAATTGGCCAGTAGCGACCAATATAACCGAGGTACCTCAATCCAACAACCACTTAGTAAATATCAATGCTGGTAGGTCACTGACACCACTTTTAGCTAGAAAGAAACGTGCGCACTCCCTGCGTTCCCTTGCTCCGTTTTAGACTCCACCGGGGTGTGAAGCTCGCGAAGTAACGTATACACAAAGCTGCGCCCATACTGGACCATGCTTTGATCATCCTACAAGGCTCTGCTTTGCAACAATAAGCCTTGTTCGAGTGTAACTTGGCATGTCACGTCGACAACTCATCTCACGCGATTGAGAATTATTTAACATAAAAAGGGGTGTTAAGCAAGAGGATAAATCCCCTGCCACCAAACCTTTGTACATCAAACAAAAACCAAATTTATTACATGAAATAAATTTCGACGTCAGGCATGCGGTCCATTTACAAGTCCGTCCTGGGTCTGAACGGAACCGGAGTCGTCTTAATTCGTGGGAAATAAAGACACTCGCAAATCCGAACCATCAACAAGAACGTTCGGACGATCACTACCATCGACCCCTCAAGGTAGCTACTCCCATTAAGGCCAATGACAGCAATACAACCATCCGTCTTGAAGATCGTCGGTCTTCAACCGTCGTCTTCAACTCTTCAATTTAATGTCGCCGTATAATTAATTGGAATGAGATTAAACTCGGTTTTCCAAATAATTTTCGTAGTTGTATAAATTACAAAAAACCAATTTGTATCACTAGGGACACTTTAAAATGCTTTCCACTATTTCGATTTAATTTAAATAGTTTTATATTTTCTTAACGACGCTTTAGGTCAATAGATGGCCTAATTAATATCTACATAAATATACATCCATTCGGCGATTCACACAAGTCAGTCAGTACAAAACAAGCAAGTGCAATCAATCGTAACATGATTCTGTTTATGGTTTTGTCTTCTCTCTTATCATACGTGGATTTTGATAAAATTACATTTCCCGTTCAAAACCTCTTTATTTGTGTATGGAATTGTATTTCATGACTTTATCTTTTTGTTTATGTATGGAAATGTATCTCATAACTTTATCCTTTCATTTCGTCAAAACACTGTGAATACAAATGAAAATTTTTTAATCTTGTCCTTTTATTAATAAACATAATATTAATAAAGGTACATTTCCCATCTCATATCTTTTATTTACAGTAGAAATTGCAAATAAAAGTGACTCACCCAATTTGTATATTTTATTTACACTAAGAATGTAAATACAAGAGGTTCACATAATTTACACTTTTTATTCATTCTAGAAAGTGTGAATAGAAGCAATTCACATACTAGTTTTGTTTTTCTTTACAAAAACGTAAATGAAGATAATTCTCATATTTTGTGCTTTTACATACAATGAAAATTGTATATAAAATCAATTCACACATTTTGGTCTTTTTCTTTTACACAAGAATGTAAATGAAGACAATTCTCATATTTTGTTCTTTTAATTTTCTTGGTTTTAATTTCAGCTTCTTAATTGTGTCGGCAGAAATAAAACTTCTAGAAGCACCCGTGTCAAAAAGAACAGTAACGGGGATATTCTTAACATTAATGAAACCACTGAGAACATCAGGTTTACCTGTACCTTCAGAATTAGAAGCTGGTGCAGTGGGTTCACCATAGACATGAGCCACCTCCGATTTCTTAAGCAACGGGCAATCTCTGATAATATGTCCAGGCTTGTGACAATTGAAACACTCCCTCTTGTCATGTGAGCTTTGACTGGGTCCGGTCTCATTTCTTTTCACCTTCTTAGGAGCTCGGCACTCTTTTTCATAATGGCCAGTTTTTCCACAGTTATAACACTTGATCTTCGCCCTATCTCTCTTCTTACTATATGGCTTTGCTGAAGAGGAACTTCCTGATTCTGGCTTTTTATCTGCCTCCTTCTTCTTGGTATTTGTGTGGTTTATGGTCGATCCAAAGGGCGGGAATTTGCGGGTCTTTACAGTTGGTATCAGAGCTCTGGTTAGCTCAAATCTTTGGGGTACAACTCGTTAGAACTGAACAGAAGACTCATCAGAGATTGGATTAGTAATGTCCAATAAGAATACTCATTAGAGATAGGATCAGCAGTATCCTAGAATGAGTAAACTCGTTAGAGATGGGGTTAGTAATGCCCTAGGACGAGTTAAGAGTTACGAATTTATAATTAACGTATTTTTGATATTTATAATCTATTCTTTGAAATATGATTTTTATATATATAAAGTTATATATATTTTGAAAAGATAATTAACCATTAAAATTTAAAATTAAGATAGTTAATTTTACAATTTTTAGCTTCGTTCCTTTTCGAGGACGAAAAGTTTTTAAGTGGGGGCGATTGTAACAACCCGCAAAATCAGGACCAATTTAAAATTTTTATTTTAGAAAATTTTAATGAATTTTGACAATATAAATAATTTATTTAAATAATAATGATCACAAATTTGGTTTAAATCGAAGTTAGAATGAACGATTTAATTTTAATTAACAAAAGAGTTAGAAATAGCGCGGTAGTTTGAAAAGTTAAACTTGAACTTTGACCGACCGTACAGGATGCAAAATTTAACGGATTTTAGTGAAACCAAAAATATTAGAATCTATTTAAAAATATCTTCCAACGAATCCGAAAAATTGAAATTTTATAGCGGAAATCAAAAGTTATGGCCAATTCAATATTTAGAAAGGTCGCTATGAAATTTATAAAGGTCAAAATGCTACTTTTTGCATACGAAGGAATTTGAACTCGAAACCACTTCCATTGAGTTCAGAATGATGTTTCTACATTGAAAAACAGTAAACACTTATATATTTTGAGTTTCGGGATTTATTTGTTTAAAAATGTATTTTTTTAATATTAAATATATTGGCCTTAAAAATAGTCATTTTTCAAACGACCTCTGTTTTTGACGAAACCTCTTTTGTTGGAACCGGAATGTCAAATTATTGCTAGGTTTCAAATTTCAGAATTTTTCGAATTAATATGTGAGCGTGGCGAAATAAAATGTGTTTTGACTATTTACAGTTAAATTTGAACGCCTTAAAAATATCCATTTTTCGAACAGTCTCAGAATTCGACGAAAATAATTTTGTTGGATTCGTATCGTCATAAGAAAGCTAAAAATATTTTTTTTTAGAATTTTCTGAGGTCGTATGTGGCCCCGGCATATTTAAAAGTACGGTAGAAATTAAATAATTAATTTAATATTGTATTTTCAATTAAAACCGAAAATAAAACGTGTAGACATCAGAATTGGACCTTGGGACATAGCCCATCGCGTTCAGAAGGCCTCAAAACGTTAAGATCGACAGTAAGCAGGCCCAAATCCGAGAAAGTCCAAAAATCCACTTTATTTCACGAAATTCGGAATTAAATATTAAAATCCGGAAAAACCTAACCCTAATTCCCTAATGGCCAGCCGCCGCCCAGAAATTGATGGCCAAAATTGCTCCAACTTCAAATGCTAATATCTCTCAATCCGTTCGACGAAAATTGACGTATGACCTACCAAATCGAAGAGAATTCAGAGACCTTTCAATCTATACGGTTAAGATCGGGTTTTGTTGCACAGATTTCGCGAATTTCACCCGAGAAGAGGCTGCGGTTTTTGGTGTTTTCGAGGTGAGATTGGAGGCCGAGTTCGACGGGTTTGGGGGTGTTGGTGGCTCTTGGCGAGGCGGTCGTGGTGGTGACTTTTGATCGGAGGTCGGTGGCTCGGTTTTGGAGCGTGCAGAAGGTTGGGGGGGCGGCTTCGTGGGTTATCGGGAAACAGAGAACGACGTGAAGATGGAAGAAAGGTCCGAACATATTTTAATTATTATTTTATTATTTTATATTTAAATTGTCCGATCTTTAAAAATTCATAACTCTCTCATACGAGGTCCGTTTGACGAACCGTAAATTGCGTTGGAATCACAAAATTAAGAGCTTCGCGATGGCGCAGACCGCAGCTTAAAAGGAGACAGTCGAATTTCAGCCAAAATTCAATGTGAGAATTCAAAATTCTATTATTTAATTAATTATTAAATTATTTTCTCGCTTTAAAAATAATTGCATGATGATGTTTATTCAATTCTGAAATGTCTGGTGTTGTATGAATCATTGGTTGTGATTGCGATATGTTTTGTTGTGTACGATGTGTTAGATCATTATTAAAATTGCAGATAATATTGAATTTTATTTACGATTAGAAATGAGATCTAAAATTTGATCTAAAATATATTATATTCAGAATTACATCGTATTTATTCAGATTTAGTTATTATAATTTATTTCAGGTTATTAAATATTATTTCTATTATTCTGTACTGAATAATAGAACTTGATCGACAAATAAAAACTCATTTTTATTTGTTGATATTATAATAAGAACTTGATCGACAAATAAAAACTCATTTTTATTTGTTAATATTATAATAAGAACTTGAACGACAACGAAAGCTTATTTTTATTTGTTGAATTTACAAAAGAAATTGAGCGATAAATCCATTCTTATTCTAATTTGTCTACATTAAAAAGAATGACTAAAAAGGATATATTTTAATATGAGGTTTTATCATTAAAAAGAATGAAAACAAAAGATTTCATTTTTTTTATGTAAAAATAGTTTTCAATCAAAAGTCATAATTTATTTGTCAATTTGATGTTCAATAAAAGTTGCAACATTAAAAATCTCATTTTTAATGTAATATTGTTTTCAATAAAAAAAGAAGCAACATAAAAATTTCATTTTTAATGAAATAGTGTTTTCGTAAAAAGAAGCAACGTAAAAGGTTGTATATTTTATGTGTTCATTGTTTTCAATAGAAAGATTTTACATTAAGAAATTACATTTTTAATGTGATTTGGGTTTCATCGTAAAGATTAGAATAAAAAGATTATATCTTTATTTTCATTTTGTTGAAATGAAGAGTTTATAAAATAAGATTGCATTTTTGTTGAAATTTTGTTCATTGAAATATAATTTGTTCTTTTATTTGTATTCACATATACAAATGAAACATTGAAAATAATCTGTTCTTTTTATTTGTTTTCACAAACACAAGTGAACATAGAAAATAAAGGTTGTCCCTTTTATTTGTACTTACATATACAAATAAACCATTAAAATGAAATATGTCATTTTATTTGTATCCTCAAATACAAATAAAACATTGAAAACAAAAGTTCATTTTTTTTATTTTGTATTCACAAATACAAATATGCACTGAAAATAAATTTGCTCTTTTAATTGCACTCACAAATGCAATTATGCATTAAAACAAAATTTGTTCTTTATCTTGCATTCACTAATGCAAATCTAACATAGGAAATAAGTTAACTTTTTATTATGTTCTTCAATGTGAATGTAACATGAAATAAATAAAATTGGCCTTTTTGTTTGCATTCACAATGCGAACAAAACCTTTAAGAAATTATTTTCAGAAGTTACATTATATTTGTAAATATATTTTGTAAATTAAAAAGTTGTTCTTTTATTTTGCATTCACCAATGCAAAGGTTTATTGAAAATAAAATTATTCTTTTATTTGCATGTACCAATGTAAATATACATTAAAAATAAACTTGTTCTTTTGTTTGCATCTAAAAATGCAAATATATATTTAAAATTAAAACTTGTTCTCTTATTTGTATTTACGAATACAAATATATATATTAAAGTAAAGTTTATTCTTTTATTTGCATTCACTTATGCAAATACATTTTGAAAATGAACGAACCTTTTTATTTGTGTTCCCAAACACAAATACATTTTAGAAAATGAATGATCCTTTGTGTTTGTGTTCTCAAACACAAATATAACATAGAAAATTAAACTGGTCTTTTTATTCGTGTTCTTAAACACAAATAAAACATTAAAAATAAAAGAACATTTTTTTTTGTGTTCTCCAACACAAATATAACATGATTTTAAAGTAGTACATTTTTATTTTTAATTGCATTTTCAATGCAAATATCTCATGAAATCAAAAATTCACATTTTTGTTAACATTTCATAATGTAAACAATACAAGAAAATAAAAAATACATTTTTGTTTGCATGCTACAATGCAAACGAAATGTAGAAAAGAGAATATGCATTTTTATTTGCATTCTGTCATGCATATAAAATAAAGGAGATAAAATTACATTTTTGTTTGCAACTTCAGTTGCGAACAAACAAGAAATAAAAATTACATTTCGTTGCAATTTAGATGCAAACAAATTTATTAAAAACAAATGTTACATTTTTGTTGCATGTTTTAAAGGTGAACAAAGCATTAAAATAAAGGTTACATTTTTATTTATTTATTTACTTCACTTGATGTAAATAGACATAAAATAAGAATTTGTTCTTTTATTTACATTTCTTGATGTAAATAAAACTAGAAACTAAATATTACATTTTTATTTGCATTACTCAATTCAAATAAAACATGAGAATAAAAAAATACATTTTCATTTGCAATGCTTAATGCAATTCAATCATAAAATGAAAATTTTTATTTACATTCCTCTATGTAAATAAACATCAAATAAAAAGGTTGAATCTTTATTTGCATTCTCTATTGCAAATAAAGCATGAAATGAATAGTTATATTTTGTGTTATTATTTATATCCCCTATTACGAATGGAATTAAAATATTACATTTTTCTTTTCATTTATTTATAATGAAAAGAACTGAAATAAAGATTATATTTTTATCATCATTTTTGATGCGATAAAAGAATAGAAATAAAGATTACATTTTATTGACATTTTACATGCGATAAAAAGAACAGGAATAAAAGAGATATTTTTATCATCGTGTTATATTGTGTATTACACTGCCATAGGCAAGTTACCTGACTTGTTTATGTGATTGGGTCGATAATTTTCACACATCGCCCTAGTGCACAAATAATTTATTATTTGTTTGTTGGTTGAAACCCCACACGGGTGTTGGGATGAAAATTAACATACACTAATCCCAATATTTAGTTGTATGTTGATCGGTAGATCGACAGGCTGTGATGAGCTTTATTATTAAATTTTAACGCTTACACAGTTGGATTTTACACTTTGGATGAAATGGATGATTTGATGATTATATTGTTATTGTCATATATATGATGTGTGTGAAATCCATATAATCCAAATTATATGGTAAATGGTTGAGTCGCATTTCGATTCAGATGTTCTTTTAAATAAGAATATTTTTACATTAGAAATTCTTTTTATTTAAACATATATATATTTTAATTAAGTATATGTTAAACAAAGAATATTTGTAAAAGATAAAATTCTTTTATATAAAGAATATTTTTAATGATTATCTCTAAAATACGTTTTTCTTATAATAATAAATATTTAAAGAGAAATCTTTTATTTAAGATTATTAGAATTTGCAAATCTTATTTTATGATATGAAATAAATTGAGATGTGAAGTGAATTTATCGTGGACGGTGTTTTTAAATGACATTTCTCCTTTAATCCAATTTACATTGAAATTATTATTTGGAATTTATAAATCTATTTTATAGATTTAAAAAGAGCATTTCCTAAAAATCTAGTTTTCCAATTTAATATATATTCAATTGGGAATTAAGTGGAAAATTCGATTGGTAATAATCGAGATGGGCTTCTGTAATAGAAGACCGATATTATATATGGAATTTAAGAGGCTTTGCCGTTATTCCATGTATATTGTTAGTCTGATATAGAAATTCACATCGATTATGTATTGATTGATTTCTGTGGAATTCCATATTTAGGAAATTGATTTGTGGGTTTATCGTGAATTGTGTTTTAAATGACACGAGTTCTTTAACCCGTTTAAAAGAAGATTTATTCTTTAAAATAAATGATCTGTGAAAATGATTTTTGATATTAAATCAAATTTAGAATTTTTAATAAATCTTTTAAGGAAGATTTATGATTAAATTTATTAATTTATCTTTGATAAAATTAATGAGAATCTTTTAATATGAATATCTTATTAAAAGAATATTCTGAGTGGGAAATGTGGCGTAATGTGTGATTTTCCAATATTTGATTTTTAATCACAAAATACGCGAGTTATTCAGAAAGACCGGGTTTAACCCATTCTGAATAATCATCACGACGATCAAGAGTCGAAGATGAAGATGGCAATTGAAGACCGAAGTTTCCACATCGTTGGGATGATGATGACTGGTATCTTGAATTGGGACTGGACACCCCAAGGCAAGGTATTTGGTAATGATCGTCCAAATGTATTTGGAGATCGACGGACATGTTGTTTCGCTCAGACCCAGAGCGGACTTGTAAATGGATTGCGTGTCTGACATTGTATTCTCTTCTACTGTATTTATTGAACGCTACTGATTATATATTTCTGTTTGGTGGTGGAGAATTTATTCTTCATTTAACCCCCTTCTCTAAGACGTATGAGCTTAGAGGTTATATATATATTGGTAGATGATCAATGATATGGTAGAGTCTGATAATGTGGCATGCTAAGATGCAATTGATCAAGGCTTTGTTGAAAAGCAGGCCTTGTGGTTGATGATCAAAGCACAGTCTATTTAGGCATAGCTTTGTATATATCGTGACTTCGCGAGCCTCACAGCCCGGTAGAGTCTAAAACGGGAGAAGGGAACGCAGGGAGTGCACACGTTTCTTTCTAGCTAGAGTGGTGCCAGGGACCTACCAGCGCTGGCATTTATTCATTGTGGTTGTTGGATTGTTCGAGGCCTCGGGTTATGCGGTCGCCACTGGCCGTATTATAGGTCCAAAAGGACCGGGGAGCGTGTGTTCAGGCATAACCAATCCACAAAAGTAAGTGTGGACCGGCCCTGCAGGATCCAAGGGTTGGACAGAGTACCAATCCTGGGGCATTGCTAGAGTGTCTCGAATCGGTAAGGATCTCCTCCCTAGCCTTGACTCAGATGGCAACCCAAATTTCCAATACGACATCACACGGTTTTGATTGTATACCTATATATGGCGACATAGTGGGATGGGGCACTCATGCCGTCTAGGATTGATACATTTACTTTGATGTATTTCAAATTAGTTGCACACTATTATTATATAATACCGTGTTTATCGTATCTAGCATTTCTTGACCATTATAAGGTAAAACCCTATCCTCCGGTTTGCGTTGCATTGTGTGATGGGACTTGGGTCTTATAATGGTTTCATTTTTCTAAAAAGCATTGCGTTATTTTGACGATTTACTTTAGTCTTGCACTGGCAATCCATAGGAGAAAACCCGTTCCGTGAAAGTGGCGTGGTCCTGTGATTAGCCTTATTATATTATATAGGTTAAGTAGAATTCTCACACCAGTCCCACGACTGACCTGTAGTTTGTTTCACTTTGCAAACTCGGGTGCCCTCTTTCCACACGGGCAGTCGAGTAGCTTATTTGACAGATATATAAAACAAGATCCTGGATTGAAGACTGAAGCTGTGGCCATAATGTTGATAGCCTTCCACTGAGATTAGTTCCGCTGCAATGTATTCATTTATTGTAATTTATTATTCCGCTGTAATTATATTCCAATGTACTCTGATATGTATATTCTATACTCTGATGTAACATTTATTATAGTGTTATAAAAGTCTTCTGTTATCTGTTGTAATGTGTTGTATGCCCAAAGTTAAAGTATTCGTAGATTTTCACTTTTTGGGTCAGACCTGTGTGGTTTATGGTCGATCCAAAGGGCGGGAATTTGCGGGTCTTTACATGTTTCTTCTCTTTATTTTCTATTTTTCCCTTTTATTCAAAGGAACTAGGCTTATAGCCTAATCTGATATGGTCTGTGCTGGGCCTAGGCCCAACATGCCGCCATCATACCTGCCAGGACCCAACCGACCAAAGGGTCGAACAGGTGGCAATGCCATTAGCCTGGCCCCTGATAATAAGAAGCAACATGTGATGCTTCTATGTCGTAGCAACACATTGTTGCTGCCGTATGGCTGCAGGGCTGCGGCCTTGCTGCGAAAACTGGGGATTGTTGTCGAAGCAGCCTGACGACTATCTACCCTCCTGTACAATATATTGTCCTTCCGGCACATCTTACATTCAAGGAACAATGATGTTTTTTGGATATGTATATTTAATAGTTAGGTTAAATATACAAGATCAATACTCGCACAAAATGATTAGATCATAGCTTAACAATCTTGGGATACCATGGTAGTGGAGTAATTAAGAAATCAAACCTTAAAAGATCAACAAGAGATAAACCTATAGTTGTTGTCCCTATGCCAGCATCCATGATAAGATTCAATCTTCTTTTCGAAGAATCTAAATACGTGATCTTCAGAAAGACACTTCACAAGCCAAATTGCACTTGATAATATAAAACATTTCATATAAGATGTCAATGTGTCATGGTTAAACCCTTAAAACCATCATTATACGAATATTAAAATTATTGCAAGCTTCTCTTGTACTAAAACAACCGTATGTACAAAAAATAATTGTTCGATTGTGCTAGATCTTCTGACTTTCAACTATGCACAATGGTCATGCTATAAATGCCATGGTGGCCAAGTCACAGAATGTGTGAATTGGAAAGATGAAAACAGAAACCTCAAGTTCAGCAGCATAAATGTTGGAGAAATAAGTTAACATACCTTCTTAGCTTGATCAATATATTCTTAAGCTTGACCAAGATGGTCAAGAGCTTGGTTGTAGAGCCTAAGAACCGTGAAACAATTACAATGCCTATTTTTGTTCTCCTCACCGCGTAATGTAAAGCATATATTTTTCAAATAAATCGACCTCAATATTATACTCCTTTAGTCTGAAATGTTATGCTCCCTTGCATGAAAATAAGAGTCATACTGTATTATTTTAAATATTTAACAAAGTCAATGCATCACCTAATGAAAATATTCTAGGTGGTAGAATATACAGATTGGTCTACAGATATATATTTAGGGCAGAAAAAAGGACATCAACAAGAAGATGATCAATATCTTTGTACCTTACATTAAACCAGTGCATTATGCAACATTTCATATGCATCTTAAACAATCATTTGGACCAAACGGGCTTATCCAGTGATGATAAACTTTAAAATAATTTAAATTACTACAATAATTGATCATGCTTATTTAGGATAATGCTATGGTGGGTCTTAGAATATAACATATAATCAACTAAATGCTTATCAACTTTAAAGGAAACATTTAAAATATATAGTAAAAGAAAAATCTATTTATTTTTTTACACCGAAAGGACCAAGCTTATTCATTATGGTTGTATGAATAAACCTTTCAACATATAAAGTATAAAAACATGATATTATATGTTCTCACCATGTAGACGATAGCTTCTTTGAGTGTTTATTTTCTTCCTTCTCTAAAATTCCATAGCTCTAGAATAGCATACCTACCACTAGGATTGTATGAATTAATCTCCATCAAAGTTGTGACTGCATTATAAGCCTCATCACCCAACTCCTACTTTAGAGCTACTAATTTATCATCATCTTCCTTCAACACCTCTTGCATATAATGTAACCCATATCTCAATTATTCTTACTGGAAAAGAAATTGATATAACATAGGCAGACTGTACAAATGGATAAATTCTATAATATACTTATGTTGTCAGTTTAAAATTTCTCACTTTTGAAATTTTTACATAAATTTAAAACAATAGATATAACGATGTTACAACAAATTATTGCATGCATCCATTCTCAAGGAATAATATGTTCAATGGTAGATATAGCTATATAGGTGAATATCATAACTGACCATTGCTGCGATCGGGCAACATAAACACTGTATAAGCTCGTCACAGACTTTTATTGTGCAATACAGATTAATGTTAACCAAATTAAGCGTACAAAAATGACCATACCACAACCACCCTTAAGTATGCTTTTTTCACTAATTTAGATATACGAAGAAATAAATGTCTCAGATTCAATTGTTCAGATGCTATACTTTCAGTTTTACCATTCATTTTTTTCTTCAACATAAATAAAGATCGAATGAAGGAGGAATAAATTCTGCTTTATGTTTGAAACTCAATAACAAAATCAACTCTAAAATTACATATAATTACAACAAAGAGAGGAAACTGTAAAATATTTAAACAGCATTCGATATCTTATAAAAAACAGAAAATTTACGATCATGGTATTAACAATTTTTTAAAGATCTAAGATTCAAGTTTTGAATCCATTATTAGTCTAAAAATTGAACTTTGTTAAATAATATTTCAGTCCCAGTTTAAACATCTTGCCTCAATAGCTTACAACAAAAAACATTGGGCTCTTCTACATGAAGTGTTAAAAGCCATCCTTTAAGTCTACAAAATGTATTGTGCTAAATTCTTTGACCATGCGGCAATTCACTATGGTTAACTTTACATTTAATAAATATTTTTGGCATTTATCATAAAACTGAAACATAAAATGCAGACAAACTACGTAGGAGCAATAGAAAGTTTCTCGACTTGTAAGATTAATCCATATATTATGAATAAGAGGAACGAAGTATTGAAATTTAAGTATGGAGTTAATGTAACGACCCAGATTTTTGGCGACTTTGTTTATCGAAATAAACACGATATCGACTAACCAAACATCGGAAAATCTCGGTAATTAATGAAAGAAATTAGAGAGTAAGAAAAGATAAGATAGAAACTTAGAATAGAAGAAGAAGAAGAAGAACACAACATCAGAGTAACACGAATCTCACAGCGGAACGAAACAACATATAATAGATAACATATCATTGAAATCAAATCATTATATGTATACAATAACATTATCAGAGTACAACACTTACAACACAGCGGAAATAACCTATAGCTATATAATCTTGAAGCCTCCTGCTCCAAGATCTTCCAGTATATCTGTAAATTCCAGACTACTTGACTGCCCATACAAAATTGGGCACCCAAGAGTTTAGGGAAAAAAAACAAAGTAAACTCTGGGTCATTCATGGGACTGGTATGAGTAAACAGTTTAAAACAGATTGAGCCATTAAACGATATCTCATAAGACCACGCCGTATAATGGAACGGGTTTTTCCCTTACGAGAATACAAAATATCTTTATATCAAAAATCTTTTGATATTATAATAATGTCTATCACCCACAATATATTAATCATCTAGCAGAAACGCTTTCATCTCACGTTCTACATATATAGTACACAATCAAAACCGCAAGCACGTATTGGGTAATGGATTTCCAACTATGACAAGGTATGGAACCACCTTCCGATCAGTGCACTCTAGGAACGATACACTGGAGTCCAACAAGAACATCTTGCAACATAGCCACACATGACCGACCACTCATTTCGCTTGAGTGTATCGAATGTATACACCAACGATTGGGATCAGCAACCGTTCCTCTTCCATTTAAATAAATAATTTTACAACTCGATATGTAGAATGTGGATTGAATGTGGATCGAATGTATATCACCAACATTCAAGGGCTTGCGGTTTTGATTGTGTACTATGTATGTAGAATGTGGATTGAATTTCGATCATGTATGTATAAGTTATGAATTATACTAGTTAAGGTACATTTAAATAAATAAAAACTTGATTTTTACTTTCAAATGGGCCTTGCCCTTTCAATAAAGTCGGCCCATACCCATTTTTTCAATACCCCTCGCAGGTTCTTCTCCCCCAAAACGAGCTCCAGCGTTCCTCTTCCATTTGCCAACAATTCATCCCTTCACTGCTTCACGGTTCTAAACTTCAACAACACCATTTCACTTCTCATCAATTTCCGAGCACCTCCACCCCAATTTCAACGAACCCGCACCCAAATCCTGGTGGGCGACTTCGAGTTCACGACGCACCTACCCAGTACAAGATCGAACGAAAACACCACCGAAATCCCTGAATTCCCTCGTATGGGTGTGGTTTTTCACAACGATAACCAATCCGAACTTCAATTCCCTTGATTCCTCTTGTAACGATCTGAAAGTGGAACCCTAGCCTCACTGTTAGCTTCCGCCGTGTTCCAGGAAGTTGATCGCATGCTACAGAAAGCACATCGGATTAAAGAGGACTAAAAAACTTGTTCAAGTATTTAAGTGTTGGGAATGATGGAATTTGGATTGATTTTATATGGATTTTTCAAAGAGGATCGAAATGCTTTTTTACTGGAAAAAGAAAACTAACGGCGCATTTCTCGTTGACCACAGAAAGATGAAAATTAGGTCTTAAGGATTTTGGTTGGTAGAGTATTTATAGGGTTCACAAATATCTAGATATTTTGGTTTTTATTTAATTTATATTATCATTCTCGTCTTTAAAAATTCCTGTGATCACTCATGATACCCAAAAATCACCAAACTGGACATGCAGCTGTAGTTTGACATTATGGTCCCAACGAAACTGGTTTCGTCGAATTCCGACTTCGTATGCTCACACAGCGTATTTTTAACTATCGAAATACTGACTGTTTCTCACTCTAAAAATCTATGCGGCCACACAGCGACTCTAAAAATCACCAAACTTGGAATCTAGCCATAATTTAATATTGTGAATCCAACAAAATTAGTTTCGTCGAATTCCGACTTCGTTTGCAAAAGTGGCTATTTTTAATGCTCTAAATAGCCTATTTAAATATATAAATATATTTAAATATTATTAAATTAATTATTTAAAATTAATTATTATTGTCTGTATTCACAGTGGGATACCATACAGCTTCAGAATATTCTTATATGGATTTACAACTCGATATTACATCGTCAGAGTTATATCGATGTTCGATTTCTATTTAAATCCTTATATAAAATATAATTAAATCGTTATGGTCAGGGCGCTGCATTTTTGATAATTTGATTTGGACATAAATCAAAATCTACACGACGAAATCTTGATATTTTTCTTCCACTAGAAAGATATACTCCATCAGCTCCACACGTTTCTTGTTTCACAGAAATCCGATTTAAAACGAACCCTGTATATCCAGTTGAAGTCCAAATCGCCAAATAGCGAACTGCCGCGCCATTTCGAGCTCTATTTTAATTATATTATAATTTTACGTTCAAACTGTCGTCGATTGAATATATTCATCAATATAATTCAACTTTAAGCTGAACTAAATCTTAGGGATGACCCACTTCACATTATATTGTGATATCCAATATTTTTGATTATTTCATAATTAAATATATTACTCTATCATTTAAATTAATTAAATATTCACTTTATTTAATTAAACAACGATTTAATTCACTATATCACTATTTATATAATTAAATAAATTAATTATAACATTACATTCTTCCCCACTTAAAAATAATTTCGTCCTCGAAATTGCTAAGGTAGAGGATGACCCTATCTATTGGAATTCCTAAGATTTGTTTACCCCTTGTTTCTGATTTCAACTGAACCAATTAATATCGACTAAAATATTAATTCATTCCGACTAACTAAAATTTTCTAACACTTTAAATTTTCGAAAAATTTCGCCATAACCTTCTTTGTACAGCCCTATCGGTAAAACCACAACTCGCCTCTTTAGACCATCTCCAACCCAAAAATAATCAAAAAGCCAAGCGGCTTGCCAATTCGGCTCATAAATCTCATGCTTATACCAAATATAAACTTGTACCTTTTTGTTGGGCATATCACTATGTCCTTTGCATCTGTTACCAATTCAACATATACCAATGTCATTCCAACTTGATCTCAAATCAATTTATCTTTAACACAACCATTCGCTTATACCTAAGTCGAATTTCATTTCAAACTCAAGCATTATTCTTGATTTCCAATCCATGACTCACCAACCCAATTTACTTCCAGATTATCTCTAATCAATTCTAATCCCACTTGACATCAATCTATTTCCATACGATTTTCACTTAACTGGCTTTTAATTCCATCTCAATTTTATTGGATTTTACAAATTTTACTTTAATTTGTTTTTATCTTAAACAGCCTTTACCTGGGAGTTTCAAATAGCTTGGCTTTTCCCAAAAATCAAATATCCTTTCCTGGAATTTCAAACCAACTTGTTTTTCTCAAAACAATTCAAAAACAAAATCTTTGGTAGTAATCCGTCACTTAGAAACTCGAAAATTACACCGATGATGTTGCGCAGTCAACATCGGAGTTACTTTCCAGTGACCGTAGTGAGTTCAATACTATACCACTTCAAAACCATTTCTTAAACATTTCCACTTTGAAATATATTTCAAATACCGTTCACAAGGATTTAAACCAATTTAAAATCTCCCAGAATTTTAAAATTCTCTTATACTTAATCCAAATCTGTTAACAAACACCTTTCCAAATCTCCAAGGTTTTAATTTCAATTCTGGTTTAAATTCTGATTCAATCCATCTGATTTCACGTATTTCACTTATATGAATTCTGATTGGTTATATATAACCATTTCACATGTTATAATACTCGATTATAATCACAACTTATATATATGATAATATATCACATATCCATACTGTGTCGGTCCAACATATTCAAGTGTTTGTTTACTCCTACCGATACAGTGGATCAAACTAATCGACCAGAACTCATAAACAACTCAGCCAATGAATCTCCACAATATAAAACCATTTTTATATCAAATACAAATACGCACTCGTATATATACACTCAAACTCAATCTAGGGTATTACTAACCCTATCTCTACCGAGTCATGCCACAGAGCCAAGGTAATACTTAACCTAAGCTCTGATATCAACTGTAACGACCCAGATTTTTGGCGACTTTGGTTATCGACATAAACAAGATCTCGACTAACCAAACATCGGAAAATCTCGGTAATTAATGAAAGAAATTAGAGGGTGAGGAAAGATAAGATAGAAACTTAGAATAGAAGAAGAATAAGAAGAAGAAGAACACAACATCAGAGTAACACGAATCTCACAGCGGAACGAAACAACATATAATAGATAACATATCATTGAAATCAAATCATTATATGTATACAATGACATTATCAGAGTACAGCACATACAACACAGCGGAAATAACCTATAGCTATATAATCCTGAAGCCTCCTACTCCAAGATCTTCCAGCATATATGTAAATTCCTGACTACTTGACTGCCCGTACAAAATTGGGCACCCAAGAGTTTAAGGAAAACAAAACAAAATAAACTCCGGGTCAGTCATGGGACTGGTATGAGTAAAACATTTTAAAACAGATTGAGCCATTAAACGATATCTCATAAGACCATGCCGTATAACGGAACGGGTTTTTCCCTTATGAGAATCCAAAATATCTTTATATCAAAAATCTTTTGATACCATAATAATGTCTATCAACCATAATATATTAATCATCTAGCAGAAACGCTTTCATCTCACATTCTACATACATAGTACACAATCAAAACCGCAAGCACGTATTTGGTAATGGATTTCCAACTATGACAAGGTATGGAACCACCTTCCGATCAGTGTACTCTAGGAACGATACACTGGAGTCCAACAAGAACATCTTGCAACTCAGCCACACATGACTGACCACTCATTTCGCTTGAGTGTATCGAATGTATATCACCAACGGTTGGGATCAGCAACCGTTTCCCGTATATATATATATATATATATATATATATATATATATATATATATGGGACATCATTGATAGATTAAAGAAGCAAATGAATATTCTCTAGATAGGTGATTATACACCCTACTTCGGAGCGACCGACTTAGCCATGCTGCCTGTCCGACTTCTGTCATTTACCGGATGTGAGGCTAGAAGCTACGCTTATCTTTTACATGTCACATCTTCATTCACTTTGAATGTCACATCGTCATAACCGCCAAATCACAAATTGATTTCCCCAAAAATACCACGGGTATACAGCTAAGAGAAACGAGTTCCTCCGCCACCAAATGTGAATACGTTTGAAGAGATCAACTTACGTGATCTATTAGATATACTCCGTTAGACATTCTTCCATACAGGTCATCTTGGGACTGGATAAACCGAAGGCACTATTCTGTAAACAGGATAGCCCTTGCATAACTCTGTCTTTAATTATCTTTGGCATATATGATTCGCAACGCTTATGCCAATACAGAGTGGTTATTCGGATAATAATCCAACCGGTCTCTCCATATTAACAACGTTAAAATGGTCGAAAACTTCAGTAGTCGATGAGTTAACTATCAAAGAAAAACACGTGTGCAAACAACGATATTATTTCCAAATGGAAATTTATATCGATCAATCATCAACCATATATATATATATATCTCCTCATTTCTATGTTTAGAAAATATACGTTATTAACACTGGAAAACATTTCCATTTGTTTATTTACATATCATTATAATCCCACGTCTATCAGACTCTAACTATAACCAACAAGAGAACAACTTCCCAAGTATAAACCCCAAAGGCCGGAACCAACATCAGATCGATACCCAGAAAACTCTTCAACTTATTAATTTCTAGTCAGTTTCTAATTTTGATTTACTCTATTTGAATAACTCTATTTGTTTAACTCCTATTCGAATACCAAATATTGAACTTAACTCCATTCACTTGACTCTAGATCGCAGCAATCACAATGGTTACGCCTGATTCCCTTAGGAAACATCCAACCGCCGTAGGCTATTTGCAGCCCTGCGAATTTTGCTAGCAATCGTGCTAAATGGTAACTTATCCTGAATAACTACGTTTGAGTAACTCCTTTTGATAAACTACGTTTGATTAACTCCTTTTGATAAACTATATTTGATTAACTCCTTTTTATGTCATCAATTTCCTTTTTATACTTCTATTTGTTTTATAAATAAATATTCCTTTATTAATTCTATTTACTTCCTAAATAAATATTTCCTTTATCAACTTTATTTATTTTCTAAATAAATATATCCTTTATAAAATCCTATGATTTTATAAATATTTTATTTTTAAAATATTTCCTTTGTAAAATTGGTTGATTTCATAAAGTTCCTTCATTTCAATATACATTGAAATAATTCTTTTTACATCCTAGGGTCTCTTATGATATTTAAAATAGTAAACCACAATGATCGATATCATTTAAACACACATAATCAAACAGATTATATATCACATCATATATTACAATATATGAATAGAACAATATCATAAATATTGAGGAGTCCAGTTGGACCCCTCCAACCTGTTCCTCTGCATCCACAGATGTTAAATAATATAATATAACATGACTTTCATTTCAATATGATATATTCTGATAAACAGAATCAATATAGAAATTCAACTAACTGACTAGCAGTTCAATCAAACAGTCAACACACAGTCAATCAGTCATCATTTATCAGTTCTAAATATACGTTATAAAATTAGAACTATTCAGAGTTGGTGAGTTTTACTCACATTGGCACGTTAACTGTTAAATAATCGGTTTGCGTTCTTTGATTTGAGTCGGACAATTTATTTCGCCATAAATTGTAACGAGCTCTGTTTCTCTCCTGGTTAGTCTGATTGTGTTGCTCTCGTCCATGTGATCCCAACGGATCTTATTTCACTGAATTTTGATCACGTATGTATAAGTTATGAATTATACTAGTTAAGGTACATTTAAATAAATAAAAACTTGATTTTTACTTTCAAATGGGCCTTGCCCTTTCAATAAAGTCGGCCCATACCCACTTTTTCAATACCCATCGCTGGTTCTTCTCCCCCAAAACGAGCTCCAGCGTTCCTCTTCCTTTTGCCAACAATTCATCCCTTCACTGCTTCACGATTCTAAATTTCAGCAACACCATTTCACTTCTCATCAATTTCCGAGCACCTCCACCCCAATTTCAATGAACCCGCACCCAAATCCTGGTGGGCGACTTCGAGTTCACGACGCACCTACCCAGTACAGGATCGAACGAAAACACCACCGAAATCCCTGAATTCCCTCGTATGGGTGCGGTTTTTCACAACGATAACCAATCCGAACATCAATTCCCTTGATTCCTCTTATAACGATCTGAAAGTGGAACCCTAGCCTCACTGTTAGTTTCCACCGTGTTCTAGGAAGTTGATCGCATGCTACAGAAAGCACATTAGATTGAAGAGGACTGAAAAATCTGTTCAAGGATTTAAGTGTTGGGAGTGATAGAATTTGAATTGATTTTATATGGATTTTTCAAAGAGGATCGAAATGTTTTTTTACTGGAAAAAGAAAACCAACGGCGCATTTCTTGTTGACCATAGAAAGTTGAAAATTAGGTCTTAAGGAATTTGGCTGGTAGAGTATTTATAGGGTTCACAAATATCTAGATATTTTGGTTTTTATTTAATTTATATTATCATTCTCATCTTTAAAAATTCCTGTGATCACTCATGATACCCAAAAATCACCAAACTGGACATGCAGCTGTAGTTTGACATTATGGTCCCAACGAAACTGGTTTCATCGAATTTCGACTTCGTATGCTCACACAGCGTATTTTTAACTGTCGAAATACTGACTGTTTCTCACTCTTAAAATCTGTGTGGCCACACAGTGACTCTAAAAATCACCAAACTTTGAATCTAGCAATAATTTAATATTGCGGATCCAACAAAATTAGTTTCGTCGAATTTCGACTTTGTTTGCAAAAGTGGCTATTTTTAATGCTCTAAATAGCCTATTTAAATAATATTAAATATATTTAAATATTATTAAATTAATTATTTAAAATTAATTATTATTGTCTGTATTCATAGTGGGATACCATACAGCTTCGGAATATTCTTATATGGATTTACAACTCGACATTACATCGTCAGAGTTATATCGGTGTTCGATTTCTATTTAAATCCTTATATAAAATATAATTAAATCGTTATGGTCAGGGCGCTGCATTTCTGATAATTTGATTTGGACATAAATCAAAATCTACACGATGAAATCTTGATATTTCTCTTCCACTAGAAAGATATACTCCACCAGCTCCACACGTTTCTTATTTCACAGAAATCCGATTTAAAACGAACCCAGTATATCCAGTTGAAGTTCAAATCGCCAAATAGCGAACTACCGCGCCATTTCTAGCTCTATTTTAATTATATTATAATTCTACATTCAAACTTTCATCGATTGAATATATTCGTCAATATAATTCAACTCTAAGCTGAACTAAATCTTAGGGATGACCCACTTCACATTATATTGTGATATCCAATATTTTTGATTATTTCATAATTAAATATATTAGTCTATCATTTAAATTAATTAAATATTCACTTTATTTAATTAAACGATGATTTAATTCACTATATCACGATTTATATAATTAAATAAATTAATTATAATACCTCTGACAATGCGGGTCATTACAGTTAAGGAAAAAACAGAGTGATAAAATTACATGCAACAATTTAAATATCAAAAATTTAAACCTAGCATATATTTCACAATATTTAACAATCTTCTTTTAGTAGAACATACCTTGTTTTGAGTTATCAAGCAAGTTCCTTAATTTACATGCAATAATGTGCCGAAACTCTATCCCAATTGTCTTCAGGTACCTATTCCCAATTCAGATCAAAACAAATAAGTCTCATATATAAATATTAAATAACATAATACATAACATATATATGTATCTTTTCAACAAGTTGGAAATGAAATTAATACCTTATCTTATGCATGCGACGCATGGAAGAAAGTTTCCCCCTTCCGGGATGTTATTTGAATAATAGTAGATGTCAGCAGTATACTCAAACAGCCTGTAAAACGAAAATTAATTTGTTGTTTTAACACTGAGTAACTCAGTACATCCTTTAATACACCTAACGAACCAAAATATAAAAACTTTGTTTCACAATTCAAGCATGATTTCAACTAACGTTCTAAAACTAAATAAAATACAACTTTTGTCAGTTTCCATTAACAAACGTCTTATTTTCTTCCAGGGTTTTAATTTACTAAATAAAGCACAACGAGCTTTAAAACAACTGGAACAAAATTGAAAGATGCAAGAAGAAATCGAACATCATCAAATTCAAAATCAAACCGGATGCTTACCTAAAAATCAAATCGATGGAAGATCTATTCTCCGAAAGACGAGTGAATTATGTGTATATCAAAATAAATCAAAATCGAGAATTTTGGATATCTACAGAAATTAAGATTTGATATAAGCCAAACTTTTAACCCTAGAAAAATGTTCATGCACCTAATTAAATGACAGCTGACGATAACCTGATAAAAACAGAGTGACGACGAGATGCTATAGTAGAGGATTAATGATTAAGACCACGAAGTAGAGTTATATTTAGAAGGGATATTGGATTCAAGAAGAAATATGTAGAAAATGGAAAGGAAATAGAAATACAAGAGAAAATAGGGTCATAGAGAAGAAATATGAAGAAAAGTTTTCAAGAAGAAACAGGCAACGACAAAATGATCAAAGAATGCGCAGTATTTTTTTGGTTCAGAGAAATTGATTTTGGCAAGTGACTGTAAGCAAACCTCGCTAACGGCCAGTTTGATGACAGGTGGCAAAATATAAGGGCAGAGATTGAAGTCGCGGATAAAGTGAAATGCGAATATGATTCTTCTATATTGTAAGAGCGTTCTAGCAGCATGATAATATTTGAGAGAAGGAACACAATTAGGAACTGTGATTCCTTCCACCGTTCCAGCAGTAGGTGGGAGGACATTGGACTTTATTTTTTTTTAAATTAAAAAGTCTTAAATGTTTTTTTGAAAACCGTTTAAGGCTTAAACGGTTTTTAGAAATTCGTTTAAGATAAAAGTAAAAATAATAATATATATAGAGGTTGAGAGCTTTTTATATAGAGACATTCGTTCCTGTAAAAAAAGCTTGTTCATCCATGGAAGCCAAAAATTAAAATCTACTACTTATTTCCGTCTAAAATCCCAAATTTCTTATCAAAATCATAACCAATCAATTTTTCTAGCCATCTTATCAATTTAGTACAATCAATTTCCCCATTTTTCATATCTAAAAATCCAATTTTTCAAATTTTAAGGTAGCTTATTGGGTGTATTATTGGAGATGGAAGGTAAAAATATTGAAGGTTCTAGGTCTACGACTGGTATCCATAGAAGAAAAGCATCATAGAGGAAACAAAAGATGATTGAGGGCGAAGAAGGAAGACATGGAGTCGGGATGGACACCATGATTGATCAAGAATTTCCATTTAGGTCGATCACAAGTCAACAAGAAGGGGTTTAACATATTTTCAACCAAGGGAAAGAGCTTACGGTATATAATTTTTTGTTCATAGTGGTAAAACATTAATTATTTTATATGAAGAAATAATTTACATTATTCCATTTTACAAATAAAATCGTGATAACATGATATGTCATGGAGCAACCACTACAATGTTGAAATGGTGGAGGAAAATAAATGTTCATCCTCAAAAAAGAGATCTGACTGTGAAAATATTTGGTGCATTTATGAATATTGAGTTGAAAAACTCCGATGAATGATGCATACATGCTATTGTTGAGAGATGCTGGCTAACTGCACATACTTTTTTGTTTCCTAATATGGAGATTGGCTTTACACAGTCAGATTTTACCATGCTGACATCCATACTCATTGGAATGAATACTCTAATGATACCATATAATGAGAGTTGGAGCCAATTTGCCGATGCAGGTCAACTTTTTTCACTACTTGCTCAGAAAATATGAGGGTTGAAAACATTCCCCTCTCGCATCTTGTTAAGAACTTGCACGATGATTAAATTGCGACCAATGTTAATTAAACACATATTACCTGAATATTTGTTTTATACATGATGGGAACTCTATTTTTAAGATCACAAATGACACGATTAGTCTTGGATATTTGGAGGTTGTATTTGATTTGGTGTTGGCTCAACAATTTGATTGGGGTTCGCCAATTATGGTTTATCTTCGCTAGAGTTTGAACCTAGCTGTAACTAAGGTAGGTCACCTTACCATTCCTATCGAGCTATTGTAGGTATATTAATTCATAGTACGCACATAATATTTGTTCTTTAATGTTTATATATTTTATTTCTTACTATAGCAACTTTGTGATTTGCAGTATTGGTTCTTCAAATATATGATGGTGTGTGGTTATATTGTGAAAGAAGATGTGAAGCAATCTTTTATCCTAGATTGAAAGCGTGGGAGAAAAAGAGCAGACTCGTTATTTATGATACTTCAGCCTATTTATTTTTTTGCCTGTGGTATCATATTGATCATTGACATGAAAGCCATATAAACTGGAATCCTTGGCATAATTCAGTCGCGTTAGCTTTTAATGAGGTTATTCATGCACACAATATCGATTAAACAATTGCCTTTGATTGTTTAACCAGGTGAATTTTATAAATATTTTTAAGGGAGAGGTGCATGCATCAGTTGATAGGATTGGCGACCATTCCTATGGATCCTCCCTTGCACATGACCCCAAAAAATTGCACAAATTGCTCTGATACCAATCTGCTATGCGAATAATTGCACAACTTGTGGAAGAATAATAAACAGGATCAAGATTTGCCAATTGAACATCAACCTAATCTAATAGCAATTATTCTATTACTTCAAACAAGAAGTAAATAGCTATAACGAAGAAATAAAAAGAAGCACAATATTTATAATGGTTCCACTACCGTTGTGATAGTGTATGCCCCGTCCAAAGGAGGGAAATTTTATTCCACATGAAAGAATTACAAGCAATTACAATATAAGAGTTTACATATCCCAACCTAAAATTAGGCTTAAGAAGAAGAGACATTCCATTTGAGGATCACTTACACCATGCTAGGATGAGTTTACAATGAACTCTACCCCAATATATAGCCAGTGAAATCTATGCGAGTCATCAATAAAATTACCTACGAATGGTAATAAATAATAAATGAAAATTACTAGGATAACAAATGGTGCAAACATAGCAAGTAAATCAATCATTCCCTTACTTTGCAAAGATGGAAAAAAAATACTGGATTTATATCTTTTCCATCTTATGCAAATGCAATCAGTAATGTATGCATTTCCATATTAAAAATGTTAACTTTTCATTTTGCATATTTGCTTCCACCTATTTGTGATTTTGTATCACTAAATGTAACACTCAACCTTGATGCATAATCAGATATCTCCAACACTCCATCTCGAGTCACATTCTCTTCACAACATAAAAATCTTCAGAAAAGAACTCCATCTTAAGCCAAAATCTCACTGTGAGAAAAACTGAATATTTACCGAAAGGGTTCCGACAAAGCTACCCCCATCACACCGTGTTAACGAGCTCAGACTATGTCCCCACCACCAACAAACGTTGTAAACATCCAAAATCCAGGTAAGGTGGATTCCAAAGTAATCACAATACCACTAAGTCCAATAAATCCTCTCAATTGCCAATATAAATACTGAGCCAGAAACTAAAGCCAATTGACAACAGAAAGGACAATCCAAAATTCTATACATACAAAAAATCTCTCTCCTACCACTTAACTCGATCAAAACCATTACAAACATCACCCACCACCTGCAAAAGATGCATCTTCCATATGAGATGCATCACACAAAAACCAACGATGCAGAAAAAGTTTGTATACCATAAAGGTCTCTATCTTATCTTTGTAGATTTTCCAAATCGGCACCCATTCATCACTTGACTTGAGCTTCTTTCTTGATCATCTTGGATCCCTTGAGCACCATCAACATGAAGACCCCTATTTGAAACATAATCAAAAGTTCTCAAATCTAATGGTCTCTTAAACCACTAAACTTCTAACACATCAAAGTTTCCATATTGGAACGCTTTTCTCTCTTGACATATTCTCCTCCCAATGTCTTCGGTTTCCCCCAAAATAGTAGTAGAGTAATTATCAGCAAATTTGTCACTCTTTCTTGAAGCACAATGATGTGCAATTTAAACAAATCGCCTTGTTCAGATACAATTTTTTGCTGCAAAAAATTGCACAAATTGCTCTGATGACAATCTTTTGTGCGAAAAATGAACAAATTGCTCCAATTCCAATCCGCTGTGCAAGAAGTTTGCATAAATGCAGAAGAACGATAAACATGATCTAGATTTTCTAATTGAATATCAGTTAATCTAACATCGATTATTCTATTACTCTAAACAAATAGTAAATAACTATAAAGTAGAAAAGAGACACACAATACTTATATTGGTTCCACTATCATCAAGAAGACAATGTACGTCCAGTCCAATGGAGAGAGATTTTATTCCACATAAGAGAGAGATATACCAGATTACAAGATAAGAGTTTACACAACCAAATCCCAGAATTAGGATTAATAAGAAGAGAGACTCTATTTGGGGATCTTTAGCTAAATGTCAGGACGGGTTTATAATGAAGTCTACCCCCAATATATAGCTAGTGAAATATATGTGAATCATCAATCAAGTTACCAAGTTATGGTAATAAATGATGGAGGTAAATTACTGAGGTAATAAACGGCACAAACATAGCAAGTAAATAACCAATTCCTTTCCTTAGCATAGATGGAAGAAAATAATCCTACATTTATTACCTTTCCATATCATGCAAATACAATTAATAATTTATGCATATCCATATTAAAAATATTTATTTTCCTTTTTGCATAATTTTTTTGCACCAATTTATAATATTATATCACCAAATTTAACATCTTCCCATGACCCGTAGGATAACACAACGTATGTAGAGATGCAACAAGCCCTCTACCAAAATGACCGTCAATAGTATGTATATCAAGAGCAAGGCATGGATTACAACACGTAATGACAGTCAGTTGGTAAAGATGTTGGTCCCTTACTTGATGTTGCAGTGCGTATTGGTAACATGGATTTTTTGAGTTTTTTGCTTTGAAGGAAGGTATTGAAGCCCCCGTCGTCACATCTTCAGAGATTAACTACGCATCTCAGTTTTATCACCAACCCTAATAAGGTGATTGGGTAGAGGATCCGGGATGGAACATGTAATGGACATGGCGAGATCCATTACCCATTCCTTATTTGACTGATATACCGCTGGTTTTGTCCCATTACACCGTCGATAGTTTATGGGAGTTGAATATGGGTATACAACAATTAGCTCTTCAACGGTCACAGTATTGTGAGAAGATTTTAACAGGATCAATACAATAGCAGATTCATTTGTAAGTTATTAACTTACTTTTTAATACATGTTTTATATTTATGTGAATGATATTTTATATATGGTTATTGTATTTGTTCATGAAATTTGCACAGAACATGCAGATTATTAGGGAATCTGAGTTGGGTATGGGGACCAAATTGATTGGTTGATCAAAAGTTCAAGAAAAAGAAAGAAAGTTGAACAGATGGACGCCAAAGAAGAAAAGGAAGAGCATAACGATGATGTTGAGGAGGACGAAAATGAAGAAGATGAGGAAGGGGAAGGCGAGGTGATGACAAAGAGATAGAAGAGGATGATGATGAAAATGATGATGGTGATGATGATGACCATCATGGAAGCGAAGCAAGCGATGTATGTACAAATAAATTTAGTGTTAAGATTAAAGGTCTAACCACATCATCATCCACACCAGCTACAATTTTAAATTTATATTAGACTTTAAATAATCATAGTGTACTTATATGCATGTTCAGGATAATTTCACTCATATAGCCACTATTTAATGTCACTTAAACAATCATAGTTTACGGAAAGTTGTAATTGAAACATTTTCTTCTTACATCACTTGAGTTAAAATTACAAAGTATAAAGCATAATTTTTAGTTGAAGGATAAAAGTTTAAGAATAAAGTTGTAGTTGTAGTTGTAATTGGAATTGGAATTGCATTTTTATTTTATCTTCTTATATAAGATAAAAGAATCCATTTTAACTTTTTAACTTCTTATGTAATTGTAACTTCTTAATTTAACTTCTTATTTTAAGATTCAATTCTTCAACTTCTTAATTTTAGCTTCTTATGTAATTGTAACTTCTTAATTTTAACTTCTTATTTTAAGTACCCATGTAATCTGACTTTCAAAAAAATACATGAAATTCTAAATATGTAAATTGTATACATTTTCTGAAGATATTAACTTTTTTAGGCTTTAAGTATGTGCGTATCTAGAAATGACTTTGTATGTATGCTTGAAAATACATGATTGTTTTATATAAATAAGTATATAAAACTTTTACCAAACATATAAATTTTGAAATAGTTGTATTCAAGTGTACCAATAGTGATATTTGAATTATAGTATATATAAAATTTGATGTGAGTAACCTAATTAGCTTAGAGTCAGCTTTAAAAAAGTGTGTGTGTGTATATATACATATATACATACACACACACATATACATACATACATACATACACTATATTCATATTTTTAAGCTTACTGAAGAATGGGCGCTTTTAGTATATGTATTCATTAACACTGCTTTCTACCTTAAAATCTATACATGAGTTTTGTGTATATCCAAGTCTTTAATCTAATAAGTTCTCAAATGTATGGGTTTAAGGCTTGCTAGTTTTAAAGCAAAAAATAAATAAATTTTTCGGATGATGAATTTAAAATAAAATTTGTTTTATGAACAATCTTAGTTGCATCATGTACTATGAACTCTTTAATACTTGGATATCTATGTATCCACATCCACATCCGTTTTTCCCGATGTCGGAAATTTATCCATTTTTCGGTTATGGATGAAGATGGATTTGGGATTTTTGGGTATCCATTGACAGCTCTATCCATGCTTTAAATTTAATGAAGTTTAAAATTATTGTTTTAATTTTAACTTCTTATGTATTAAAAGTTTAATAATGAAGTTTAAAATGGAAAAGTATAAGTAATTAACTTTACAATTTAATTTATACGTGTCATTTAACTTTTCAAAGTAACGTTAAAGTTGATAAAGTAAAGTTTAAATTTTAAACATTACAAAGTAAAGTTTAAAATACATAATTTCATTAAATTTATATACTCATTTTTATTACAAATGACAATATGTATTGATTTAGTTTATGAAATTAAATGATAACAAGCAATTAGCACTATTACAATAATGTTAATAAGAAATTAACTTTACAATTTAAATTTCTACTAGATTATAAATAATTGTAAAAAATAGCACTACTCACTATTTACTTTAATACATTTCTACATAACTAATTAATTTCTTTAATTTTTTTTTGTTACATTTTAATTTATGTAGGTTCGGGTAAGAGCTTAGATAAAGGTAAGAAGAAAAGCAGTGGATTAGTTAGCAAGGTGAAATACATTTTTAAGGGAAAAGGTAAGAAGAAGAGCGGTGAGATTACCATTCAAGGATTGGAGAACTTATAGTTAGTGTATTGTAGTGTATGATTAGTATACAAAGTTTGATGTGCTCATATATGTGTTATGAATTTTGAAATGCTCATGTATAGTGTGTAGTAGAGTATAAATAGTGTATGATATGTATATAAAAGTTAATTAAATTTTCAATGATGCTTCAAGTTTATTATGCGTAATGCTTATACATGTATGCTTTAATGTTATTTTTATTAATGCTTAAAGCTTATATATAATGGCTTTTGTAATAGTGTTCAGCATGTGTGTAAACAAAACTTATATACAAAGCAAATATGGTCTGAAATAGTTTCAGAAAGTGTGCAAAGCAACTGGGATAGTTTGTTCAAGAAGTAATCTGAAAAATGCTTCAGCATGTGTCCTAAACGATTTTCATAAACGTTTAAGCTCTAAACAGTTTTCATAAAACCATTTAAGGACAAAAGGTTTTTAGAAAGGGGTTTTTACCCTCAAGGACAAAAGAAACAAAAAATTGTTCCGTAAGGACAATGGGGCCAAATTTTATCCTCAAGGACAAAATTTAATGTGAAGGGAGGAATTCAGAGGCCCACTATAATTCCTCTCTTTACACTAACACTTGTCCTTATGGACAAAATTTTGCCCCCTTGTCCTTATGGTATAATTTTTTGTTTATTTTGTCCTTCACAGTATTCTCCTATTTTTTGTTTTTTTAAGAAAACCGTTTTGTATTTAAGCTACTTCAAACTTTAAAATTTAATATTAAAGCATCTTCGTACTTTAAAATGCAATTAAAAATATGAATATAATGTAACTGCAATGTTAATAGCCGCTAATAGTGAAGTTAATGTAGTTTGAAATATAATAAATATGTAATATGCGTTGATGACGGTAAAATTTGTATTAAAATATATAGTCATTGGTGAAGACTAAACTAAAGCTAAAATATATAGTTATTGATGAAGAAGCTAAAATTTAAATATATAGTCATTAACCTTAAAATATATTTTAAAATTATAGTCGTTGATGAACATAAAAATATAATTAATATTTAAAGCCATTGTAAATCATGTTTGAAACAACTATGAAAAAGGCAATAGTTTATACATATAGATTCACCTTACAAAAATGTCTCATAATAGTTTTGAGGAGTTTATGAAGAGCATGTGGTGACTGATGGTTCATATAACATGAGCCAAAATGGTTCTGATGAAAGTATATCCAATTCTAATGAAGATAACTAATCATTTAGAAAAAGAGATTTTCTTCAGCACCACCCGATAGCATGACTGATAGCGATGAGTTAAAGCTAATGATGTAAGTTGTTACCATTCAACAAGGAAGGGTTCACCAAATTTCTATTGGAAGTATCATCTAGCGATACTCGAGTTGGTAGTGTGTATGGCCGTGTAGACAAAAAGAAGATGTGGGATCATCAATCAAGTACAACAAGATTACTTAAAGATTATTCCAAAACCCTTGTACGTATGGTCATGAAGAATTTAGTCGTCGTTTTCGAATGAGTAAGAATATATTTATGCGCATTTTCAATGGAGTTATTGGGCATGATAATTATTTTGTTCAAAAACATAATAGTGCTAGAACTTTAGGTTTTTCACCTTATCAGAAAATTATGGGTGCATTATGTATTATAGCATATGGGATAGCTCCTGTAACAACCCGGAAAATGCGGGCCAATTTAAAATTTTTATTTTGGCAATTTTAGCGAAGTTTGAACATTTAAAATGATTTATTTTAAATAATATCGACGAGAAATTTATTTTTAATATAAATAGAACATATATATTATATAGATCATCGTTAGAATATAAATAATTATTTATAATTATAAATGGAATTGAAAATGGCGCGGTAGTTCGATAATTCGGTTTTAAACTTCAATTGAATGTACTGGGTTCAAAATAAACCGGATTTTAGCAATACCAAAAATAATTGAATCTATTTGATAATATCTGTAACACCCCGTATATTCTATAACAGTGAACTTCATAAATTAAAGTATAATTAATTCTAATATAAGAATTAAGGGAAATGGCTTATGCCATTGCGTTCGTCTCGGAATTCTGGTTGAGATAGAGTCCGAGTTTGGTGAAACGGACTCCGTATGAAGGAGTTATGATCTCCGGAAGTTTCAGAATAAATTTGAAATTCAAAAACAGCTCAGAACAGGTTTAAAATTCGAATTCGAGTTCAAACTGGGCTGCTCGGGAAAATCCCCATCCAGTGACCAGGTCGACACTAGTGTCGACTGGGCAGTCCGCCTGCCCGCCCCAAGTCGATTGCGCAGTCGACTTAGGTGTCGACCTGCAGGTCGACTTGCCTGGTCGGCCTGACCAGGTGGGTCTAGCCCTGGTTCAACTCCTGGTGTGCTGTACGGTCTGATTTCCCTCCTTGTTTGCATCTGACGGCTCAGAGTAACTTGAGAACTCTATAAATACACCCTAAACTCAACTAATTCACATAAGAAAATAAGAGAGGAGTCGTCATGCTATCAAGAAGGAGTTGATCATAGCCGCCAAGAATCAAACTAAGAAGCAAACTGAAGTCTAATCAAATCAATCAACAAATTGCTACCCAACGGAGAGCACCTCCAAATTCAAAACAAAGAAATCAGAAAACAAGATCTCGTCACACGTTGTAAGTATAGTGATCTTTCAGAATTTGAATAAAATTATGATGTGATACGATGTAATTGGGAATAGAATTGTATCATTATAATGATGTAGATCTTGTGTATTGTCATGTTTCTATCGTGATTGTTTTTGGTGTATTGATTTGTGGCATAAATGGATCGATGCAAGTTTATTATACGTTTGTATATGAAAGTAATGGTAATTGCAAGTTTGTGGCAAATTCTATGATTAGATCCCTCTCATGTTTATGTTAATATCCCCTCTATGTTTATGTTGATATCATGGGCCATATACTTACGTAAACACACCCTAGATTTGAGATCCTTTATGCTACATGACTCAGAACTTATGTATACATTTTGAATCCATTACAAGTATGATTAGAACTATGTTAAATGCAGTTTGGGCTACATAAACTATGCAAGTTCATGTGGAAACAGACTGCATATTAGATTTGGACATTTTGGGTTAATTTACAACATGCTAGTTTTGTGTTCGGCGTTATGCCAAGTTAATATGTTAAAACCCAAGTTTGTATAAGTCTACATATGCCATCCTATGTGACACCCATTTAGTTGTATGCCAAATTTGAATGCAAGTTCACATGCTCCAATGTTTATGTTAACGCCAATTTGCAAGTTCATGCGCTACACCTTCTATGCATCATAGAAATATTATATGTTCTGAATTTCCCCTTTTTCTCACGTTTATCAAGTTGGGCTGAATTGTGTCGAGCCCAACATTAGTACGTACAAACGGTGGTAATAGCGTTGGGTGTAAAAACATGATATAAATAAAAATGTTGGCATGTTTGGCACGTGCCAACGACTGTGACATTTTAGCGGTATAAATTGTTATACCCAAATTAAAAGACGACATGACATTTACATAAATAATGAATTATGTAAATCTAGAAAAGACGACATGTTTGACCCGAGGTTGGATTGAGTTGTGACATAAACCTGCCCGGACCCGCCCGATTCCTGGTGTGCTGTACGGTCTGATTTCCCTCCCTGTTTGCATTTGACGGCTCAGAGTAACTTGAAAACTCAATAAATACACCCTAAACTCAACTAATTCACATAAGAAAATAAGAGAGGAGTCGTCATGCTGTCAGGAAGGAGTTGATCGTAGCCGCCAAGAATCAAACTAAGAAGCAAACTAAAGTCTAATCAAATCAATCAACAAATTGCTACCCAAAGGAGAGCACCTCCAAATTCAGAAAACAGAAATCAGAAAACAAGATCTCGCCACACGTTGTAAGTATAGTGATCTTTCAGAATTTGAGTAAAATTATGATGTGATACGATGAATTGGGAATAGAATTGTATCATTATAATGATGTAGATCTTGTGTATTGTCATGTTTCTATCGTGATTGTTTTTGGTGTATTGATTTGTGGCATAAATGGATCGATGCAAGTTTATTATACGTTTGTATATGAAAGTAATGGTAATTGCAAGTTTGTGGCAAAGTCTATGATTAGATCCCTCTCATGTTTATGTTAATATCCCCTCTATGTTTATGTTGATATCACGGGCCATATACTTACGTAAACACACCCTAGATTTGAGATCCTTTATGCTACATGACTCAGAACTTATGTATACATTTTGAATCCATTACAAGTATGATTAGAACTATGTTAAATGCAGTTTGGGCTACATAAACTATGCAAGTTCATGTGGAAACAGACTATATATTAGATTTGGACATTTTGGGTTAATTTACAACATGCTAGTTTTGTGTTTGGCGTTATGCCAAGTTAATATGTTAAAACCCAAGTTTGTATAAGTCTACATATGCCATCCTATGTGACACCCATTTAGTTGTATGCCAAATTTGAATGCAAGTTCACATGCTCCAATGTTTATGTTAACGCCAATTTGCAAGTTCATGCGCTACACCTTCTATGCATCATAGAAATATTATATGTTCTGAATTTCCCCTTTTTCTCATGTTTATCAAGTTGGGCTGAATCGTGTCGAGCCCGACATTAGTACGTACAAACGGGGGTAATAGCGTTGGGTGTAAAAACATGATATAAATAAATATGTTGGCATGTTTGGCGCGTGCCAATGACTGTGACATTTTAGCGGTATAAATTGTTATACCCAAATTAAAAGACGACGTGACATTTACATAAATAATGAATTATGTAAATCTAGAAAAGACGACATGTTTGACCCGAGGTTGGATTGAGTTGTGACATAAACCTGCCCGGACCCGCCCGGCTGTACAATAGTCACAACGATACCTATCCAATGTGGGTGGTTAAACATTGAGCCCAATAAAGACCTGAGGTTAGACTGAACTACGGTGTAAACCTGCCTGGAACCAACCGGCACATCCAGTAACCGTAGTGATATCTGTCTAATGTGAGTGGTCGGTGCTCTAAAAGGCTAAGGACAGGTGGTAGGGTTAAGTCAACTGAAAACACTTAACCAAAGATTCAACATGTTAACAAATATTGATGGGTGGGGTTAGGTATATACAGACACTTAACCACTTAACATGTTTGACTAGAAAAACCTGGTAACGTAGGGACCCGTTTCAGCAGTAACCCAATTTAGGTATCAAAGGTACCCTGAAACTATGCAGGGTGGGGCACGATTACTGGGCTGATTGTAAGCAGTCAAATAACGGCAATTGTTGGGTGCAAAGTGTAGGTCTAACGGTGTGCGGTCATGCACGCACTCCGGAGCAGACAAGCAGGGCACTGTGGGCACCAGTAGTATAACCTATGTCTTCTAGTAATTGTGTCGGGGCCGCCACCATGGGCCTTGATACACCCCATGGTGGGACCAGCATAGGTATCTACACTTCTTGGGGTAGCCGTAAGACACACGTACGAGTAGGAGTCGATCTTTAGTAAAAACAAAAAGGATCACTTCACCCTCAGCATGGGGTGCCAGTTAGGATAATCCTAGTAAATGCAGAGATATAGTGTGGGTTTGATAGTATATTCGATTCTAGACTACACTCCCTTAGTTATGAAACTATCTTGTTTTCAGTTTATGTCTATCATATCCTTTTCTTATTCACATACTGAAAAGTCACTAGATTTACTCAGGCTTTATTTCTGACTCCGTTTTTCTTTTCGTCTTCTTTTCTACCGTTCCTCCCTCCCCCCTCCCCCAGGTCCACAAGGAGGAAACAACTCAGCTTAGTCAGACTCTTTTGCAAGCTTGAAGATAGTAGATGTACGGTTTGGATCTCTTTGGCTTGGATCATGGCTTTGGATATCATTATGGGGATTTTGTTGCTTTATTTTATGTTTTATGCTTCTTTGATAATCAAGACAGTTATGGAAATGTAATGTTTTTGGAAATATTGTAAGACAATTATGGTATGGTTTGTGTAACACGTATTTTGATGAAATAAAAGTTGCTGTTGTTTCCGCTGTTTAAAAATATGTGTATTTATATCTGTCTTGTGTATCTGTGACTTATACTTATAAACCTCCACCAAAATTAGGGCATTCCCTTTGTGAGTGACCCTAACGGAGGTGGGGTGTTTCACTTGGTATCAGAGCATCGGTTTACCAGATAAGATAAAAAGATTTTGAAATTATTTTCAAAAGAAAGTTTAAAGAAGCATTTTTTTAGAAAAAGTGTTATATTTTAAAAGGCATGATCCCCCAAAGCCATGTGTACTATCTCCCTCTATCCTTCGTTTTGAATCTTTCCTTTCTGTTTCAGCATGTCTGGAGACCTTAACATTCCTGAAGGAGTACCGACACCCAGTTGGTTTAGGAGGTTCTTAGAAGCTAGGGCCGCAAATGGCGCGGGCCCGGCAGATATCCTTCCTCCCCCAGTAGCACCAGTTCCTCCTCCTCCTTCCCATGGAAATGCTTTTGCCAAAACATGTAGAGACTTCAAGTCTATGGGTGGAAAAGACTTCCATGGAACTGATCCCTTTATAGGAGCAAGAAATTGGCTAAAGGAGACCGAGGATCTGTTTGGCATCTTCGGAGTTGATGATAGGCAAAAGATACAGCTAGCATTGTGGTTGCTCAAAGATGAAGCTTCTTATTGGTGGGAGATCACTAATGCTCAGAGGGTAGTGGAAACTTGGGATGATTTTAGGATAAGTTTCGAACTGAAATTCCTCCCCCAAGCTGAAAGGAGCTTGCAAATAGAGAAGTTCTTAAATCTTAAACAGGGAAGCATGACGGTCAGGGAGTACGTTAATCAGTTCAATCAGCTGGCCAGATTTGGGCTGGACTTAGTAAATACCCAACACAAGAAGGCGCTTCGCTTCGTCAAAGGTCTGAATGAGCCTATACACAGCCTTGCCACGACCCATGTGTCCACGGGAGCAACTTATGAAAGCTTGGTGACATGGCGTTGCTACATGAGGAAGACCACGGCAAGAAAGAGACTAAGGCAGAGGAAAAGAAAGAAGGTTTACAGGCTAAGAAGATAGACTTTAAGAAAGGAGGAAAGAACAAGAAGTCCCGTGAGAAGAGAAAGTGCCATTTCTGTGGCATAGTTGGACATATAGAGAAAGACTGTCGGAAGAAGAAGGCAAAGATGGGTGGTTGCTTTCATTGCGGAGAGACTGGGCACCAAGCTAAGGACTGCCCAAAGAAGAAAGGACAGGGACAGAAAGCTGGATCTACTTCAGGGGGTCAAGTTCAAGCTTTGGCAGCACCTCCACAGGAACGAGGTAGTAATATTTCTGTAGAAAGTGTAGTCTATCTTTATGATCATCCAGTTCGCACACTTTTTGACTCTGGTGCATCGCACTCCTTTATTTCATCTACTTTAGTAGAATCTCTGCATCTAGACACTAGTATGGTTGAGGATCCCTTAGTAGTTTCAAATCCAATTGGGGGCTCCGCTTACTTGTCAATGGTTTGTTTGGGTTTGAAAATCTCTATTCTCAGTGTTGGGTTTAGTTGTAATGCCTTTGTTCTAGGCTTCTCGGGATATGGTTTGATCTTAGGCATGGACTGGTTATCCAGTAACGGTGCCATTCTTGATTGTGAGAAAAGAGTAGTTAGACTCTTGACTCGGCTTGGTAACACTCTAGAAATTTCCTGTAACCCTTTGAATGTTGTTATGCTTAGTTATCTAGAGTCGCTTGATGCTTCTGACGAGAATTTGCAGTCGGTTAGAGTAGTTCGGGAATATCCGGATGTCTTCAAGGAGGTGAAAGGCTTACCTCCGAAGCAGGAAATAGACTTCCGTATCTATCTTGTAGATAATACAAAGCCCGTAGCTTTACCTGTCAGACATATGGCTCCAAAAGAGAGAAAGGAGCTCAGTAAGCAGGTTAAAGAGCTTCTAGAAAAGGGGTTCATTAGAAGGAGCATTTCAGAATGGGGTGCTCCAGTGGTGTTCGCAACCAAAGCAGACGGTTCGCTTCGCCTCTGTGTTGACTATAGGGAGTTAAACAAGTTGACCAAGAAAAATAGGCACCCTCTTCCCCGAATCGACGATTTGTTTGATCAGCTTGTAGGCGCGTCGGTTTTCTCCCAACTTGATCTAGCAACTGGGTTCCATCAGCTAAGAGTAGCTGAGGATAGTATTGATAAAACGACATTCAGAACCCCAGACGGTTTCTTTGAGTGGCTTGTCAGGCCTTTCGGCCTGACAAATGCACCCGCTTATTTCGTGGACCTAATGAGCAAAGTGTTCAGAGAATTCCTCAACAAGTTTGTGGTTGTCTTCGTAGACGATGTCTTGATCTTTTCAAAGAGTGAGGAAGAGGATGCTCAACATCTGAAGGAAATCATGGATACTCTCCGAGCACCTCAGCTAAAGGTAAATTTTTCAAAATGCCACTATTGGAGAGAAGAAGTAAGGTTTCTAGGGCATGTAGTATCTAAAGAAGGGCTGGCCGTAGACCCCGCGAAGGTAGTTGCGGTGCAAGACTGGAAGGCACCAAAGAATGCAACTGAGGTCCGAAGTTTTCTAGGACTAGCAGGTTTCTACCGAAAATTCATAAGGGATTTTGCGAAAATCTCAGCTCCACTCACAAGGCTGACAAAGAAGAATCTAGTGTTCAATTGGGACTTAGATTGCGAGTTGGCTTTCCAATGCCTAAAAAGGGCTTTTACAACAGCCCCAGTCTTGACTCTGCCAGATGGAAGCAAGATGTTCACATTTTATACAGATGCATGTGGGACAGGGCTAGGCGCTGTCTTGATGCAAGAAGGGAGGGTGGTAACTTATGGTGGAAGGCAATTGAAAGTTCATGAAAAGAACTACCCGACCCACGATCTTGAGTAAGCCGCCATCGTCTTTGCACTTAAGTCTTGGCAACATTATCTCCTAGGTGAGAAGTTCGAGCTTTACACTGACCATAAATCATTGAAATATCTTTTCTCATAGAAAGATCTTAACCTGAGGCAACATAGATGAATGGAGTTTCTTGCCTCGTATGACTTCGAGGTTTCCTATACTCCGGGCAAGGGCAATGTGGTGGCAGACGCCTTGAGTAGAAAGAAACTGACCCTAAGCCCACTCTTTGTAGAAAGGCAAAGTCTAGAGTATATAGCCAGTTTTAACTTTAGGCCCTCCTCTGATTTTGTACCAGGTCTGTTAGCATCTCTTGAGGTGCGCCCTACTCTTTTGGATACAATAGGGACGACACAACGTGAGGACCCTCAGCTAGTTGAAGTGGTTGATAAGCTAATTAGGGGTGAGACTTCTAGTCACCTCAGTAGATACTCTATCGATGATAAAAGCTGGCGAGACGCGACAGAAGACTATGCATCCCACAAGTGAGAGAATTGGTAAAGAAGGTCCTCGAGGAAGCACATCATTCCAAGATGACAATACGTCCAGGCGGAGATAAAATGTACAGGGACATGAAAAGAGTTTTCTTTTGGAACGGCATGAAGAAGGACGTGGCAGATTTCATTTCTAAGTGTATGGTATGCCAACAAGTTAAAGCAGAACAGAAGAAGCCTGGAGGACTGCTTCATCCCCTGGAGGTCCCATAGTGGAAGTGGGATAGCATTTCAATGGACTTCGTTGATGGGCTGCCTAGGTCCAGAAGAGGCAATACTAGCATTTGGGTAATAGTGGATAGGCTTACTAAGAGCGCCCACTTTTTACCTGTCAAGAGTAGAAGGACCGCCTCATCTTTAGCGTCTCTTTACATCAAGGAGATACTTCGACTCCATGGGATACCCTCCAGCATTGTTAGTGACCGAGACCCTATCTTCACAAGCGAGTTTTGGCGATGTTTGCATGAAGTTGTAGGCACACAGTTATGTTTGAGCACGGCCTATCACCCCCAGACCGATGGACAGACGGAAAGGGTGAATAGAGTTTTAGAGGATCTTTTGAGACTTTGCGTTCTAGACTTTGGAGGGACATGGGAGGATCACCTTCCCTTAGTGGAGTTTGCTTACAACAATAGCTTCCAAGCTACCATAGGCATGGCACCCTTCGAAGCATTGTATGGAAGACCGTGCAAGTCACCAACTTGTTGGGGGAGTCTACAGATAAGGTTATTCTTGGTCCAGACATGATCAGAGAAACTTCAGAAAAAGTGGACTTGATATGAAGAAGGATGAAGACGGCACAAGATGGACAGAAATTCTACGCCGACAAGAGAAGGACCGACCTTGAGTTTGAGGTTGGGGACAGAGCTTTTCTTAAGGTATCTCCTCTAAGGAACGTTGTTCGTTTTGGATCCACTGGGAAGCTAGCACCGAGATTTGTAGGACCATTTCCTATCATCGAGAAGGTTGGGAAGATGGCCTATAGATTAAAGCTACCCGAAAAACTGGCCGGAGTTCACAACGTCTTTCATGTTTCTCATCTCCGGAAGTGTTTACGTGAGTCTGCTGAAATAGTAGAGCCTAGCATTCTAGAAGAAGCCGAAGTGGAACGTGAAGCAACTGTGAGAAGAGTTCCAACACGCATCTTAGGAACTGAAGTGAAAAAGCTACGCAACCGTGAAGTCAAGCTCGTCAAAGTTCAGTGGAGCGACGCCGAGGAAGACGCGACTTGGGAAACTGAGGCTAGAATACGCGCAACGTACCCTTTTTTTTAGGGTACATCTTTGATCTCTCTTTTTCCTTAAGTTATGCTTTATCTATCTTTTAGGCATATTTCCTCGACCCTTTCTCCTTAACTCCTTAGGTAGAAAACAAATGGATGCAAACATGTATTTGAAAACATGTTATGGATTATGGCTGCAAGTGGTTGCTAGTGGTTGCTTGTGGATGCATATACACACACACCCTAGGTTTTAGATTGGCTCAGTCACTTCATACTGCATATGCATATGTGTATTCTCGTTCATATGTGGTTGAAATTTTATATGTTATCATATGGTTATCGCATTTGTATGAATTGTTGTGCACTCATGTAGAATTATGAGTAGGAAAAAAAATTGAATACATAATAGATTCATGACACTTACATGATTCGCATTTAGGAGGTCAACTGAATCAGTCGACCGCCTGATTTCTGCATTAGATAAGGACATTTACACACACAATGCATATGATCATAAAGCATTAGAAGTCTTTACGGACAATGGACGCCTGTGTTTTTTGGTTGAGTAGATGAACGATTGGATGGTAGGATATACATTCTTCCTAAACCTGAAGATTTTGGGGATGAAATCCTTTTAAGTGGGGCAGAATGTAACACCCCGTATATTCTATAACAGTGAACTTCATAAATTAAAGTATAGTTAATTCTAATGTAAGAATTAAGGGAAATGGCTTATGCCATTACGTTCGTCTCGGAATTCTGGTTGAGATAGAGTCCGAGTTTGCGTGAAACAGACTCCGTATGAAGGAGTTATGATCTCCGGAAGTTTCAGAATAAATTTGAAATTCAAAAACAGCTCAGAACAGGTTTAAAATTCGAATTCGAGTTCAAACTGGGTTGGGCGGGAAAATTCTCGCCCAGTGACCAGGTCGACACTAGTGTCGACTGAGCAGTCGACCTGGCCCCCCAAGTCGACTGCGCAGTCAACTTGGGTGTCGACCTGCAGGTCGACTTGCCTGGTCGGCCTGACTAGGTGGGTCTGACCCTGATTCGACTCCTGGTGTGTGTACGGTCTGATTTCCCTCCCTGTTTGCATCTGACGGCTCAGGGTAACTTGGAAACTCTATAAATACACCATAAACTCAACTAATTCACATAAGAAAATAAGAGAGGAGTCGTCATGCTGTCAGGAAGGAGTTGATCGTAGCCGCCAAGAATCAAACTAAGAAGCAAACTAAAGTCTAATCAAATCAATCAACAAATTGCTACCCAAAGGAGAGCACCTCCAAATTTAGAAAACAGAAATCAGAAAACAAGATCTTGTCACACGTTGTAAGTATAGTGATCTTTCAGAATTTGAATAAAATTATGATGTGATACGATGTAATTGGGAATAGAATTGTATCATTATAATGATGTAGACCTTGTGTATTGTCATGTTTCTATCATGATGGTTTTTGGTGTATTGATTTGTGGCATAAATGGATCGATGCAAGTTTATTATACGTTTGAATATGAAAGTAACGGTAATTGCAAGTTTGTGGCAAAGTCTATGATTATATCCCTCTCATGTTTTTGTTAATATCCCCTCTATGTTTATGTTGATATCATGGGCCATATACTTACGTAAACACACCCTATATCTGAGATCCTTTATGCTACATGACTCAGAACTTATGTATACATCTTGAATCCATTACAAGTATGATTAGAACTATGTTAAATGCAGTTTGGGCTACAAAAACTATGCAAGTTCATGTGGAAATAGACTATATATTACATTTGGACATTTTGGGTTAATTTACAACATGCTAGTTTTGTGTTCGGCGTTATGCCAAGTTAATATGTTAAAACCCAAGTTTGTATAAGTCTACATATGCCATCCTATGTGACACCCATTTAGTTGTATGCCAAATTTGAATGCAAGTTCACATGCTGCAATGTTTATGTTAACGCCAATTTGCAAGTTCATGCGCTACACCTTCTATGCATCATAGAAATATTATATGTTCTGAATTTCCCCTTTTTCTCACGTTTATCAAGTTGGGCTGAATTGTGTCGAGCCCAACATTAGTACGTACAAACGGGGGTAATAGCGTTGGGTGTAAAAACATGATATAAATAAATATGTCGGCATGTTTGGCGCGTGCCAACGACTGTGACATTTTAGCGGTATAAATTGTTATAACCAAATTAAAAGACGACATGACATTTACATAAATAATGAATTATGTAAATCTAGAAAAGACAACATGTTTGACCCGAGGTTGGATTGAGCTGTGACATAAACCTGCCCGGACCCGCCCGGCTGTCCAGTAGTCACAAAAATACCTATCCAATGTGGGTGGTTAAACATTGAGCCTAATAAAGACCCGAGGTTAGACTAAACTATGGTGTAAACCTGCCCGGAACCAACCGGCACATCTAGTAACCGTAGTGATATCTGTCTAATGTGAGTGGTTGGTGCTCTAAAAGGCTAAGGATAGGTGGTAGGGTTAAGTCAACTGAAAACACTTAACCAAAGATTCAACATGTTAACAAATATTGATGGGTGGGGTTAGGTATATACAGACACTTAACCACTTAACATGTTTGACTAGAAAAACCTGGTAACATAGGGACCCGTTTCAGCAGTAACCCAATTTAGGTATCAACGATACCCTGAAACTAGGCAGGGTGGGGCACGATTACTGGGCTGATTGTAAGCGGTCAAATAACGGCAATTGTTGGGTGCACAATGTAGGTCTAACGGTGTGCGGTCGTGCACGCACTCCGGAGCAGACAAGCAGGGCACTGGGGGCACCAGTAGTATAACCTATGTCTTTTAGTAATTTTTTCGGGGTCGCCATCCTGGGCTTTGATACACCCCATGGTGGGACCAGCATAGGTATCTACACTTCTTGGGGTAGCCATAAGACACACGTACGAGTAGGAGCCGATCTTTAGTAAAAACAAAAAGGATCACTTCACCCTCAGCATGGGGTGCCAGTTAGGATAATCCTAGTAAATGCAGAGATATAGTGTGGGTTCGATAGTATATTCGATTCTAGACTACACTCCCTTAGTTATGAAACTATCCTGTTTTCAGTTTATGTCTGTCATATCATTTTCTTATTCACATACTGAAAAGTCACTAGATTTACTCAGGCTTTTTGTCTGACTCCGTTTTTCTTTTTGTCTTCTTTTCTTTCGTTCCCCCCCCCCCCCCAGGTCCACAGGGAGGAAACAAATCAGCTTAGTCAGACTCTTTTGCAAGCTTGAAGACAGTAGATGTACGGTTTGGATCTCTTTGGCTTGGATCATGGCTTTGGATATCATTATGGGGATTTTGTTGCTTTATTTTATGTTTTATGCTTCTTTGATAATCAAGATAGTTATGGAAATGTAATGTTTTTGGAAGTATTGTAAGACAATTATGGTATGGTTTGTGTAACACGTATTTTGATGAAATAAAAGTTGTTGTTTCCGCTGTTTAAAAATATGTGTATTTATATCTGTCTTGTGTATCTATGACTTATACTTATAAACCTCCACCAAAATTAGGGAATTCCCTTTGTGAGTGACCCTAACGGAGGTGGGGTGTTTCAATATCTTTACAACGAATCCAAAAAATCGAAATTTCATAGCCGGGGTCAAAAGATATGTCCAGTTGAAAATTCTGAATAGTCGCTATGAAATTCAGGCCCTGAAAAATGGAAATTTTGCAAACGACCTCGGATTTCGACGAAAGCACTTTTGTTGGATCCGTGATGTCAAATTATTTTTAGATTTCAATCTTCATAATTTTTCGAATCAATAGGTGAGCGTGGCAAAGGAAAACGCGTTTGACCAGTTTTAGTTGATTTTAATCGACTGGAAAATGGCCATTTTTCAAACGGTCTCAGAATTTGATGAAATTGGTTTTGTTAGGACTGTATCGTCAATACGAAGTTAGAAAATATTTTTCGGGAATTTTTCTAGTTAGTATGGGGCCCCAGTAAATTGAAATGTGCGTTCAAATTCAATATATAGAGTTATAATTGGATTTTGACGAAAACTGATCGAAATGATCGAATCAGCCTACGATATATATCCCATTGTGTTCGGAATGGGGATAATTAGCTTTGGACGAAAGGCGGTGGGTTCGATTTCGAGGTCGAAATAAAAAGTTGCTTTTTGAAATTAAAATTAAAAAAAAAAAAAAACTCTCTCTCTCCTATACGCCTTCAGCCCCCCCCCCTTCATTTTCGATTTTGATTAAAGGAAAAAAAGAGAAGGGCGGAGCCCTAGCACCACGCCGCCATGGGGTGGGCTACCGCCGCCTTCCCCGAGCTCGCACCCCGCCCTCCTCCACTTCCTCCTCTTCTTCTTCTTCCTCCTTTGAAAAAAACTGCACACCCGAAAACCCCCTGGCCCACGCTCCACCACCGCGCCCCCTCCTCCTGTTGCTGCAGCCGCTGCTTCTTCTTCTTCCTCCCTTCAGCCCCTCGAGCACTACTCCGACAGTGAACACCCCCTCCCCTTCCCTATTTCAATGTAAGTTGCTTATTCTCCTTTGATTTTTAATATAGAACAAGGTTAGATTTTTATAACGAAGAAAGATTATACTTTTCAAAATAGAAAGGAGTGATTTTTATTTAGGAAAATATATGATTTTCATACTGGGAAGAATAAAAATATGATTTTTGTCATATGTGAAATATAAAAATATAATTTTTATAAAGTAGAAGTATTAAAAATATGATTTTTATTCATGTAGAGTAATAAAAATATAATTTTTATTATATTGTTAGCAAGATAAAAATATAATTTTAATCATGGAAGTAGCGTTGTAAAGGAGTGATTTTTACACAGGTAGCCGTGATATAAAAATATGATTTTTATAATATAGTAAATGAATAAAGTTTAGATTTTTGTCGTTCAAAGATATGATTTTTATAATATATATGTTGAAATAAAAATGTGATTTTTATAGTGATGAAATGAAAAGGCGAAATCTTTATAAATGAAAAGGCGAAATCTTTATAAATGAAAAGGCGAAATCTTTATATATGAAAAGGCGAAATCTTTATATTTGAAAAGGCGAAATCTTTATATTTGAAAAGGCAAAATCTTTATATAGAGAATAGCATGATAAAAATATAATCTTTATTATATGAACATCGATATAAAAATAAATTTTTTTATCTATATAGTAGCGATGTAAAAATAGAATTTTTATCTATATAGTAGCGATGTAAAAATAGAATTTTTATCCATATGGAGTGACTATAAAAATATGATTTTTTATATACATAGCAACAATATAAAAATGTGATTTTTATATATGTAGTGGCTACGGGTAACGAAAGTGGCAAAAGGCGAGAACAGCGATGACTTCTACATAAGAAGAGTCGAGGCATTTGGATTAGCTAGTTGGTGAGAACTTCTCACTTTAAATTCCTTTTTCTAGTTATATATATATATATACTAGGATGCAGACGGTTCTTAGCAGCACCCGACACCCGTCGTCCACAGACCATGGATGGCTTGTATGCTTGTTTGATGTGTTGTGAAATTTGTTTGTGATGTTGATGTGAAATCGATAATATAGATTAATGTGTTGAAATAAATAAATTATCGTTGAAAATATATTTTTTAACGTGAATGTGAATAAATAAATATTCATTTACAAACCGGATGGTTTGTTTATGTACACCAATTTGACTGATATTGATTGGGATAATAAATTTTACACATCGCCCAACTGCACCAATAAAAATATGTGTTTGTTGATTTGAAACCCCACACGGGTGTTGGGATGATATTTGGCGTACACTAATCCCAATTATTTAATTGTATGTCGATCTATTGGTCGAAAGACTATGTAAGCATTAATTATTTATATTTGATGCTTATGCAGTTGTGTGGTGCACTTTGGATGATGGTTGATTGTTTATCATTGCTATTATATACATGTGTTGTATGAAATCCATATAATTAACATTATATGGTGATTGATTGGGCCTCATTCCAATTGGGAAATAATGAATATTATAAAAGAAAATTCATGTGTTGAATAGAATAAATAGTCATGTGTTGACGATGTTCAGGTGTTGAGAATTCATGTGTTGAAAGTGTATTCATGTGTTGAATAAAATATTTATACAATAAAATTTACCTTTTTATTGTAAGTAAGAAGAAATATAGATTCATGTGTTGAATGGAATAAATATTCATTTGTTGAATAGAATAATGAATTTATTGAAATATATAAAGTCGTGTTGATTAGAGATGCGCCATTTTGAGGTGAAAGATATTTATACCGATTTTATTCATTTTTTAATGAATATCGAAAAATGATTTCGAAATCGAATAAATAGAAATGAATCCGAATTGAGATCGAATAGCAATGAATTCGAATTGAAATTGAATTAATTTGAAATTCAAAGTGAATTGAATTAAAAATCGATTCGAATTGAAATCAATTTGAAATGAATTTAAAACGAATTTATAAAGGAAAATTCAATTTTGATTTGAAATTGAATATAGAGTTGAAATGGTTTTGAAAACGAATTTAAAACGATTTATAAAATACGTTTAAAAAAAAGGAAATCGACGATATATATATATATATATATATATATATATATATATATATATATACCAGTACGCATGCACGCCCGATGGGTGTGTGCATAGATGAATTTGACCAAAATTGGGAGTGGAGTTTAAAATGAGTAATCATTGCGGCGGTTTGTCTATAAATTTAGGATATTGCAATTTGAGCAAAACAGCACGTAAAAGAATCGGAAATTGAACTTGATGTCATGGACAGTAAAGCTGCAGACGGTACATCTTCAACATTTGTACAACATATACACATGATAATAGAAGTAGGAAAAGAGAAAAAGAAAAAGGTGCGCAAATGACAACTTGAGTTTCTTGCTGTGTCGAATCCAGTTTCTGTTGATTTTATTACAGCTAATCTTTCTATTGCACTTTGGCGTTCCATCCTTCTCTAGTGAATCTATGCTCTTTGCTGTCATGCTGGTTTCAGTGCCCGATGCTCTTGCTTTATATGTTTTTAGATCAATTTGGTTCGCATGCGAAGGATGATGGTCTAGAATGATGCTTGTGCCATTTTAGGCTTGTCCTGTGCACCGTGCATGGTTCTTTTGTGCATGCTGTTGTGCCTCAACCTGACACAACTAATAGTCTAATTAGTAAAAGTAGCTATAAAAGTGGAGCAATATGCTAGTAAGCATTGCATCGATCAAAGGTCAAAAATGATTTGGTATAAATTTCAGAATTCAAGCACAAAAGAAATAAACCTGCTTTGAAGAACATCACCAAATATGGTAATCCTGCTTCAAAAAAGGAAATGTGCCATCCTTTTCACTTTTGCATGTCCGTCTCCTTATGTTTTAAATAATTTGTTGTCATGCTCATCAAATTGATCCACTTTACCCAAACATGCCCAAAGCAAAAAAGTATTTAATCCCTGAATCTGTTTTTGAAATCCAAGCCTTCTTTTCTTCTATTTTTCTTTATTCTGTCTTATCATAGCGAGACGTTGATCATTTTGTTCTTCCATTTTTCTGCAGGAGAAATTAACGTGGAAGCGTGTAAGTTTCAGCTACAACTTTAAGAAACAATGACAAAAAATTTATTGATCTAAGTACCTCATACACCTAATTAAGCACAAAAAGATGCTAATGACTTTTCTTAAATAGTTATGACCCTAGTAATAATTGAGTTGATTAACAACTCATATAAAATTGAAGAGCATGCCTGCTAAATTATGCCCACTTGTATTTTTATTCACATTCAATAAAGTAAATACACAGTAAATGCACATTTAAACAAAAAGTTGAATAATGAATGTTTACTTGTAATCGAAACAGTAGGCACTAATAAAAGCAAACGGAAATGATATTGGTTGGACATGGAAATTTGAATACTATTCCTAAAGGATATAAATGCACTGACAGTTATAAATTCAATACCGAAAGTAACATCAACATATCATATAAGAATTTCAAAGATGAAAGGAATGACGGTATAAGTTCAACTATCTTTTAGCATACCATTAAAATCCATACCATAACATCGAGCAATTATCACTTTCGATAATTCAGTCACTTAGACGGTCGATTTGGTAAGAACTAATTCTTTCCTTTAATTTATCTTATCCTTTTGTATGGTCCGACTATTACGCTTCAACCTTGATTTAAACTTAATAAATAACTTCTAATTTTCAACTCTCACAAAAATCCTTATAAATTTTAAGAACGTAAGGAGGCATGGATGAAAATAAACTACCGCTTTTTCTCCAGATTCATTTCAGCCAACATTATTCTTCGTCAAATCCTCATGATCTGCTTTGTCGTCCATGCATTTCCTACATACAAATAAGATAGATTTATTATTCAAATTCATGAGTTAACTCTTTTTTTAAAGAACATAACCAAACAAATAATGCATAAGTTAAAAAATATTCAGTAATTGGCACATATTATGCTTGGGACAACATTCGACAGATGCCACTACATCAATGCGGTTGTTAAGTTATGCATATTAAGTTATGCCACTACATATCAATTCGTCGAATATTGTCCCAAGCATATCATATCAATTAACAAATTGATATGCTGTATATTAAGTTATGAATATTTTTACATGAATGTTGTCCCAATCATTGATATACTGAAGTATTAAGTTCCTATTGGTCTCTGAACTTCCTATTCAGTAATATTTTCAGTAATATTCAGTAATTGGCACATATTATGCTTGGGACAACATTCATAACTTAATAGAAATGAAGGTAACAGTACATTATCAAGTAAAACGGTATCTGAACTTCCTGTTGGTATGCAAAAAATTCGCTAACTGGAACAAAATAGAGCAGAGCAAGTTCTAAATCATGAGATCTGTAGCTTTGCCCAAACGATCTACGTCGTCAGTAGAGGAACTGTAATAGTAAAAACATGGTCAAAATTCAACTTCAACCCATACAAATGTAAAATAGTAACAGAACAAAATTAAGGATAATACTTAAGTGGTAAACAGAAAAAACGAAAATAAAATACAAAGGCAAAAGTAAATTATGAAGTAAAAAAGGTTCGAATTTCATGGTGGTAAGCAACAAAATTCACTTACTGGAACAAAATAGAGAGGAGCGAGTTCTGGATCCTCAGATCTATAGCTTTTCCAACTCCAAACGATCAAAGTCGCCGTTAGACGATCTGTAGTAGCAAAAAACTATTCAAAATTGAACTATAATCCAGACAAAATAAAAAATTAATGATAATATTTATCATAATACTTAAGCGGTAAATAGAAATAGAAACGGTAGTAGAAATAGGCTTACAAAGATTTATCCTTTTCTTCGGATGATTCGCATTGTTGAAGAGGGAAATCGATACCGTCAGGCATTGTAGATCTAGGAAGAGATTTAGGTGAAGGATGGTGCAGCGGTGCGATTGTACGGGAGAAGCAGTGGGTTAGCGTAGATGTGAATTCTGCCATGAGGAAATGAATGTTTGTGGAAGTGATATGAAAGCGGTTGAAAAGGAGGAGAAGTGGAAATAGTGGAGATGTGGGTTTACATGTTGTACAGTCAAATTACCTGAAGGCCGGTTTGAAGTCAAGTGACCATCGGTTTTGCAAGAAGGGTATAATAGGGAAACCGAAAAAGGCTTCACTTTGACCCTTTGACCCTTTGACCACGGGTTTTGCATTATAATATAAGATATATATAATGGCCTTAATAGAACGCGCCGCGCCGCGGCAGTTCGTGAATTTCGACCATTGACTTCGAATTGACGTTGTGGGAGATCCGACCGTCGGATTCTCCTAAAATCGGAACCGTTGGGTTCGTATCGAAAAGCGCTTTCCAATTAATATTAGAAATTTGAAATCTAATAGTTGGATTTGGAATTATGTCCAAATCAAATTTGGAAAAGGTCGCTGTAAGTGCAGTTCGATGGCCATTGATGGAAATCAACTGTACGGGCCTTGATAAAATTATTAAAAATATTAATAATTAGGGTAAAATCATAATATGTGAACTGGAAAGAACTGGGATGAAAAACTCCACATTTAAAATGATAAAAATAGATTTTTATCGAAATGAACTAGTTTCGAACTAGAATTAAAATCAATTTATTTTTGAAATAAATAAATTGAATTTGAATTGGTATTGAAAATAACCAGAATTTCCAATATGTAACAACCCGAATTTTAAACAACGTGTTAAGACAAGAATCAAGGCAGAATTAAATTATAAAATCTGAATAAGGATAAAAGGGTTGCGCCATTGCGCTCGACTCGGAAAAATACGCGAAATAGAGTCCGAAATTTCGTAAATCGGAGTCTGTATGACCGATATATGGTCTCGCGAAGTTTCATGAAAATTCAAATCCGAAAACAGATTTGGATTCAGCCCAAAAAGAGAAGGCGGTAAAATTCCCGCCAGACACACAGGGTGTCGACCCCTGGGTCGACCCCCCTCCAGGGGGTCGACATGGGTGTCGACCCCAGGGTCGACCCCTCCCCAGGGGGTCGACATTGGGGTCGACCCCTGGGTCGATCCCCCCTGTAGAACTCTGACCTGGTGCACCTGCTTGTCATGTTGGCTCGGTTTTGGAGGCTTGTGACGATTTTTGAGGGTTCAGATCTATCCTAGGGTTTATCCTACGGCCTAAACTACTCCTAATCTCTATAAAAAGACCCCTAAGCCTACCCTAAACCATCACAAATCACTCATGCCACGAAGTGCTGCCCAAATGCCAAGTGATCATGGCCTCCATCTCCAATTCCTAGAGACTATGCATTCAAATCGGATTCAAATCAAAAGGTGCAAGCTTGCTACACCAAATCAAAGAGAGATCAACGTTGCTACGCAAATTCCATGACGATTCTTCGACAAAGGAGCCACCTTTCTTCATCAAGACGGATCATGCTCATTCACTAAGCCTCGCTATGTTAGTTCTAGCTACTTGTAGATTCTAACAGTGGTTCTAATGTGACATGGGATAAAATGAGATGAAATATGAGTATGCTAGCCTATATGAACCTTGTCATGTCTCTTTTGCTTGAACCTATGACTTTGGGCTAAGTTGTAGCGACTTAATCATGCCATTCATGTTATGTTTAATCTAGCATACCTTGCAAGTTTGAATCTTTACCTATGGAATGTTAGCATGAACCTTTTGGAACCACTTGACTTGTGAAACATGGGCAAAGACTTGACTTTGGGGCTTATGCATGTAAATGAACCCAAACCCCTTATGTATCATGCATGTTTGTGGCCAAATTCACTTATGATACTATGCATGTTTGTGGCCAAATTCCCTTATGAAACAATGCATGTTTGTGGCCAAATTCCCTTATGATACTATGCATGTTTGTGGCCAATATGTTTACATAATACCCTACTATGTGACTCGCTTCCACTTGGGTTGGAAATACGATTGGGTAGTTTAGGAAAAACGTGGGTATGACATGGAAAACTTGACATGGGGTTTACATGAGAACATGACATTCATGATACATTTAAATATGGTCATGACACGTGGGAAAACATGGAACTTGAACTAGACATGGGTGGGTTGTAAGTGTAGTAAGACACTAGACCAAACATGAAAGTGGCCAACTCGAGGTTGGGTTGAGTTTGTAGCATAAATCTACCCGGACCCGCCCGGCTTAACTAGTGGCTACAAACAATAGGATCCAATGTGAGAAGTTGGTCATGTCGCGCTTAAGACCCGAGGTTAGACTAGGTTGTGGTGTAAAACTACCCGGACCCGCCCGGCTTAACTAGTAACTACAACAAGGTCTAATGTGAGTGGTTGAGAGTGCATTAATTAAATTAATGCCACATGATAAGGTCAAGTAAATTTGACTAATGACACTTAACCGATATGACACGAATGGGTAGGTTAAGTGGGACCGGGCTTGATTTCTTAATGACACTTAACCATACAAGACGATTAGGGGATGGGGTTAAGTAATTTACACTTAACTAATCTGACTTGGTAATTAGATGGGATTAAGTAACCTACACTTAACTAATCTAAACACGGTAATTAGATGAGGTTAGGTAACCTACACTTAACTAATCTAAACACGGTAATTCGATGGGGTTAAGTTAAACATTAACCAATCTAAACTTGGTAATTCAATGTGGTTAAGTAACCAATACTTAACCAACTTAACATGATAATTTAATGGTGTTAAGTAACTTATACTTAATCAATTTTACATGATGATTGATGAGGTTAAGCAAACATACTTAACCAATCTAATGTGAGAACCTGATAGGTTAAGTCATAAGACCTTTTAAATATACTTAACCATTATAATACAATTAGTGGATGGGGTTAAGTTAACCTATACTTAACCAATCCGACTCGATAATCCGATGAGGTTAGGATAATCTGTGCTTAACCAATCTAACACGATAACCTGATAGGGTTAAGAGAAACAAGTACTTAACCAAATTGACTTGATTGAATAGGGTTAAGTCATGAGCTTCTTGGTATACTTAACCAACTTGTAGGGCTAGGTCTTGGACTTGAACACTTAGCCAATCTTGACATGATTCATAGGCGGGCTAAGCCATGAACCTGAATAACAAAACTTAACCCAATAGGCAAAACCCTAGTAGAGGAACTAGGTAGAAAATCGTAGTTAATCAAGGGTAAAGGGGAAATGAAGCTAAGTGGTAAACCTTAGTTAAGTATAACTAAGTAATAATTCTTAGCCAAGGACATGGGACTAGTTCATGAATAGATGAGTAACCCGGTACGGTAGGTCATCGCTTAAAACACGAGGAGGAGCAAATTATCTGACTTAGATAAAGGCTCCAACGAACTGGGTGACGAAGCGGTAGCTTCGGGGGACGTGAGGATACTCTTGGTATCCCTCTGTGAGGTGGCAGATGGTCCATGAAACCCGGTCTCACAGAGGTTAAGGTCTGCGGTAGAAGAGCCAAGAGTATGCCTTGGTTGCTATGCGAGCGACCTAAAGACGGGGATGGATTAGCGTGGAGTCGAAGGTACTTGATTTTTGCCCTGGATAGCACGTCGTCGACTACCTACCATCTTTAGTCAATCGTGTACGTACGGAAAGGCAGAGAACTCCCAACAGACCATGGTCTTGCTATCGAGTCATGGGTGAGGTTGGCCCATAGGAAAGTGGGGCTATAGTGGGGCCGGGATGTGGTTCTCATACATGATTTTTCTTGGATTGCCTTTCAGTAGTTGAGGGAGGGGTCATGTGGGACCATAGCCACGGGTACAAAAACAGACCTTGATATCTGCATCAGTAGACGACTTAAATCTCCCGACCGAGTTCCGTATTTCTTGATTTGCCCTGGCACGGAACTCGGATGGCACATTGAGGAACATGTGCCTCTAGACATGGAAAACGATTCACGATACATACGCGGGATAAAGGGGCGCGGTTGACGGGTGGCATAATCCCTAGTGGCCCTAGGTTGCTGAACCCAAACCGAGACACGGAAACGTTCATTAGGTAGTATAATCCCTAGTGGTCCTAGGTGACATAAATCCTAAGTAAACATGCAATAGTTCATAGTAAGAAAACATAACCAGATCAAGGGTAGCAGTCCAAAACAACTTCAAGGATAAAATGGTACTACGTTGAGGTGGTATAGATTTACATGGGAAGCCCGTACGGCCTACGGCAAAGGACTGAACTTATACATGGAAAGAAACATGCAAGTTGGGAAAACCTACATATGTTATATATTAGGTTGACATGGACCATTACATGACACTGGGCAAGGGACATCCATAGTTAACGCATGACGCGGGTTGGGATACTAGTACGAGAGGTGCAGAGCAAATATATATGATAAATACCTTGGGATGTTATACATGATAAATACCGTAGGATGTTATACATGATAATTACCGTGGGATGTTATACATGATAGATACCTTGGGATAATATACTTGATAGAAACCTGGCGCCATGATACCTTGATTTATCTTGACACCGTAGTTTATCATGATACCTTAGTTTATCTTGTTATAGTAGTTCATCCAGTTATCTTGGTTTAGCTTATCTATCTTGTCGGCATCCTTATGTTTACTTTCAGTTTATGCATGTCATGTTACCTTTACCTGTTTTTATACTGGAAGTAGATAGGACTTACCAGTCTTTATGACTGACCCCGTTTTCTTTCGCCTCTTTGTCTTCCGTTTCCCTCCCAGGTTTCAGGGAGGAAATGATGTTGGTTAGTTCGGACCTCTTATGCTTGATGGTCATCATGTATAGCTTGGTCTTCTTTTGGCTATGGCTGCTTCACCGCTTTATTTTGGGGAATAATTTATGAAAAGGTTTTATGCCTCTTTACTATTGCAAGACAGGTTTTGATGTATTCTGATGTAAAAGGGCTTTAGACCTTATTTATTAATGATATGAAAGTTGGTTTTACTTCCGCTGTTTTATATATGTTCTGTCTTGTAATATTTCTGTGTATGTTTACCTCGATAATGCTTCACCAAACCTAGTGCATTCCCTTTGTGAGTGACCCTAGCGGAGGTGGGGTGTTACATTTGGTATCAGAGCAGAAGGTTACCAGACTGGGCAAAAGTTTTTAAAAAACCTTCTGAAAACTATTTGAAAAACCGTTTTCAAAGAAGCATTTTTCAAGAAAAGTTTTTAAAGGCTATTCCCCAAAAGCCATTAGCACTATCCTTTTATTCCTTGATTGAATCTCTTTTCCTTTCTTTCCTCCATCTGTAGTCACAGTAGTTCTAACTATGACTAATCTTTGTCTAGACACGTAGGTGTTTTCCGTACGATGGAGGTGGTTCTTGAGAGACCTATTGCCGTGGTACAAGGAAGGATAATAAGAGTAAGGATAAAGAACGCGAGCTTGAGGATAAGCAACTGGTTGGTATGGCTTGATCCACAAAGGAAGATAAGGACAAAATCAGTGAGAGGGCAATTGTATGCTCTCATTTCTAGCATACCTAAGAGAAATGGTATCGTTTCTGTTAAAGGTTTAGCCTTTCTTTTCTATCATCCCGTCCAGACTTTGTATTGATCATCGCATCATTTAAGTCTGCCTCGATAGTTAAGTCTCTACACCTTAGTACTAGCATGGTAGAAGATCCCACGTTTGGCCCAAAAATCTGGTTGGAGAGTCGGCCCATTTATTCATGACTTGTTTGGATTTGAGAACGTCTATGCCAAGTGTTGAGATTAGAAGCAATGCTTCTATTGTTGGGCTATGGATGGATTCTAGGGGTAAAGTGGTTATCCAGTAAGGGATACCATTCTCGGTTTTGGAAAGAGGGTAGTTAGACTCTCGACTCACCTTGTGATACCCTCGATGTCTCGTGTAACCTTTTGGGTTCTGTCATGGTTAGTTATCTAGAATCTCGGGATGCAGTTGTGGGTAATCCGTTCGAATAGAATTCGCCGCTAAGGCGGATGGTTCGTTCCGCTTACGCATGAGTTATGGGAATCACCCTAGTAAGTACTCTTGGCAACATGGATTGGCATCGGCAAACGAGATCCAGAGTTCCCTAGTGAATTTTGGAGAGCTTGCATGAGTAAGTGGATACGTTTGAGCCAAGTATACTAGGGAAAGGATAAGTAAAAGTGGAATAAGAGGCGACAATGAAATGAGTTCTAACTCATATCTTCGAAATAGGAATCAAGGAGCTACGAAATCATGGAGTTAAAAAGATGGTCAAGGCACCGAGGAATTAAGCTCAAGGAAACGCGACTTAGAAGACGTAAGGCTAGACACGCGCATCGTACCTCTTTTTAAAGAGTGTATCCTTGATCCCGGGTTTTTCCTGTAGAGCTTGCTCGCATGTTATCTTTTGGTGAATATCCTCTCGGTCATGTTTCTGTTACAAACCCCGTAAGGAGTTTGTCTTGTTTATCTTCTCGATCCTATCTTGAGAACCTTAGGTAGAATCCTATGGATGTAAACATGTGTTTGAAACATGTTATGATTGATATGGTTGCAAATGGTTGCAAGTGGTTGCTCGTAGATGCGCGAATACACATTAGACACTAGATTGACGCGGTCACGTTTCATGTTGCATATGCATGAGTATTTATACTTGTTTATGGATGAAATCGAATGTGTTGTCATGTGGATGTTGCATGTGGATGAATGTTTGTGCACGCATATAGTACTTATATGACTAGGACTATTTGCATACATGTTGGACTCATGGCACTAAACATATTTTGCATTAGGAAGATCATTCAGGCCTGATCATTAGCATTAGCTAAGGAGCATGTACACACACGTTTTGCATACATTCATATGGCATTAGAAATCGTCTAAGGACAATGGTTGCCTGTGGATGATGTTTTGAGTAGATGGATGATGGATGGTAGGATGCGTTCTTCCTAACTTGGAGATTTCGGGGACGAAATCCTTAAAGAAGGGAGAATGTAACAACCCAAATTTTAAACAACGTGTTAAGACAAGAATCAAGGCAGAATTAAATTATAAAATCTGAATAAGGATAAACGGGTTGCGCCATTGCATTCGTCTTGGAAAAATACGCGAAATAGAGTCAGAAATTTTGTAAATTGGAGTCCGTATGACCGAGATATGGCCTCGGAAGTTTCACGAAAATTCAAATCCGAAAACAGATTTGGATTCAGCCCAAAAAGAGAAGGCGGGAAAATTCCCGCCAGACACACAGGGTGTCGACCCCTGGGTCGACCCCCCCTCCAGGGGGTCGACCCCAGGGTCAACCCCTCCCCAAGGGGTCGACATAGGGGTCGACCCCCCCCAGTAGAACTCCGACCTGTTGCACCTGCTTGTCATGTTGGCTCAGTTTTGGAGGCTTGTGACGATTTTTGAGGGTTCAGATATATCCTAGGGTTTATCCCACGGCCTAAACTACTCCTAATCTCTATAAAAAGACCCCTAAGCCTACCCTAAACCCTCACAAATCACTCATGCCACGAAGTGCTGCCCAAATGCCAAGTGATCATGGCCTCCATCTCCAATTCCTAGAGACTATGCATTCAAATCGGATTCAAATCAAAAGGTGCAAGATTGCTACACCAAATCAAAGAGAGATCAACGTTGCTACGCGAATTCCATGACGATTCTTCGACAAAGGAGCCACCTTTCTTCGTCAAGACGGATCATGCTTATTCACTAAGCCTCGCTATGTAAGTTCTAGCTACTTGTAGATTCTAACGGTGGTTCTAATGTGACATGGGATAAAATGAGATGAAATATAAGTATGCTAGCCTATATGAACCTTGTCGTGTCTCTTTTGCTTGAACCTATGACTTTGGGCTAAGTTGTAGCGACTTAATCATGCCATTCATGTTATGTTTAATCTAGTATACCTTGCAAGTTTGAATCTTTACCTATGGAATGTTAGCATGAACCTTTGGGAACCACTTGACTTGTGAAACATGGACAAAGACTTGACTTTGGGGCTTATGCATGTAAATGAACCCAAACCCCTTATGTATCATGCATGTTTGTGGCCAAATTCGCTTATGATACTATGCATGTTTGTGGCCAAATTCCCTTATGAAACTATGCATGTTTGTGGCCAAATTCCCTTATGATACTATGCATGTTTGTGGCCAATATGTTGACATAATACCCTACTATGTGACTCGGTTCCACTTGGGTTGGAAATACGCTTGGGTAGTTTAGGGAAAACGTGGGTATGACATGGAAAACTTGACATGGGGTTTACATGAGAACATGACATTCATGATACATTTAAATATGGTCATGACACGTGGGAAAACATGGAACTTGAACTAAACATGGGTAGGTTGTAAGTGTAATAAGACACTAGACCAAACATGAAAGTGGCCAACTCGAGGTTGGGTTGAGTTTGTAGCATAAATCTACCCGGACCCGCCCGGCTTAACTAGTGGCTACAAACAATAGGATCCAATGTGAGAAGTTGGTCATGTCGCGCTTAAGACCCGAGGTTAGACTAGGTTGTGGTGTAAAACTACCCGGACCCGCCCGGCTTAACTGGTAACCACAACAAGGTCTAATGTGAGTGGTTGAGAGTGCATTAATTAAATTAATGCCACATGATAAGGTTAAGTAAATTTGTCTAATGACTCTTAACCGATATGACACGAATGGGTAGGTTAAGTGGTACCGGGCTTGATTTCTTAATGACACTTAACCATACAAGACAACTAGGGGATGGGGTTAAGTAATTTACACTTAACTAATCTGACTTGGTAATTAGATGGGATTAAGTAACCTGCACTTAACTAATTTAAACACGGTAATTAGATGAGGTTAGGTAACCTACACTTAACTAATCTAAACACGGTAATTCGATGGGGTTAAGTTAAACACTTAACAAATCTAAACTTGGTGATTCAATGTGGTTAAGTAACCAATACTTAACCAACTTAACATGATAATTTAATGGTGTTAAGTAACTTATACTTAATCAATTTTACATGATGATCGATGAGGTTAAGCAACCATACTTAACCAATCTAATGTGAGAACCTGATAGGGTTAAGTCATAAGACCTTTTAAATATACTTAACCATTATAATACAATTAGTGGATGGGGTTAAGTTAACCTATACTTAACCAATCCGACTCGATAATCCGATGAGGTTAGGATAATCTGTGCTTAACCAATCTAACACGATAACCTGATAGGGTTAAGAGAAACAAGTACTTAACCAAATTGACTTGATTGAATAGGGTTAAGTCATGAGCTTCTTGGTATACTTAACCAACTTGTAGGGCTAGGTCTTGGACTTGAATACTTAGCCAATCTTGACATGATTCATAAGCGGGCTAAGCCATGAACCTGAATAACAACACTTAACCCAATAGGCAAAACCCTAGTAGAGGAACTAGATAGAAAATCGTAGTTAATCAAGGGTAACGGGGAAATGAAGCTAAGTGGTAATACTTAGTTAAGTATAACTAAGTAATAATTCTTAGCCAAGGACATGGGACTAGTTCATGAATAGATGAGTAACCCGGTACGGTAGGTCATCGCTTAAAACACGAGGAGGAGCAAATTATCTGACTTAGATAAAGGCTCCAACGAACTGGGTGACGAAGCGGTAGCTTTGGGGGACGTGAGGATACTCTTGGTATCCCTCTGTGAGGTGGCAGATGGTCCATGAAACCCGGTCTCACAGAGGTTAAGGTCTGCGGTAGAAGAGCCAAGAGTATGCCTTGGTTGCTATGCGAGCGACCTAAAGACGGGGATGGATTGGCGTGGAGTCGACGATACTTGATTTTTGTCCTGGATAGCACGTCGTCGACTATCTACCATCTTTAGTCAATCGTGTACGTACGGAAAGGCAGAGAACTCCCAATAGACCATGGTCTTGCTATCGAGTCATGGGTGAGGTTGGCCCATAGGAAAGTGGGGCTATAGTGGGGCCGGGATGTGGTTCTCATACATGATTTTTCTTGGATTGCCTTTCAGTAGTTGAGGGAGTGGTCACGTGGGACCATAGCCACGGGTACAAAAACAGACCTTGATATCTGCATCAGCAGACGACTTAAAGCTCCCGACCGAGTTCCGTATTTCTTGATTTGCCATGGCACGGAACTCGGATGGCACATTGAGGAACATGTGCGTCTAGACATGGAAAACGATTCACGATAGATATGCGGGATAAAGGGGCACGGTTGACGGGTGGCATAATCCCTAGTGGCCCTAGTTGGCTGAACCCAAACCGAGACACGGAAACGTTCATTAGGTAGTATAATCCCTAGTGGTCCTAGGTGACATAAATCCTAAGTGAACACGCGATAGTTCATAGTAAGAAAACATAACCAGATCAAGGGTAGCAGTCCAAAACAACTTCAAGGATAAATTGGTACTACGTTGAGGTGGAATAGATTTACATGGGAAGCCCGTACGGCCTACGGCAAAGGACTGAACTTATACATGGAAAGAAACATACAAGTTGGGAAAACCTACATATGTTATATATTAGGTTGACATGGACCATTACATGACACTGGGCAAGGGACATCCATAGTTAACACATGACGCAGGTTGGGATACTAGTACGAGAGGTGTAGAACAAATATACATGATAAATAGCTTGGGATGTTATACATGATAAATACCGTGGGATGTTATACATGATAAATACCGTAGGATGTTATACATGATAGATACCTTGGGATAATATACTTGATAGAAACCTGACGCCGTGATACCTTGATTTATCTTGACATCGTAGTTTATCATGATACCTTAGTTTATCTTGCTATAGTAGTTCATCCAGTTATCTTGGTTTAGCTTATCTATCTTGTCGGCATCCTTATGTTTACTTTCAGTTTATGCATGTCATGTTACCTTTACCTGTTTTTATACTGGAAGTAGATAGCACTTACCAGTCTTTATGACTGACCCCGTTTTCTTTCGCCTCTTTGTCTTCCGTTTCCCCCCAGGTTTCAGGGAGGAAATGATGTTGGTTAGTTCGGACCTCTTATGCTTGAAGGTCATCATGTATAGCTTGGTCTTCTTATGGCTATGGCTGCTTCAACGCTTTATTTTGGGGAATAATTTATGAAAAGGTTTTATGCTTCTTTACTATTGCAAGACAGGTTTTGATGTATTCTGATGTAAAAGGGCTTTAGACCTTATTTATTAATGATATGAAAGTTGGTTTTACTTCCGCTGTTTTATATATGTTCTTTCTTGTAATATTTCTGTGTATGTTTACCTCGATAATGCTTCACCAAACCTAGTGCATTCCCTTTGTGAGTGACCCTAGCGGAGGTGGGGTGTTACATTTGGTATCAAAGCAGAAGGTTACCAGACTGGGCAAAAGTTTTTAAAAAACCTTCTGAAAACTATTTGAAAAACCGTTTACAAAGAAGCATTTTTCAAGAAAAGCTTTTAAAGGCTATTCCCCATAAGCCATTAGCACTATCCTTTGATTCCTTGATTGAATCTCTTTTCCTTTCTTTCCTCCATCTGTAGTCACAGTAGTTCTAACTGTGACTAATCTTTGTCTAGACACGTAGGTGTTTTCCGTACGATGGAGGTGGTTCTCGAGAGACCTGTTGCCGTGGTACAAGGAAGGATAATAAGAGTAAGGATAAAGAACGCGAGCTTAAGGATAAGCAACTGGTTGGTATGGCTTGATCCACAAAGGAAGATAAGGACAAGATCAGCGAGAGGGCAATTGTATGCTCTCATTTCTAGCATACCTAAGAGAAATGGTATCGTTTCTGTTAAAGGTTTAGCCTTTCTTTTCTATCATCCCGTCAAGACTTTGTATTGATCATCGCATCATTTAAGTCTGCCTCGATAGTTAAGTCTCTGCACCTTAGTACTAGCATGGTAGAAGATCCCACGTTTGGCCCAAAAATCTGGTTGGAGAGTCGGCCCATTTATTCATGACTTGTTTGGATTTGAGAACGTCTATGCCAAGTGTTGAGATTAGAAGCAATGCTTCTATTGTTGGGCTATGGATGGATTCTAGGGGTAAAGTGGTTATCCAGTAAGGGATACCATTCTTGGTTTTGGAAAGAGGGTGGTTAGACTCTCGACTCACCTTGGTGATACCCTCGAAGTCTCGTGTAACCTTTTGGGTTCTGTCATGGTTAGTTACCTAGAATCTCGGGATGCAGTTGTGGGTAATCCGTTCGAATAGAATTCGCCGCTAAGGCGGATGGTTCGTTCCGCTTACGCATGAGTTATGGGTATCACCCTAGTAAGTACTCTTGGCAACATGGATTGGCATCGGCAATCGAGATCCAGAATTCCCTAGTGAATTTTGGAGAGCTTGCATGAGTAAGTGGATACGTTTGAGCCAAGTATACTAGGGAAAGGATAAGTGAAAGTGGAATAAGAGGCGACAATGAAATGAGTTATAACTCATATCTTGGAAATAGGAATCAAGGAGCTACGAAATCATGGAGTTAAAAAAATGGTCAAGGCACCGAGGAATTAAGCTCAAAGAAACGCGACTTAGAAGACGTAAGGCTAGACACGCGCATCGTACCTCTTTTTAAAGAGTGTATCCTTGATCCCTGGTTTTTCCTGTAGAGCTTGCTCGCATGTTATCTTTTGGTGAATATCATCTCGGTCCTGTTTCTGTTACAAACCCCGTAAGGAGTTTTTCTTGTTTATCTTCTGGATCCTATCTTGAGAACCTTAGGTAGAATTCTATGGATGTAAACATGTGTTTGAAACATGTTATGATTGATATGGTTGCAAATGGTTGCAAGTGGTTGCTCGTGGATGCACGAATACACATTAGACACTAGATTGACGCGGTCACGTTTCATGTTGCATATGCACGAGTATTTATACTTGTTTATGGATGAAACCGAATGTGTTGTCATGTGGATGTTGCATGTGGATGAATGTTTGTGCACGCATATAGTACTTATATGACTAGGACTATTTGCATACATGTTAGACTCATGGCACTAAACATATTTTGCATTAGGAAGATCATTCAGGCCTGATCATTTGAATTAGCTAAGGAGCATGTACGCACACGTTTTGCATACGTTCATATGGCATTAGAAATCGTCTAAGGGCAATGGTTGCCTATGGATGATGTTTTGAGTAGATGGATGATGGATGGTAGGATGCGTTCTTCCTAACTTGGAGATTTCGGGGACGAAATCCTTAAAGGAGGGGAGAATGTAACAACCCGAATTTTAAACAACGTGTTAAGACAATAATCAAGGTGGAATTAAATTATAAATTCTTAATAAGGATAAACGGGTTGCACCATTGCGTTCGTCTCGGAAAAATACGCGAAATAGAGTCCGAAATTTTGTAAATCGGAGTCCGTATGACCGAGATATGGCCTCGCGAAGTTTCACGAAAATTCAAATCCGAAAACAGATTTGGATTCAGCCCAAAAAGAGAAGGCGGGAAAATTCCCGCCAGACACACAGGGTGTCGACCCCTGGTCGATCCCCCCTCCAGGGGGTCGACATGGGTGTCGACCCACGATCGACCCCTCCCCAGGGGGTCGACATAGGGGTCGACCCCTGGGTCGACCCCCCCTGTAGAACTCCGACCTGGCGCACCTGCTTGTCATGTTGGCTCGGTTTTGGAGGCTTGTGATGATTTTTGAGGGTTCAGATCTATCCTAGGGTTTATCCTATGGCCTAAACTACTCCTAATCTCTATAAAAAGACCCCTAAGCCTACCCTAAACCCTCACAAATCACTCATGCCATGAAGTGCTGCCCAAATGCCAAGTGATCATGGCCTCCATCTCCAATTCCTAGAGACTATGCATTCAAATCGGATTCAAATCAAAAGGTGCAAGCTTGCTACACCAAATCAAAGAGAGATCAACGTTGTTACGCAAATTCCATGACGATTCTTCGACAAAGGAGCCACCTTTCTTCGTTAAGACGGATCATGCTCATTCACTAAGCCTCGCTATGTAAGTTCTAGCTACTTGTAGATTCTAACGGTGGTTCTAATGTGACATAGGATAAAATGAGATGAAATATAAGTATGCTAGCCTATATGAACCTTGTCATGTCTCTTTTGCTTGAACCTATGACTTTGGGCTAAGTTGTAGCGACTTAATCATGCCATTCATGTTATGTTTAATCTAGTGTACCTTGCAAGTTTGAATCTTTACCTATGGAATGTTAGCATGAACCTTTGGGAACCACTTGACTTGTGAAACATGGGCAAAGACTTGACTTTGGGGCTTATGCATGTAAATGAACCCAAACCCCTTATGTATCATTCATGTTTGTGGCCAAATTCACTTATGATACTATGCATGTTTGTGGCCAAATTCCCTTATGAAACTATGCAAGTTTGTGGCCAAATTCCCTTATGATACTATGCATGTTTGTGGCCAATATGTTGACATAATACCCTACTATGTGACTCGCTTCCACTTGGGTTGGAAATACGTTAGGGTAGTTTAGGAAAAACGTGGGTATGACATGGAAAACTTGACATGGGGTTTACATGAGAACATGACATTCATGATACATTTAAATATGGTCATGACACGTGGGAAAACATGGAACTTGAACTAGACATGGGTGGGTTGTAAGTGTAATAAGACACTAGACCAAACATGAAAGTGGCCAACTCGATGTTGGGTTGAGTTTGTAGCATAAATCTACCCGGACCCGCCCGGCTTAACTAGTGGCTACAAACAATAGGATCCAATGTGAGAAGTTGGTCATGTCGCGCTTAAGACCCGAGGTTAGACTAGGTTGTGGTGTAAAACTACCCGGACCCGCCCGGCTTAACTAGTAACCACAACAAGGTCTAATGTGAGTGGTTGAGTGTGCATTAATTAAATTAATGCCACATGATAAGGTTAAGTAAATTTGACTAATGACACTTAACCGATATGACACGAATGGGTAGGTTAAGTGGGACCGGGCTTGATTTCTTAATGACACTTAACCATACAAGACGATTAGGGGATGGGGTCAAGTAATTTACACTTAACTAATCTGACTTGGTAATTAGATGTGATTAAGTAACCTACACTTAACTAATCTAAACACGGTAATTAGATGAGGTTAGGTAACCTACACTTAACTAATTTAAACACGGTAATTCGATGGGGTTAAGTTAAAAACTTAACCAATCTAAACTTGGTAATTCAATGTGGTTAAGTAACCAAAACTTAACCAACTTAAAATGATAATTTAATGGTGTTAAGTAACTTATACTTAATCAATTTTACATGATAATTGATGAGGTTAAGCAACCATACTTAACCAATCTAATGTGAGAACCTGATAGGGTTAAGTCATAAGACCTTTTAAATATACTTAACCATTATAATACAATTAGTGGATGGGGTTAAGTTAACCTATACTTAACCAATCCGACTCGATAATCCGATGAGGTTAGGATAATCTGTGCTTAACCAATCTAACACGATAACCTGATAGGGTTAAGAGAAACTAGTACTTAACCAAATTGACTTGATTGAATAGGGTTAAGTCATGAGCTTCTTGGTATACTTAACCAACTTGTAGGGCTAGGTCTTGGACTTGAATAATTAGCCAATCTTAACATGATTCATAGGCGGGCTAAGCCATGAACCTGAATAACAACACTTAACCCAATAGGCAAAACCCTAGTAGAGGAACTAGGTAGAAAATCGTAGTTAATCAAGGGTAACGGGGAAATGAAGCTAAGTGGTAAAACTTAGTTAAGTATAACTAAGTAATAATTCTTAGCCAAGGACATGGGACTAGTTCATGAATAGATGAGTTACCCGGTACGGTAGGTCGTCGCTTAAAACACGAGGAGGAGCAAATTATCTGACTTAGATAAAGGCTCCAACAAACTGGGTGACGAAGCGGTAGCTTCGGGGGACGTGAGGATACTCTTGGTATCCCTCTGTGAGGTGGCAGATGGTCCATGAAACCCGGTTTCACAGAGGTTAAGGTCTGCGGTAGAAGAGCCAAGAGTATGCCTTGGTTGCTATGCGAGCGACCTAAAGACGGGGATGGATTAGCGTGGAGTCGACGATACTTGATTTTTGCCCTGGATAGCACGTCGTCGACTACCTACCATCTTTAGTCAATCGTGTACGTACGGGAAGGCAAAGAACTCCCAACAGACCATGGTCTTGCTATCGAGTCATGGGTGAGGTTGGCCCATAGGAAAGTGGGGCTATAGTGGGGCCGGGATGTGGTTCTCATACATGATTTTTCTTGGATTGCCTTTCAGTAGTTGAGGGAGGGGTCACGTGGGACCATAGCCACGGGTACAAAAACAGACCTTGATATCTGCATCAGCAGACGACTTAAAGCTCCCGACCGAGTTCCGTATTTCTTGATTTGCCCTGGCACGGAACTCGGATGGCACATTGAGAAACATGTGCGTCTAGACATGGAAAACGATTCATGATACATACACGGGATAAAGGGGTGCGGTTGACGGGTGGCATAATCCCTAGTGGCCCTAGGTGGCTGAACCCAAACCGAGACACGGAAACGTTCATTAGGTAGTATAATCCCTAGTGGTCCTAGGTAACATAAATCCTAAGTGAACACGCGATAGTTCATAGTAAGAAAACATAACCAGATCAAGGGTAGCAGTCCAAAACAACTTCAAGGATAAAATGGTACTGCGTTGAGGTGGTATAGATTTACATGGGAAGCCCGTACGGCCTACGGCAAAGGACAGAACTTATACATGGAAAGAAACATACAAGTTGGGAAAACCTACATATGTTATATATTAGGTTGACATGGACCATTACATGACACTGGGCAAGGGACATCCACAGTTAACACATGACGCAGGTTGGGATACTAGTACGAGAGGTGCAGAGCAAATATACATGATAAATACCTTGGGATGTTATACATGATAAATACCGTGGGATTTTATACATGATAAATACCGTGGGATGTTATACATGATAAATACCGTGGGATGTTATACTTGATAGAAACCTGACGTCGTGATACCTTGATTTATCTTGACACCGTAGTTTATCATGATACCTTAGTTTATCTTGCTCTAGTAGTTCATCCAGTTATCTTGGTTTAGCTTATCTATCTTGTCGGCATCCTTATGTTTACTTTCAGTTTATGCATGTCATGTTACCTTTACCTGTTTTTATACTGGAAGTAGATAGGACTTACCAGTCTTTATGACTGACCCCGTTTTCTTTTGCCTCTTGGTCTTCCGTTTCCCCCCCCAGGTTTCAGGGAGGAAATGATGTTGGTTAGTTCGGACCTCTTATGCTTGAAGGTCATCATGTATAGCTTGGTCTTCTTTTGGCTATGGCTGCTTCACCGCTTTATTTTGGGGAATAATTTATGAAAAGGTTTTATTCTTCTTTACTATTGCAAGATAGGTTTTGATGTATTCTGATGTAAAAGGGCTTTAGACCTTATTTATTAATGATATGAAAGTTGGTTTTACTTCCGCTGTTTTATATATGTTCTGTCTTGTAATATTTCTGTGTATGTTTACCTCGATAATGCTTCACCAAACCTAGTGCATTCCCTTTGTGAGTGACCCTGGCGTAGGTGGGGTGTTACATTTGGTATCAGAGCAGAAGGCTACCAGACTGGGCAAAAGTTTTTAAAAAACCTTCTGAAAATTATTTGAAAAACCGTTTACAAAGAAGCATTTTTCAAGAAAAGTTTTTAAAGGCTATTCCCCAAAAGCCATTAGCACTATCCTTTGATTCCTTGATTGAATCTCTTTTCCTTTCTTTCCTCCATCTGTAGTCACAGTAGTTCTAACTGTGACTAATCTTTGTCTAGACACGTAGGTGTTTTCCGTACGATGGAGGTGGTTCTCGAGAGACCTGTTGCCGTGGTACAAGGAAGGATAATAAGAGTATGGAAAAAGAACGCGAGCTTAAGGATAAGCAACTGGTTGGTATGGCTTGATCCACAAAGGAAGATAAGGACAAGATCAGCGAGAGGGCAATTGTATGCTCTCATTTCTAGCATACCTAAGAGAAATGGTATAGTTTCTGTTAAAGGTTTAGCCTTTCTTTTCTATCATCCCGTCCAGACTTTGTATTGATCATCGCATCATTTAAGTCTGCCTCGATAGTTAAGTCTCTGCACCTTAGTACTAGCATGGTAGAAGATCCCACGTTTGGCCCAAAAATCTGGTTGGAGAGTCGGCCCATTTATTCGTGACTTGTTTGGATTTGAGAACGTCTATGCCAAGTGTTGAGATTAGAAGCAATGCCTCTATTGTTGGGCTATGGATGGATTCTAGGGGTAAAGTGGTTATCCAGTAAGGGCTACCATTCTCGGTTTTGGAAAGAGGGTAGTTAGATTCTCGACTCACCTTGGTGATACCCTCGAAGTCTCGTGTAACCTTTTGGGTTATGTCCTGGTTAGTTACCTAGAATCTCGGGATGCAGTTGTGGGTAATCCGTTCGAATAGAATTCGCCGCTAAGGCGGATGGTTCGTTCCGCTTACGCATGAGTTATGGGAATCACCCTAGTAAGTACTCTTGGCAACATGGATTGGCATCGGCAAACGAGATCCAAAATTCCCTAGTGAATTTTGGAGAGCTTGCATGAGTAAGTGGATACGTTTGAGCCAAGTATACTAGGGAAAGGATAAGTGAAAGTGGAATAAGAGGCGATAATGAAATGAGTTCTAACTCATATCTTGGAAATAGGAATCAAGGAGCTATGAAATCATGGAGTTAAAAAGATGGTCAAGGCACCGAGGAATTAAGCTCAAGGAAACGCGACTTAGAAGACGTAAGGCTAGACACGCGCATCGTACCTCTTTTTAAAGAGTGTATCCTTGATCCCTGGTTTTTCCTGTAGAGCTTGCTCGCATGTTATCTTTTGGTGAATATCCTCTCGGTCCTGTTTCCGTTACAAACCCCGTAAGGAGTTTGTCTTGTTTATCTTCTCGATCCTATCTTGAGAACCTTAGGTAGAATCCTATGGATGTAAACATGTGTTTGAAACATGTTATGATTGATATGGTTGCTAATGGTTGCGAGTGGTTGCTCGTGGATGCGCGAATACACATTAGACACTAGATTGACGCGGTCACATTTCATGTTCCATATGCACGAGTATTTATACTTGTTTATGGATGAAATCGAATGTGTTGTCATGTGGATGTTGCATGTGGATGAATGTTTGTGCATGCATATAGTACTTATATGACTAGGACTATTTGCATACATGTTGGACTCATGGCACTAAACATATTTTGCATTAGGAAGATCATTCAGACCTGATCATTAGCGTTAGCTAAGGAGCATGTACACACACGTTTTGCATACGTTCATATGGCATTAGAAATCGTCTAAGGACAATGGTTGCCTGTGAATGATGTTTTGAGTAGATGGATGATGGATGGTAGGATGCATTCTTCCTAACTTGTAGATTTCGGGGACGAAATCCTTAAAGGAGGGGAGAATGTAACAGCCCGAATTTTAAACAACGTGTTAAGACAAGAATCAAGGCAGAATTAAATTATAAAATCTGAATAAGGATAAATGGGTTGCGCCATTGCGTTCGTCTCGGAAAAATACGCGAAATAGAGTCCGAAATTTCGTAAATCGGAGTCCGTATGACAGAGATATGACCTCGCGAAGTTACACGAAAATTCAAATCCGAAAACAGATTTGGATTCAGCCCAAAAAGAGAAGGCGGGAAAATTCCCGCCAGACACACAGGGTGTCGACCCCTGGGTCGACCCCCCTCCACGGGGTCGACATGGGTGTCGACCCCAGGGTCGACCCCTCCCCAGGGGGTCGACATGGTGGTCGACCCCTGGGTCGACCCCCCCCCTTGTAGAACTCCGACCTGATGCACCTGCTTGTCATGTTGGCTCAGTTTTGGAGGCTTGTGACGATTTTTGAGGGTTCAGATCTATCCTCGGGTTTATCTTACGGCCTAAACTACTCCTAATCTCTATGAAAAGACCCCTAAGCCTACCCTAAACCCTCACAAATCACTCATGCCACGAAGTGCTGCCCAAATGCCAAGTGATCATGGCCTCCATCTCCAATTCCTAGAGACTATGCATTCAAATCGGATTCAAATCAAAAGGTGCAAGCTTGCTACACCAAATCAAAGAGAGATCAACGTTGCTACGCAAATTCCATGACGATTCTTCGACAAAGGAGCCACCTTTCTTCGTCAAGACGGATCATGCTCATTCACTAAGCCTCGCTATGTAAGTTCTAGCTACTTGTAGATTCTAACGGTGGTTCTAATGTGACATGGGATAAAATGAGATGTAATATAAGTATGCAAGCCTATATGAACCTTATCATGTCTCTTTTGCTCGAACCTATGACTTTGGGCTAAGTTGTAGCGACTTAATCATGCCATTCATGTTATGTTTAATCTAGTATACCTTGCAAGTTTGAATCTTTACCTATGGAATGTTAGCATGAACCTTTGGGAACCACTTGACTTGCGAAACATGGGCAAAGACTTGACTTTGGGGGTTATGCATGTAAATGAACCCAAACCCCTTATGTATCATGCATGTTTGTGGCCAAATTCACTTATGATACTATGCATGTTTGTGGCCAAATTCCCTTATGAAACTATGCATGTTTGTGGCCAAATTCCCTTATGATACTATGCATGTTTGTGGCCAATATGTTGACATAATACCCTACTATGTGACTCGCTTCCACTTGGGTTGGAAATACGTTTGGGTAGTTTATGAAAAACGTGGGTATGACATGGAAAACTTGACATGGGGTTTACATGAGAACATGACGTTCATGATACATTTAAATATGGTCATGACACGTGGGAAAACATGGAACTTGAACTAGACATGGGTGGGTTGTAAGTGTAATAAGACACTAGACCAAACATGAAAGTGGCCAACTCGAGGTTGGGTTGAGTTTGTAGCATAAATCTACCCGGACCCGCCCGGCTTAACTAGTGGCTACAAACAATAGGATCCAATGTGAGAAGTTGGTCATGTCGCGCTTAAGACCCGAGGTTAGACTAGGTTGTGGTGTAAAACTACCCGGACCCGCCCGGCTTAACTAGTAACCACAACAAGGTCTAATGTGAGTGGTTGAGAGTGCATTAATTAAACTAATGCCACATGATAAGGTTAAGTAAATTTGACTAATGACACTTAACCGATATGACACGAATGGGTAGGTTAAGTGGGACCGGGCTTGATTTCTTAATGACACTTAACCATACAAGACGATTAGGGGATGGGGTTAAGTAATTTACACTTAACTAATCTGACTTGGTAATTATATGGGATTAAGTAACCTACACTTAACTAATCTAAACACGATAATTAGATGAGGTTAGGTAACCTACACTTAACTAATCTAAACACGGTAATTCAATGGGGTTAAGTTAAACACTTAACCAATCTAAACTTGGTAATTCAATGTGGTTAAGTAACCAATACTTAACCAACTTAACATGATAATTTAATGGTGTTAAGTAACTTATACTTAATCAATTTTACATGATGATTGATGAGGTTAAGCAACCATACTTAACCAATCTAATGTGAGAACCTGATAGGGTTAAGTCATAAGACCTTTTAAATATACTTAACCATTATAATACAATTAGTGGATGGGGTTAAGTTAACCTATACTTAACCAATCCGACTCGATAATCCGATGAGGTTAGGATAATCTGTGCTTAACCAATCTAACACGATAACCTGATAGGGTAAAGAGAAACAAGTACTTAACCAAATTGACTTGATTGAATAGGGTTAAGTCATGAGCTTCTTGGTATACTTAACCAACTTGTAGGGCTAGGTCTTGGACTTGAATACTTAGCCAATCTTGACATGATTCATAGGCGGGCTAAGCCATGAACCTGAATAACAACACTTAACCTAATAGGCAAAACCCTAGTAGAGGAACTTGGTAGAAAATCGTAGTTAATCAAGGGTAAAGGGGAAATGAAGCTAAGTGGTAAACATTAGTTAAGTATAACTAAGTAATAATTCTTAGCCAAGGACATGGGACTAGTTCATGAATAGATGAGTAACCCGGTACGGTAGGTCATCGCTTAAAACACGAGGAGGAGCAAATTATCTGACTTAGATAAAGGCTCCAACGAACTGGGTGACGAAGCGGTATCTTCGGGGGACATGAGGATACTCTTGGTATCCCTCTGTGAGGTGGCAGATGGTCCATGAAACCCGGTCTCACAGAGGTTAAGGTCTGCGGTAGAAGAGCCAAGAGTATGCCTTGGTTGCTATGCGAGCGACCTATAGACGGGGATGGATTAGCGTGGAGTCGACGATACTTGATTTTTGCCCTGGATAGCACGTCGTCGACTACCTACCATCTTTAGTCAATCGTGTACGTACGGATAGGCAGAGAACTCCCAACAGACCATGGTCTTGCTATCGAGTCATGGGTGAGGTTGGCCCATAGGAAAGTGGGGCTATAGTGGGGCCGGGATGTGGTTCTCATACATGATTTTTCTTAGATTGCCTTTCAGTAGTTGAGGGAGGGGTCACGTGGGACCATAGCCACGGGTACAAAAACAGACCTTGATATCTGCATCAGCAGACGACTTAAAGCTCCCGACCGAGTTCCGTATTTCTTGATTTGCCCTGGCACAGAACTCGGATGGCACATTGAGGAACATGTGCATCTAGACATGGAAAACGATTCACGATACATACGCGGGATAAAGGGGCGCGGTTGACGGGTGGCATAATCCCTAGTGGCCCTAGTTGGCTGAACCCAAACCGAGACACGGAAACGTTCATTAGGTAGTATAACCCTAGTGGTCCTAGGTGACATAAATCCTAAGTGAACACGCGATAGTTCATAGTAAGAAAACATAACCAGATCAAGGGTAGCAGTCCAAAACAACTTCAAGGATAAAATGGTACTACGTTGAGGTGGTATAGATTTAGATGGGAAGCCCGTACGGCCTACGGCAATGGACTGAACATATACATGGGAAGAAACATACAAGTTGGGAAAACCTACATATGTTATATATTTAGTTGACATGGACCATTACATGACACTGGGCAAGGGACATCCATAGTTAACACATGACGCGGGTTGGGATACTAGTACGAGAGGTGCAGAGAAAATATACATGATAAATACCTTGGGATGTTATACATGATAAATACCGTGGGATGTTATACATGATAAATACCGTGGGATGTTATACATGATAGATACCTTGGGATAATATACTTGATAGAAACCTGACGCCGTGATACCTTGATTTATCTTGACACCGTAGTTTATCATGATACCTTAGTTTATCTTGCTCTAGTAGTTCATCCAGTTATCTTGGTTTAGCTTATCTATCTTGTCGGCATCCTTATGTTTACTTTCAGTTTACGCATGTCATGTTACCTTTACCTGTTTTTATACTGGAAGTAGATAGGACTTACCAGTCTTTATGACTGACCCCGTTTTCTTTCGCCTCTTTGTCTTCCGTTCCCCCCCCAGGTTTCAGGGAGGAAATGATGTTGGTTAGTTCGGACCTCTTATGCTTGAAGGTCATCGTGTATAGCTTGGTCTTCTTTTGGCTATGGCTGCTTCACCGCTTTATTTTGGGGAATAATTTATGAAAAGGTTTTATGCTTCTTTACTATTGCAAGACAGGTTTTGATGTATTCTGATGTAAAAGGGCTTTAGACCTTATTTATTAATGATATGAAAGTTGGTTTTACTTCCGCTGTTTTATATATGTTCTGTCTTGTAATATTTCTGTGTATGTTTACCTCGATAATGCTTCACCAAACCTAGTGCATTCCCTTTGTTAGTGACCCTAGCGGAGGTGGGGTGTTACACAATATATATAAAGTGGAAGTGGATTTGAATCAAAATTGTATTTGGAATATTTCGATGTTGGATTCCGTGATTATACAGATATTGTTATGGGAATTTGAAAGATACATTTATATCATTATTTCCACTACGGTATTTGTTAGTTTCAGAATTTGATATTGAATATAAGCCGATATATTTTCTATTCAGAGCCTTGTATTTAATATCAAATGTGATTTGGGTTTGTCGTGAATCGTATTTTAGGTGACATTAGTTCTTTAACCCAGTTAAAGACAGTATATTGATTTTTGAAAAGATTAAAACTAAGTGAAGTTTAATGAATCTTTAATTAGATTGAAATGTGAATTGATAACTTAAATTAACAAATCTGAAAAGTGATCGAGAATGGAGTACCACCAGTTTAGCTCCAAAGCGATAGTTAAATCTTTAATTAGATTTGAACGTGAAATGGTAATTAATTTTACTGATAACACTGTGGTGTTAGATATGGAGTATTACCAGTTTTGCTCCATGGGATGAATAGGTTGGGATTGGGAAATAAAATAAATAATTACTTCGGTGTGGTTCGCTAATCCCAACTAGTTTGGAAAACCATAACATGGTTTGAAATGATATCCAAAGGAAGATTAAAGAATAAATTTAGAAGAACTTATCTTAGATAAAATTAATGGGAACCTTTCCCTAAGAATGTGATTTTGTGAATAAAAGAATATTCTGAATTGGAATGAGGCATATGTTGTGTTTGTGTAACACGTGCTTATTATATACGCGGGTTATTCAGAAAGACCGGGTTTATCCCATTCTGAATAACTGATTCGACGTTGTGTCGAAGATGAAGATGGTGGTTGAAGACCAGAAGTCTTCACATCATTTGGGTGATTACTGATGATCTCGAGTGGGCTGTACACCCAAGATGAGGGAAACAGTTGGTGATCGTCCAGACGTACTTAGAGATCGATGGATATGCGAGGAAAGTGCCTCCGGTTTCGCTCAGACCCAGAACGAACTTGTAAATGGATTGTGTGTCTGACATTGGATTTTATTCTGTGTTGATTGATCTCTATTAAATATACATCTGTTTGGCGGCAGAGAATTTATTCTCTTACTTAACGCCCTTCTCTGAGACGTACGAGCTCAGAGGTTGTATATCGATGGACATCAGTCATATGGAGTGAATTGCCAGTGTGGCACGCGTAAGTGGCAATTGATCAATGCTTCTGTTGAAAAGCAAAGTCTTGTGGTTGATGATCAAAGCACAGCCTGTGTGGCATAGCTTTGTGTATAACGTGAATTCGCGGGCCTCACACTTCGGTATGAGTCAAAAACGGGATAGTTACTACAGGGAGAGCACGACGTTTCTTTCTAGCTAGTGGTGGTGTCAGTGACCTACCAGCCCTGACATTTATATACTTTTCACCCATGTGGTTGTTGGAAATGAGGCGCCTCGGATATAGGTCTGTTAGGACCGGGAAACGTGTGTTCAGGAATTGCCAATCCTCAAAAGTAAGAGAGGACCGGCCCTGAAGATCCAAGGATTGCTGTGTGCGGTCCTAGGGCATTTGCTAGAGTGTCTCGAACGGAGAGGAGCTTGCCCCTTGCCTCGACTAATGATGGAAATCCAATTTCCAATACATGATATTGCGGTTTTATTTGTAGAGCCTAATATGGCGATATGATAGATGGTACCCATGCCGCCTATGATTGATATTTATGATTGGAATTGTTTTGACACTATACACTTATAATAGTATCAAATGATTTGTTTTAAACGTACCAAGCATGTTTGGCTATTATAAGGGAAAACTCTATCCTCCGGCTTGCGTTTCATTGTGTTATGGGACCTGGGTCTTATAATAGCTTCATTTTTCCAAAAAGCATTGCGTTGTTTTGTTATATGCACTAGTGTTCTTGGGAGGAAACCCGTTCCGTGTTATACGGCGTGGCCCCTTGAATTACTCTCTTTTAAAGTAAAGTTTTAAATAACTATTTTAGTTCTCACACCAGTCACATGACTGACCTAGAATTTATTGTTTTAACCTAAACTCTGGGTGCCCCTATTTTCCGCACGGGCAGCTAGTAGTTTTGGTTTTGCAGATTTATATTCACAGGATCCTGATTTACAGCTGGAACGATGCTCGGAAAGCTCTGTATCCTTGCATTACTTCTAGTTATGTTTTTGTATTATTTTCCGCTGCGATGTATTTAAATGTTATTTAAATCTCTGATATTTTCTGTGTAATATTTATTCATACTCTGTATATTCTTGTATCTGATGGAATTGTTGAAATATACAATGAAATGTTCTTCCGTCTGCGTTCTGATTTGTCCTGTTCTCAAAACGATCAGGGGTTTTGAACGGTCTTAGTCGGTTTAACGATAGATTCGAATCGAGCGAAATTCCTTACTGTTACAGATGCATTTGACTAGGTAATCCAAGTCCAAATGGGTGAGAGTAGTATTAGTTTAAGTCTCGAAAGATTTTGTGTAACGATCATTGAATTATATGGAGAGGAGTATTTACGATCTCTAACGCAAAGCAATGCCAACAAACTAAAAAAAACTGGAGCCAAAAGAGGATTTATCGGGATGTTAGGTAGTCTGGACTATACGCATTGATAATGGAAAAATTGTCCCACGTCATGGCATGGCCAATTTATTGGACACTACTCCGAAGCGACAATGATACTTGAAGTTGTTGCTTCACGTTATCTTTGGTTTTATTATGCGTTTTCCAAATGTCCTAGTTCCATGAAGGATATTAATGTATTGCACGAATCACACTTGTTTAAGTTCCTTACACATGAAAAAACACTTACATGTAATTTCAGTATTGCAAGAAATGTGTATAACATGGGGTACTATTTAGCAGATGGCATATATCCTTTTGGGGTACCCTCGTCCAAACTATTTTAGACCCAGAGATGGAAAATAAAAGTATTTTGCTAAAAGGCAGGAGGCAGCAAGAAAAGACATAGTACGTGCTTTTGGGTTTTGCAAGCAAGGTTTGTCATTGTTAGAAACCCAATCAAATTGTTCAAGCCATAGACTCTGAGCAACATAATGCGAGCATGTATTATATTACACAATATGATCACTGAAGAAGAAAATGGAAAATTACCATCTTAGTTACGATCCAGATAACACCGCGGCAGTTGTTGCTGATAGAAATCCATCAACTATTGAGGTTTTTTGAGTTGCTTGCGTAAAATAAGATCTATAAAGATACATCAAAATCTACAAGATAATCCGGTTGAACATTTATGGTATCTGAATGGTAATGCTCAGATGTAGTATATGCTTTGGTTGAACTATTTTTTTGTTATAGTACTTAATTCTTGTTTCCTACTTTGTTCTATTGTTTAGTTAAGTATATTTTGTTAGGAAATGGGGAATACATATCTTGAGGCAAAACTAACACTAAAAGGGGGGGAGGGGGTGAATAGTGCTTTTAAGAAATTTAAGAAAATCTAAAACTTATATGATCTACTATATGAATCACACACCACAGAGATGATCATAGACACAGAATCAAACACAAACAGAAAAATAAAAAAATGCAGAAAAGGAAAGAACACACTGTGTAACAACCCGAAAATCTGGGCCAGTTTAAAATTTTTATTCTGGCAATTTTAGCGAATTTTGAATATTTAAAATGAATTATTTTAAATAATATCGACGAGAAATTTATTTTGAATGGAATTAGAACGTATATATTATATACGTCGTTGTTAGAATATAAATAATTATATATAATTATAAAAGGGAATTGAAAATGGCGCGGTAGTTCGATAATTCGATTTCAAACTTCAATTGAATGTACCGGGTGCAAAACAATCCGGATTTTAGTGAAACCAAAAATGATAGGATCTAATTGATAATATCTTTCTATCGAATCCGATAAACCCAAATTTCATAGCGGGAATCAAAAGATATGTCCAGTTGAAAATTCTGAATAGTCGCTATGGAATTCAGGCCCTTAAAAATAGACATTTTGCAAACGATCTCGGATTTCGACGAAACCAGTTTTGTTGGGTCCGTGATGTCAAGTTATTGCTAGATTCCAAATTTCATAATTTTTCGAATCAATATGTGAGCGTGGCAAAGGAAAACGCGTTTGACCAATTTCAGTTGATTTTAATCGACTGGAAATTGGCCATTTTTCCAACGGTCTCGGAATTCGACGAAATTAGTTTTGTTAGGACCGTATCGTCAATACGAAGCTAGAAAATATTTTTCTGGAATTTTTCTAGTTAGTATGTGACCCCAGTAATTTGAAATGTACGTTTAAAATTCAATATAGTGATTTAAATGAAAATTTAACGAAAACTGATTGTAACAGCCGAATCAGCTTACGATACATAACCCATTGTGTTCGGAATGGGGGTAAAACGCTATAGACGACAGGCGGTGGATTTGATTCTGAGTTCAAAATAAAAGTCAACTTTTTGAAATGCAATTAAATAAAATAAATAAATAAGTATATAACCCTAGTCAAACCCTAGTTTCTTTATCCCCGTGGTCAAACCCTCTCCAAGCCGTCAGCCCCAAAACCGAATGGCCCCAAACGCACTAAATTTCTTCAAACGAATTCGCAAATTCCACTCAATATTATCATACATTTATAAAGCAAAAATGAAAGAGAGTTTAAGGAGCTTCGATTTCGTATGGTTGTGATCATGTATCGCTGTAGGATTTAGTGACAATCGCAACTCAAAGTGGCGAACTTCGAGCGAATTTCTGGAGGTGTGGGGACCACCGAGCGTGGTGTGACGAAGGGCGAGGGTGGCTCTTCCATAGGCGATTCGAGGGAGTGTCTCTGATCATCCTCCGGTGGTGCGGATTAGGGGGTGCGGTGGTTTCTAGTTGCGAACGATGGGTTCCTGATGTCGGCGAGAAATCATTGAAGAAGGAAGAAGGTGAGTTTAACTTTATTAAGTGATTTAAATTGAAAGATAAAAATTAGCATTGCCTGAAAAATAAAATGTATTTGCTTTGAAAAATAAAATGTATTTGCCTGAAAAATAAAATGTATTTGCTTTGAAAAATAAAATGTATTTGCTTTGAAAAATAAAATGTATTTGCTTTGAAAAATAAAATGTATTTGCTTTGAAAAATAAAATGTATTTGCTTTGAAAAATAAAATGTATTTGCTTTGAAAAATAAAATGTATTTGCCTGAAAAATAAAATGTATTTGTCTTAGAAAAATAAAATCACTTTGTTTAGAAATTTTGTTTGAATATGAAATATATACTATAGTTTAAAATATGATCATTTATATATAGTTTGAAAGAATAAAAATATGAATTCTATATGATAGGGATTCAATTGTTAATTGGCTAAAAGTATAAAATGTCGATTTTAAAAGTATAAAGATGTCTATTTTGAAAATAAAAGTAGAACTATTTTGAAAATAAAAGTAGAACTATTTTGAAAATAAAAGTAGAACTATTTTGAAAGTAAAAGTAAAACTGTTTTGAAAGAGGATGAAGAAATATGATTTTGTTTATGTAGAGAATTAAAAATATAATTTTTACATGATAGAAATGTTAAAAATACCATTTTTATATGTGTAGAAGAATAAAAATGTGATCTTTATAATGATATATTCGAAAAGGAGAAATCTTTATAGTTGAAAAGGCGAGATCTTTATATATAGAATAACGATGTAAAAATAGAATTTTTATCTATATAGTAGCGGTGTGAAAATAACATTTTATCCATATAGCGTGAAAGTAAAAATGTGATTTTTATGTATTGAACACCGAAGTAAAAATTCGATTTTTACATATGTAGTGACTACGGGCGACGAAAGTGATAAGAGGCGAGAATGATGAAGATTTCTATCAAAGAAGAGTCAAGAGGATTGGATAGCTATCGGTGAGAATTTCTCACCTTTCAAATTTATTTTCTAGTTATATATATATACTAGGATGCAGACGGTGTTTAGTAGCACCCGACACAATCGTCCACAGACCATGGACTTGTTTGTTTGGTTGCATAGATTAGTTGAATTATTTGTTTGAATTGAATTGTTTGGTGGGATGAAATTGATTTGATTGATGTGTGAATGGCGTGGGCCTTCAGTAGACCGGGGACAAGGCTAGGCCTCGTCCCGTTTCTAGTATCGTGCCGTTATGCCGCCGAAATTTTCTAAAATATGTTAGAAAAATGAAAATATCATTTTATTTAAATAATGAACTGAATAGAAATTCATATGTTAGAATAAAATGTTTTATCGTTAAAATATATAATTTTTAACGTGAAGTGAATAGAATAAAATATTCATTTACAAACCGGACGGTTTGTTTATGTACACTGATTTGACTGACATTGATTGGGTCGATAAATTTTACACATCGCCCAACTGCACAAATAAAATCTGTGTTTGATTGTTTGAAACCCCACACGGGTGTTGGGATGAAATTTGAGGTTCACTCATCCTGATTGATTGAATATGTCGATCGATTGATTGACAGGCTGTTATAAGCGTTAGATATCTATATTTGATGCTTATACAGTGTAGTGCACTTTGGTTGATGGTTGATTATTTTTCAATGCTATGATATACATGTGTTGTATGAAAATCCATATAATTAACTTTATATGGTAATTGATTGGGTCTCATTCCAATTTGAAAATTAAAGAATATTATAAAATAAAAGTTTATGTGTTGACAGTACTCATTCATTGAGATTGGTCATGTGTTGAACGAAATATTTTAATATTAAAATTTACATCTTTATCGATATAAAATAAAAGTTCATGTGTTGACAGTACTCATTCATTGAGATTGGTCATGTGTTGAACGAAATATTTTAATATTAAAATTTACATCTTTATCGATATAAAATAAAAGTTCATGTGTTGACAGTACTCCTTCATTGAGATTGGTCATGTGTTGAACGAAATATTTTCATAATAACAACTATTTTGAAAATAGAAATTTATGAAGCCGTGTTGATTAGATTGACGCCATTTTGACGGGAACGATATTTATATCGATTTTAAACGATTTCGAAATGAATTGAATTGAAAACGATTTCGAAATGAATTGAATTGAAAACGAATTCAAAATGAATTGAAAACGATTTCGGAATGAAATGAATTGAAAACGATTTCGAAATGAATTGAATTGAAAACGAATTCAAAATGAATTGAAAACGATTTCGAATAGAAATGAATTGAAAACGATTTCGAATAGAAATGAATTGAAAACGATTTCGAAAGGAATTGAAAACGATTTCAAATTGAATTGAAAGCAAATTGAAATGAATTCAAATTGAATAGAAATTTGAATTGAATAGAAATGAATTTTAAAACGAATTTATAAAGAAGAATTCAATTTTGATTTGAATTGAAATGGAAGTTGAAATTGCTTTTGAAATGAAATTAAAACGATTTATAAAATTTGTTTTAAATAGTAATCGACGAAATATATATTATATATATTATATATATAATATAATGGCCTGAATAGAACGCGCCGCGCCGCGGCAGTTCGTGAATTTCGACCATTTATTTCAAACGGGCATTACGGGAGATCCGACCGTCGGATTCTCCTAAAACCGGAACCGTTGGGTTCGTATCGAAAAGAGTTTTCTAACGAATATTAGAAATTTGAAATCTAACGGTTGGATTTGGAATTATGTCCAAATCAAATTCGAAAAAGGTCGCTGTAAGTGCAGTTCGATGGCCATTGATGGAAATCGACCGTACGGGCCTTGATAAAATTATTAAAAATAGTAATAATTTATGTAAAATCATAAGAAATGATTTAGAAAGAATTGGGATGAAAAACTCCCTATTTGAAAAGATAAAAATAGATTTTTATCGAAATGAACTAGTTTTGAACTAGAATTAAAATTCTATTTATTTTTAAATAAATAAATTGAATTAGGAAAAGGGTTTTAAAAATAACCAGAATATCCAATGATTGCATTGGAGTGGATTTGAATCGAAATTGTCTTCGGAATATTTCGATGTTGGAATTCGTGATTATACAGGTGTTGTTATGGAAATTTGAAAGATATATTGGTATCGTTATTTCCAATACGACATTTGTTAATCGTAGAATTTGATATTGAATATAAGCCGGGATATTTTCTATTCATAGCCTCGTATTTAATATCAAATGTGATTTGGGTTTGTCGTGAATGGTGTCTTCACTAACACTGTTCTTGAACCCAGTTGAGAAAAGATTAAATCTTTTTATTTAGATTTAATGAAGTGTACCAATTAAATGATATTTAATTGGAATTGAATTGATATTGATTTTTGGGTTTATCGTGGACAGTGTTTTAAATAACACTCGTTCTTTAACTCGATCATTAATGAAATGTGATTTTGGGTTGTCGTGAACGGTATCTTCAATAATACAGTTCTTAGACCTAAAGGAGTTAAGAAAATCAGAAACTAACTGGAGATTAGTTAAGTTGAATAGTTTTCGAGGTATTGATCTGATGTTGGTTTCGGCCTTCGGGATTAATACTTAGGGAATTGCTCACTTGCTAATTTACAATTAGGGACTGATGGAAATGTGATGTGATTTTGGGTTTATCGTGAACCGTGTTTTAAATGACACTGATTCTTTAACCCAGTCATAGATTAATACTAAGTGGAGTTTTAATGAATCTTTAATTAGATTGAAGCGAGCGAGAATGGAGTATCGCCAGTTTTGCTCCAAAGCGATAGTTAAATCTTTAATTAGATTTGAACGTGAAATGGTAATTAATTTTACCGATAACACTGTGGTGTTAGATATGGAGTATTACCAGTTTTGCTTCATGGGATGAATAGGTTGGGATTGGGAAATAAAACAAATAATTACTTCGTAGTGGTTCGCTAATCTCGACTAGTTGGTAAAACCATAATTTGGTTTTAAACGACATCCAAAGGAAGATTACAGGATAAATTTTAAAAGATTTATCTTGGATAAAATTAATGGGAACCTTTCCCTAAGAATGTGGAATTTAGAAACTAGCTATAGGTTGGCTAAGAAGAATGGTTTCCTGGGTATTGATCTGATGTTGGTTTCGGCCTTCGGGGTTAATGTTTGGAAAATTGTTCTCTTGCTAATTTGCGGTTAGTGACTAATGAATTGGAATGAGGCGTATGCTGTGTTTGTGTAACATTCGTTTTAATATACGCGGGTTGTTCGGGAAGGCCGGGTTTATACCCATTCTGAATAACCGATTCGACGATAAGTCGAAGATGAAGACGATGGTCGAAGACCGGAGGTCTTCACGTCGTTTGGGTAATTACTGATAATCTTGATTGGGCTGTACACCCAAGAAGATGGAAACAGTTAGTGATCGTCCAGACGTACTTGGAGATCGATGGAGATGCGGGGTACTAGGTGCCTCCGGTTTCGTTCAGACCCAGAACGAACTTGTAAATGGATGGTGTGTCTGACATTGTATTCCTTTATATTGTATTTGTTGATCTCTGCTAAATATATATCTGTTTGGCGGCGGAGAATTTATTCTCTTGCTTAACGCCCTTCTCTGAGACATATGAGCTCAGAGGTTATATATTGGCAGAAATCAGTGATACGATATGGATTGATAGTGTGGCATACTGAGATGCAGTGATCCAGACTTTTGTTGAAAAGCAAAGTTTGGTGGTTGATGATCAAAGCGCAGCTAATATAGCATGGCTTTGTGTATAGCGTTGATCCGCGAGCCTCACAGCCCGGGATGGTGGTAAACTGATGGTTTGATCAGTATACATTTTTAGTGTAGTGGATTCGGTCGACCGATATTGAGCTTCGTGCTCGGAGGGATAGAGTAAGCGGTGTTTTCTCTTGCTGGGACGTAAGCCGTGGTGATACTTGAGTCCCAAAAAGTGCGGATGTGCATAGCGGTGTTTTCTCTCGCTGAGACGTAAGCCACGGTGATTTGTACTACGCGATAGATCTTTCGAATCAGGAACCACCATGATGGAAATCCAATTTCCAATACGTGTATTTCGGCTTTATTTGTAGAGCCTAGTATGGCGACATAGTGGGATGGGGCACTCATGCCGTCTATGATTTATATTTATGATTGAAATTGTTTTGACACTATACACTTATTATAGTATCAAATGATTTGTTTTTAAACGTATCAAGCATTCTTTGGCTGTTATAAGGGAAAACCCTATCCTCGGCTGCGTTGCATTGTGTGATGGGACCTGGGTCTTATAACAGCTTCATTTTTCTTTATTTAGCATTGCGCTGTTTGTTTTATGCACTGGTATTCTTGGGAGGAAACCCGTTCCGTGTTATACGGCGTGGTCCCTTGATTTACCTAACTTTAAAATAAAGATTAACTGTTTTAGTTCTCACACCAGTCCCATGACTGACCTGGAGTTTATTGTTTTAACCTAAACTCTGGGTGCCCTTATTTTGACACGGGCAGCTAGTAGTTTCGGTTTTGCAGATTTATATTCACAGGATCCTGGTTTACAGCTGGAACGATATCCGGAAAGCTTTGTATCCGTATATCTACTTCTAGTTGTGTATTGTATTATTTTCCGCTGCTATGTATTTAAATGTAATTTAAATCTCTGATATTTCTGTGTAATATTCTTTTATACTCTGTGTATTCTTGTAATCTGATGCACTGTTGTAATATACAATGAAATGTTCTTCTGTATGCGTTCTATTTTGTCGTGTTCTCAAACGATAGGGCGTTTCGAACGGTCTGGGTCGGTTTAGCGACTGGTTCGGACCGAGCGAAATTCCTTGCCGTCACACACTGGATTTTACGCTGATTTGGATTACTCCTACGTCCAGTCCCATGCAATGCTAGATTTCGCAGAGTTTTATTACTTTATTAATATCGAAGTACAATCCCCTTGATTTCACGGCTACAAGTATAACACTGATTCAAACACCCTTGTTTTCACGGCTACAAGGTTAACACTGATTCCACACCCTTGATTTCACTGCTATAAGGTTAACATCGATTCCTTTTCTTGATTTTAGGGCTACAAGTTGCACACCCTTTCCCAAAAAATCCCAAATGATTACAACATCCCTATAACTCTTCAATAGCACTTCAATTCAGAGAATAATGAGTAGAGAGTGAGAAGAGAAGAAGTTTTATGTAATTAGAATAAAAATCGGCACAGTAGAGGTGTATAAATCAATAAAAAATGAAATAATAATGGAGAAATGAAAATGGGTGAAGTTGGAGAAGAAGAATGGTTAAAAAATCCAAATTCAACCGCTATTTATAAGATTTGAAAGGTTGCAACGCTTCTAGAATGTTACAAATGGTGAAAAGACATTTCCTTTCAAAATTGAAATTGTGACAGTTGTATGTCGACATATGTATATACGTATGTCAACATATGCACTTTAAAATTTTGAATTCTGAATATTTTCAAGTATTTAACTATATATAATTCTTGAATTAAAACATAGTGATATAAATGAGTATTATAAAGTATAAAATCATATGAAAACATAAATATAAATTATATAAGCATATTTATAAAATTATAAGGTTTAAAACTATATAAATATAAATATATACAAGTATATAACTATATATAAACTTATAGCTTTAAAACTTTTGTTTGAAATCAAAAGTAAGATAGAAAACTATTTAAACTTAGAAATAGAATTTGAAATTTGAAAATCAGAAACAATTTGAAAAATAGAATTTAAAATTTGAACCTGGAGTGCTATTTAGAGTCTTACATATGGAATAGACTTTATTACTATATTTGTCTTGAACCCTTGAATTCTTGATAACTTGATTACTCATGAGTCATGAATCTTCTCTTAATTCTGAATCTCTTGAATCTCTAAAACTGTGCAGTCTTTAGTATTTAAGTCATGTATACAAACCCTGCATATATATGTATACATATTCTAGATAGAGATGTTAGTATATATTTTATAATCATTGATAATTGAAATCAGGTTGTTGTCATCTAAACTCCATTCTCCAATAATCTCCCCCTTTTTGATGATGATAACCTTAGTTTATAAAATATTCGTACCTATTCATACCTGTTGATTCTGATCCTTCTAATACTCCCCCGTCAATATGAATCCTATATACTCTACTTAAACTAAGTCTATATTCTACAATTCCCCCCCCTTTGGTATTATCAAAAAGAAATTCTAAGAATACTCCCTCTAAATCTATGATATAAATGTTTCTAATATAACTAACTCATATTCTATAATATCTTTATATCCATATATCTCCCTCTAAATCTATGATTCTAAGCCTAAAATATTATAACTCCTCCTAAAATTATGAATATAATAGTCTAACAAACTAAATAGAAGGATAATAAACAAAGCAATCCAATCAATATTCATAATCAATCCAAACAAACAATCCAAATAAGTAATTCAAGTAAGCAATTCGAACAATCAATCTAAACAATCTAAACCGAATCAACTAAACCAAAAATATATGTCAATTCAAAAACACTTCTTGAACCTTCAACTAATCCTAGAAACTAAAAAACTCCCCCTTAATCTAATATAAGACTAAACCTAGCGTAAACTCTAATTCCCTTAAAACTATAATAAGACTTTAATCTAGACTAAGAAATAATTCAGATAAGATATCCTTAAAACTACAATGCAACTTAAATTTATTTAAGTCAAGTAATGAAGTCAATTTAATCCAAACAATCAACCAATTTAAGTTTTGTTGTCACAAAACACCAATTCGAATAAAGCCAAGCATTTCTTGTAACTTCTATTTATCATAGAACCTGAAAAGGTCCTATAAACCACAAATGCATAAGTATATTTCTAACACACCTATCAATCACTAATGAAATTCAACAATGTCAAACAGGTCAATCAAGTTATTCATGTCAAACAAATCAGACAAGTCAGTTAAGTCTAACAATTCAAACAAGTCAATTAATTTAAACAAATATGTTGTGTATTTAATTTATAATCTTATTTATTTCTAATTAGATAAAAAATTATCATACAGTATACATGTTGTAACGACCCAGATTTTCAGCCGTTGAACTCTGAATATTTAAATTGGTTTAAATATTTTAATTGAACTATATAAAGGATTTTATAACGAATTTATTTATAAAACGAAGTTTGAACGTATAATTTATAATATAATTATAAATCGAGTTCGAAATCGCACGGCAGTTTGTAATATAGAGTTTTGAACTTCAACTGAAGATACAGAACTCGTTATAAATCGGATTTCTGTGAAACAAGACACGTTGGAACCGTATTAATTATAATTTTCATATGAAAGAGAAAAATCTAGATTTCGTGTTATAATTTGTTAATTATGGCCAAACCAAAATTTGAAATAGTCGCTGTGGAAAATCGTTATTTAAATTATACGTGTTAAAATAGCCGTTTTGCAAATGGACTCAGATTTCGACGAAATCAGTTCCATTGGGACCGTATCGTTAAATTATTGTACGGTGTTGAGTGGCATGGAAAACCGATGTCGTATGTGACCACGGTAGCCGTAAACGCTCGTTCAGTGCAATTAAATTAATTCAACTGAATAAAGGGATATTAGAATGTAACTTGAACAGACGATCGAATCAGGCCACGAAACCAGTTCCAGTGAGTTCGTAGCGTCGGATATAGTCAGGATAGGTATATAGTTTGTTATTTTAGAGATCGACAAATTTGGCGTTCAGAAGGGCATTGCGGTACGCGCCAAAAAAACAGTCTACCGGGGCAACAGTCTCGGAATGCGACGAAACTAGTGCCATTGGGTTCGTATCGAAAAGTTATTATCGATGTTCGCAGTTTCAAGTTGTTTTGATTTATCTGGGGATCATGAAAAATTTAAACGCGTGTTGATTTCTGGTTTTATAAAGGAAATTTTTCCAAACGATGTCGGAATTCGACGAAACTTGTCCCGTTGGATTCAGAATACCTTTTTACACCAAGATAAGCTTTTTTATCAGTTAACAGAAGTAAATCTTTAAATTTCTATATTACATTCATAGTTGAGAAATATGGACACAGTTCATAATATAGGGACCATCCTATTTATATTAAATAAAACTGCTGTCTATGATCAAAAGTTCATATGCCTACCCTGTATTGGATTAAACAACACTATCTGCCACTGCTAGACACATTAATGCACATGATACGCTGAAAACAATTCACATGCCTACTGAATAAACATGCAGACCTATGCTATTATACCCGTGCTCCCCAAGTAACAATAGCCGTGTTCCCCAAACCAAAACTTGTCGTGCCAATCAAACCACTTAGTTTCGTGTTTGCCAAGCCATTAGATGCGTGGGTGCCAAACTGTCTTCCTCTTTATAAATACTGTTTCTCCCCACCTCATTTCCATTTTTCTGAGATCCAACACACCATGAATGACGACCTTTCCCCTTTCCGATACTCATCTCCATTGATTCCCTCATTTTTTTTTCTTTTCGACACTGTGTCTGAAGAGGAGAGCTGGCCTAGGTGAGCTCAACGCCTGGTCGGAGGCGTTCGTCCCCTGACGATTTCTACTGGTGGTGGCGAACGGAAAGAAGGCGCGGTGTTTGGTTAGTGGCAGAAGCTGCGAGTTGAATTGAAGGGGAAGATACAGACGAAGTCGGTTTGACCAAGGATTGAGCTGTGCCCATGCTGAATGTCCGAGACATGGGACGTCGGTTTGGTTTCTTTGAGAATGGGAAGTTTGGCTTGGTGAAAGGATGGGGTTTGAAGAGGAGTATGATCAGCTTTGAAATGGTCTTTAGGGAGGGACGTGAGTTGTAAATTGGGGACGTGACGGGAATGGCATGCGGGTCCAGGGGAATGCTGAAATGGGTTGTGTGTAGAAGGACTGTTCTGGTGAAGAATGTTTGTGGGTTAGTTGATCGAGGATGAGGGTTGAATGTCATGGTGAGGAAGGTAGTGAACGATGTGGGTGATGTTCGGTTTATTGAACTAAGTATGTAAAGGAGAAGAGGACATTTTGTTGGATTCGGTTTTTATGAAGAAATGGGACAAGTTGTGTTTGATGCGGTGATAGGAAAGGATGATCTAAATGATGGAGTCGGTATGAGGATTTACGAAGTAATAAGGGGAGGAACGAGGTATTCACAGTAGCGGCATGGTAGAAAGTGGGAGCAGCAAGATACATCGGGAAAGAACGAATACAAAAAGGTGGTGGGGCAGAAAGGCAGTACGGTTCTTTGAAGGGCGAGAATGGGAAGGGTGTAGAAAAAGGGCTTTCAGAACGTGGTACTGGACCTACTGGTGTATCAGTAGGCAGGTTCAAATTCTTTCACTGAATTTTGATAAATGGTTGGTTGTGGAAGTGCGGGTCGTTTCATTTGGTATCAGAGCTGAAGGTTAAGTGATTACCTTGGCTCTGTGGCGTGACTCAATAGAGATGGAGTTAGAAATACTCTAGATTGAGTTTGAGTGTGTATATATGAGCGCGTATTTGTAGAGTTGATATAAAATTGTTTTATATTGTGTTGACTGATTTGTTGAGTGGTTTATGGATTCTGGTCGATACAGGAAGTACAACCGTATCGATAGGTGTTTCTAAACTCTCGAACAGAACAAATCGACTCAGTATTGTTTTAAAGTGGGTAAATGATATAATTTGCCCAAAAGTTATTTTGATATAAAGGGATAATTTTCTGAAATTATCGAATGTATTGATTGTTATTACAATCAAAAAGGAAATTATAAAATATTGAAATGGTTGTATAAAATCAAATTGAATTTGTATAAAAATAGGATATACAAATAAGCTGTACTGAAATTTAATTCAAACCATAATTTGAATTTAAATCCCGGAAGTTTTGAAATATTCCTTGAAGTATTTTAAAGGTAATATAGCATTGGTTTGAAGAGATTTTTGAATAAGAATGGTTTAAATGGATTTTTAAAGGGATTAAGCACTGAAATCACTTCAGTGGTGAGAAAATAGTACTGATAATGGGTCGCGACATTATCGGTATTCATTTTCGAGTTTCTGAGTGATGGATTGCTACCATAGTAATTTGAGAATGAAAAAACTTGTTTGAAAGAGACAAGATGTTTTAGAAATTCAAATGTTTTGAATTGATTTGATTATAAATATATATGTACATATATATGATTTCAAACTAGTTGAAATAAAACCCGGGAATTTGAATTCTGAAATCTTTAACTTGTATAAGTTGAATAAATTGGTGGAAATAAATCAAATGGATTGAAAGTTAAATGGAAAGTGAAACTCAAATGGAATAAGTGGATTGATTCCTGAAATAGAGATCAGGTTTGAATTGATAGAATTGGAATGGACTAATCAGAAGTTGATTAGAGAGTTAAAGACTGGAAGTTGGACTGATTGGAAATCAGTTGGAATGGATATGTTGAGCAAATATTGAAAGGAAGCAAGTGCAAGAGATAGAATTATGCCGACAAAAAGGTACATGTTTACAATATTGTTTGGGTTGATGATTTTATGAGCCTATGGGGCAAGCCACTTGGCTTTTTGATTTTCTTTTGGATTGGAGAGGCCTAGAAAGGCGAGTTGTGATTGTACCGATTGAGCCGTGCAGAGGAGATGCTGCCGAAATTTTTCAGAATTTTAAGTGTTGGGAAATTTTCAGAATTTTTGAAAATTTTCGTTAGTAAGAATAAATTAATATTTTAATTTAAATAAATTGGTTCAGTTAAGCTGAAATTAAGAAATGAACAAAAAGGATTATTGGACCTAGTTAACAGGATATGTAGCATCTTTTCCTATCTTAGCAATTTCGAGGACGAAATTATTTTAAGGGGGAAGGAATGTAACGACCCAGATTTTCAGCCATTGAACTCTGAATATTTAAATTGGTTTAAATATTTTAATTGAACTATATAAAGGATTTTATAACGAATTTATTTATAAAACGAAGTTTGAACGTATAATTTATAATATAATTATAAATCGAGTTCGAAATCGCACGGCAGTTTGTAATATAGAGTTTTGAACTTCAACTGAAGATACAGAACTCGTTATAAATCGGATTTCTGTGAAACAAGACACGTTGGAACCGTATTAATTATAATTTTCATATGAAAGAGAAAAATCTAGATTTCGTGTTATAATTTGTTAATTATGGCCAAACCAAAATTTGAAATAGTCGCTGTGGAAAATCGTTATTTAAATTATACGTGTTAAAATAGCCGTTTTGCAAATGGACTCAGATTTCGACGAAATCAGTTCCATTGGGACCGTATCGTTAAATTATTGTACGGTGTTGAGTGGCGTGGAAAACCGATGTCGTATGTGACCACGGTAGCCGTAAACGCTCGTTCAGTGCAATTAAATTAATTCAACTGAATAAAGGGATATTAGAATGTAACTTGAACAGACGATCGAATCAGGCCACGAAACCAGTTCCAGTGAGTTCGTAGCGTCGGATATAGTCAGGATAGGTATATAGTTTGTTATTTTAGAGATCGACAAATTTGGCGTTCAGAAGGGCATTGCGGTACGCGCCAAAAAAACAGTCTACCGGGGCAACAGTCTCGGAATGCGACGAAACTAGTGCCATTGGGTTCGTATCGAAAAGTTATTATCGATGTTCGCAGTTTCAAGTTGTTTTGATTTATCTGGGGATCATGAAAAATTTAAACGCGTGTTGATTTCTGGTTTTATAAAGGAAATTTTTCCAAACGATGTCGGAATTCGACGAAACTTGTCCCGTTGGATTCAGAATACCTTTTTACACCAAGATAAGCTTTTTTATCAGTTAACAGAAGTAAATCTTTAAATTTCTATATTACATTCATAGTTGAGAAATATGGACACAGTTCATAATATAGGGACCATCCTATTTATATTAAATAAAACTGCTGTCTATGATCAAAAGTTCATATGCCTACCCTGTATTGGATTAAACAACACTATCTGCCACTGCTAGACACATTAATGCACATGATACGCTGAAAACAATTCACATGCCTACTGAATAAACATGCAGACCTATGCTATTATACCCGTGCTCCCCAAGTAACAATAGCCGTGTTCCCCAAACCAAAACTTGTCGTGCCAATCAAACCACTTAGTTTCGTGTTTGCCAAGCCATTAGATGCGTGGGTGCCAAACTGTCTTCCTCTTTATAAATACTGTTTCTCCCCACCTCATTTCCATTTTTCTGAGATCCAACACACCATGAATGACGACCTTTCCCCTTTCCGATACTCATCTCCATTGATTCCCTCATATTTTTTTTTCTTTTCGACACTGTGTCTGAAGAGGAGAGCTGGCCTAGGTGAGCTCAACGCCTGGTCGGAGGCGTTCGTCCCCTGACGATTTCTACTGGTGGTGGCGAACGGAAAGAAGGCGCGGTGTTTGGTTAGTGGCAGAAGCTGCGAGTTGAATTGAAGGGGAAGATACAGACGAAGTCGGTTTGACCAAGGATTGAGCTGTGCCCATGCTGAATGTCCGAGACATGGGACGTCGGTTTGGTTTCTTTGAGAATGGGAAGTTTGGCTTGGTGAAAGGATGGGGTTTGAAGAGGAGTATGATCAGCTTTGAAATGGTCTTTAGGGAGGGACGTGAGTTGTAAATTGGGGACGTGACGGGAATGGCATGCGGGTCCAGGGGAATGCTGAAATGGGTTGTGTGTAGAAGGACTGTTCTGGTGAAGAATGTTTGTGGGTTAGTTGATCGAGGATGAGGGTTGAATGTCATGGTGAGGAAGGTAGTGAACGATGTGGGTGATGTTCGGTTTATTGAACTAAGTATGTAAAGGAGAAGAGGACATTTTGTTGGATTCGGTTTTTATGAAGAAATGGGACAAGTTGTGTTTGATGCGGTGATAGGAAAGGATGATCTAAATGATGGAGTCGGTATGAGGATTTACGAAGTAATAAGGGGAGGAACGAGGTATTCACAGTAGCGGCATGGTAGAAAGTGGGAGCAGCAAGATACATCGGGAAAGAACGAATACAAAAAGGTGGTGGGGCAGAAAGGCAGTACGGTTCTTTGAAGGGCGAGAATGGGAAGGGTGTAGAAAAAGGGCTTTCAGAACGTGGTACTGGACCTACTGGTGTATCAGTAGGCAGGTTCAAATTCTTTCACTGAATTTTGATAAATGGTTGGTTGTGGAAGTGCGGGTCGTTTCACATGTTGTGTGTAGGGTAAAAAGCTAACGTGTAATACAGTGTGTGAAGTATGCTGGTCAAAATGCAATATGAACTATATGTCATATGCAAAGCAGTATGAGATGATATATTGAATTCTATGTAGCTTGTGATGTGAATGATTTTTGACATGTATTATAATAAATGAGGTATAATATGAAATAATATGTGTAATAATAATATGCATAATGGTTTGATAATGATATGTATTGTTGTAAAGGATATTTAAAGTAATATCTAACTATTATGTATATACATATATATTATAAATTATTTGAATCAAACAAAGGTAATATACTGTAATAACCCGGAAATTCTGAACCAGTTTAAAATTTTAGTTTGGCAATTTTGACGAATTTTGATCATTTAAAATGAATTATTTTAAATAATATCGACGATAATTTTATCTTGAATATAATTTGAACGTATATAGTTATATGGATCGTCGTTAGAATATAAATATTTATATATAATTATAAATAGAATTGAAAATGGCGCGGTAGTTCGATAATTCGATTCCAAACTTCAATTGAACGTGCCTAGTGCAAAACAATCCGGATTTTAGTGAAACTAGAAACATTAGGATCTAATTGATGATATCTTTCCAACGAATCCGAAAAATTGAAATTCCATAGCGGGAATCAAAGTATATGTCCAGTTGAAAATTCTGAATAGTCGCTATGGAATTCAGGCCCTTAAAAATGGGAATTTTGCAAATGACCTCGGATTTTGACGAAACCACTTTTGTTGGGTCCGTGATGTCAAGTTATTGCTAAGTTTCGAATTTCATAATTTTTTGAATCAATATGTGAGCGTGGCAAAGGAAAACGCGTTTGACCAGTTTTAGTTGATTTTAATCGACTGGAAAATGGCCATTTTTCCAACGATCTCAGAATTCGACGAAACTAGTTTTGTTAGGACCGTATCGTCATTACGAAGCTAGAAAATATTTTTCTGCAATTTATAGAGTTCGTATGTGACCCCGGTAAATTGAAATGCGCGTTCAAATTCAATATATAGAGTTATATGTTGATTTTAACGGAAACTGATCGAAACGATCGAATCAGCCTATGATACATATCCCATTGTGTTCGGAATGGGGGTGAAACGCTAGGGACGACAGGCGGTGGGCCTCGTTTAGAGGTCAAATGAAAAAGTACCTTTTTGAAATATAAATAAATAAATTATAATATATATTCTCTCTCCCCTATCCTATCCCTCTCTCTATCTTGTTTTAAACAGAAAAAAAAGGAGAAAAATTCCCGATCTCAAATCGATGGCGCCGGATGCCATCGCCACCAACGTCGGAGCGCCTCCGATCAATCCGCCCTCTCCCCCATCTCCAATTGAAGAACCGCCAGCCTCCCCTTTTTGCGAGACCCGAAGTCAACGCCGCCGGCCACTAGGGCCTTCCCCCTAGCCTGCGAACGCCAGCACCCCCCCCCTTCGTCGACTGCGCCTTCATCTTCCCTCCTTCTTCTTGAAACCACAGTAAGCTTTTCCCCTTTCCTTTCCCTTCTTTTTTATTTTTATTTTATTTTATTTATTTATTATATAAAACTGAAATTAGCATTAGTTTTAAATATATGAAACATAGTTAAAAACACGATCTTGTCTTAGTTAAGAAATACGGTTTTGCTTAGATGAAAATATAAAATTAGGAAAGAAAAGATTTTTTTAACATAAGGAAGTCGAGATATTTTAAACAAAGATTTGATTTTTATTTTAAACAAAGGTATGATTTTTATCTTGGAGTTGGAGAAATAAAAATATAGTTTTTATTTAAGAAGAAGAGTAAAGATTCGATATATATCATAGCAAATAAACCTTTTATATAGGTTGAAAATATATGATTCTTATATTTTTAAAGTATTAAAAATATGATTTTTATATTTTTAAAATATTAAAAATATAATTTTTACATGATAGGAATATCATTTTTATATGTGTAGAAAAATAAAAATGTGATTTTTATAATGTTATATTTGAAACGGCGAAATCTTTATATTTGAAAAGGCGAAATCTTTATATAGAGAATAGCGAGGTAAAAATATAATTTTTATCTATATAGTAGCAATGTAAAAATAGAATTTTTATCCATATAGCATAGTAAAAATTCGATTTTTATATATTGAATAGCGAAGTAAAAATTCGATTTTTATATATTGAATAACGAAAGTAAAAATTCGATTTTTATATATTGAATAGCATAGTAAAAAATCGATTTTTTATATGTTGAATAGCGAAGTAAAAATTCGATTTTTATATATTGATTAGCAAAGTAAAAATATGATTTTTACATATGTAGAGAATACGGGCAACGAAGATGACAAAAAGGCGAGAACGATGAATATTTCTATAAATGAAGAGTCGTGGTATTGGATAGCTTTCGGTGAGAACTTCTCACTCAAAATCTCTATTTCTAGTTATATATATACTAGGATGCAGACGGTGCTTAGTAGCACCCGACACAATCGTCCACAGACCATGGACTTGTTTGTTTGGTTGTGTAGTTGGTTAGATTATTCGGTTTGAATTGAGTTGTTTGGTGAAATGGAATGGATTTGATTGATGTGTGAATGGCGTGGGCCTTCACTAGACCGGGGATAAGGCTAGGTCTTGTCCCTTTTCTGGTATCGTGCCGTTATGCCACCGAAATTTTCTAAAATATGTTAGAAAAATAAAATATCATTTTTATTGTGTAAATGAACTGAATAAAAATTCATGTGTTAAAATAAAATGTTTTATCGTTAAAAATATAATTTTTAACGTGAACGTGAATAAATAAATATTCATTTACAAACCGGACGGTTTGTTTATGTACACCTATTTGAAGGACATTGATTGGAACGATAAATTTTACACATCGCCCAACTGCACAAATAAAATCTGTGTTTGTTGATTTGAAACCCCACACGGGTATTGGGATGAAATTTGAAGTTCACACATCCTGATTGATTAAATATGTCGATCGATTGATTGGCAGGCTGTTGTAAGCGTTAGATATCTATGTTTGATGCTTATACAGTGTAGTGCACTTTGGATGATGGTTGATTATTTATCGTTGCTATTATATACATGTGTTGTATGGAATCCATATAATTAACTTTATATGGTAATTGATTGGGCCTCATTCCAATCGGGAAAATAAAGAATATTATAAAATAAAGGTTCATGTGTTGACCGTACTCATCCGTTGAGATTAGTCATGTGTTGAACGAAATATTTTAACAATAAAATTTATATCTTTATCACTATAAAATAAAGGTTCATGTGTTGACCGTACTCATCCGTTGAGATTAGTCATGTGTTGAACGAAATATTTTAACAATAAAATTTATATCTTTATCACTATAAAATAAAGGTTCATGTGTTGACTGTACTCATCCGTTGAGATTAGTCATGTGTTGAACGAAATATTTTAATAATAAAATTTACATCTTATCATATATAGAATTAGAAATCAACTGGAAAATAGATGAGATGAGTGGTCTCCTGGATATTGATCTGATGTTGGTTTCGGCCTTGGGGGTTAATATTCAGGGAATTGTTCTCTTACTAGTTTACGGTTGGAGTCTAATTTTAAATCAAACGATAGATACCTTAATTTTCATAAAATATATTAAATAACAAAAATAGTCACACGTGGACAGTACTTATTCGCTGAGATTAGTCGTGTGTTGACAAAGATATAGAGTCGTGTATTGAAAGAAATATAGATCCATTTGTTGAATATAAAGTCGTGTTGATTAGTGATGCGCTATTTTGACGTGAACGATATTTATATCGATTATATTCAGTTTTTGAATTTAAAACAAATTTGATTTGATTAGAAAACGAATCGAATTTGATTTGAATTGAATATAAAACAAATTTGATTTCAATTGAATATATAACGAATTTGATTTGATTAGAAAACGAATGGAATTTGATTTGAATTGAATATAAAACAAATTTGATTTCAATTGAATTTATAACGAATTTGATTTGATTAGAAAACGAATCGAATTTGATTTGAATTGAATATAAAACAAATTTGATTTCAATTGAATATATAACGAATTTGATTTGATTAGAAAACAAATCGAATTTGATTTGAATTGAATATAAAACAAATTTGATTTCAATTGAATATATAACGAATTTGATTTGAATTGAATAGAAAACGAATTTGATTTGATTTGAATAGAAAACCGAATTGAATTCGAATTGAATAGAAAACGAATTAAATTCGAATTGAATAGAAAAATAATTAAATTCAAATGGAATAGAAAACGAATTGAATTCAAATTGAATAGAAAACGAATTGAATTCAAATTGAATAGAAAACGAATTGAATTCAAATTGAATAGAAAACGAATTGAATTCAAATTGAATAGAAAACGAATTGAATTCAAATTGAATAGAAAACGAATTGAATTCAAATGGAATAGAAAACGAATTGAATTCAAATGGAATAGAAAACGAATTGAATTTAAATTGAATAGAAAACGAAATGAATTCGAATCGAATTAAAAATCGATTTGAATTGAAATCAAATAGAAATGAAAGTAAAAAGGATTTATAATAGAAAATTCAACTTTGATTTGGATTTGAAATAAAGGTTGAAATTGTTTTTGAAACAAATTCAAAACTGTTTCTAAAATTCATTTTTAAATAGGAATCGACGAAATATAAATTATATATATTATATATATAAATATAATGGCCTGAATAGAACGCGCCGCGCCGCGGCAGTTCGTGAATTTCGACCATTTATTTCAAACGGACATTACGGGAGATCCGACCGTCGGATTCTCCTAAAACTGGAACCGTTGGGTTCGTATCAAAAAGAGCTTTCTAACGAATATTAGAAATTTGAAATCTAACGGTTGGATTTGGAGGTACATCCAAATCAAATTCGAAAAAGGTCGCTGTAAGTGCAGTTCGATGGCCGTTGTTGGAAATCGACTGTACGGGCCTTGATAAAATTATTAAAAATAGTAATAATTAGTGTAGAATCATAAGAAATGATTTGGGAAAAATTGGGATGAAAAACTCCACATTTGAAAAGATAAAAATAGATTTTTATCAAAATGAACTAGTTTGAACTGAAATTAAAACCCATTTATTTTTAAATAAATAAATTGGATTTGAAATGGATATAAATAGAATTGATTCATGGGTTTATCGTGAACGGTGTTTTAAATAACACTTGTTCTTTAACCCGATAATAAATAGAATGTGATTTGGGTTTATCGTGAACTGTGTTTTAAATGACATTGGTTCTTTAACCCAGTAAAAGGAGTTTTGACGAATCTGCAATTAAATCGAAATCCGAATCGATAATTTAAATTATCAAATTTAGAAAATGAGCGAGGATGGAGTATTACCAGTTTTGCTCCAAAGCGATAGTCAAATCTTTAATTAGATTTGAACGTGAAATGGTAATTAATTTTACCGATAACACCGTGGTATTAGATATGGAGTATTACCAGTTTTTCTTCATGGGATGAATAGGTTGGGATTGGGAAATAAAATAAATAATTACTTCGGTGTGGTTCGCTAATCTCGACTAATTTGAAATGACATCCAAAGGAAGATTAAAGGATAAATTTTAAAGAATTTATCTTGGATAAAATTAATGGGAACCTTTCCCTAAGAATGTGATTTTGTGAATAAAAAAATTATTCTGAATTGAAATGAGGCGCATGTTGTGTTTGTGTAACATTTGTTTTTAATATATACGGGTTGTTTGGAAAGGCCGGGTTTATACCCATTCTGAATAACCGATTCGACGATATGTCGAAGATGAAGACGGTGGTCGAAGGCCGGAAATCTTCAGATCGTTTGGGTAATTATTGACGATCCTGATTGGGCTGTACACCCAAGAGGATGGAAATAGTTGGTGGTCGTCCAGACATACTTGGAGATGGATGGACATGCGAGGAAAGTGCCTCCGGTTTCGTTCAGACCCAGAACGAACTTGTAAATGGATTGTGTGTCTGACATTGGATTTTATTCTGTGTTGATTGATTTCTGTTAAATATATATCTGTTTGGCGGCGGAGAATTTATTCTCTTGCTTAACGCCCTTCTCTAAGAGCTTAGAGGTTATATATCGATAGATATCAATCGCATGGCATGAATTGCCTGTGTGGCATGCTGAGTTGCATGGATCAAGGCTTCTGTTGAAAAGCAAAGTCTTGTGGTTGATGAGCAAAGCACAGCCTTTGTGGCGTAGCCTTGTGTATAACGTGAATTCGCGAGCCTCACACCTCGGTATGAGTCAAAAACGGGATACGGACCGCTGGGAGAGCACGACGTTTCTTTCTAGCTTTGGTGGTGTCAGTGACTTACCAGTCCTGACATTTATATACTTTTCACCTTTGTGGTTGTTGGAATGAGGCGCCTCGATTATAGGTTTGTAAGGACCGGGAAACGTGTGTTCAGGCATAACCAATCCTCTAACGTAAGTGAGGACCGGCCCAGCCGATTCCAGGATTGCCCAGAGTGTGTAGTCCTGAGACATTTGCTAGAGTGTCTCGAACGCGGAGAGGAGCTTGCCCCTTGCCTCGACTCATGACGGAAATCCAATTTCCAATACGTGTATTTCGGTTTTATTTGTAGAGCCTAGTATGGCGACATAGTGGGATGGGGCACTTATACCGTCTATGATTTATATTTATGATTGAAAATGTTTTGAAACTATACACTTATTATAGTATCAAATGATTTGTTTTAAAAGTATCAAGCATGTTTGGTTGTTATAAGGTAAAACCCTATCCTCCGGCTTGCGTTGCATTGTGTGATGGGACCTGGGTCTAATAATAGCTTCATTTTTCGAAAAAGCATTGCGCTTTTTATTCTATGCACTGGTATTCTTGGGAGGAAACCCGTTCCGTGTTATACGGCGTGGTCCTTTGAATTACTCTCTTTCAAAGTAAAGCTTTAAATAACTGTTTTAGTTCTCACACCAGTCACATTACTGACTTGGGGTTTATTGTTTTAACCTAAACTCTGGGTGCCCCTATTTTCCGCACGGGCAGCTAGTAGTTTTGGTTTTGCAGATTTATATTCACAGGATCCTGGTTTACAGCTGGAATGATATCCGGAAAGCTCTGTATCTGTATATCACCTTCAGTTGTGCTTTGTATTATTTTCCGCTGCTATGTAATTTATTGTAATCTCTGATATTTATCGAATGCAATTTATCCATTTATACTCTGTATATTCTTGTATCTGATGGGATTGTTGTAATAACAATGAAATGTTCTTCTGTTTGTGTTCTGATTTGTCCTGTTCTCAAAATGATCAGGGGTTTCGAACGGTCTAGTTCGGTTTAACGACTGATTCGGATCGAGGGAAATTCCAGGCCGTCACATTTGGTATCAGAGCTTTGGTTTACAGAGCTCGAGAACAAGACACATTAGAACCATACAAAAGAATTCATCAGATATTGGATTAGTAATATCTAATTAGAATGACTCGTTAGAGATAGGTACAGTAGTATCCTAGAACGAGTGTGAAGAGTATATTTTTCAAATGAAACCAAATTTTGTTTTGAAAATTAAATCCAATTATACGTATTTGAATATTTATTTATATTGAATGTGGACAATCGAGTATATAAAGATTTTGAATATACGCGTCATGAACGTATATTCGAAGTTTTAATATACTCGATAGATATAGAATCACACTCTAGTCGCTCGGAGATGATTTTAATGATGGAGCTCCATCACCAATATTTATGTTCGTGTTTCGAAGGTATGATATCTATATATTTCCATTAGACTGGTGTGAGAACCAAAACTTATATAGATAGATTTACATTGTTGTGAATTGGCATCAAAAATGTGATTTTTGTATATATGTATCAAGTTATGAATTTGAAACCTTAATTCACTAATTGATTGATGTTTGTGTTGATTGTTTATTTGTTTGATAATTTTTGAACCATTATGCCTAATAGAAACAAATATTGAATAGTATTGAAAATTGTTCGCATTTGCTTGCATATACATGTACTTACATTGAACAGGTCATAGCAAGGAGGCTAGAGCAGAGAATAAAATTTGTTTGCCCGACAAATAGGTACATGTTTACTACATAATTTACTGTTTTGTTTGGGTGATGATGATTTTATGAGCCTATTGGCTAGCCGCTTGGCTTTTTATTTTTCTTTTTGAGATCAGAAGGCCTATATGGCAATTTCGGGATTTTCACGTGGCTCCCGGTGCAGGGGAGGTTATGGCGAAATTTTAGGGTGTTAGCCAAATTTTTGAAAATTTGAAAATTCTCAGAAACTGAAAAGTTGGAGAATGGAAGCCAGATAGAACGTAGAGTTGATTAATCAAACCACTTTCGACTTTGTTCCTTTTCGGGGACGAAAAGTTTTAAGTGGGGGAGATTGTAATTACCCGGAAATTCTGAACCAGTTTAAAATTTTTATTTTGGCAATTTTGAATAATTTTGATTATTTAAAATGAATTATTTTAAATAATATCGACGATAATTTTATTTGAATATAATTCGAACGTATATTGTTATATGGATCGTCGTTAGAATATAAATATTTATATATAATTATAAATAGAATTGAAAATGGCGCGGTAGTTCGATAATTCGATTTCAAACTTCAATTGAATGTACCGGATGCAAAACAATCCGGATTTTAGTGAAACCAAAAACATTAGGATCTAATTGATGATATCTTTCCAACGAATCCAAAAAATTCAAATTTCATAGCGGGAATCAAAGGATATGTCCAGTTGAAAATTCTGAATAGTCGCTATGGAATTCAGGCCCTTAAAAATGGGAATTTTGCAAATGACCTCGGATTTCGATGAAACCACTTTTGTTGGGTCCGTGATGTCAAGTTATTGCTAGGTTTCAAATTTCATAATTTTTCGAATCAATATGTGAGCGTGGCAAAGGAAAACGCGTTTGACCAGTTTTAGTTAATTTTAATCGACTGGAAAATGGCCATTTTTCCAACGGTCTCAGAATTCGACGAAACTTGTTTTGTTAGGACCGTATCGTCATTACGAAGCTAGAAAATATTTTTATGCAATTTATAGAGTTCGTATGTGACCCCGGTAAATTGAAGTGCGCGTTCAAATTCAATAATAGAGTTATATGTTGATTTTAACGGAAACTGATCGAAACGATCGAATCAGCCTACGATACATATCCCATTGTGTTCGGAATGGGGGTGTAACGCTAGGGACGACAGGCTGTGGGCCTCGTTTAGAGGTCAAATGAAAAAGTACCTTTTTGAAATATAAATAAATAAATAAATTATAATATATATTCTCTCTCCCCTATCCTATCCCTCTCTCTCTCGTTTTAAACAGAAAAAAAAGGGGGGGGAAATTCCCGATCTCAAATCGATGGCGGCGGATGCCATCGCCACCAACGTCGCCGCGCTGCTCCACGTCGGAGCGCCTCCGAACAATCCGCCCTCTCCCTTACCTTCTCCTCCATCTCCGATTGAAGAACCGCCAGTCCCCTTTTTGCGAGACCCGAAGTCAACGCCGCCGGCCACTAGGGCCTTCCCCCTAGCCTGCGAACGCCAGCACCCCCCTTCGTCGACTGCGCCTCCATCTTCCCTCCTTCTTCTTGAAACCACAGTAAGCATTTCCCCTTTCCTTTCCCTTCTTTTTTATTTTTATTTTATTTTATTTATTTATTATATAAAACTGAAATTAGCATTAGTTTTAAATATATGAAACATAATTAAAAACACGATCTTGTCTTAGTTAAAAAATACGGTTTTGCTTAGATGAAAATATAAAATTAGGAAAGAAAAGAATTTTTTTAACATAAGGAAGTCGAGATATTTTAAACAAAGATTTGATTTTTTTTTAAACAAAGGTATGATTTTTGTCATGGAGTTGGAGAAATAAAAATATAGTTTTTATTTAAGAAGAAGAATAAAGATTCGATATATATCGTAGCAAATAAACCTTTTATATAGGTTGAAAATATATGATTCTTATATTTTAAAGTATTAAAAATATGATTTTTATATTTTTAAAATATTAAAAATATAATTTTTACTTGATAGGAATATTAGGAATATCATCTTTATATGTGTAGAAAAATAAAAATGTGATTTTTATAATGTTATATTTGAAAAGGCGAAATCTTTATATTTGAAAAGGCGAAATCTTTATATAGAGAATAGCGAGGTAAAAATATAATTTTTATCTATATAGTAGCAATGTAAAAATAGAATTTTTATCCATATAGCATAGTAAAAATTCGATTTTTATATATTGAATAGCGAAGTAAAAATTCGATTTTTATATATTGAATAGCAAAAGTAAAAATTCGATTTTTATATATTGAATAGCATAGTAAAAATTCGATTTTTATATGTTGAATAGCGAAGTAAAAATTCGACTTTTATATATTGATTAGCAAAGTAAAAATATGATTTTTACATATGTAGATAATACGGGCAACGAAGATGACAAAAAGGCGAGAACGATGAAGATTTCTATAAATGAAGAGTCGTGGTATTGGATAACTTTCGGTGAGAACTTCTCACTCAAAATCTCTTTTTCTAGTTATATATATATACTAGGATGCAGACGGTGCTTAGTAGCACCCGACACAATCGTCCACGGACCATGGACTTGTGTAACAACCCGGAAATTCTGAGCCAGTTTAAAATTTTTATTTTGGCAATTTTAGCGAATTTTGAACATTTAAAATGGATTATTTTATATAATATCGACGGGAAAATTTATTTTGAATATATTTAGAAATATTTATACGCGTCGTCGTTAGAATATAAATAATTATATATAATTATAAATAGAATTGAAAATGGCGCGGTAGTTTGATAATTCGGTTTCAAACTTCAATTGAATGTACTGGGTGCAAAACGAACCGGATTTCAGTGAAACCAAAAATAATAGGATCTAATTGAGAATATCTTTCCAACGAATCTGAAAAATCGAGATTTCATAGCGGGAATCAAAACATATGTCCAGTTGAAAATTCTGAATAGTCGCTATGGAATTCAGGCCCTTAAAAATGGACATTTTGCAAACGACCTCGGATTTCGACGAAACCACTTTTGTTGGATCCGTGATGTCAAATTATTGCTAGATTCAAAATTTCATAGTTTTTCGAATCAATATGTGAGCGTGGAAAAAGAAAACGTGTTTGACCAGTTTCAGTTGATTTTAATTGACTGGAAAATGGCCATTTTTCCAATGGTCTCAGAATTCGACAAAACTAGTTTTGTTAGGACCGTATCGTCAATACGAAGCTAGAAAATATTTTTCAGGAATTTTTAGAGCTAGTATCTGACCCCAGTAAATTGAAATGCGCGTTCAAATTAAATATATAGAGTTATATGTTGATTTTGACGAAAACTGATCGAAACGATCGAATCAGCCTACGAAACATATCCCATTAGGTTCGGAATGGGGGTAATACGCTACGGACGACAGTCGGTGGGCCTCGTTTCCGGGTCGAAATAAAAAGTCAACTTTTTAAAATTAAAATAATAATATAATTAAATTATATTTATACTTAAACCCCCCTTTCCTCTTCACTCAGAAAAGTAAATAAAGAAAAAACCCCGATCCCCTTTTCCCGCTTAACCCCCTCCTCGCGCGATCAACGCCGCCACCGCCCTTTGGAGCTCCCCACCACCGTCGCCTCCCTCTCCCGCTCGACCTCCGCCCCACCCTCCGATCCCGTTTCTCTCCACCTCGACGCAGCCGAACCCCGATGCCCTAGCCCCCCTGCCGTCGCTTGCTTCACCCCCCTTTTCTCCTGGAAACCCGAACCCCCTCCCTGACCTATTCCGCATAGCCACTCAACCCCGACGCCGCCAGTCACTATTCCGACCACCGCCCCCACCCCGAGCCACCCCTTGCTCCGACAGCACCCCCCTGCAAGCGAAAACAGCAAAAGAGAAAGGTGGGTTTTCCTCTTTCAAAATCTGATTTTTTATTATTTAAGTATAAAGCTTTATTTAATTCAGTTTTTGATTTCTAAATTCAGCTTTTATAAAATCAGTTTTTGTATATGTTTTGATTTAAAAGATAAGATTTTTATTAAGTTAAAGTTAGGATTTTTGTGATAGAGAAAGATTAGATTTTTAGTGTAAAAAGATTTGATTTTTAATTTATAAAAAGGAATGGTTTTTAAAAATATAAAAACATGATTTTTATTTTAAAGCAAAGCTATGATTTTTATCGAAGTAAAAGAAAGATTTTTATTCGTTCATTAGCTAGGAAAAAGAAGTGATTTTTGATGATAAAAATATGATTTTTATATAAGGCGGGTAATAAAAATGTGATTTTTATATTATAGAAGAAATAAAAATATAATCTTTATATTAGAAAAGGCGAAATCTTTATATATTGAATAGCAAAGTAAAAATTCGATTTTTATATATTGAATAGCAAAGTAAAAAATCGATTTTTATATATTGAATAGCAAAGTAAAAATTCGATTTTTATATATTGAATAGCGAAGTAAAAAATTCGATTTTTATATATTGAATAGCGAAGAAAAAATTCGATTTTTATACATTGAATAGTAAAGTAAAATTGTGATTTTTATATATGTAGTGGCTACGGGCAACGAAAGTGACAAAAGGCGAGAACGATGAAAATTTCTATAAATGAAGTGTCGTGGAGTTGGAATAGCTATTGGTGAGAACTTCTCACTCTTCAATTTCTTTTTCTAGTTATATATATATATATATACTAGGATGCAGACGGTGTTTAGTAGCACCCGACACAATCGTCCATAGACCATGGACTTGTTTGTTTGGCTGTGTAGTTGGTTAGATTATTTGGGTTGAATTGAATTGTTTGATGAAATGAAATAGATTTGATTGATGTGTGAATGGTGTGGGCCATCACTAGACCGGGGATAAGGCTAGGCCTCGTCCCGTTTCTGGTATCGTGCCGTTATGCCGCCGAAATTTTCTAAAATAAGTTAGAAAAATAAAGAAATCATTTTATTTAATAAATGAACTGAAAAGAATATTTTCATAGGTTGAATAAAATGTTTTATCGTTAAAAATATAATTTTTAACGTGAATGTGAATAAATAAATATTCATTTACAAACCGGACGGTTTGTTTATGTACACCTATTTGAAGGACAACGATTGGGACGATAAATTTTACACATCGCCCAACTGCACAAATAAAATCTGTGTTTGATTGTTTGAAACCCCACACGGGTATTGGGATAATATAGGATATACACTAATCCCAATAATTAGTTGTATGTCGATCGATGGATCGACAGGCTGTTATAAGCGTTATATATCTATATTTGATGCTTATACAGTGTAGTGCACTTTGGATGATGGTTGATTATTTATCGTTGCTATTATATACATGTGTTGTATGGAATCCATATAGTTAACGCTATATCATAATTGATTGGGCCTCATTCCAATTTAGAAAATAAAGAATATTATAAAATAAAGGTTCATGTGTTGACTGTACTCATCCGTTGAGATTAGTCATGTATTGAACGAAATATTTTAACAATAAAATTTACATCTTTATATTATAAAATAAAGGTTCATGTGTTGACCGTACTCATCCGTTGAGATTAGTCATGTGTTGAACGAAATATTTTAACAAAAAAATTTACATCTTTATCATTATAAAATAAAGGTTCATGTGTTGACCGTACTCATCCGTTGAGATTAATCATGTGTTGAACGAAATATTTAGATTCACGTATTGAATAGGATAAATATTCATTTATTGAATAGAATAACGGAATTATTGAAATATATAAATCCGTGTTGATTAGAGATGCGCTATTTTGACGCAAACGATATTTATATCGATTATATTCATTTTTACAATTTGAATTGAATCGAATAGAAAACCAATTTGAATTGAATCGAATAGAAAACCAATTTAATTGAATTGAACAGAAAACCAATTTGAATTGAATTGAATAGAAAACCAATTTGAATTAAATTGAATAGAAAACCAATTTGAATTGAATCGAATAGAAAACCAATTTGAATTGAATCGAATAGAAAACCAATTTGAATTGAATCGAATAGAAAAACGAATTTGAATTGAATCGAATAGAAAACCAATTTGAATTGAATTGAATATAAAACCAATTCGAATTACATTGAAAACCAATTCGAATTGAATTGAAAACCAATTCGAATTGAATTGAAAACCAATTCGAAATGAATTGAAAACGAATTCGAATTGAATTGAAAACGAATTGATATTTGAATTGAATAGGAATGAATTTTAAAATGAATTTATAAGGAAAAAATTAATTTTGATTTGAATTGAAATGGAAGTTGAAATTGTTTTTGAAACGAATTTAAAAACTATTTATATAATTCGTTTTTAAATAGAAATCGACGAAATATATATTATATATATAGTATAATGGCCTGAATAGAAAGCGTCGCGCCGCGGTAGTTCGTGAATTTCGACCATTTATTTCAAACGGACATTACGGGAGATCCGACCGTCTGATTCTCCTAAAACCGGAACCGTTGGGTTCGTATCGAAAAGAGTTGTCTAACGAATATTAGAAATTCAAAATCTAACGGTTGGATTTGGAGATACGTCCAAATCAAATTTGGAAAAGGTCGCTGTAAGTGCAGTTTGATGGCCGTTGATAGAAATCGACTGTACGGGCCTTGATAAAATTATTAAAAATATCAATAATTTGTGTAAAATCATAATAAATGATTTGGGAAAAATTGGGATGAAAAACTCCATATTTGAAAAGATAAAAACAGATTTTTATAGAAATGAACTAGTTTTGAACTAAGATTAAAACCATTTATTTTTAAATAAATAAATTGGATTTAAAATGGGTTTTAAATAGAATTGATTAGTGGGTTTATCGTGAAGGGTGTTTTAAATAACATTTGTTCTTTAACCCGATAATAAATAGAATGTGATTTGGGTTTATTGTGAATTGTGTTTTAAATGACATTAGTTCTTTAACCCAGTAAAAGGGAGTTTTAATGAATCTGCAATCAGATTGAAATGTGAATTGATAATCTAAATTATCAAACTTAGAAATTGAGCGAGAATGGAGTATTACCAGTTTTGCTCCAAAGCGATAGTTAAATCTTTAATTAGATTTGAACGTGAAATGGTAATTAATTTTACCGATAACACCGTGGTGTTAGATATGGAGTATTACCAGTTTTGCTTCATGGGATGAATAGGTTGGGATTGGGAAATAAAATAAATAATTACTTCGGTGTGGTTCGCTAATCTCGACAAGTTTGGGAAAAACCATAATTTGGTTTGAAATGACATCCAAAGGAAGATTAAAGGATAAATTCAAAGAATTTATCTTGGATAAAATTAATGGGAACCTTTCCCTAAGAATTGAGATTTAGAAACTAGCTGTAGGTTAGTTAAGATGAATGGTTTCCTGGGTATTGATCTGATGTTGGTTTCGGCCTTCGGGGTTAATATTTGGGGAATTGCTCTCTTACTGATTTACGGTTAGTGGCTAATGAATTGGAATGAGGCGTATGTTGTGTTCGTGTAACATTTGTTTTTAATATACGCGGGTTGTTCGGAAAGGCCGGGTTTATACCCATTCTGAATAACCGATTCGATGATAAGTCGAAGATGAAGACGGTGGTCGAAGACCGGAAGTCTTCACATCGTTTGGATAATTACCGATGATCCTGATTGGGCTGTACACCCAAGAGGATGGAAACAGTTGGTGGTCGTCCAGACGTACTTGGAGATCGATGGATATGCGAGGAAAGTGCCTCCGGTTTCATTCAGACCCAGAGCGAACTTGTAAATGGATTGTGTGTCTGCCATTGGATTTTATTCTGTGTTGATTGATTTTTGTTAAATATATATCTGTTTGGCGGCGGAGAATTTATTCACTTGCTTAACGCCCTTCTCTGAGACGTACGAGCTTAGAGGTTATATATCGATAGATATCAATCGCATGGCATGAATTGCATGTGTGGCACGCTGAGTTGCATGGATCAAGGCTTCTGTTGAAAAGCAAAGTCTTGTGGTTGATGATCAAAGCATGGCCTACGTGGCATAGCTTTATGTATAGCGTGGATTCGCGAGCCTCACACCTCGGTATGAGTCAAAAACGGGATACGGACCGTTGGGAGAACACGACGTTTCTTTCTAGCTTTGGTGGTGTCAGTGACTTACCAGCCCTGACATTTATATACTTTTCCCCTTTTTGGTTGTTGGAATGAGGCGCCTCGATATTAGGTCTGTAAGGACCGGGAAACGTGTGTTCAGGAATTGCTAATCCTCAAACGTAAGAGAGGACTGGCCCAGCCGAATCCAGGGTTACCCAGAGTGTGTAGTCCTGAGGCATTTGCTAGAGTGTCTCGAAGCGGAGAGGAGCTTGCCTCTTGCCTCGACTCATGACGGAAATCCAATTTCCAATACGTGTATCTCGGTTTTATTTGTAGAGCCTGGTATGGCGACATGATAGATGGTACACATGCCGCCTAGGATTGATATTTATGATTGAAAATGTTTTGACACTATACACTTATTATAGTATCAAATGATTTGTTTTAAAACGTACCAAGCATGTTTGGCTATTATAAGGGAAAACCCTATCCTCCGGCTTGCGTTGCATTGTGTGATGGGACCTGGGTCTTATAATAGCTTCATTTTTCGAAAAAGCATTGCGCTGTTTATTCTATGCACTGGTATTCTTGGGAGGGAACCCGTTCCGTGTTATACGGCATGGTCCCTTGAATTACTCTCTTTTAAATAAAGCTTTAAATAACTGTTTTAGTTCTCACACCAATCACATGACTGACCTGGAGTTTATTGTTTTAAGCTAAACTCTGGGTGCCCTTATTTTCGACACGGGCAGCTAGTAGTTTTGGTTTTGCAGATTTATATTCATAGGATCCTGATTTACAGCTGGAACGATGCTCGGAAAGCTCTGTATCCGTGTATTACTTTCAGTTGTGTTTTGTATTATTTTCCGCTGCTATGTAATTTATTGTAATCTCTGATATTTATCGAATGTAATTTATTTAATTATACTCTGTATGTTCTTGTATCTGATGGAATTGTTGTAATAACATTGAAATGTTCTTCCGTCTGCGTTCTTTTGTGTGTTGTTCTCAAAGTATCCACTCTTTCCTTCACGGGGAAGTAACGGGTTCTCACAACTTGTTTGTTTGGTTGTGTAGTTGGTTAGATTATTCGGTTTGAATTGAGTTGTTTGGTGAAATGGAATGGATTTGATTGATGTGTGAATGGCGTGGGCCTTCACTAGACCGGGGATAAGGCTAGGTCTTGTCCCGTTTCTGGTATCGTGCCGTTGTGCTGCCGAAATTTTCTAAAATATGTTAGAAAAATAAAATATCATTTTTATTGTGTAAATGAACTGAATAAAAATTCATGTGTTAAAATAAAATGTTTTATCGTTAAAAATATAATTTTTAACGTGAACGTGAATAAATTAATATTCATTTACAAACCGGACGGTTTGTTTATGTACACCTATTTGAAGGACATTGATTGGGACAATAAATTTTACACATCGCCCAATTGCACAAATAAAATCTGTGTTTGTTGATTTGAAACCCCACACGGGTATTGGGATGAAATTTAAGTTCACTCATCCTGATTGATTAAATATGTCGATCGATTGATTGACAGGCTGTTGTAAGCGTTAGATATCTATGTTTGATGCTTATACAGTGTAGTGCACTTTGGATGATGGTTGATATTTATCGTTGCTATTATATACATGTGTTGTATGGAATCCATATAATTAACTTTATATGGTAATTGATTGGGCCTCATTCCAATCGGGAAAATAAAGAATATTATAAAATAAAGGTTCATTTGTTGATTGTACTCATCCGTTGAGATTAGTCATGTGTTGAACGAAATATTTTAACAATAAAATTTATATCTTTATCACTATAAAATAAAGGTTCATGTGTTGACCGTACTCATCCGTTGAGATTAGTCAAGTGTTGAACGAAATATTTTAACAATAAAATTTATATCTTTATCACTATAAAATAAAGGTTCATGTGTTGACTGTACTCATCCGTTGAGATTAGTCACGTGTTGAACGAAATATTTTAATAATAAAATTTACATCTTTATCATATATAGAATTAGAAATCAACAGGAAAATAGATGAGATGAGTGGTCTCCTGGATATTGATCTGATGTTGGTTTCGGCCTTCGGGGTTAATATTCAGGGAATTGTTCTCTTACTAGTTTACGATTGGAATCTAATTTTAAATCAAACGATAGATACCCTAATTTTCATAAAAATATTAAATAACAAAAATAGTCACACGTGGACAGTACTCATTCGCTGAGATTAGTCGTGTGTTGACAAAGATATAGAGTCGTGTATTGAAAGAAATATAGATCCATTTGTTGAATATAAAGTCGTGTTGATTAGTGATGCGCTATTTTGACGTGAACGATATTTATATCGATTATATTCGGTTTTTGAATTTAAAGCAAAGTTGATTTGATTAGAAAATGAATCGAATTTGATTTGAATTGAATATAAAACAAATTTGATTTCAATTGAATATATAACGAATTTGATTTGATTAGAAAACGAATGGAATTTGATTTGAATTAAATATAAAACAAATTTGATTTCAATTGAATATATAACGAATTTGATTTGATTAGAAAACGAATCGAATTTGATTTGAATTGAATATAAAACAAATTTGATTTCAATTGAATATATAACGAATTTGATTTGACTAGAAAACGAATCAAATTTGATTTGAATTAAATATAAAACAAATTTGATTTCAATTGAATATATAACGAATTTGATTTGAATTGAATAGAAACGAATTGATTTGAATTGAATAGAAAACCGAATTGAATTCGAATTGAATAGAAAACGAATAAAATTCGAATTGAATAGAAAACGAATTAAATTCAAATGGAATAGAAAACGAATTGAATTCAAATTGAATAGAAAACGAATTGAATTCAAATTGAATAGAAAACGAATTGAATTCAAATTGAATAGAAAACGAATTGAATTCAAATTGAATAGAGAACGAATTGAATTCAAATTGAATAGAAAACGAATTGAATTCAAATTGAATAGAAAACGAATTGAATTCAAATTGAATAGAAAACAAATTGAATTCAAATGGAATAGAAAACGAACTGAATTCAAATGGAATAGAAAACGAATTGAATTTAAATTGAATAGAAAATGAAATGAATTCGAATCGAATTAAAAATCGATTTGTGTTGAAATCAAATAGAAATGAAAGTAAAAAGGATTTATAATAGAAAATTCAACTTTGATTTGGATTTGAAATAAAGGTTGAAATTGTTTTTGAAACAAATTCAAAACTATTTATAAAATTCATTTTTAAATAGGAATCGACGAAATATAAATTATATATATAAATATAATGGCCTGAATAGAACGCGCCGCGCCGCGGCAGTTTGTGAATTTCGACCATTTATTTCAAACGGACATTACGGGAGATCCGACCGTCGGATTCTCCTAAAACCGGAACCGTTGGGTTTGTATCGAAAAGAGCTTTCTAACGAATATTAGAAATTTGAAATATAACGGTTGGATTTGGAGGTACGTCCAAATCAAATTCGAAAAAGTCGCTGTAAGTGCAGTTCGATGGCCATTGTTGGAAATCGACTGTACGAGCCTTGATAAAATTATTAAAAATAGTAATAATTAGTGTAAAATCATAAGAAATGATTTGGGAAAAATTGGGATGAAAAACTCCACATTTGAAAAGATAAAAATAGATTTTTATCAAAATGAACTAGTTTGAACTGAAATTAAAACCCATTTATTTTTAAATAAATAAATTGGATTTGAAATGGATTTAAATAGAATTGATTCATGGGTTTATCGTGAACGGTGTTTTAAATAACACTTGTTCTTTAGCCCGATAATAAATAGAATGTGATTTGGGTTTATCGTGAACTGTGTTTTAAATGACATTGGTTCTTTAACCCAGTAAAAGGAGTTTTGATGAATCTGCAATTAAATCGAAATCTGAATTGATAATTTAAATTATCAAATTTAGAAAGTGAGCAAGGATGGAGTATTATCAGTTTTGCTCCAAAGCGATAGTCAAATCTTTAATTAGATTTGAACGTGAAATGGTAATTAATTTTACCGATAACACCGTGGTATTAGATATGGTGTATTACCAGTTTTTCTTCATGGGATGAATAGGTTGGGATTGGGAAATAAAATAAATAATTACTTTGGTGTGGTTCGCTAATCTCGACTAATTTGAAATGACATCCAAAGGAAGATTAAAGGATAAATTTTAAAGAATTTATCTTGGATAAAATTAATGGGAACCTTTCCCTAAGAATGTGATTTTGTGAATAAAAAAAATATTCTGAATTGAAATGAGGCGTATGTTGTGTTTGTGTAACATTTGTTTTTAATATACACGGGTTGTTCGGAAAGGCCGGGTTTATACCCATTCTGAATAACCGATTCGACGATATGTCGAAGATGAAGACGGTGGTCGAAGGCCGGAAGTCTTCAGATCGTTTGGGTAATTACTGACGATCCTGATTGGGCTGTACACCCAAGAGGATGGAAATTGTTGGTGGTCGTCCAGACGTACTTGGAGATGGATGGATATGCGAGGAAAGTGCCTCCGGTTTCGTTCAGACCCCGAACGAACTTGTAAATGGATTGTGTGTCTGACATTCGATTTTATTCTGTGTTGATTGATTTCTGTTAAATATATATCTGTTTGGCGGCGGAGAATTTATTCTCTTGCTTAACGCCCTTCTCTGAGACGTACGAGCTTAGAGGTTATATATCGATAGATATCAATCGCATGGCATGAATTGCCTGTGTGGCATGCTGTGACGATCCCAAAATCCGAGGGGCGGTATTAAGGATAATCATTGGGAAATAACACATTAATCATCATAGCAGAGTACAGATAATAGCAGAAACAATAAATAAAATAATTTTACATGGATATGACAGCGGAATCACAACATGTAGGATATCAGAATAGCATAACGTGGGATATACTTAGTAAATAAAAAGGAAAGTGATCAGTCATCATCGCCAGAGGCGGAATACATACATGCAGTGAGACATAATAAGGGTATCAGTCTACATCGCCGAAGGCAGAATACATATACATATAGTGAGAAATACGGAAAGTAAATCAGTCTGCATCGCCAGTGGCGGAATCATAATATAAGTACAGTAATGGTGGAAAAAGTCAAAGTCATCTCTATGAAGTCAGCCTCGCCATGAGCCAAAAATGCACTCTATGCAGCAGTGCAGAACCAAAAACAACCTGTCACCTGTGTACTAGGCTGCCCGTGTGAAAATAAGGGCACCCGCGTTTGCAAAGTGAAACAAACAACGAGTCAGTCATGGGGACTGGTATGAGGAATCTATTTAACAGTTAAACAACAGTAATAGCAAATCATAGGACCACGCCACTTTCGCGGAACGGGTTTACTCCAGTGATTGCTAGTGCATTTAAAAACAAAGTAAATTCTTTTAAAACAACGCAATGCTTTTAGAAAGAATGAAGCCATTATAAGACTCAAGTCCCATCACACAATGCAACGCAAGCCGGAGGATAGAGTTTTACCTAATAATAGCCAAATATGCTTGATACGTATAAAGCGAAATCATTTGATATTATTACTAGTGCATATATGTTTCAAAAACGAATAGCATCATAAATATCAATCATAGACGGCATAAGTGCCCCATACCACTATGTCGCCATACTAGTTCTACAATCAAGTCCGTTATTTCGTATTGGAAATTGGATTTCCGTCATGAGTCGAGGCAAAGGGCAAGCTCCTCTCCGCCTCGAGACACTCTAGCAAATGCCTCGGGACTACGCACTCTGGGTAACCCCTGGATGCGGCTGGGCCGGTCCTCACTTACGTTAGAGGATTAATTATGCCTGAACACACGTTTCCCGGTCCTTACAGACCTATAATCGAGGCGCCTCGCATTCCAACAACCATAGAGGTGAAAAGTAGATATATATGTCAGGGCTGGTAAGTCACTGACACCACCATAGCTAGAAAGAAACGTCGTGCCCTCCCAGCGGTCCGTATCCCGTTTTTAACTCATACCGAGGTGTGAGGCTCGCGAATCTACGAAATACACAAAGCCAGGTCACGTAGACCTCGCTTTGATCATCATCCACAAGACTTTGCTTTTCAACAGAAGCCTTGATCACAGCATCTTGGCATGCCACATAGACAGTCCACTCCATACGATTGATTTCCATCGATATATAACCCCTGAGCTCGTACGTCTCAGAGAAGGACGTTAAGCAAAAGAATAAATTCTCCGCCGCCAAACAGATATATATTTAACAGAGATCAATCAGTATAGAACAAAATCCAATGTCAGACACACAGTCCATTTACAAGTCCGTTCTGGGTCTGAACGAAACTGAAGGCGTCAAATTCCTCGTATATCCGTCCAATCAACACATACGTTCAGACGACTACTACTTCCGTCCCCTTCCGGTAGCTACTCCGGTTAGGAACCTCAGTAGCGCCCATCCAACCGATACGAAGATCGTCGGTCTTGAATCGTCTTTGCATTTTCCAATTCGAATCGCTCGATGAATTATTTGAAATGAGGGTTAGCTCGGCCTTTTCAAATAATTCACGTCATTAGAATTTAAATTGATTCTTTATATGGTTATATTATTCGACATCCATCTTTCAGTTATTTAGTGTTATTTTCATGTCAAACACATACAACCATCAAATATCAAACAATTCAAGCCCAATTGGTTTATTTTCAATCAATATTGCTTATAATATTTTATAACGATTTTTCGCCATTTTTATTTATTTAAAAATGGCCATATTCAATTAAATGACGTTTCAGGTCGTGCCGTGGCACTGGCGCTGTTTTCCTTCTAATTTGTTTTACACATATCGGAAAATCTAACCGTTGGGTTCCTACAAAGTCTATATCAGTGGGAAGATATTCCCAAAGCGAACCCAACGGTTCCAGTTTCGTGAGAATCCGACGGTCGGATCTTCCACACTAGTCGTTTGAAGTTACGGTTTCAAAATTCGAACTGCAGCGTCGTTATTCGATTTAATTTAATTATATTTATATGTACATATAAATATAAATGATTCTGGCGCTGTTTTTCCTCAAATTTGAATTAAACATTCCGGACAATCCAACCGTTGGATTTTTACAAGGTTGGTGCCATTGGAAAGATATTTCCAAGGCGAACCCAGCGGTTGTGGTTTCGGGAAAATCCGATGGTCGGATTTCTCGTACTAATCGTTTCAAATTACGATTCCGAAACGTGAACTGCACGGCCTCTGTTCCTTTTAATTATATTTATATATATATATAAATATAGTTCATCCTATGCTTTCAACTATAGTTCATTCTATATTTTCAACTTCGTTTTCACTTCAAATATTTCACTAACGCCTTAATATTTCGAAAAATTTCGCCATAACCTCCTTTGTACGTGGAGGGGTTTGGAAATTTATTGGGCCGTATTAGGTACCCAATAAATCCTAAAAAGCATTCACATATTTATAGTGATATATTCTGGTGTTTACGGGGGAGCATGTACTGATAATCACTCCAGAGAATAAATTCCCGTCACCCCGTTTCCGTGTGAAAATAAATAGTCCATGTGCCATATCTAATAACTAGAGCGACGTGATTATTGTCAACTCTAGACCCGTGTGGGGTTTTTATTCATCTGGCAATTTATCGTTATAATTTATATAGTCCATATCAGTCATCAGTTCAACCTGTAGTACATAGTCATCGCCATACAAGCCTCTTGCTTATATGGTAAATCTTCCACCTCGTCACACAAGCTCCAATTGCTTATGTGGAATATGATGAAGTATGCCTATCGTCAAGAAGTATGCCATGTAATGTAGTTCAAAATTTATTGTTACTATCCTATGGCGTTGTTTATTATTTCACACAGAAAAATCAGCACTCCGCATCCAATGGCATTCACAGGAGTTGATATATAAATAAAATTGCGCAGCCAACTCATCAAGGTTTACCTATTTGTCGGGCACGCAAATAATTTCTTTACTCTACAGCTAATCCATTTTTCCTGTTCAACACATGTATAGATATGCAGAACAAAGCTAATAATAATATCTCTAACAAACTATTATTTATTTCTACACGTGTGTATTTTTAACTAAGCGTATACATGATAAAAGGAATATTTTTATCATCAAAAATATTTATTCGACACATGTGTATTTTTAACTAAGCGTATACATGATAAAAGGAATATTTTTATCATCAAAAATATTTATTCGACACATGTGTATTTTTAACACTTCTTATTCACTACAAAAAATATAGTTTTCATTGTCGATTCATTTTATTTTTAAAAGATGATAACATTCAACACATGAACTTCAACTCAACGAATGAATTGCAACTCAACACATGAATATTCTATATCGTTGGTGTATATGTAAAAATATGATTTTTATTGCTAAAGCCATTAGTTTAAATTCAAATAATATTCAACACATGAATTTCAACTCAACGAATGAATTGCAACTCAACACATGAATATTCGATATAGTTTGCATATTTATAAAAATGTGATTTTTATTGCTAAAGCCATTTGTTTAAATTCAAATAATATTCAACACATGAATTTCAACTCAATGAATGAATTGCAACTCAACACATGAATATTCGATATAGTTTGCATATTTATAAAAATGTGATTTTTATTGCTAAAGCCATTTGTTTAAATTCAAATAATATTCAACACATGAATTTCAACTCAACGAATGAATTGCAACTCAACACATGAATATTCGATATAGTTTATGTAAATAATTTCAATGAATGAAAATTATTCTAACACATAAATATTTCAGAAAATTTCGGCAGCATAACGGCAGGGTAGTTAAAACCGGGACCGTCCCTAGTACGGCTCCTCGCTCTACCTTAAAACCTCGCGGTTTTTTACAATGGGGATCATGCATCTAGTTCGCACGCAGGCGGCATGTTTTATTTTCAATTCCATAATCCTATTCTATTTTGTTTCAACCACAAGAGGGTATTTTTCAACCACAAAGGTATTTTTCTACCATAGTATAAACCACAAACAATTATTTCCAACCATTCGTCATACCATATAATATCACGTCAATCACAAGCAATAAATATCGTCCATGGTTTGTGGACGAGGGGAGTATATATATATATAATAATTCACTTGCATTTCATCACAATTCAAAGCATATATGTTTCAAACAACGCTTGTATAATTTATACATCGCTAATATAACTTATACAACACATGTACATGAGGTACACAATGCGTATATAATTTACACTTCGCTTATATAATTTATACAACGCGATTTCATTCACACAGATAATTTAGATTCCTCACATTGGTTATTGCAGTGCTAAAAATCGTAGGAAGGTCAGAAAAATCCGCGGCTTCTTCTAGAATGTACAGAGCCTCCTTGTGGTCACGGTGTCTCCTGTTTCATCGAATTTCGTTGAAGAACGAAAAAGATATTATTTTTCAAAGCTTTGCAACGCTTTAAAGTGTTAAAACAGTTTAAAATTATATAAGCCGTTAGTTTTCAAACCTGCTCAATTCTAGGTTTGGATTTTTCTCTTGATTTGTAGCTCTATAGGATGATCAGACTGTTGGACGTCGTCGAGGGAGGGAAGAGCTTTCCGGCGCCACCAGTCTCCTGCAGTTCGACGTCGAGATGAACCCTGTGCGGCGGCTTAAACGTGCCGACTTTGAAGCGCCAGAACTCGACGACGGCGGCTCTGTTGGTGGCGAGGCTGGGTCGGATGTGGAGAGGGGAGTACGGCGAACAAAAACTTCAACGGGGGTCGGCGGCGAAACGGCCTGAGGCGGTCGGAAAAAGGGGAAGAAGTCTCGAGCAACGTGGATCGCCCAATATTTCTCTGGCGGCTAGGGTTTCGGAGTATTTTTTTTTAAAAAGAAAATTTCCTATTGGCCAGAATTTATAGAAAATTTTTAAATAGTGTTTTTGCAAACGGACTCCTTTTTCAACCCAACGACTGTCGCCCCTAGCTAAATACCCCCATTACGGACACAATGGGATATGTTTCGTTGGCCATTTCGACTGTTACAGTCAGTTATTTTCCAAATTAAAATATAAAACATTAGATATTTAATTTAAACGTACATTTCAATTTGCCAGGGCCACAAACTGAATCGAAAAATTCCAAAAAAATAAATCTAGCTTTGTTTTGACGATACGGTCCTAACAAAACCAGTTTCGTCAAATTCTGAGCTCGTTTGAAAAACGGCCATTTTTAGGTCGACCCATTTTAACAGAATTTGACCAAACACGTTATCTTTTGCCCCGCTCACATACTAGCTTCAAAAATTATGAAATTTGAAACTTAGCAATAATTTGACATCCCGGACCCAACAAAAGTGGTTTCGTCGAATTCCGAGGTCGTATGCAAAATCTCAATTTTCAAGGGCTATATATACTATATAGCGACCTTTCTGAAAATTCATTTGGCCATAACTTTTGATTTCCGTTATGAAATTTCGATTTTTCAGATTCGTTAGAAAGGTATTGATAAACAGATTTAAATATTTTCAGTTTCATGAAAATCCGTTATATTTTCCACCCGATATAGTCAGACAAAGTTTGTATTCAAAATTTCAAACGGCCATACCATACCAAATTCTATATTTTATTGAAATATGCTATTTCAACATTTCAAATTCTTTGGTAATAACCTAATTTTAAAAATTTTAAACTGGTTCTCATCTTCCGGGTTATTACAATCTCCCCCACTTAAAACTTTTCGTCCTCGAAAAGGAAATAATAGTTAAGCAGGAAAAAAAATGTAAATGCAAAGTATTGTGAAGGTACCTTGCACCGGAGTTAGTCAGAGATGTCCACTCTGCATTTGGGATAGGCTTGTTTAATGCTTTCCTTAGTCTCCCAAGTACAGTCTCTAGGATCACTACTCCACTGCACTTTGACTAAATGAATCTTTTTCCTCCTTAGCTCTCTGGTTTCTTTGCCAACTATCTTTAATGGCTCTCTACTGAGTGCTAATTCTGGATTTATGTCAATATCATGTTGCGCTGCTTCTTCCACAATAAGGTCGGGATCATGAACATGTTTTCTGAGTTGAGATACGTGGAACACATCATGTATACCAGGCAACCAATTAGGTAATGAAACCCTATATGCAAGAGTTCCAATCCGTTCAAGTATAGGAAAGGGACCAATAAATCTTGGTGCCAACTTCCCAGTCTTGCCAAATCTGATTACTCCTCGCATTGGAGAAACTCTTAAATATACATAATCGCCAACGGCAAACAATATATCCCTTCTTCTCGCATCAGCATAACTTTTCTGTCGGCTCAGAGCGGTTTTTAATCTCTTCTTAATGGAATCAACTTTATCCGATGCTTCTAGAATCATATCGGGCCCTAACACAAGTCTGTTGCCAGGTTCTACCCAACATGCGGGAGATCTGCACGGTCTACCGTATAATGCTTCAAATGGGGACATTCCCAAACTTGCTTGATAGCTATTGTTGTAAGAGAATTCTGCTAAATGTAAATGATCTTCCCATGAACCTCCAAAATCAATAACGCAAGCCCGCAGTAAATCTTCTAAAATTCTATTCACCCGTTCAGTTTGGCCATCTGTCTGAGGGTGATAAGCAGTGCTTAGATTCAATTTGGTTCCCAATTCCGTCTGGAATGCTTCCCAGAATTTGCTAGTAAATAGGGGATCTCTATCGCTGACTATACTGAGCGGCACTCCATGAAGTTTAACTATTTCTCTGAAGTAAATCTGTGCTAGACTTTGAGCCGTTCTGTTGGATCGGACAGGTATGAAATGGGCAGTCTTCGTGAAGCGATCTACGATTACCCATATACTGTCGTTTCCTTTCTTAGTTCGAGGCAGGCCATAGATAAAATCCATCGAGATTTGTTCCCACTTCCATCCTGGAATTTCTAATGGTTGTAATAATCCAGCCAATTTCTGCTGATCGCTCTTAACTAGCTGAAAAGTGGGGCATCGGCTAACATATAATGAGATATCTCTTTTCATCGCCTTCCACCAGAATGTGCGCTTGATATCGTTATACATTTTGCTCACACCGGGATGGATACTTAATTTGGACTTGTGGCATTCATCAAGCACTTCTCTTTTTAGCTCAGAGATGTCGGGAACACAAATTCTTCCTTTTAATCTCAAAACCCCCTCACTATCCACTTGGAAGCTGGAGTCTATGCCTTCATTGATCCTTTTGATCATTACTTTTACAAAATTATCCTCCTTTTGAAGGGTCGAGATTCTGTCTATTAATGAAGACGTGATGACAAAACTGGCGATGATTTCATTCTTTCTGCTGAGCGCATCTGCTACAACATTGGCTTTCCCTGGAGTGTATAGAATTTCAAAATCGTATGCCACAAGGAATTCTAACCAACGCTGTTGCCTCCGGTTTAAATCTTTCTGAGTGAACAGATATTTCAAGGATTGATGATCGGTGTATAGTTCGAATTTCTCGCCCAATAAATAATGCCTCCATATTCTTAAAGCAAACACGATAGCTAATAACTCAAGACCATGAGTAGCATAGTTTCTTTCATGCGGCTTTAGTTGACGGCTGGCATAAGCGATCACTTGGCCTTTTTGCATTAACACTGCTCCTAGCCCTCTTATAGAAGCATCTGTCCATACAGTCAAGTCTTGGTTGCCTTCTATAATGGTCAATACTGGAGCAGTTGTCAACTTCATTTTCAGCTCCTGGAAAGCTTCTTCACATTCGGGAGTCCATTTGAATTTCTCATGCTTCTTTGTAAGCTTTGTCAATACTCCTGATATCTTTGAAAAATCCTGAACGAATTTCCGATAGTAACTAGCTAATCCAAGGAAACTTCGAACTTCAATGGGTGTAGTAGGTTGTTTCCAGTTCTGAATCGCTGTAATTTTGCTTGGATCTACAGCAATTCCTTCTTTTGATACGACATGGCCTAGGAATTTGACTTCATTCTGCCAGAAGACACACTTAGAAAATTTAGCTTTCAAGACATTTCTTCTCAGAATTTTCAACACTTGTTCTAAATGTTTTGCATGCTCTTCTTCCGACTTAGAGTAGATTAGAATGTCATCGATGAAGACTAGAACAAATTTATTCAATACACCACGGAACACTCTGTTCATAAGATCAACGAAGTATGCCGGAGCGTTGCACAAACCTAACGGCATTACTAACCATTCGTAGAATAAATCGGGACCCCTAAAGGCTGTCAAAGGAACACAGTCTTCGGCTATACGCAATTGGTGGAAACATGTAGCTAGGTCCATTCTGGAGAATACGGTTGCTCCATTTAATTGATCTAACAGATCGTCTATTCGGGGCAAAGGATATTTGTTCTTCAGTGTTTGCTTATTGAGATCTCGGTAATCAACACAAAGTCTTAGAGTACCGTCTGATTTCGGGACAAATACTACTGCTGCTCCCCAAGCTGAAAAGCTCGGTCTGATTAGACCTTTCCAAAGCAATTCTCGGGTTTGACTACTTAACTCTTCTTTTTCTTTCGGGGCCATTCTTCTAATTGGATGTACTACTGGTCGGGCATTAGGAATTAGATCTATCCTAAATTCAATTTCTCTTTGCGGTGGTAAGTTTTCTACTTCTTAAAACACATCCACATAATTTTTCACGACCGGTATCTTTTCTAATGAAGGAGGAATAATTTCTAAAGAAGACCAAAATTCTGTTCTATTAATTACTGAGCCATGGCATGGTATATATATAGGCCCAAGCTTCGTTTCGACTTTAACGATTCTCTCCGCACATCTAACTTCGGCCTTGTATTTGGTTAACCATTCCAAACCGAGAATAACATCGAATTCCGATAAATCCATAACAATTAAGTGGATGGGAAACTTGTAACGTGAATAAGAGATAGGCACTCTGCAGTATAAACTGAGACTAACAGAACCTCCTATCGGGTTTCGAACTTTAATCGGTTCTTTTAGAATTCTTTGTTTCAATTTTAACTTGTGAACAAGGTTACCAGAAATAAAGCTACGTGATGCACCGGTATCAAAAAGTACAGAAATAGGAATAATTTTAATGGTAAGGGTACCTCCCAAGACATCGGGTTTACCTGATCCATCGGTGATAGCTGGCGGGGTCTTCCCGTCATATACATGGGCCACTTGTGCGCTCTTCTTCAAAGGACAATTCTTGCTATAGTGCCCCTTCTTGTGGCAGTTGTAGCATTCGGCTGAGTCATTGGCCTTTTGCTTCTTTGGGGCTTTGCATACATTAGAGAAATGACCGGGCTTCCCGCAATTGTAGCAGTTTCCTTTCGGGATCTTTGCGGGTTTTTGAGTAGCGGCCGCGGTAATGCTAGATTCGGGTTGATCTGTTGAAGCTCTGCGCTTATTTCCTGCTTGGCTTTTAGCGCGGTCTTGGCTAGCATGCCTCTCATCCATGTCTTCGTAGTTGCAAGCCATCTCTACTAGTTCTGTAAAGGAGAGTTTGATGTTGCTCATAGCTCTATCGTGGTACTTGCGCTTCAGCCCAAATATGAATCTCTTGTTCTTTGCTTTGTTGGTCATAATCAGCTCTGGAGCATAGCGCGACAATTGGGTGAATTTATTTAGATAATCCTGAATAGAGAGGTCTCCTTGCTGGAGATTAGCAGACTGCTCTCGCATCCTCTCTAGAGCTTGTTCCGGTACAAACTTCTCATTGAACAAAGCTTTAAATTGCTCCCAAGTCCGGATAGTACCAGCTGCATCCTCTGAGGTAATGGCATCCCACCACAGCTCTGCTTCCTCTTGAAGGAGCCAAATGCCAAGTCGGGCTTTGTTGTTAGTTCCCATACCCATACCTTCGAAAATTTTCTCACAGGTTTTCAGCCAAGCTATAGCCTCGGTCACTGTGCCAGTGCCAGTAAAAGGTTTTCCCCCAAGATTTATGTACCTCTTTGCTACTTTATCAAGCTCAAAGTCTTCTGGTGCTGGTGGCTGAACAATAGGGCCTTCCACTACTACGGGGATATTCCCCCGTCCTCCAGCTGCCACTCCTCGGCCTCCACGGCCTCCTCTAGCTGCTGCTGCTCGTGTAGCCATCTAAGAGAACTGTATAAGCAAGAAAAGAGTCAAGCTCACAGATTTGATAATTTTCATAAATGATAAAGCAAGGGAATATATGGAAAGATAATGATGATGTACTGATCAAATTGTTTTTCTAATCTGCTTAGCTCATTCTAGGACATTGCTAATCCTATCTCTAATGAGCTACTCGCATTAGAACACTACTGATTCTATTCTGACGAGGTGTTTAATGTGTTAGATCCCGGAACTAAGGTTAACCAAAGCTCTGATGTCAACTGTGACGATCCCAAAATCCGAGGGGCGGTATTAAGGATAATCATTGGGAAATAACACATTAATCATCATAGCAGAGTACAGATAATAGCAGAAACAATAAATAAAATAATTTTACATGGATATGACAGCGGAATCACAACATGTAGGATATCAGAATAGCATAACGTGGGATATACTTAGTAAATAAAAAGGAAAGTGATCAGTCATCATCGCCAGAGGCGGAATACATACATGCAGTGAGACATAATAAGGGTATCAGTCTACATCGCCGAAGGCGGAATACATATACATATAGTGAGAAATACGGAAAGTAAATCAGTCTGCATCGCCAGTGGCGGAATCATAATATAAGTATAGTAATGGCGGAAAAAGTCAAAGTCATCTCTATGAAGTCAGCCTCGCCATGAGCCAAAAATGCACTCTATGCAGCAGTGCAGAACCAAAAACAACCTGTCACCTGTGTACTAGGCTGCCCGTGTGAAAATAAGGGCACCCGCGTTTGCAAAGTGAAACAAACAACGAGTCAGTCATGGGGACTGGTATGAGGGATCTATTTAACAGTTAAACAACAGTAATAGCAAATCATAGGACCACGCCACTTTCGCGGAACGGGTTTACTCCAGTGATTGCTAGTGCATTTAAAAACAAAGTAAATTCTTTTAAAACAACGCAATGCTTTTAGAAAGAATGAAGCCATTATAAGACTCAAGTCCTATCACACAATGCAACGCAAGCCAGAGGATAGAGTTTTACCTTATAATAGCCAAATATGCTTGATACGTATAAAGCGAAATCATTTGATATTATTACTAGTGCATATATGTTTCAAAAACGAATAGCATCATAAATATCAATCATAGACGGCATAAGTGCCCCATACCACTATGTCGCCATACTAGTTCTACAATCAAGTCCGTTATTTCGTATTGGAAATTGGATTTCCGTCATGAGTCGAGGAAAGGGGCAAGCTCCTCTCCGCTTCGAGACACTCTAGCAAATGCCTCAGGACTACGCACTCTGGGTAACCCCTGGATGCGGCTGGGCCGGTCCTCACTTACGTTAGAGGATTAATTATGCCTGAACACACGTTTCCCGGTCCTTACAGACCTATAATCGAGGCGCCTCGCATTCCCAATACCCAATACCCATACCGATCCATTTAATATTGTTTTTTTTTGGTAATAACCTAATTCTTTGGTAATACCCAATACCCATACCGATCCATTTAAACAAAACCCAATACCCATACCGATCCATTTAAACATTTCCCCGTCTCCTCTTGTTGAACCTAAGTGTTGAATTTCATCAATCGACTAAAATGAATGCTTTAAGGGGGTAAAACCAAATTATATGAATTATGAATAATGATTTCGAATTATATGACTTGAATTACATAACTCGATATGTTTTGTTTAAATTGAAGTGTAAGTTTTAAATTGAATCTTATATTTCGAATTTCGAACCAAAGTGTTGGATTCAAATGAAACGACTTGAAATGATTTCTTATAAAGGAATGTTTTTGAATCATTTGAATGGTTTCAAACTTAAATTTTTGCGAATATAAGCTGAACAAAATTTTTAATCAAAGTTAGATATTTAAATTTGATTTCAAATTCGAATATGGGAATTCGTATAAATTATTTATAAAGTGATTTATAAAATAATGACCACGGTGTGAAAAATGTAAACGATAGGTTGTTAAAGAGACCGGGATCGGCTATTGTCATACTCTCTGCTAATACCGAAAACCACTTTAACAACTGTGTATGCGGTGTAGTTCCAGAATGTAGGGGATGATTTGGCGAACGACTCCATTTTATTTTATTTCATATTAATTACGAGACCCTGACTACCTTGAGTCAGCTTGATGTGGCTAAAACAGGAGCTACGCACGGACCAAGTGAGGTCATACCTCTTATCGAGCACACTTCTTCGATATTATTCTATTACTGTTGAGATTCGATTTGGGCCCTTTTGATTATGGGAGTGTGTATCGAGGTGGGCGGTAGTAGCTACTATGCGTTACCACCAGTCCGGCTCTGCAAACGGTGAATCCACCCTGGCATTCCTTTTGTGCCTTGTCACATGCCTTATACGATCCCACTACGACTTTGTTTTGTACCATTTTATATGGAGTACCCTTTGATCAACCTCCAGTTTACGGAGGAATTACGGTACTGTATATACTATGGGAATATATAAACGGTGTAAGGGTAATCATGATAATCCCGCTTACGCTATTTTGATATTTTTACTTTACTGATAGACACTAATGTATATAGCGTATTCTACTATATAGTATTAGTCTGACGGATCCTTAAAGGATGGTGATCCTAAACATCCTTTATGTTATTGATTGCATTTCATCGAACATTTCATTTGAGTTGATTTACTTTCATGAGAATGTTAGTCCTGATCCGAGTTGTTTTGTTTTGCATTATTGCTCGGGTCAGATCGATTATCACAGTTTCGAGATTTATCCTGGAGTTGGAGCTTATATTGGATTTTGCTCACCTATGTCTACCTATTGATTAGTTGTTCCAGTCATCCTGTTTATTGTCTTCTCTGTTTCAAACTGTTATTATTTATTTATGTATCTGCAAACATTGTATTAGACTTCCGCTATATTATTTATGTAAACTTTGATGTAAAATTTATTTAGTAGCTTCATGAACTACTATTTTATTATTTATTTTCGCTGCGAGATGTTATATTGCTCTGTATCTGTGTCTGTGATCTGTGATTCTGTGATTTATTCTATTTACCTCAGAAGCTAATAACTATCTGTTGTTTTGAACGATTTGAGTTGACATGTTTGTCGATTCGGCACGGTCAAAATGGTGGGTCGTTACAGTTGGAATGAGGCGCCTCGATTATAGGTCTGTAAGGACCGGGAAACGTGTGTTCAGGCATAACCAATCCTCTAACGTAAGTGAGGACCGGCCCAGCCGATTCCAGGATTGCCCAGAGTGTGTAGTCCTGAGACATTTGCTAGATTGTCTCGAACGCGGAGAGGAGCTTGCCCCTTGCCTCGACTCATGACGGAAATCCAATTTCCAATACGTGTATTTCGATTTTATTTGTAGAGCCTAGTATGGCGACATAGTGGGATGAGGCACTTATGTCGTCTATGATTTATATTTATGATTGAAAATGTTTTGACACTATACACTTATTATAGTATCAAATGATTTGTTTTAAACGTACCAAGCATGTTTGGCTGTTATAAGGTAAAACCCTATCCTCCGGCTTGCGTTGCATTGTGTGATGGGACCTGGGTCTTATAATAGCTTCATTTTTCGAAAAAGCATTGCGCTGTTTATTCTATGCACTGGTATTCTTGGGAGGAAACCCGTTCCGTGTTATATGGCGTGGTCCCTTGAATTACTCTCTTTTAAATTAAAGCTTTAAATAACTGTTTTAGTTCTCACACCAGTCACATGACTGACCTGGGGTTTATTGTTTTAACCTAAACTCTGGGTGCCCCTATTTTCCGCACGGGCCGCTAGTAGTTTTGGTTTTGCAGATTTATATTCACAGGATCCTGGTTTACAGCTGGAATGATATCCGGAAAGCTCTGTATCCGTATATCACCTTCAGTTGTGCTTTGTATTATTTTCCGCTGCTATGTAATTTATTGTAATCTCTGATATTTATCGAATGTAATTTATTCATTTATACTCTGTATATTCTTGTATCTGATGGGATTGTTGTAATAACAATGAAATGTTCTTCTGTTTGTGTTCTGATTTGTCCTGTTCTCAAAACGATCAGGGGTTTCGAACGGTCTAGATCGGTTTAACGACTGATTCGGATCGAGCGAAATTCCAGGCCGTCACATATACATTAATTTCTGACTTAGGTTAATAATATTAATGAAAGAGATAAAAGGATAGTAAATATAAAAGTTTCTCTCTCTCTCTCTCTCTCTATATATATATATATATTCATGATAGTTAGTAACCAAAAAATAAGTATTCAAAATATTTTTCTAAGAAATATGAATATAATTTTAATAGGGTGCTTATTTAATATAGTAAAAATTGAAGATCCTTTTAAAGATAATATTAAATTGTATCATATAAAGTAAACCATTTTTATATAAACATATATTCATAATCGCATTATAAAAACTGATTTTGAAAAGAACTTAAAATTTAATTTATTATGAGATATACACTAATATTCTTGATACAAATCAATTTTAAATTTAAACATTAGAAATCCAAACATATTAATTTGCCAAAGAACAATTTGTATGTTAAAATTTTAAAAGAAATCTATAGTTATAACAAAATTATTAAATCTGGATATAAATTAAACTATAAAACTATAACTTCTTATATTTACACTACATATTCAAGACATAAAATCATATATATATATATATATATTATTTTTATACCAAAAAATTAGGTTAAATATTCAAGCTTTTATAAATCTTAATAAGAAATCAAAATAAGTATTAAATCACAAATAGTATTTGTAATTATGTAACCCAAAATTGTTATGAAATCATATGAGTAATATATAAGTTAAACCATGCATGTTTTAACTATATATAAAAGGTAATAAATTTATATTTTATAACAATATAAAAAAAATTATATCAACTCTGTATATCATATTAACATGTCTATATAATTTATTTTTGAAGCAAAATGTAGTGAATCAACTGATTCATGCCTTCATATATATCCAGTACATCATCATCATATATTTACAACATACATACATGCATATCTAACCCCCAAAAAAAATAACGCCAGATTACATTTTTCCCCCCAAAATGGTAAAGGCTTAACATACACCCATACACATAACATAGATACATACATAACAGCAACATAAAAAGCAGCCCAAAGCAATATGCCCATCTAGTCGCCAGTACGTCTTCTGCAAGCACGGTCATGGACCCTTGCGGCAATGGTGTCCACAAATTTTACTTCCTTACTCCTTACTCCTGTCCATAAGAAAACATATTTGAGGATGGCATATATGGTTTTATTAGGCGATCTCATTTTGCGTTTAAACTTTCTAGTGTTACGCTTATGCCACAAAAGCCAAGTGTAAGCAAAATTTAACAAAGCAAAAAGGTGTTGGGAGGGTGTGTTTTCAAGTGCAGGAAAAATGTTCAGCCAAAAACGCAATTGATCAGTGATGAATTCACGCCACTGTAGATCCAACGCCAGAAAAACCATGCATTTCGTCCATACATGTCTATATAATTTTATTAATTTATATATTTTTAATATATATATATATGATATAAGAAAATAAGTAGACGGACAAAGTTAATAACTAGAGTTTTAATTGGCATTTTTTTATTGAAAAGATGGAGGGAAGTTTGAAAGTTCAAAATTTGAGTTTATTGGTAAATATGTCGACATATATGTATGTAATAAAAAGACAAGTTGCTATTTGCTTTTGATTTTGTTTTATTACCTAAACTTTCATATTTTCTGTTTAATTTGTTTCTTGAAATAATATGAATCTTAATCAAATATTTAAAATTAATTATATCATTATTTATTATTATTTTGAATTTTAAATTTTAAATTTAAATTTTTGAATATTAAATTTCAAATTCAGATAAGGCAAACAAAACGTCTATTCATCGAAATCAAACAAAAATTTATTAAGATGTACCTGGTTTTTAGATTCATTTCTTCGTTATTCATGAAATTCAAAATCGCTGTGAAACACATATTTGGATTTCCAGTTTCTGGCTCTTCATCACTTGATGATGAATCTGAATCATCTGGATAAGGACACATCCTTTTTATATGGCCTGGTCAACTTGGCGTCAAAATTTTGAATGGATAATTCAACTACTACAAGCCCAAAAGTCATATCCCTTCATAAACTCTTCTTTTCTTGATTGATTAATGATCATCATGGTGTCTTTTTGCCAACAGTCATCAAATATAACTTCTTTTCCTACAAAACAACATAACTTTTCAAAGAGTCAAGTGACTTTTCAAAATAACTAATTGTAATTTGAAATAATAACATCGTGATAATTCGGTGATATATCCATTTAAGCTTTTCAAGAAATCATATCATGATAACTTGATTTTTCAATAATATTGAATGCAGACTCATTTAATACTGATGCAAGGCATGAATTTAAACTAGTGTTATAAATCATTTCAAAATTTTCCATTTAATATTTTCAAAAATCAAATTATGAACTTTTTGAAAAACCTTGCTCCGATACCAATTGTTAAGGAATGCAAAATACAGATCTTAGGGAAAAACTAACAATGGAGGGGGCTGAATAATGTTTTTAAGAAATTTAAGACAATCTAAAACTTATATGATCTACTATATGAATCACACACCACGAAGATGATCACAGACACATAATCAAACACAAATAAAAAAAATAAACAAAAATAAAATGCAGAAAAGGAAAGAACATACCGGATTTTATACTGGTTTGGATTACTCCAACATCCAGTCCTACGCAAAGCTGGATTACGCAGAGTTTTATTACTTTATCAATATCCAAGTACAATCCCCTTGATTTTACGGCTATAAGGTTAACACCGATTCAAACGCCCTTGATTTTATGACTACAAGGTTAATACTGATTCCACACCCTTGATTTCATGGCTACAAGGTAAACATCGATTCATTTCCTTGATTTCAGGGCTATAAGGAACACACCCTTTCCCAAACAATCCCAAATGATTACAACAGCCTTATACTCTTCAATAACACTTCAATTCAGAGAGTAATGAGTAGAGAGCGAAAAGAGAAGAAGTTTTATGTAATTAGAATAGAAATGGGCAGAGTAGAAGTGTATATATCTATAAAAATGAAATATTAATGGAGGATAGAAAAGGGGGTGAAAATGGAGAAGAAGTGTAATAACCCAAAAATCTGAGCCAGTTTAAAATTTTTATTTTGGCAATTTTAGCGAATTTTGAATATTTAAAATGAATTATTTTAAATAATATCGACGAAAAATTTATTTTGAATATAATTCGAATGTATATATTTATATACATCGTCGTTAGAATATAAATAATTATATATAATTATAAATAGAATTGAAAATGGCGCGGTAGTTCGATAATTCGATTTCAAACTTCAATTGAATGTACCGGGTGCAAAACAAACCGGATTTTAGTGAAACCAAAAATAATAGGATCTAATTGTGAATATCTTTCCAACGAATCCGAAAAATCAAAATTTCATAGCGGGAATCAAAAGATATGTCCAGTTGAAAATTCTGAATAGTCGCTATGGAATTCAGGCCCTTAAAAATAGACATTTTGCAAACGACCTCGGATTTCGACGAAACCACTTTTGTTGGATCCGTGATGTCAAATTATTATTAGATTCCAAATTTCATATTTTTTTGAATCAATATGTGAGCGTGGCAAAGGAAAACGCATTTGACCAGTTTTAGTTGATTTTAATCGACTTTAAATTGGCCATTTTTCCAACGGTCTCAGAATTCGACGAAACTAGTTTTGTTAGGACCGTATCGTCAATACGAAGCTAGAAAATATTTTTCGAGAATTTTTAGAGTTCGTGTGTGACCCCGGTAAATTGAAATGCGCGTTCAAATTCAATATATAGAGTTATATGTTGATTTTGACGAAAACTGATTGTAACGATCGAATCAGCCTACGATACATATCCCATTGTGTTCGGAATGGGGGTAACTAGCTATGGACGACAGGCGGTGGGCCTCGTTTCGAGGTCAAAATAAAAAGTACCTTTTTAGAAATTAAATAATTAAAATTCCTCTCCCTCTCTCCTCTCTATATTCCTCTGCCCCCCCCCCCCCCCCCGTTTTGTTCGAATCAGAAAAGTTAAAAAAAAAAAGAGAAAGACGGGGGGGAACCCGCCGCCCCCCTGATTGATCGCCGCCGCCTCAGAAGAGGGGCTCCACCTCCGAACACACCCCCCTTCCACCTCGGCCTCGCAGACACCCCCCCTCTTCGATCGACGCGACACAGCCCCCCTCCCTCCATCTTCTCCGTCGAAGTACCCCCACCCTGCGCGCAACCGCAGACAACCCCCCTTCCGAGCCTTGCCCCGACCTCCCCCACCCCCGCTGACCTCGCCGACAGCCCTCCACCGAATGCAAAGAACCCTCTCCCTCTAAAATGCACTGTAAGTTTTAAATTTCGAGTTTTATTTAAAAACTGATTTTTTTAAGGTTAAAAACTGATTTTTCTTTAATTTAAAAACTAATTTTACAAAGGAAAAGAAATAATTCTGGCAAAGGAAAAGTTTTGATTTTTAACAAAGAAAAGGAATGATTTTTATTCAGTTAAAAGATGATATTTTTATCATTGTAAAGACGATATTTTAGTAGTGAAAAAAAAACGATATAATTTTTATTGTAAAGGAAAGTTCATATTTTTTAATATAAAGAAAATATACGATTTTTCTATAGAAGTTAGTAAAGTAAATATTAGATTTTTCCATATAAGAAGGTGAAGAAAAAGTTAGATTTCCATTATAGAAGTAGCGATAAAAATATAATTTTTACATATGGATTAGCGAAGTAAAATTATAATCTTTTCTATATAGTAGCGTTGTAAAAAAATAGAATTTTTATCTATATAGCAGCGAAGTAAAAATTCGATTTTTATATATTGAATAGCAAAGTAAAAATTCGATTTTTATATATTGAATAGCAAAGTAAAAATTCGATTTTTATATATTGAATAGCAAAGTAAAAATTCGATTTTTATATATTGAATAGGGAAGTAAAAATTTGATTTTTTACATATGTAGAGAATACGGGCAGTGAAGGTGACAAAAAGGTGAGAACGACGAAGATTTCTATAAATGAAGTGTCGTGGAGTTGGGATAGCTTTCGGTGAGAACTTCTCACCATTCAAAATTTCTTTTTCTAGTTATATATATATACTAGGATGCAGACGGTGTTTAGTAGCACCCGACACAATCGTCCACAGACCATGGACTTGTTTGTTTGGTTGTGTAGTTGGTTAGATTATTTGAGTTGAATTGAATTGTTTAGTGAAATGAAATTGATTTGATTGATGTGTGAATGGCGTGGGCCTTCACTGGACCGGGGATAAGGCTAGGCCTTGTCCCGTTTCTAGTATCGTGCCGTTATGCCGCCGAAATTTTCTAAAATAAGTTAGAAAAATAAAAATATCATTTTTATTTTGTAAATGAACTGAATAAAAATTCATGTGTTAAAATAAAATATTTTATCGTTAAAAATATAATTTTTAACGTGAATGTGAATAAATAAATATTCATTTACAAACCGGACGGTTTGTTTATGTACACCTATTTGAAGGACATTGATTGGGACGATAAATTTTACACATCGCCCAACTGCACAAATAAAATCTGTGTTTGATTGTTTGAAACCCCACACGGGTATTGGGATAAAATACGGCATACACTAATCCCAATAATTAGTTGTATGTCGATCGATTGATTGACAGGCTGTTATAAGCATTAGATATCTATATTTGATGCTTACACAGTGTAGTGCACTTTGGATGATGGTTGATTATTTATTGTTGCTATTATATATATGTGTTGTATGGAATCCATATAATTAACTTTATATGGTAATTGATTGGGCCTCATTCCAATCGGGAAAATAAAGAATATTATAAAATAAAGGTTCATGTGTTGACCGTACTCATCCGTTGAGATTAGTCATGTGTTGAACGAAATATTTTAATAATAAAATTTACATCTTTATCATATTTGAAATTAGAAACTAACTGGAAAATAGATAAGATGAGTGGTCTCCTGGATATGGATCTGATGTTGGTTTCGGCCTTCGGGGTTAATATTCAGGGAATCGTTCTCTTACTAGTTTACGGTTGGAGTCTGATTTTAAATCAAACGATAGATACCATAATTTTTATAAAATATATTAAATAACAAAAATAGTCACACGTGGACAGTACTCATTCGTTGAGATTAGTCATGTGTAGAAAAAAATATAGATTCACGTATTGAATAGAATAAATATTCATTTGTTGAATAGAATAACGGAATTTTTGAAATATATAAGGCCGTGTTGATTAGAGATGCGCTATTTTGACGCGAACGATATTATTTATATCGATTATATTCGAATTTGAATTGAATTGAATAGAAAACGAATTTGAATTGAATTGAATAGAAAACGAATTTGAATTGAATTGAATAGAAAACGAATTTGAATTGAAAACGAATTTGAATTGAACTGAATTGAAAACGAATTTGAATTGAATTGAAGTGAAAACGAATTTGAATTGAATTGAATAGAAAACGAATTCGAATTGAATTGAAAACGAATTCGAATTGAATGGAAAATGAATTGAAATGAATTCAAATTGAATTGAAATTTGAATTGAATAGAAATGAATTTTAAAATGAATTAATAAGGAAAAATTCAATTTTGATTTGAATTGAAATGGAAGTTGAAATTGTTTTTGAAACGAATTCAAAACTATTTATAAAATTCATTTTAAATAGAAATCGACGAAATATATTATATATATAATATAATGGCCTGAATAGAACGCGCCACGCCGCGGCAGTTCGCGAATTTCGACCATTTATTTCAAACGGACATTACGGGAGATCCGACCGTCGGATTCTCCTAAAACCGGAACCGTTGGGTTCGTATCGAAAAGAGCTTTCAAACGAATATTAGAAATTTGAAATCTAACGGTTGGATTTGGAGATACGTCCAAATCAAATTTGGAAAAGGTCGCTGTAAGTGCAGTTCGATGGCCGTTGTCGGAAATCGACTGTACGGGCCTTGATAAAATTGTTAAAAATAGTAATAATTTGTGTAAAATCACAAAAAATGATTTGGGAAAAATTGGGATGAAAAACTCCATATTTGAAAAGATAAAAATAGATTTTTATCGTAATGAACTAGTTTTGAACTAAAATAAAACCCATTTATTTTTAAATAAATAAATTGGATTTGAAATGGATTGTAAATAGAATTGATTTCTGGGTTTATGTAACGACCCAGAAAATCTGAACCAATTTAAAAATTTTAAATTGGCTAAAATAATGGATTTTAAATATTTAAAATAAATATTTTAAATAATGGCAATGGAAAGTGTGTTTGAATCGACAATTGAAAATGAATATAATTAATTATAATTATAAACAAGGCCTGAAATGGCACTGCAGTTTCAAAAATTGAATTCATACTTTGTCGGACCGTACCGGGTGCAAAACAAAATGGATTTTAGCGAAACCAAAAATATTTAAATCTGTTAGTGAATACCTTTCTAACGAATCTGGAAATTTGAATTTTCATAGCGGAAAGCAAAAGTTATGGCCGAATGAATTTTCAGGAAGGTCGCTATGGAATTTATATAGCCCGTGAAATTGGCCATTTTACATACGACCTCGGAATTTGACGAAACCACTTTTGTTGGATCCGGGATGTGAAGTTATTGCTAGGTTTCAAATTTCATAATTTTTGAAGCTAATATGTGAGCGTGGCAAAGGAAAATGTGTTTTGGTCAATTGTAGTTAAATTGGATCGACCAAAAATGGGCCTTTTTACAAACGGCCTCAGAATTCGACGAAACTAGTTTTGTTGGGACTGTATCGTTAAAACATAGCTAGATTTATTTTTCAGGAATTTTTTGAATCAGTTTGTGGCCCTGGTAAATTGAAATGTACATTCAAATTAAATATTGAATGTTATATACTTTAATTTGAAGGAAAACTGGCTGAAACAGTCGAATGGGCCTACGAAACATATTCCATTTTGTTCGGAATGGGGGTAAAACGCTAAAGACGACAGTCGTTGGGTTTAGATTGGTGGTCGCGTCAGAAAACCCCTTATAAAATCTCCCGGCCAATCAGAATTTAATAAAAAAAGGAAAATATCGTTTTCTCTCTCCCCGACGAACGACGGAAACGCGTTCGAATCTTCCCGTCCACTTTCCGATCAATCCACGCAAAATTAGCCCCTCCTCCAGTTGAATATTTTGTAGAGCTCGGAGAGATCTTCAAATCCATGTAAGGTTTGGATTTTTTTCATTTCGTGGTTTGGGAGAACGGACGTCGGGAAGTCATCGCCTTCAGCTCACCGCCGTCGCCGCCTTCGACCACCGGAGTTCGCCGCTCCACCGCGCGCAGGCGCGCCCCACTTCCCCCTTCGACGCTGTACCCTCCGATCCTCGCATCGCTTCACGGATTTCGCGAAAAATCCAAACCTAGTTTTGAACGAAACAGCTGAGGTACGGCCTTGTTTATTTTCAATTGTTTTAGCACCTTTAAACCGTTGCAAACTTTGAAAAATCATATCTTTTTCGTTTCTAGACGAAATTCAGTGAAACAAGAGATAGTGAACTCGTGTGGACATCTTCTACATTCTAGAAGAGACCGCATATTTTTCTGAGCCTTCTGCTATTTTTGGTGGAGTGGAACCCAATGTGAGATTTCTAATTTATAAACGATATGGAAAACGACGATGTATAAATTATATATTCGATGTATGAGTTATATAAGCATTGTACACCTCTAGTACAAGCGTTGTATAAGTTGTACGTTCGATGTATAAGTTATATATGCGTTGTGAAAATTATATATGTGTTGAAATAGAAGTGAATTGCTATATATAAATATATATATATATACGCCCCTCGTCCACAAACCATGGACGATATTTATTGGTTGTGATTGGTGTGAAAATTGATTGATAGCGAATGGTTGTTTGGGATTGTTTGTGGTTGATATTGATTGATAGTGGTTGAAAAATACCCATTTGTGGTTGAAAAATACCCATTTGTGGTTGAGAAATATTTGGTTGAAACCACATAGGATTAGTTTGTGGAAATGAAATAAACATATACATGCCGCCTGCGTGCGAACTAGATGCATGATCCCCATTGTCAAAAACCGCGAGGTTTTAAGGTAGAGCGAGGAGCCGTACTAGGGACGGTCCCGGTTTTAACTACACTGTTGTTATGCTGCCGAAATTTTGAAAAATATTCATGTGTTTGAATTATTTTCATTTGCTGAAACTATATTTATTCATTGAATAGAAAACCTTCATGTGTTGAATTGATATTCATTCGTTGATTAGAAATTCATGTGTTGAATGGTATTCGTGTTTTAAATATAAAAATCACATTTTTATCTATATATAGAAACTATAGAAAACCTTCATGTGTTGAATCGATATTCATTCGTTGAATTGAAATTCATGTGTTGAATGGTATTCATATTTTGAAATAAATTGTTTTATAATAAAAATCACCTTTTATCAACTATATGGACTATGTAAAATAATCTCGTTTTAAAAGAAATTGTTTTATAATAAAAATCCTATTTTTATCACCTATATAAACTATATAAAATAATAGTGTTTTGAAATGAATTGTTTTACAATAAAAATCACATTTTTATTACATACATGATTTGTTGAAATGTGAAGTGTTAAAAATAGCAACTCGTTCAAATAAATATGCATGAGTCGAAATATTCATTAATTAGCTAATGATATGATTTTTGCCTATGCATGCAACATTAGAATGAATGGTGTTTTTAAACCAAACGGAATCAAATATGAAGTTGAATGGAAAATGATAAATGATAAGAACTGTATATATGTATATGCATATTTATTGAACAGGTTATAGCAAAAGGGGCTAGAGAAGAGGAATAAAATTTTGTGCCCGACAAATAGGTACACATTTACTGTTTTGTTTGGGTGATGATTTTATGAGCATGTTGGCTAGCCGCTTGGCGTTTTCTTTTTCTTTTTGACAAGAGACGCCCGTGTGGCAATTTGGGAATTTTCCCAGCCCCTCCCGTACAAAGGAGGTTATGGCGAAATTTTCCGAAATTTAAAGGCGTTAGTGAAATATTTGAAGTGAAAACGATATTGAAATTGTTGAAGGAACTATATTTATATGAATATATAAATATAAATAAAATTAAAACGAAACGTGGCCGTGCAGTTCGTGTTTTGAAACCGTGATTTCAAACAACTAGTGCGGGAAATCCGACCATTGGATTTTCCCGAAACCGCAACCGTCGGGTTCACCTTGGAAATATCTTTCCAACGGCACCAACCTTGTAAAAATCCCACGGCTGGATTGTCTGGAATGTTTAATTCAAATCTGAAGAAAAACAGCGCCAGAAACGATTACATTTATATATATATATATAAGTATAATTATATTAAATCGAATAACGACGCTGCAGTTCGTATTTTGAAATCAAAACTTCAAACGATTGTACCGGGAGATCCGACCGTCGGATTTTCCCGAAACTTGAACCGTTGGATTTGTTTTGAAAAGACCTTTCTAATGATGAAAATTTTGTGAAGATCCAACGGTTAGATTTTCAGAGATGTGTAAATCAAATCTGAAGAAAAACAGTGCCACGGCCGCGTTATGGCCCGAAGCGTCGTTTTGAATAAATTGGCTATTTTAAAATAAATAAAAATAGCGATAAACCGTTATAAAATATCATAAACGATATGGAATGGAAATAAACTGAATTTGCTTGATTTATGTGGTATTTGATGGTTGAATGTGTTTGGTGTGAAAATTACATTAAAGAACAAAATTGGTGTTGTCGAATGATTTAACCATTGAAATAAATTGATTTGAAATTCTAAATATACGTGAATTATTTGAAAAGGCCAAGTTAATTCTCATTTCAAATAATTGACCGACGATTGAAAGTCGAAGATGAAGACGGTGGTCGAAGACCGGAGATCTTCACCTCGTTTGGATGGTAACCGAGGTTCTGATTAGGAGGCATCTCGAAATATGGATAATGAGTGGTGATCGTCCAAACGTACGTGGTGATCGATGGGTTTGCGAGGTATTTAGTGCCTCCGGTTTCGTTCAGACCCAGAACGGACTTGTAAATGGACTGTGTGTCTGACATTGGATTTTATTCTGTGTTGATTGATCTCTATTAAATATACATCTGCTTGGCGGCGGAGAATTTATTCTTTTGCTTAACGCCCTTCTCTGAGACGCACGAGCTCAGAGGTTGTACATCGATGGACATCAGTCGCATGGCATGAATTGCCTGTGTGGCATGCTAAGATGCAGTGATCAGGGCTTCTGTTGAAAAGCAAAGTCTTGTAGTGATGATCAAAGCACCGCCGGTGTGGTGTAGCTTTGTGTATAACGTAAAGTCGCGAGCCTAACACCCCGGTATGAACCAGAAACGGGAGAAGGACCTCAGGGAGGGCATGCGTTTCATTCTAGATAGGGTGGTGTCAGTGACCTACCAGCCCTGACATTTATATACTTTTCACCTTTGTGGTTGTGTTGTTGTGAGGCGCCTCGGTTTGATCGGACGATCCGGGTCCGATGGAGTCATTCGTTGGCTCGTTTACGCCCCAAAGGGCGGGGAAACGTATTGTTCAGGCATTTTAATCCACATCGGTGGACCGGCCCTGTCACTCCAAAGGCTTGATTGAGTACTTGCCTAAGACATGGGCTAGATTGTCTCGAATTCAGTAAGGACTATCTTTTGCCTTGGTTCATGACGGAAATCCAATTTCCAAATACGTGACTGTGCGGTTTTGATTGTATACCTATATACGACGACATAGTGGTATGGGGCATTAATGTCGTCTATGATTGATAGTTATGATTTGAAATTGTTTTCAAAACATATAAACATTAGCAATAATATCAAATGCCTTTGTTTTATTCGTATCAAGCATATTTTGGCCGTTATAAGGTAAAAACTCTATCCTCCGGTTTGCGTTGCAATGTGTGATGGGAACTGAGTCTTATAATGGCTTCATTTTTATAAAATACATTGCGTTGTTTAAAAGAAAGATTTGTATTAAAGCACTGGCAATCCACTAGAGAAAACCCGTTCCACGAAAGTGGCGTGGTCCTGTGATTAGCCAAATTATATATATGTGTTGAGTAGATTTCTCATACCAGTCCCATGACTGACTCGTAGTTTGTTTCACTTTCAAACTCGGGTGTACCCTTTTCTACACGGGCAGCCTTGTATTCAGGTTTAGCTGGTTCTTTCTGGATAGCTGGAGCTGAAGATGGATTCTATCATTTATCTCTTTTTATGCTGTCCAGCTCTTATTGTACATATTTTGTTTGTTTCCGCTGTAGGCATATATGTACAGTTGAACTGTATTTGTACTAAGTATGATCCTGTATACTGTGTAACTCTGATGATTACTTTTATCCAGTATATTCTATTGTTCATTATCTGGTGTATTTATTTAATTTTGTTCTGCTATTATCTGTTTATGTGTTCTATTCCACGGATTACCCTTGCCGCCGCCAGTACGGGGTTTGGGGTCGTCTCATTTGGTATCAGAGCTTTGGTTAAACTTAGTTCTGGGATATAACATATTAACGAACTCATCAGAAATAGAACCAGTAGTGTTCTAGGACGGGCAACTCAATACAGATAGGATCAGTAATATCCTAGTATGAGTAAAGCAGAATGAAATAACACCTCGATAGACTCATTTACATTGAAGTATATGTTTCTATATTTTAAGTTATCTTTTCTGTGACCTGACACTTGATCTGCTGTTTGCAGAAGTGCTAGAAAATGAGTGTCAGAAACAGAAGGAATACAGAACCGGATATTGAGGCCCTATTAATCAAATATCGAAATATGGGTGGAATACCGTTTTCTGGTGAAGAATCTATTATGAAGAAACAGGCTTGGATTCGTTCGGCTGAAAAGATCTTTGATGGTTTACAGCTGAGGGATGACCAGAAAAGATTACTGGCCTCCTGGGCACTCAAAGATGAAGCTTTGTTCTGGTGGGATTCTATTATTAAGGAAAATCCAGAAGGTGATATCACCTGGGAAAAATTCAAAGTGATTTTCCTGGAAAGATTTACTCCTCCAGAAGCAACTGAGTGCCTATGTGATGAATTTTCTTATTTGATACAAGGAGATATGACCATTCCCAAATATCATAAGAAATTCAATGAACTTTCCCACTTTGCTCCTCATCTAATTGAGAATCCGAAGAGGAAGAATATAAGATTTATTCACGGACTTCAAAGAAAATATCAGAACAGTGTGATGAGGAATGTGAAGCTTCCTTTCTCAGAAATGATTTATATGGCTTATCAGTATGAAGATCTCGATAGGAAAGGTATGTTGCGCGGCGAAGAGGAAGTCAGTTCTAGCGATAAGGGTGAATCAGAAACTGATCGTCCAGAGGCCAATACGATGTCTGAGGTCAATAAGGAGCCTAGAACCAATCAGAAAAGGGCCAGATCAGGAAAACAACCGGTAACGACCGCCATATGCAACAACTGCCATAAGCAAGGGCATTTGCAAGGAAATTGCAGATCTTTAAAGAAGAAAGGAAAGAGCGGATCCAAACCTACGAAGAGGCAGAAGAACACACATGGCGAAAGGAAATGCCATAAGTGTCGTCAAGCAGGTCATATTGCACGGGAGTGTCAACTCTCAAAGAAATCTGAGGCAGTACATATAAATGAAGTAGCAGAAACTTCTGAGCCCTCAGATAAGCAAGGGAGGTCTGATGTTTTAGAAGGCACGCTCAATGTCAAAAACATTCCAGTTAAAGTACTGTTTGACACAGGCGCGTCACGAAGCTTTATTGCAAAGAGTGCAGTCAAGAAGTTGGATCTGAAATTGAAAAAGCTCAAAGAACCAATGACTGTCCAAAATCCAATTGGGGGTTCCATCAATCTCAGTTGGATTTGTGCAGTACCTGTCTCTTTTTCTTGCTATAAATTCCCTATTATCTCTATCGTCATGAATTTTAATGAATTCGATCTTATTCTGGGATTGGATTGGCTAACCAAATATGAAGTTGAGGTTAGATGCGCCGAGAGGGTGGTTAAAGAAAAGGCCCAATCGGGGAATTATATAACCATACCATGCGAAGGCCCGACTTCAAATAGAAATGACTTCTGGGCAGCTCTCGATGTTTCCCCTGCTCAAATAGAAAATATCCCTCAAGTCACAGAGAATATTCCTAACCTCATCAAAGATATTCCTGTCGTTAAAAACTCTGCGGATGTGTTCGAAGAAGTTGTTCGCTTACCTCCGCAGAGAGAAATTGATTTCAAAATTGCTTTAATTCCCAATGCAAGGCCGGTAGTTCACGCTATTCGAAGAATGTCCTTGAAAGAGAAAGAGGAATTAGACAATCAAACACGACAGCTAGTATGGAAGGGTCTGATCAGGCCTAGTTTCTCTGATTGGGGTGCAGCAGTGGTGTTTGTCCCAAAATCTGACGGTACTCTACGTCTATGTGTGGATTATCGTGATTTGAACAAGCAGACCATAAAGAACAAATATCCATTGCCGCGGATTGATGATTTGTTGGATCGATTAAATGGCGCACATGTATTTTCACGAATAGACCTAGCTACAGGTTTCCATCAACTTCGAATTGCCGAAGAGTGTGTTCCAATGATAGCATTCAGAGGTCCCGACTTATTCTACGAGTGGTTAGTAATGTCGTTCGGCTTATGTAACGCTCTAGCTTATTTCGTCGATCTGATGAATAGAGTGTTCAGAGGAGTTTTGAATAAATTTGTTCTGGTTTTTATTGACGATATTCTAATCTTCTCTAAATCAAAGGCCGAACATGAAAACATTTGGAATAGGTTATAGAAATTCTGAGAAGGAATGTATTGAAAGCAAAGTTTTCCAAATGCATATTCTGGCAAGATGAAGTAAATTTCTAGGCCACGTAGTATCGAAAGAAGGAATTGTTGTGGATCCAAGCAAAATCACAGCCATTCAGAATTGGAAACAGCCCAGTACCCCTACTGAAGTCCGCAGTTTTCTCGGATTGGCTAGATATTACGGAAGTTCGTTAAAAACTTTTCGAAGATATCTGGTCATTTAACGAAGCTTACAAAGAAGCACTTTAAATTCAAATGGACTCCAGAAAGTGAGGAGGCTTTTGAAGAGCTAAAATTAAGACTAACGACAGCTCCAGTGTTAACCATCATCGATGGCAACCAGGATTTGAAAGTCTGGACTGATGCTTCTAGAGAAGGCCTTGGCGCAGTGTTAATGCAAAGGGGCCAAGTGATTGCTTATGCTAGCCGTCAACTGAAGCCACATGAAAAGAACTACGTAACTCATGATCTTGAGTTATTGGCTATAGTATTTGCCTTAAAAATCTGGAGGCACTATCTTCTGGGTGAGAGATTTGAACTATTTACAGATCACCAGTCGCTAAAGTATCTATTCACTCAGAAAGACCTGAATCTGAGGCAGCAACGTTGGCTGGAGTTTCTTGCAGCATATGAATTTGAGATTATATACACTCCAGGGAAAGCCAATGTCGTGGCCGATGCGCTGAGCCAAAAGAATGTAATGATCGCCAGCTTTATTATCACGACTTCCTAGATTGACAAAATATCTATTCTTCAGAAGGAGGATAACTTTATTAAGGATATGATTAAAAGGATTCGGAAAGGCGAACCCTCGTGTTTTCAAATAGATAACGACGAGACCTTGAGGTTGAAAGGAAGGATTTGTGTTCCTGGTATCCCAGAGTTAAAAAGGGAAGTGTTAGACGAGTGTCACAAGTCCAAACTGAGTATCCATCCTGGTGTGGCCAAAATGTACAACGATCTTAAGCGAACATTCTGGTGGAAGGATATGAAAAGAGACGTTTCAATATACGTTAGCCGATGCCCTACTTGCCAGCTAGTCAAGAGCGACCAACAAAAACTAGCTGGATTGTTGCAACCGCTAGAAGTTCCAGGCTGGAAGTGGGAACATATTTCTATAGATTTCATTGATGGTCTGCCCAGAACCAGAAAAGGGAGTGACAGTATTTAGGTGATCGTAGATCGCTTCACGAAGACTGCCCATTTCATACCTGTCGGATCAAACAGAACTGCTCAGAGTCTGGCGCAGATTTATTTCAAGGAAATTGTTAGACTACATAGAGTGTCGCTCAGTATAGTCAGTGATAGAGACACAATATTTACTAGTAAATTCTGGGAGGCATTTCAAGTCGAGCTGGGAACGAAGTTGAACTTAAGCACCGCTTACCATCCTCAGACAGACGGTCAGACAAAGAGGGTGAATCGTATTTTAGAAGATCTATTGCGAGCTTGTGTTCTAGATTTTGGTGGATCATGGGAAGACCATCTACATTTGGCTGAATTCTCATATGACAACAGCTACCAGGCGAGTCTGACAATGTCGCCATTTGAAGCATTGTTTGGTAGACCGTGCCGATCTCCTGCTTGTTGGGTCGAACCCGGTAATAGACTTGTATTAGGGCCTGATATGATCCGAGAAGCCGCCAACAAAGTCGATTTTATTAAGAAGCGATTACTCGCCGCTCAGAGCCGACAAAAGAGCTACGCCGATAGGAGAAGAAGAGATATATCCTTTGAAGTTGGCGACTATGTATATTTGAAAGTATCGCCGATGAGGGGAGTTATCCGGTTCGGTAAAACTGGCAAGTTGGCACCCAAATTCATTGGTCCGCTTCCTATTCTGGAACGGATCGGGACTCTCGCTTATAGGGTTAAATTGCCAGATTGGTTGCCTGGAGTCCATGATGTATTTCACATATCTCAACTCCGAAAGCACGTTCATGATCCAGACTTGATCGTGGAAGAAGCAACTCAGCAGGATATTGAAATTACCCCTGAATTAGAAGTGAGAAGAGAGCCGCTAAAGATCATCGGCAAAGAAACCAAAGAGCTGAGGAACAAGAAGGTTCACTTAGTCAAAGTGCAATGGAGTGGAGATCCACGAGATTATACTTGGGAAACTGAGGAGAGCATTCAGAAAGCTTATCCTAGATGCCGAGTGGATATCTCTGATTGACTCCGGTGCAAGGTATATTTATCATACTTTGCATTACCATTTAATTCTCTACTCTACTGTTATTTTCTTTCCATGGATGTGCACTTTTAATTCTATAGTCTGAATGATTTTAAAAGAATATATGAATTAATTTGCATGATTTTGAAAAGTTAAGAACAAATTGCTTGTTGGTTGTGTTGTGTGATAGTTAATTAGATTAATTAGATTATTGAAACGATAGCTAATTTAATTAATAAGAATAATGGTAGAATTTATTCGATTATATCACACATTGAACTGATTAGAAAATAAATAGAAATATATATACATGTGTATTATATATGTTTGAACAGGTAAATGGATTAGCTGTTGAGTAAAGATTTTATTTGCGTGCCCGACAAATAGGTAAACCTTAATGAGTTGGATGCGAAATATTATTATATCAACTCCTGTGAATGCCATTGGATGCGGAGTGCTGGTTTTTTCTGTGTGAAATAATAAATGTCGCCATAGGATAGTAACAATTAATTTTGAACTACATTACATGGCATACTTCGGAAGATAGGCATACTTCATCATATACCACATAAGCATTTGGAGCTTGTGTGACGAGGTGGAAGATTTACCATACGAGCGAAAGGCTTGTACGGCGATGATTATATTTTACAGGTGGAACTGATGACTGATATGGACTATTTAAGTAATAACGATTAAATTGCCAGATTAATAAAAACCCTACACGGGTCTGGAGTTGACAATAATCACGTCTCTCTAGTTATTAGATACGGCACATGGACTATTTATTTCCCACACGGGACAGGGTGACGAGAATTTATTCTCTGGAGTTATTATCAATACATGCTCTCCTGTAAACACCAGAATATATCACTATAAATATGTGTATGCTCATTAGGATTTACTGGGTACCTAATTCGGCCCAATAAATTTCCAAACCTCTCTCCGTACAAGGGAGGTTATGGCGAAATTTTTCGAGAATTCCGGGTGTCAGCCAAATTTTTGAAGAACTTGAAATTTCTCAGAAACTGGAAGGTTGGAGAATTGAATCCAGATCGAACGTGGAGTTGATTAATCAAACCACTTTCGACTTTGTTCCTTTTCGGGGACGAAAAGTTTTAAGTGGGGGAGATTGTAACGACCCAGAAAATCTGAACCAATTTAAAAATTTTAAATTGGCTAAAATAATGGATTTTAAATATTTAAAATAAATATTTTAAATAATGGCAATGGAAAGTGAGTTTGAATCGACAACTGAAAACGAATATAATTAATTATAATTATAAACAAGGCCTGAAATGGCGCTGCAGTTTCAAAAATTGAATTCAAACTTTGTCGGACTGTACCGGGTGCAAAACAAAACGGATTTTAGCGAAACCAAAAATATTTAAATCTGTTAGTGAATACCTTTGTAACGAATCTGAAAAATCGAATTTTCATAGCGGAAAGCAAAAGTTATGGCCGAATGAATTTTCAGGAAGGTCGCTATGGAATTTATATAGCCCGTGAAATTGACCATTTTGCATACGACCTCGGAATTCGACAAAACCACATTTGTTGGATCCGGGATGTGAAGTTATTGCTAGGTTTCAAATTTCATAATTTTTGAAGCTAATATGTGAGCGTGGCAAAGGAAAATGTGTTTGGGTCAATTGTAGTTAAATTGGATCGAGCAAAAATGGGCCTTTTTGCAAACGGCCTCAGAATTCGACGAAACTAGTTTTGTTGGGACCGTATCATCAAAACATAGCTAGATTTATTTTTCTGGAATTTTTCGAATCAGTTTGTGGCCCTGGTAAATTGAAATGTACGTTCAAATTAAATATTGAATGTTATATACTTTAATTTAAAGGAAAACTGGCTGAAATAGTCGAATGGGCCTACGAAACAAATTCCATTGTGTTCGAAATGGGGGTAAAACGCTAGGGACGACAGTCGTTGGGTTTAGATTGGTGGTCGCGTCAGAAAACCCCTTATAAAATCTCTCGGCCAATCAGAATTTAATATAAAAAAAAGGAAAATATCATTTTCTCTCTCCCCGACGAACGATGGAAACGCGTTCGAATCTTCCCATCCACTATCCGATCAATCCACGCAAAATTAGCCCCTCCTCCAGTTGAAGATTTTGTAGAGCTCGGAGAGATCTTCAAATCCATGTAAGGTTTGGATTTTTTCATTTCGTGGTTTGGGAGAACGGACGTCGGGAAGTCATCGCCTTCAGCTCGCCGCCGCCGCCGCCTCCGACCACCGGAGTTCATCGCTCCACCACGCGCAGGCGCACCCCACTTCCCCCTTCGACGCTGTAACCTCCGATCCTCGCATCGCTTCACGGATTTCGCGAAAAATCCAAACCTAGTTTTGAACGAAACAGCTGAGGTACGGCCTTGTTTATTTTCAACTGTTTTAACACCTTTAAACCGTTGCAAACTTTGAAAAATCATATCTTTTTCGTTTCTAGACGAAATTCAGTGAAACAAGAGACAGTGGACTCATGTGGACGTCTTCTACATTCTAGAAGAAACCGCATATTTTTCTGAGCCTTCTGCTATTTTTGGTGGAGTGGAACCCAATGTGAGATTTCTAATTTATAAACGATAAGGAAAACGACGATGTATAAATTATATATTCGATGTATGAGTTATATAAGCATTGTATACCTCTAGTATAAGCGTTGTATAAGTTGTACGTTCGATGTATAAGTTATATATGCGTTGTGAAAATTATATATGTGTTGAAATAGAAGTGAATTTCTATATATATATATACGCCCCTCGTCCACAAACCATGGACGATATTTATTGGTTGTGATTGGCGTGAAAATTGATTGATAGCGAATGGTTGTTTGGGATTGTTTGTGGTTGATATTGATTGATTGTGGTTGAAAAATACCCATTTGTGGTTGAGAAATATTTGGGTGAAACCACATAGGATTAGTTTGTGGAAATGAAATAAATATATACATGCCGCCTGTGTGCGAACTAGATGCATGATCCCCATTGTCAAAAACCGCGAGGTTTTAAGGTAGAGCGAGGAGCCGTACTAGGGACGCTCCCGGTTTTGACTACCCTGCCGTTATGCTGCCGAAATTTTGAAAAATATTCATGTGTTTGAATTATTTTCATTTGCTGAAATTATATTTATTCATTGAATAGAAAACCTTCATGTGTTGAATTAATATTCATCCATTGATTAGAAATTCATGTGTTGAATGGCATTCGTGTTTTAAATATAAAAATCACATTTTCATCTATATATAGAAACTATAGAAAACCTTCATGTGTTGAATCGATATTCATTCGTTGAATTGAAATTCATGTGTTGAATGGTATTCATATTTTGAAATAAATTGTTTAATAACAAAAATCACCTTTTATCAACTATATGGACTATGTAAAATAATCTCGTTTTAAAAGAAATTGTTTTATAATAAAAATCCAATTTTTATCACCTGTATAAACTATATAAAATAATAGTGTTTTGAAATGAACTGTTTTACAATAAAAATCACATTTTTATTACATACATGATTTGTTGAAATTTGAAGTGTTAAAAATAGCAACTCGTTCAAATAAATATGCATGAGTCGAAATATTCATTAATTAGCTAATGATATGATTTTTGCCTATGCATGCAACATTAGAATGAATGGTGTTTTTAAACCAAACGGAATCAAATATGAAGTTGAATGGAAAATGATAAATGATAAGAACTGTATATATGTACATGCATATTTATTGAACAGGTTATAGCAAAAGGGCCTAGAGAAGAGGAATAAAATTTTGTGCCCGACAAATAGGTACACATTTACTGTTCTGTTTGGGTAATGATTTTATGAGCCTATTGGCTAGCCGCTTGGCTTTTTCTTTTTCTTTTTGACATGAGACGCCCATGTGGCTATTTGGGAATTTTCCCAGCCTCTCCCGTACAAAGGAGGTTATGGCGAAATTTTTTGAAATTTAAAGGTGTTAGTGAAATATTTGAAGTGAAAACGATATTGAAATTGTTGAAGGAACTATATTTATATAAATATATAAATATAAATAAAATTAAACGAAATGTGGCCGTGCAGTTCATGTTTTGAAACCGTGATTTCAAACAACTAGTGCGGGAAATCCGACCATTGGATTTTCCCGAAACCGCAACCGTCGGGTTCGCCTTGGAAATATCTTTCCAACGGCACCAACCTTGTAAAAATCCAACGGTTGGATTAATTCAAATCTAAAGAAAAACAGCGCCAGAAACGATTATATTTATATATATATATATATATATAAATATAATTATATTAAATCGAATAATGACGCTGCAGTTCGTATTTTGAAATCGAAACTTCAAACGATTGTACCGGGAGATCCGACCATCGGATTTTCCCGAAACTGGAACCTTTGGATTCATTTTGAAAAGACCTTTCTAATGATGTAAATTTTGTGAAGATCCAACGGTTAGATTTTCAGAGATGTGTAAATCAAATCTGAAGAAAAACAGCGCCACGGCCGCGTTATGGCCCAAAGCGTCGTTTTGAATAAATTGTCTATTTTAAAATAAATAAAAATAGCGATAAATCGTTATAAATTATCATAAACGATATGGAATGGAAATAAACTGAATTTGCTCGATTTATGAGGTATTTGATGGTTGAATGTGTTTGGTGTGAAAATTACATTAAAGAACAAAATTGGTGTTGTCGAATGATTTAACCATTGAAATAAATTGATTTGAAATTCTAAATATACGTGAATTATTTGAAAAGGCCAAGTTAATTCTCATTTCAAATAATTGACCGACGATTGAAAGTCGAAGATGAAGACGGTGGTCGAAGACCGGATATCTTCACCTCGTTTGGATGGTAACCGAGGTCCTGATTGGGAGGCATCCCGAAATATGGATAATGAGTGGTGATCGTCCAGACGTACGTGGTGATCGATGGGTTTGCGAGGTATTTAGTGCCTCCGGTTTCGTTCAGACCCAGAACGGACTTGTAAATGGATTGTGTGTCAGACATTGGATTTTATTCTGTGTTGATTGATCTCTATTAAATATCATCTGTTTGGCGGCGGAGAATTTATTCTTTTGCTTAACGCCCTTCTCTGAGACGCATGAGCTCAGAGGTTGTACATCGATGGACATCAGTCGCATGGCATGAATTGCCTGTGTGGCATGCTAAGATGCAGTGATCAGGGCTTCTGTTGAAAAGCAAAGTCTTGTGGTGATGATCAAAGCACCGCCGATGTGGTGTAGCTTTGTGTATAACGTAAAATCACGATCCTCACACCCCGGTATGAACCAGAATCGGGAGAAGGACCTCAGGGAGGGCATGCGTTTCTTTCTAGCTAGGATGGTGTCAGTGACCTACCAGCCCTGACATTTATATACTTTTCACCTATGTGGTTGTTGCTGTTGCGAGGCGCCTCGGTTTGATCGAACGATCCGGGTCCGATGGAGTCATTCGTTGGCTCGTTTACGCCCCAAAGGGCGGTAAAACGTATTGTTCAGGAATTTTATTCCACATCGGTGGACCGGCCCTGTCGCTCCAAAGGCTTGACTGAGTACTTGCCTGAGACATGGGCTAGATTGTCTCGAATTCGGTAAGGACTATCTTTTGCCTTGGTTCATGACGGAAATCCAATTTCCAAATACGTGACTGTGCGGTTTTGATTGTATACCTATATACGACGACATAGTGGTATGGGGCATTAATGTCGTCTGTGATTGATAGTTATGATTTGAAATTGTTTTCAAAACATATAAACACTAGTAATAATATCAAATGCCTTTGTTTCATTCGTATCAAGCATGTTTTGGCCGTTATAAGGTAAAAACTCTATCCTCCGGTTTGCGTTGCATTGTGTGCTGGGAACTGAGTCTTATAATGGCTTCATTTTTATAAAATACATTGCGTTGTTTAAAAGAAAGATTTGTTTTAAAGCACTGGCAATCCAGTGGAGAAAACCCGTTCCACGAAAGTGGCGTGGTCCTGTGATTAGCCAAATTATATATATGTGTTGAGTAGATTTCTCATACCCGACCCATGACTGACTCGTAGTTTATTTCACTTTCAAACTCGGGTGCCCCTTTTTCTACATGGGCAGTCTTGTATTCAGGTTTAGCTGGTTCTTTCTGGATAGCTGGAGCTGAAGATGGATTCTATCATTTATCTCTTTTTATGCTGTTCAGCTCCTATTGTACATATTTTGTTTGTTTCCGCTGTAGACATATATGTACAGTTGAACTGTATTTGTACTAAGTATGATCCTGTATACTGTGTAACTCTGATGATTACTTTTATCCAGTATATTCTATTGTTCATTATCTGGTGTATTTATTTAATTCTGTTCTGCTATTATCTGTTTATGTGTTATATTCCACGGATTACCCTAGCCGCCGTCAGTACGGGGTTGGGGGTCGTCTCAGTTTATCGTGAACAGTGCATTAAACAACACTTGTTCTTTAACCCGATAATAAATAGATGGTGATTTGGGTTTATCGTGAACTGTGTTTTAAATAACACTAGTTCTTTAACCCAGTAAAAGGACGTTTAATGAATCTGCAATTAGATTGACATGTGAATTGATAATCTAAATTATCAAATTTGAAAAATAAGCGAGAATGGAGTATCACCGGTTTTGCTCCAAAGAGATAGTTAAATCTTTAATTAGATTTGAACGTGAAATGGTAATTAATTTTACCGATAACAACGTGGTGTTAGATATGGAGTATTACCAGTTTTGCTTCATGGGATGAATATGTTGGGATTGGGAAATAAAATAAATAATTACTTCGGTGTGGTTCGCTAATCTCAACTAGTTTGGAAAACCATAATTTGGTTTGAAATGACATCCAAAGGAAGATTAAAGGATAAACTTTAAAGAATTTATCTTGGATAAAATTAATGGGAACCTTTCCCTAAGAATTGAAATTTAGAAACTAGCTGTAGGTTAGCTAAGAAGAATGGTTACCTGGGTATTGATCTGATGTTGGTTTCGGCCTTCGGGGTTAATATTTGGGGAATTGCTCTCTTACTGATCTACGGTTAGCGACTGATAAATTGGAATGAGGCGTATGTTGTGTTTGTGCAACATTTGTTTTTAATATACGCGGGTTGTTCGGAAAGGCCGGGTTTATACCCATTCTGAATAACCGATATTAATAATTGTTTTAGTTCTCACACCAGTCACATGACTGACCTGGAGTTTATTGTTTTAACCTAAACTATGGGTGCCCCTATTTTCGACACGGGCAGCTAGTAGTTTTGGTTTTGCAGATTTATATTCACAGGATCCTGGTTTACAGCTGGAATGATATCCGGAAAGCTCTGTTTCCGTATATCACCTTCAGTTGTGCTTGTATTATTTTCCGTTGCTATGTAATTTATTGTAATCTCTGATATTTATCGAATTATACTCTGTATATTCTTGTATCTGATGGAATTGTTGTAATAGCAATGAAATGTTCTTCCGTCTGAGTTCTGATTGGTCCTATTCTCAAAACGATCAGGGGTTTCGAACAGTCTAGATCGGTTTATCGATTGATTAGAATAGGAGAAAATGGAAAGAAGACAGAACTAAACAACCGTACAGAATGTAACAATCGCAGCGGAACAAAATATAATATATAAATTATTACTTTCGAAGTACAAACTGTATTTGAACTTATATACATCATCAGAGTACATTACATATACAATACAATGGAAATAAACTCTAAATAATTAATATTGAAGTCTCCTACTCCAAGCTCCTCCAGATAAATCTGTAAAACCGGAACTGCTTGACTGCCCATACAAATTTGCACACCTAAGAGTTTTGGGAAAACATAGAAAAATAAACACTTGGTCAGTCATGGGACGGCTATGAGTAAACGATTTTAAAACAGCTTGAGAAAATAAATGATATCTCATAAAACCATGCCATATAACACGAAAGGGGTTTTTCCCTTATGAGAATCCAAGACACATGATTTACCTTTAAAAACGTTTTGAAAGAAAAGATAATCGTAAGACAGATCCACACATAAACATGGATGGCTTTTACCTTAAGATAACCCAAAACATCTTTATTTCAAATTCTTCTGATATTATAGTAGTGTAACAACCCAGAATTTTTGGACCAATTTAAAATTTTTATTTTAGCTATTTTAATGGATTTTGAATATTTAAAATGGTTTATTTTAAATAATAACAACTATAATTTATTTATATCGAAGTTAGAAAGTATAAATTTATTTTAATTATAAAACGAGCCTGAAATGGCACGGTAGTTTCAAAATTCGATTTTTAATTTCATTTGAATGTACAGAATTCAAAATAAATCGGATTTTAGTCAAACCAGAAACATTTGAATCTGTTCAGTTATATCTTTCTAACGAATGTGAAAAATTTAGATTTCACTTTAAAATTGAAAGTTATGTCTAGTTTAAATTTAAAATAGCCGCTATGGAATTTATATATATTTTAATATAATATATAGCCCATAAAAATAGCCATTTTGCAAATGACCTCCATTTTTGACGAAACCACTTTTATTGGATCCAGAGTATCAAATTATAGCCAGATTCCGATTTTCATAATTTTTGGAATTAGTATGTGAGAACATTAAATTTAAACTTGTTTTCAATTTCAGTTTAAATTTAATCGACCAGTTAAAAAAGGTCATTTTTCAAACGGTCTCCAAATTCGACGAAATTAGTTTTTTTGAAACCGTATTTGAAAAACATAGCGATAATTCCAAATTTCATAATTTTTGGAGCTAGTATGTATCTATGCATAATAATTTGCGAATCGACCAGCCATTTAAGCCAGAAACAGAGTTTTTTGAGCAAACGGACTCGGAATTCGACGAATCCAGTTTTGTTGGGACTGTATCATCAAGACATAACAACCTGTCAATTTTCGTCGCTAATGGAGTTCGTATGTGACCATGGCATCGATAAATGTCGACTGGGGAGAGCGTGACTAAGAAATTAATAAAATAATAAACCCTTCACTATTTAGTATCTTTTGTCTCCACAAACCCTCACTTCTCATCTCCCTCCAAAAAGAGGTAGCAGACCCTCCCCCTCTCTCTCGCAATTTTGCAAAAAAGCCCCCAAAAACAAAAGGATTTATATCTCTTAATCCACAAGCGATTATCCTAAATGGTTTTTGGTATTGTAGATCATGATGGTCTTTACCTACCACAAATATTCCAAGACCTATCGTTGCACATATTGGGAGAAATCAACGGTCAAAGGCAGAAAATGGGTTTCGATTTTGGCTATTTTTCGATCAAACAAAGAAGTATTTGATAGTGGCACCAAAGAGAAAATGGTAGAGGAGAGGAAGAGCTACGACTTTGACTTTGGGTGCTCGGCCTAATATGGCTTGAGGTCGCTGGAAAACTGAGATGAACAGAGGACACGGTTTTGGTCACGTTCCAAACCTAGTTGGCAAAATTCCGGCCAACTGGTGGCGATTCAGGCCGAGGCACCTGAAGGGGGATGGCTCGTCTTGGCACATGGTCAGATCGAGGGGGTGTGTGATGGCGAAGTGACGTGGTGGCGCCGGAATTTGCTTCGAAGTCGAATTTGGGCTCCGGCCAATTTCTGGTCGACGGTGGCGAATGGGGTCAAGGGACTGGCGGCGTGGCGGAGCGGGGAAGCGACTGGTGGGGTCCTGCGATGACAACGGGGGCCCAGGCAGTGGCGTGATCTTCTGATCAAGTGGAGCAGCATGGAACGATTTTTGGAAAGGGTTAGGTTTTAATTCTTTTTTAATTAATTATTTAAATTTATTCAAACTTTAAACGCCAATAAATTTTTGCTTCGGACTCGAAATTGCATGAAACTGAATCCGTTGCGATCGTGGAGTCGAGAGCTTCACAACAAAACTAACTGGCTCCAATTTGGAGCTTGTTGGAATTTACAGCAAATTTAAATCCAAATGGTTCCAAAACCATCAATTAAAGACTGACGGAGTGGAAACCAAAGGTGAGAACTCCTCACTCAAACTATTTTCATTTTGTTGTTATATCTGAGGTTGCAGATGAGGCTTTGTAGCTCCTGACACTAGTTTTTGTACAAACCTTGGATGACTTGTGTGATATGATTGTGTTGTGGAAAAATTGATTGTATTGTGGAATTATTGGATTGATTGATTGTGGTGTATGGCGTGAGCCAAAATTAGGAGAGGGTGGATTAATGCTAGACATTATTCCAGTTCTAATATTGTAACACCCCATAGTTCTGTAACATTAAGTTTCACAAATTAAAGTATAATTAAATTTTAGAAGAAGAATTAAGGGAAACGGGTTATGCCATTGCGTCCGTCTCGAAATTCTGCTTGAGATAGAGTCTGAGTTGTAAATCGGACTCCGTACGAAGGAGATATGACCTCCGGAAGTTTAAGAATTTATTTAAAATTCAAACAGCTTGAAAAACGGATTCCTAATTCAAAAATAGGACCAGACCCGGGCTGAGCAGGAAAATTCCTGCCCAGGTCGACCACGGGGTCGACCTGACCCAGGTCGACCACAGGGTCGACCTGGTTGACCCAGGTCAACCACAGGGTCGACCATAGTGTCGACCTGGTTGACCCAGGTCGACAACAGGGTCGACCATAGTGTCGACCTGATTGACCTAGGTCGACCATAGGGTCGACCTCCCCTGTCGACCTGGTCACCCTGTCGACCTGGTCAGGTCTGGCTGGCCTAGTCTGTGTTCTGGTTGAATTTCTGGGCCCTGTCTTGTCACTTGGGCTGAGTTGTCTTCTTTTGATTGGCTTCTCTTTAGAACGGATGGCTTTGATTAAACCGGGCTTCATCGACGGCTCTAATTAACTTGCAACTCTATAAAAACAACCTAGGTCTTCAACTAAAATTCACATAAAAATAAGAACTTGAGCCGCCATGATGTCAGGAAAAAAACTAAGGAGAGCCTCCGCTTGAAAAGAGACGAACAACGATTCAAGAAAAAAAAGTCTAATCTAATTTCTACGCAATGCTTTCTACTCCAAGGGAAAGCTTTGCAAATTCAGAATAACAGAAACCAAAAAACAAGTTTCAGTGCCCGTTGTAACTATAGTGGTTTTCTGAATATGAATAGAAATTGCGATGTGATTCGATGTAAATGAAATTGGGGTTTTACTATTGTAAAATATTGATGTAAATTCTATGTATTGCGTTGATTATGTCATATTTTGTATTGAGTGTTTGTGGCATAAATTGGTTGATGCGAGCCTATTGACATTTGTATATGAAAATAAATATCACTTGCAATTTTGTAGTAAAAACTAGAATTGACATCTTTATGTTAAGTCGTTAACACGGTTAGCATATATTCTTTTTAGGCCTAAGTTGAGACTCATGTAAACATGTTCCAAGTTGAAACCTTTTATGCCTACACGACTCAAAACCTTTGTATACATTATTATGTTTATTTGCAAGTGATAATTGGGTTTATGCAAGTACCTTTTGGTTACACTAATTATACTAATTTCATGTTGAAATAGGCTACTAGATGTAAAGTTAGTTTACACCTTTGGGTTATGTCAAAAAGTGGACATTGTTATGCTAGTTTGGTGTTTGACATTATGCCTAGTTATATGTGTATAAAACCATGTTTAAACAAGTCTAAAAGTACGCCATTTCATGTGACACCTATTATGCTATACCATGTTATACCATGTATATCTTTATAATAGTCCAGAATTTATGATTTAGGTGACACCTGTCTAACTAGATCCAATATTCATGTGCAAGTTTGTGACATGTTATGCAATGTTATGATTCATGTTATGCGAGATCACCTTATTTATCTAGTTACACCTTTATGTCACACGCTAATCGATAAATATGTTTAGGCCAAATTTCATAATATAGGTTCATTGAACCTATGCTCCCTTCTTTACTTTGTTTATGGGTTGGGCCTATTAACGGGCCCAATATCTTCATACGATTAATATGAATAATCGAGTGAGGGTAACGTTGGGATTAACTATTAAATTAAAGTATGTTAATATGTCGACGGGCCTAAAAACCATGAAATGGGTTAAGGCCATAAATGATATAAATTATGTACCATTAGTTTGGAATAAAACATGTGACATGAAATATTTACATAAATAAAAGTGTGAATTTAGACAATACGGATATGCTTAACCCGAGGTTGGATTGAGTTGTGATGTAAACCTGCCCGGACCCGCCCGGCTGTCTAGTAATCACAACAATACCTATCCAATGTGAGAGGTTAAGGCATTGAGCCCAATAAAGACCCGAGGTTAGACTGAGTTGTGGCGTAAGACTGCCCGGAACCGACCGGCATACATGCAGCCACAACAATACATGTCTAATGTGAGTGGTTGGTGCTTTAATAAGACAATTAAAGCCAAGTTAGGATTGGTAAGGTTAAGTTAACTAAAACACTTAACCAACTTAACATGTTAACAAGACAAGACTTGTAGGGGTTAAGTAACTAAGAAAACACTTAGCCAATTCAAATGTTAACTAGATTAGAAGGTGAGGTTAAGTAAAGTTAATACACTTAACCAAATTAACATATTAACTAGACTAGTGGGTGAGGTTAAGTAAATTCTGGACACTTAACTGTTATAACCTGATAATTATATAAGTGGGCGAGGTTAAGTAAATTTAGAAATACTTAACCATTATAACACGTTAGCTAGATATGTGGGTAAGGTTAAGTAAATACACTTAGCCAATTTAATATGTTAGCTGGACTATAGGGTAGGGTTAAGTAAACTTAGAACACTTAACCATCATAGTGTGATAAATTGAACAGAGTTACGTTGAAACTTGAAGGGACAATACCTAACCATTAGAACATGTTAATTAAACAGAGGTTAGGGTTAAGTTAACTAAGGCAACACTTAACCATTATAACATGTTAGTTAAAACAGATGGGCAAGATTAGGTTAAGGGACACTTAACCAATACAAGATGAATAGGTAGGGTTAAGTAATAAGAAATACTTAACCAATATAACTTGGTTTGTGATAGGGTTAAGTCAACATGAACTACTGATAACACTTAGCCAGTTTAATATGACAAAGGAATGGGTTAAGCTAACCTGAATTGACTAATGACACTTAACCAATCCAACTTGACGAGAAAGAGGGCTAAGTAGTAAACCATAGTTAAGAAACAATCGAGAACGGGAGCTAAGTTGAAATCCCCAGTTAAAGAAACTAAGTGATAAACCTTAGTTAACAAGATTTATGGGAAAAGAAACTAAGTGGTAAACTTTAGTTGAGAACAACTAAGTAATAATTCTTAGTCAAGAAAACTGAGCCGGTCCATAATAGATGAATAACCCGATATGGTAGATCATCGCTTAACAAGTACATGAGAAGGAGCAAACGTTTATCCGTTTTCGGAAAAGGCTCCAGCAGACTGGGTTTAGAAGCACGTAGCTTTGGGGGACATGAGGGTACTCTTGGTATCCCTCTGTGAGGTTGCAGATGATCCGCCTGGGTTCACAGAGGTTAAGGTCTGCATCAGAAGAACCAAGGGTATGCCTTGGTTGCAATTTAAGGCAACCTAAAGACCGGGATGGACCAGCGTGATTCGACGAGACCAGTAGCCCTGTGATAGCGACTCGTCGTCTACCTACCATCTTGAGTCAATCGTAGTACGCATGCGGAAAGGCAGAGAACTCCCAATAGACCATATACTTGCTATCTAGTTATGGGTGAGGCTGGCCAATAGGAAAGTGGGGGCATAGGTGGCAGGAGTATAGTTCTCGTGCTTGATTTTCTTGGATTGCCTTTCATTAGTTGAAGGAGGGGTCACGTGGGACCATAACCACTAGTAAAAAAATATACCTTAGCATCTACATCGGCAGATATCTGAAAGCTCCCGACCGAGTTCCGTGTTTCTAGAATAGCCCTGCCACGGGACTCGGGTCGCACATTTCAGGACATGTGCATCTAGACAGCGATAAATGATTCGCGACACATACGTAGGGAAAGTCTAGGAACATATACCACTTTAGGTAGTGTGTCCTAGACTAGGGGCATCGTTCGACAGGTAGCATAATCCCTAGTGGACCTAGGTGGCATAAATCCTGAATCCGAGAAGTATTAGACAAGTCGCATAAACCCTAGTTGAATCTAGGGAATGCTCGATAGAAAACCCTAGATTAAATCTAGGTAATAAATAAATGTGCGCCTGATGGCAACCACAGTTGCAAGGGCTGGGATCACGTTATCATTTTATACAGATTACGAATTGGGATACTAGTTGGGTGGTGCAGAGATTAGTATGGGGTGCGATAGTAATTTCGATTATAAATTGCTTTGCCTTAGTTTATGGTATTTTCCTTTTTTCAGTTTATGCCCGTCATGTCCTTCTTCCTTATTCATATACCGAAGCACCACTAGACTTACCAGGCTTTATGTCTGACTCTATGTTTTCTTTCATCTTTTTTTCTTCCGTCCCCCCCCCCCCGGTAGTCAGGGAGGGAATAGCTCAAATTTATATGGACCTGTTACTCTTTCCAAGCTTGAAGACTCTTTGATGTGCTGCTTTGGACTCTCTTTTCCACCGCTATGGCTGCTAATGTTTTATTGGGGAATATCATTGTATATTTATGCTTCTTTATTTTGTTGAACAAGACAGATACTTTGTTGTTGGAAAACAATCTTTGTACAAGTTGTTTATAAATGAAATAAAGTTTTATTCACTTTTCCACTGCTTTATTTATCTGTCTTGTAATTTATCTGCATCTTTTACCTATAATACTTCACAAAACTTAGTGCATTCCCTTTGTGAGTGACACCAACGGATGTGGGGTGTTACACGTGGTATCAGAGCTAAAGGTTACCGGATCAGATAAAAGATTTGAAAAATTATTTTCAAAACAGGTTTAAAAGAAGCATTTTCAAAAGAAAAATTTTGTTTTAAAGGCATATTCCCCAAATCCATATGCACTATCTTTTGATTCTCTGTTTGAGTCCTTATTTCCTTCTTTCTTGAGTCTCTGGGGCTCTTGGCTTTCTGGGAGGTAACCTCATCGAAGGGCGAAGTAGTGCCCGACTTCCATCTATAGCCGTAATAGTTTCACCTACGGCTAGTTTTCTTTCAGGCTTTGTAGGGTTTTTTGTACGTTGGAGGCAGCTTTCGAGAGAATTGTCAACATGATTACACAAGGAAGAGGATGAGAAGTTTGGCTAAAGGGCACGACCCAAGGATGAGGAATTCATGGATATGGACTTGGCTCACGAAGGAGGAAGGAATTATAAAATCTAAGACAAGAAGAAGTAGCTTTTTTATGGTATAATAGGGCATATAATTAAGGACAAGGGCAAGGACGAGGGAAAGGATTTTCAGGAGGACGATTGCGTGCTTTCACCACCAGAATACCTGGGAGAGATAGTAAAAGTCTCCATTGGAAAAGTTTAGCTTTTCATTTGATCAACCTGTTAGTACTCTTTTGATCTTAGCGCTTCGCATTCGTTTATATCTTATTTCATAGTTGAGTCTCTGCACCTAGGTACTTGTATAGTAGAATATCCCAATTAGTCTCAGATCCAAATTGGTGGTTCAGCTCGTTTACCATTGGTTTGTAGGTATTTGAGAACGACCACATTAATGTTGAATTTAAGTATAATGTTTTGGTTCCATGGGCTATGAGTTGATCCTAGGCATGGGTTGGTTGGCTAGTAATTCTGAAAGTTAGACTTTTTGACTTGCCTTGGAAATACCCTCGAGATTATGTGATCCTAGAAGGATCAGTTAGGCTTAGCTATCTAGAATCGCTTAATACATTTATCGACAATTTGCAATCCGTTAGAATAGTCCATGAGTACGCAGATGTTTTGATTAGGTTAGGGGTTTACCCTAAAACACGGGATAGACTTCCATATATATCCAGTTGACAATGAAAATCCAGTTATCCGATCAATGACAGTTTTGGAAATGGAGGTCAAGAAGCTTCACAATAGTGAAGATTAACTAGATAGGGTACAGTACAGAGAAGCTCAAGAAGATGCAACTTAGAAGACTGAAGACTAGATACGTGCATCATACCCTTTTTCTTAAGGGTATATCCTTTCTCTAGGAGTTTTATGCCTACTTGTTTCTAGCTTTTAAGGTATATCCTCTAGGACGTATCATCGATGCTTAGGTAGAAGCCAATGGATGTAAACGTGTATTTGAAACATGTATTTGAAACATGTTATGATTGATGGTTACAAGTGGTTACTCGTGGATGCGTATACACACCATATGTGCTAGAACGACTCAGTCATTTTCATATTGCATTCGCATATATGTATTTGCTTAACGGATTTAATTTGATATGTTATCATATGGATGTTGCATATGGATGAATGGCTATGCACATATGTAATATTTACATAACTAGGGATGCTTGCATACATGATTGGACGCATGGCACTGACATAATTCGCATTAAGGAGGTCAACTGAATCAGTAGACCGCCTGATTTTGCATTAGATAAAGACATATACACACACTATGCATATGAACATGAAAGCATTAGAAATATTTTTAAGTACAATGAATGCTGTGATTGAATGGTCGAGTAAATGGGTGATTGGATGGTAGGACACATTCTTCCTAACTTGAAGATTTCAGGGACGAAATCCTATTAAGAGGGGGAGAATGTAACACCCCGTAGTTCTATAACATTAAGTTTCACAAATTAAAGTATAATTAAATTTTAGAGGAAGAATTAAGGGAAACGGCTTACGCCATTGCGTCCGTCTCGAAATTCTGCTTGAGATAGAGTTCGAGTTTGCGTAAATCGGACAACGTACAAAGGAGATATGACCTCCGGAAGTTTAAGAATTTATTTAAAATTCAAACATCTCGAAAAACGGATTCAAAATTGAAAAATAGGACCAGACCCGGGCTGGGCAGGAAAATTCCTTCCCAGGGCCCAGGTCGACAACAGGGTCGACCATAGTGTCGACCTGGTTGACCCAGGTCGACCATAGGGTCGACCTCCCCTGCCAACCTGGTCAGGTCTAGCTGGCCTGGTCTATGTTCTGGTCGAATTTCTGGGCCTGGTCTTGTCACTAGGGCTGAGTTGTCTTCTTTTGATTGGCTTCTCTTTAGAACGGATGGCTTTGATTAAACTAGGCTTCAGCGACGGCTCTAATTAACTTGCAACTCTATAAAAACACCCTAGGTCTCCAACTGAAATTCACACAAAAATAAGAACTTGAGCCGCCATGATGTCAGAAGAAAACTAAGGAGAGCCTCCGCTTGAAAAGAGACAAACAACGATTCAAGAAACAAAAGTCTAATCTAATTTCTACGCAATGCTTTCTACTCCAAGGGAAAGCTTTGCAAATTCAGAATAACAGAAACCAGAAAACAAGTTTCAGCGCCCGTTGTAAGTATAGTGGTTTTCTGAATATGAATAGAAATTGCGATGTGATTCGATGTAAATGAAATTGGGGTTTTACTATTGTAAAATATTGATGTAAATTCTGTGTACTGCGTTGATTATGTCATATTTTGTATTGAGTGTTTGTGGCATAAATTGGTTGATGCGAGCCTATTGACATTCGTATATGAAAATAAATATCACTTGCAAGTTTGTAGTAAAAACTAGAATTGACATCTTTATGTTATGTCGTTAACATGGTTAGCATATATTCTTTTTAGGCCTAAGTTGAGACTCATGTAAATATGTTCCAAGTTGAAACATTTTATGCCTACACGACTCAAAACCTTTGTGTACATTATTATGTTTATTTGCAAGTGATAATTGGGTTTATGCAAGTACCTTTTGGTTACACGAATTATACTAGTTTCATGTTGAAAGTGGCAACTTGATGTAAAGTTAGTTTACACCTTTGGGTTATGTCAAAAAGTGGACATTGTTATGCTAGTTTGTTGTTTGACATTATGCCTAGTTATATGTGTATAAAACCATGTTTAAACAAGTCTAAAAGTACGCCATTTCATGTGACACCTATTATGTTATACCATGTTATACCATGTTATATCTTTATAATGGTCCAGAATTTATGATTTACGTGACACCTATTTAATTAAATCCAATATTCATGTGCAAGTTTGTGACATGTTATGCAATGTTATGATTCATGTTATGCGAGATCACCTTATTTATCTAGTTACACCTTTATGTCACACGCTAATCGATAACTATGTTTAGGCCAAATTTCATAGTATAGGTTCATTGAACCTATGCTCCCTTTTATACTTTGTTAATGAATTGGGCCTATTAGCGGGCCCAATATCTTCATACGATTAATATGAATAATCGAGCGAGGGTAACGTTGGGATTAACTATTAAATTAAAGTATGTTAGTATGTCGGCGGGCCTAAAAACCATGAAATGGGTTAAGGCCATAAATGATATAAATTATGTACATTAGTTCGGAATAAAACATGTGACATGAAATATTTACATAAGTAAAAGTGCGAATTTAGACAATACGAATATGCTTAACCCGAGGTTGGATTGAGTTGTGATGTAAACCTGCCCGGACCCACCCGGCTGTCCAGTAATCACAACAATACCTATCCAATGTGAGAGGTTAAGGCATTGAGCCCAATAAAGACCCGATGTTATACTGAGTTGTGGCGTAAGACTGCCCGGAATCGACCGGAATACAGGCAGCCATAACAATACCTGTCTAATGCGAGTGGTTGGTGCTCTAATAAGACAATTAAAGCCAAGTTAGGATTGGTAGGGTTAAGTTAACTAAAACGCTTAACCAACATAACATGTTAACAAGACAAGACTTGTAGGGGTTAAGTAATTAAGAAAACACTTAGCCAATTTAACATGTTAATTAGACTAGAAGGTGAGGTTAAGTAAAGTTAATACACTTGACCAAATTAACATATTAACTAGACTAGTGGGTGAGGTTAAGTAAATTCATGACACTTATCCGTTATAACCTGATAATTGGATAAGTGGGTGAGGTTAAGTAAATTTAGAAATACTTAACCATTATAACACGTTAGCTAGATAAGTGGGTAAGGTTAAGTAAATACACTTAGCCAATTTAATATGTTAGCTGGACTAGAGGGTAGGGTTAAGTAAACTTAGAACATTTAACCATCATAGTGTGATAAATTGAACAGGGTTAAGTTGAAACTTGATGGGACAATACCTAACCATTAGAACATGTTAATTAAACAGAGGTTAGGGTTAAGTTATCTAAGGGAACACTTAACCATTATAACATGTTAGTTAAAACAGATGGGCAAGATTAGGTTAGGGGACACTTAACCAATACAAGATGAATGGGTAGGGTTAAGTAATAAGAAATACTTAACCAAAATAACTTGGTTTGTGATAGGGTTAAGTTAACAGAACTACTGATAACACTTAGCCAGTTTAATATGACAAAGGAATGGGTTAAGCTAACCTGAATTGACTAATGACACTTAACCAATCCAACTTGACGAGAAAGAGGGCTAAGTAGTAAACCTTAGTTAAGAAACAATCGAGAACGGGAGCTAAGTTGAAATCCCCAGTTAAAGAAACTAAGTGATAAACCTTAGTTAACAATATTTATGGGAAAAGAAACTAGGTGGTAAACTTTAGTTGAGAACAACTAAGTAATAATTCTTAGTCAAGAAAACTGAGCCGGTCCATAATAGATGAATAACCCGATATGGTAGATCATCGCTTAACAAGTACATGAGAAGGAACAAACGTTTATCCGATTTCGGAAAAGGCTCCAGTGGACTGGGTTTTGAACCACATAGCTTTGGGGGACATGAGGGTACTCTTGGTATCCCTCTGTGAGGTTGCAGATGATCCGCTGGGCTCACAGAGGTTAAGGTCTGCGTCAGAAGAACCAAGGGTATGCCTTGGTTGCAATTTAAGGCAACCTAAAGACTAGGATGGACCATCGTGATTCGACGAGACCAGTAGCCATGTGATAGCGACTCGTCGTCTACCTACCATCTTGAGTCAATCGTAGTACGCATGCGGAAAGGCAGAGAACTCCCAACAGACCATATACTTGCTATATAGTTATGGGCGAGGCTGGCCAATAGGAAAGTGGGGCATAGGTGGCAGGAGTATAGTTCTCGTGCTTGATTTTCTTGTATTGCCTTTCATTAGTTGAGGGAGGGGTCGCGTGGGACCATAACCGCTGGTAGAAAAACAGACCTTAGCATCTGCATCCGCAGATATCTGAAAGCTCCCGACCGAGTTCCGTGTTTCTAGAATAGCCCTGCCACGGGACTCGGGTCACACATTTCAGGACATGTGCATCTAGGCAGCGATAAACAATTCGCGACACATACGTAGGGAAAGTCTAGGAACATATACCACTTTAGGTAGCGTGTCCTAGACTAGGGGCATCGTTCGACAGGTAGCATAATCCCTAGTGGACCTAGGTGGCATAAATCCTGAATCCGAGAATTATTAGACAAGTCACATAAACCCTAGTTGAATCTAGGGAACACTTGATAGAAAACCCAAGATTAAATCTAGGTAATAAATAAATGCGCGCCTGATGGCAACCACAGTTACAGGGACTGGGATCACGTTATCATTTTATACAGATTACTAGTTGGGTGGTGTAAAGATTAGTATGGGGTGCGATAGTAATTTTGATTATAAACTGCTTTGCCTTAGTTTATGGTATTTTCCCATTTTCAGTTTATGCATGTCATGTCCTTTTTCCTTATTCATATACCGAAGCACCACTAGACTTACCAGGCTTTATGTCTAACTCTATGTTTTCTTTCGTCTTCTTTTCTTCTGTTCCCTCCCCCCCCCCCAGGTAGTCAGGGAGGGAATAACTCAGATTTGTATGGACCTGTTACTCTTTCCAAGCTTGAAGACTCTTTGATGTGCTGCTTTGGACTCTCTTTTCCACCGCTATGGCTGGCTAATGTTTTATTGGGGAATATCATTGTATATTTATGCTTCTTTATTTTTTTAAACAAGACAGATACTTTGTTGTTGGAAAACAATCTTTGTACAAGATGTTTATAAATGAAATAAAGTTTTATTCACTTTTCTACTGCTTTATTTATCTGTCTTGTAATTTATCTGCATCTTTTACCTATAATACTTCACAGAACTTAGTGCATTCCCTTTGTGAGTGACACTAATGGATGTGGGGTGTTACAAATATCACGCCGTTATAATGCCGAATTTTTCTAAAACTGAAATATGTAAATTATTTATATAAAAGGTATATAAAATTTTCAAAAAAAATTGAAATAAATATTCATTTAAAAGTCGGACTGCTTATTTGTGTACACTTATTTAACTGATATTGATTGGGACGATGAATTTTATGCATCACCGAACTGCACAAATAATAATCTGTATTTGTTGTTTGAAAACTCCACACGGGTATTGGGATAATATTTGACATACACTTATCCCAATATTTAGTTGTATGTCAATCGATGGGATCACAGGCTGTGATAAGCGTTATTTAATTATTTAATGCTTGTACAGTTGTAGAATGCACCCTGGATGATGTTTGAATGTGTAATGACTATTTATCATTATTGTTAAATTCATGCGATGTATGAAATCCATATAACTGAAATTATATGGTAATTGACTGAGTCGCATTCCGATTCAGAAATAAAGAATATTTTTAAAATAAAGAATATTTTAAAATAATATAATATCCAAAAAGAATCAAAATATGATTTTGGTGTCCGATTTGGCATGGACACGAAAATATTGAAATATGGAAGCCGAGTTATGTAGTTAAATGCCATTTTTACTCGAACGGGTTTGTCGATCGATTTTAATCATTTTATACTGAATATGAAAAGGAAATGGACTTCAAAACCAAATATTTTGAAAATATTATCATTTTCATATTATAATGATATAGAATATTCAATTTTGATTTGAAATTGAAAATGAAGCTGAAATGATTTTGAAACGAGTTTATGAACGATTTATAAAATACGTTTAAAATAGAAATCGATGATATATATTATATATAATGGCCTGAATAGAACGCGCCATGCAGCGACCGTTCGTGAATTTCGACCATTAACTTCAAATTGATGTGACGGGAGATCCGACCGTCGGATTCTCCTAAAACCAAAACCATTGGGTTCGTATCGAAAAGTGCTTTACAATGATTATAAGAGATTTGAAATCTAAAGGTTGGATTTGGAATTATGTCCAAATCAATTTCAAAAATGGTCGTTGTGGATGTAGTTCGGTGGCCGTTTTTGGAAATCGACTGTAAAGGCCTTAACAGAATTATTAAAAATTTGGAAAAATTGTGTAAAATCATAATAAATGATTTGGAAAGAATTTGGATGAAAAATCCAGTTTTGAGAAGATAAAAATATATTTTTATCGAAATGAACTAGTTAATAACTAGAATAAAAATCCAATTATTTTTAAATAAATAAATTGGATTTTAACAAGGGTTTTAAAATAACCAGAATTTTCCAATGAATATATTGGAATGGATTTGGAATGGAAATAATCTTTGGAATATTTCAATAATGGATTCCGTGATTATACAGATATCGTTGAGGAATTTGGAAGATATATATATCGTTTTTCCCAATACGATATTTGTCGGTTTCAGAATTTGATATTGAATATAAGCCGATATAATTTCTATTTAGAGCCTTATATTTAATATCAAATTGGATTTTGGGTTTGTCGTAAATGATGTCTTTAATAACACTGTTCTTAAACCCCAATGAGAAAAGAATAAATCTTTTAATTAAGATTTAGAGAAATTTACCAATAAATTAATACTTAATTGGAACTGAATTGAAATGGGATTTTAGGCTAATCGTGAACGGTGTTTTAAATAACATTTGTTCTTTAACCCAATTAACAGTGAAGAGATGATTTGGAATTTATAAATCTTTTTATTAAGATTTAATGGAAATTTTCCAAAGTAAAGATTTCCAATTTAATATATTAAATTGAAATTGGATGGAATTCAATTTGGTAATAATCGAGACGAGCTTCTGTGAAGGAAGACCGCTACTATAGATGGATTTTAAAAGGCTTTATCATTATTCCATTTATAGTATTGATTAGATATGGAAATTTTTATGGATTATATATTTTAGTGTTTTCCGTGAAGGTTCCATAGTTTATGGAAGCTGATTTGGGTTTATTATGAATTGTGCTTTAAATGACATTAGTTCTTTAACCCAGTTAAAGATAAGATTAATTTCTTAAATTTGAAAAATCATTAAGTACTAATTTTTGTGATTAAAACTGAATTAGAATTCTAATGAATCTTTAATTAGACTGGAATGGGAATAAGGTAATTAAATTTATCGAATTAATGAAATGATCGAGAATGGAGTACCATTAATTTTACTCCAGGAGATTGTTAAATCTATAATTTGATTTGAACGTGAAATGGTAATTAAACTTACCAATAACACAGTGGGTGTTCGATTGGAGTACCACCAGTTTTGATCCATGGGATGAATAGGTTGGGACTGGAGAGATAATAAATGATTACTTCGGTAGAGCTCGATAATCCTGACTAGTTTTATAAACCTTAATTCGGTTTGGAATTGTTAAAGGATAAAATAAAATCTTTTGAAATGATATTCAAAGGAAGATTAAAGAGAAATTTTAAAAGAATTTATCTTTGACAAAATTAATGGAAACCTTTCCCTAAAGGTATGAATATTTGAATAAAAGAATATTCTGAATTGGAATGAGGTGTATGATGTGTTTTTATAGCACTTGATTATAAGATATGCGAGTTATTCGGAAAGACCGGGTTTAACCCATTCGAAATAACTGATACGGCGACTAAGTGTCGATGATATGAAGACGGTGGTTGAAGACCGGAGATCTTCACATCGTTTGGATTATTACTGATGTCTTAATTGGGATGTACACCCAAGACAAGGTAATAAGTGGTGATCATCCAGGCGTACTTGGAGATTGACTGGATATGCGAGGGCCTCTCTCCTGTATTGGACATATGGGACGAGGAATAAGGTGCCTCCGGTTTCATTCAGACCCAGAACGGACTTACCAATGGATAGTGTGTCTGAATTGTATTCCTTTATACTATATTCATTGATCTCTGCTAAATATATATCTGTTTGGTGGCGGAGAATTTATTCTCTTGCTTAACACCCATCTCTGAGATGTATGAGCTTAGAGGTTATATATTGGTAGAAATTAGTGCTACGGAATGGAATGACAGTATGGCATGCTGAGATGCAAATGATCAAGGCTTTTATTGAAAAGCAGAGTCTTGTGGTTGATGATCAAAGCACACCTTTAATTAGCATAGCTTTGTGTAGCGTTAATTCGCGAGCCTCACACCCCGGTATGAACCAAAAACAGGATAGTGACTGCATGGAAATGGACATATGTTAGTTCTAGCTTAGAATAACGTCATGGTATGGAGCCCATACTGTTTGCTTATGTGGATGTTGCATATTATTTAATGGAAAGTGAGGTACCTCAGAATTCGGGACAATTGAAAGGCTCGGATATGATTTGAGTCCCTAGTGGCTCTAGAGTGGTCGATATTACTGACCCATTTTAAAGGTTCGATAGAACCGGCTAACATATAGTTTATGGTATTGTCAATCATCGACGGATAACCGACCATGAAGATCCAAGGGTTGTCCGTAGGTCTGATCTCGAGGCACTTGCTAGCGTGTCTCGAAATAGGCGAGGATGATCCCTTGCCTCAGTTCATAAATGGAAACCCACTTTCTAATACGTGATTTTTCGGTTTTAGTTGTAAATATATATATATATAGCGACGTAATATAATGGTACCTACGCCGTCTATGATTGATACATTTACATTTGAAGTTGATTTCTCCACTTATATAGTAATAATAAAAGATGTAATTTCGTGTATCAAGCATATTTGGCTATTATAAGGGAAAAATCTACCCTCGATTGCGTTTATTGTGTGATGGGGCCTGAGTCTTATAATAGATTCATTTTTCTCTTTAGCATTGCGCTGTTATTTTTATGCATTGGTATTCATAGGGAATAAAACCATTCCGTGTTATACAGCATGGTCCCATGATTTACCTAACTTTAAAATAAAAGCTAATAACTATTTTAGTTCTCACACCAGTCCCATAACTGACCTTGAGTTTATTGTTTCTACCTAAACTCTGGGTGCCCATATTTTCCACACGGGCAGCTAGTAGTATTGGTTTTTGCCGATACTTCTTTTCCCAGGATCCTAGATTACAGCTGGAGCTATATTCGGAAAGCTTTGTATCCGTATATCTCTTTCAGTTGTGTCAGTTGTTATTTTCCACTATACGTTGTACATATGTATTATTTTCCGCTGCTATGTAAATTCTTAATCGGATATTGTATTTCCAATGTGTAATATTTGTTCATACTCTGGAATATTCTTGTACTATGATGTAAATTGTTGTAATAGCAATGAAATGTCCTAGTTTGTGTTCTGATGCGTCATGTTCTCAAAGCAATCCAAACTTTCCCGTAAGGGGAAGTTTGGGTCATTTCAAGTACTGTCCATCAAACCACAAATAAATAATCATCTAGCAGAACGCTTGCATCTCACACTCTACATACATAGTATACAATCAAAACCGCGAGCGCTTATTAGATAATGGATTTCCAACTATGATAAGGTATGGAACCACCTTACGATAGTGCATCTTTAAAGAGGGATACACTGGGTTCACAAGAACATCTTGCATCCCGGCCACACATGACTGAGCACTCATTTCGCTTGAGTGTATCGAACATATTGTCACCAACAGTTGGGAGCTACCCACCGTTTCTCGAAAGAGACATCATCAAATAGAATAAAGAAGTAAATGGAATTTCTCTAGATAGTTGACAATACACCCTAATAGGGAGCGACCCACTAAGCCATGCTGCCTGCCCGATTTTTGTCATTTACCGGTTGTGAAACTTGAGGCTCAACTTACCTTTGGATATAACAATCTTCACTTACTTTGAATGCCACATCGTCAAACCCGCCAAAGCAAAATTTGATTTCTCCAAAAATACCAGGCTAAGAGAAACGAATTCCTCTGCCCCCAAACGTGGATATGTTTGAAGAGATTAACTACGCAACTTATTAGGCATACTCTGTCAGACATTCGTCCATACAAGTTGTCCTGGGACTGGACAAACCGAAGGCACTATTATATAAATCCATCTTAGGCAATTTCTACCTAGGATCGACAGAACAACCCTTGTAATACTCCATCTTCAAGGGTCTTCAAAAATCTCTGAATCCTAACGTGTATACATATATCGAATCGAAGTGGAATTCAGATTCCTTTCTCATCGAAATGATAACCATAAAAGGTCCAGATTTGATAGTCGGTTATTTCACTATCAAATATAAAATAAAATAAACATATTTATTTCCACAAGATCTGTTGAGCCTTATTTAAATAATCATTAATTAAAATATTTAACTTTGTATATATATATATATGTATGTATATATATATATATATTTGAAAACGTAAGAATTACTTTAACTTATAACTTCTTATTATCAAATCTTACATGAAAATCTTATTCTCGAATATCCATTTCAATAGCTGAAACGATATTCAACTCCAACACTCATTCTGAACACAAACTAAAACTATCTATTAGATAACAATGAAATTGTTCAAGTTGGGGTATTTTAATTACCTCTCAGACCTTGAATCGAAATCATTCACATCATTAAGATTCGTAGAAGTTCGATATCCAAAATATTCAATAAACCATAAATTGGTAAATTGTTTGATTTCCAAATCTTAAACTATTTAAAACAACGTTGTTGTTTTGAATCATTCATCATTTAACTTGATATTAAATCGGGGGAATTTAATCCAAATGATCGGCTTGACTTCCTTTTCTTTTAAAAACAAAATTATCCTTTCCACTTAATTAATTAAAAGGTTAATTAAGTTTAATAATATCCTTATAGGAAAATTTATCCAAAATGAAGTTATGATTTAATTGCACCATTATCCTTCCAAATCTGTTAAATTAAACATAATCAACTATTTAAAACAACCATTTATTAAAACCCTACTATTAAATTAATTTAATAATTAATTCCCATTTAAAAAATTGATTTAAATTAACCATAAACATCTTGGTTAACCGATTATGATTGGTCTTTCCTTTCAAATAAATTAATAACATAATTAATTTAAAATAATCCATTTAATTGTTTCTTAAAAACAATCTACATCCAAATATTAAAAATCAATTTTACTTTCAAGTTACATTACAGAAATATAACGTAGCATTTCCAATGGTATATACACTTCTTTAAACAGACAAAATTCAAGTCCTTAACCCAATTTACACAAACAACTATGTAAATATAATTCAACGTTATCAAACTATAATATAATAACTCAACGACATTTATTTAATGATAAAAAATATCAAACAAATATAATAGTAGAACGGTGTTTATTTCTGCTAACGGGGTGTCTAAACAATTCAGTCAATCAACTTATATAGTGGAACAGTGTTTATTTCCATTAATAGTTGTTAATACAAATATATAATTACGATTAACATAATAAGAAACAACGTAATAAATTTAACAAGCAATTCATAGAATTTACTGAATTACAGATCATTAGTGATCTATTATAACAATTTACATGTTAATTTAGTTCAGTGACTAATTCTACATTTGATTTAAATGATATTTAGTATTAAAACTGCTTTTAATTAATAAATTAATTCATTTTTTTAATTCGAATAGTTTAAAACTCAATAACTTGAGTTACATATTTACACCGTCGGTGTACTTTCCTATACACACACACGAGCCAAGCTTATTTGATCATACAATCTTGATCTAATTTTAAGTTATCTACGCATCAACTAGTTTAAATATATATATTTATTTACAATATAACTTAAGACATTTTTTTGTGGGCTTAGTCAAGCCTATACTCACCCTATAAATGAAAACCCACGTACAAAAAGAACGCAACAACCTCATCTTTCCCCCATCCATCCTTATAACTTATCTTTACAGTTCGTTTTTCTGCTGTTTATATTTTTTTTTAAACGTGGACTAAGCCCAAGCCCAGAATTTCACACAACAACAAAAGAACCTGCACGTCCTATGTAATTAACCCAACTTGCCTACACCGTTTTTCTATCCATTCCTTCTTTTAATTTTCCAAACTATACACAATAGTATACAAAACAACACGATCCCATTGTCTTAGAATAAACAACCATATCAAACATTAACACCAGTGTCCAGTTCAACAGCTCATGGCCTCCAAAGAAGCATCATTATTCCCTACACACAGCCAACCTGTGCATGTGCACCGATGGCCCATCGCTTAGTTCCTCCCCTCGCAAGTCACGTTTCCGATTAGGGTCACTACCAACCCATCATTCCGACCCCAAACCCACTTCTTCTCAAAAACACCTTTAGTCTCCTTAAAACAAAATAACAGCTACAAGTCATAATTGTGCATCGCTTCATACCACTGCCTCTGACCAGCGAACGCCTGCACTACCACTGTATGATTCATGTTCTTTATCACGCAACACCTATGCGCCACGATCACAGTCGTTTGTTCCGTCATCAACCTCTGCAGCGCCTCCTACATCACGTACTTCGACCATACGTTCAGCATGCTCGTCGCCTCATCCAACAACAGCACCTTCAGGTCCTTTAGAACCGCTTTTAACTATCGAAATCATCTTCTTCTGCACAGTGTTCAATGTAAACTGGGATATATTGCATATACAACGCCCCATGGATACTATTTTTATTGTGTACTCGAGATTAAATCCGCATATCCCGATCTGTGATTGAAATTCAATAACTTTTCTAAAATGTAGTAGCGACAACCTATTTGTAATTGTTTTTCCCTCTCTACTAAACATTATCTGTTTCATTTGTTTGCTTGTCCGACTAGTCTACGCCTTGTTCTACTATATTTTTTTCTTTCATATAAGAATCTTTTTTTTTAGATCTGGGCTGACTGAAGGCCTGATAATCTAATATACTAATCATCCACGTACACAACTCTTCCCCCTCTGTTCTCCATTCTTTCTGCTCTACCTTATTGTATTACCAATTCCAACATAGATACTTTCCTCCAAACAATATCCTCCTTACCCACATCAATGCGCCTGGCGCATGCGCAGCTTAGGGACCCAACCAATCAACAAATGTACCCATAAATGGTGACATAAACCATAATTAAAGTTGCATAATTTATGAAGAATGTATATATAACCCCAATCAAGCATTGCTGCTGTTTTTACCTTAGGAAGAAATAGAAGAGTTCTCCGACTTCACGTCATTATTACAATTTCTAACCTTGGAATGAAAGCACGGGAGAAGGGCTGTAATTATTAGTACGATTTTATTTTATTTTATTTTATTTTATTTTATTTTTACTGAATGGAACATGTGTAATCTTAACAACTTTAATACCAGGTATGCCTTCAGAGTTTCATTTCAGCATATAATCCATGATTTTAAGGTTCCCATAGCCAAACACGCACAGGTGCATATATGAGTTTAAAACAACAGATGTAAAAATGGAAGAAATAGGAGCTAACAATTTTGTTTACTCACAACCTATATGTTTATATATGTCTCAGTTTTTCATTCACTTGTTTCACTATTTCATATTTTCAATAAGAAGAGATAAATGCACATATATATAAGTTTACTTAATATATAACCAGGGAAAAAAAGGGGAATGGTTTACTCACATGAGTACTCTATCTTATGGCTCCAGTATACTGCCATTTCTTTGGTCTCTTGTTCCAGGTACACAGCTTTAGTTTGCTACCATTATTATTCTGTACGAGTGCAAATGCTTGCCCACGAATTAGCGTATGAGTGTGATCATTGAGAGAGTATACAGGGTATTTATAGGGAATACAAAACTTGCACTTGAAGTATATATAGGGTAGAAATAGGGACACTAGAAGGTAGGTGGGCTGTCTCAACCTGTTTGATTCAAAGAACATTTATTAAGGTCTCATCTCCATCAATTCCTCTCAGGCCTGCATAGCATGGCTGGTGCTTATGCATTTCTAACAGTTTTTGCTTATATGATTAAAAAAATTGCTCCTAAGTCATCTAAGCTATTTAATGGCCTAGTTATTAAATGTTTAGGAATAGTTGGTTCATGTTTTTGCTTCACTAGAAAAGGGTACGGCTATGCATGCGCTGGTGTAGGCTGCCTATGCTACTGGTTTAAGATATATGTGAAGGCTAGTTGGTTGACTGAAGTGAAGTGCTAGGCTAGATTGGGTAGATTTACAACCATGCCCTTGTTTGATTTGAATAAAGCTAAGTTTAGCTTGTGAGTAGCTTCAAACCATCCAACTATTTGATTTTATGCTATTAAATCAAATTAAATGTCGTGTCAGATAGATAAGCATAGATGTGAAGTAAGGAAGATTAATATAAATATGCTTATTAGATATATAATTTAAAACTAATATTACATTTACCAATAACAAGTAAAATATACATGTAGCATTATTAAATAATTATTATACTATTTTCCTATGATATTCAGATCAAATGCATTCTATATATATGTATGTATATATAAATATTTAACCATAGTTTAAAATATAAACAAAACAAAATGATACAATATTATTTACTGCTTTTATTTACATATATACAATAGTTAATACATTTTAAATCATTAAAATATATAATGGGAATTTCCCAATTTTTATTACTCATAACTTATTATTTAAATCAATTATTAAATTAATCAAATATAAATTGTGTTACAAAAGCAATCAAAACTAGGACGTTACAATCTACCGCCCTTACAAGAATTTCGTCCTCGAAATTGAGGAGTAAAGAAGGAATTATAGTTATATTCAAGGTCATAGACTTTTACTCAAAATACATTCATGGGTCATCCCCATACAGTCATAACAAATAAGGCATCCTAAACACACAGGTTACCCACCAAATATTTCACAGCAATCAACATTCAACACATCAGCAATTAGCTATTCATCACAGTCATTTTCATTATTGATATTCTCCAACATTCATCAGTTCCTGACTGTAAATTGGTAAGAAAATAATCCTCTAGGTATCAACATCGAAGACCGAAATCAACATCAAATCAGTATCCAGAAAAACATTTAACTCAACCAATCTCCAGTTAGGTTCCTGTTTCTTAACTCTAGTTAAAATTTCAAAATCCAGAATCCAAATTTCCAATTTTTTTTTACCCAAACCAGTTTGAAATCACATCTAGGGCTGTAAATTTTGTCTGAATGTCCGACGTCCGTTCGTGTCGGTGACCGAAATACGTCTGTCCGAGTCCGTCCAGTTTTCATTTGGGACTTGAGTTAGGACAAGATTTGTACGAGAAAAAATCATGTCCGGTCCGGGCTCGTCCGAATTCGTCCGAATCACTTGAAATTTGGCGTATAGTTGAGAGAAAATCTAGTAAAATGTGATATAAATAGTCATGTCCGACCGAGTCTGACCTAGCCCGATCGTGTTCGCGTCTGACCGATTTTATTTAAGACACGAATTAGGACAACGAAATTTGCCCAAGTGAAATTTTGGTATGATCCGTGTTCGGTCTGATTTTTTTACGATAGAAACTGAAAATACCTCCATCCTATCCGATCCCACCAATTTACATCCCTAATCACATCTCTTAATTCCATTCTAAATTCAAAACCTTTGAATTTTCCCCAACATATTATGTTTTCTCAAACAATTTTTCCAGTTCGTCTTATTTGTATATTTCTTATTCTTATACAAATTCAATTTGGTTCGGTATATAACCTTTTCAATTCTTATAATCATGTTTGATTATAATAACAACCATCAACACTTCTATATATGATAATAATTTCAGAAAATTATTCTTTTATAACAAAAATATAATTTTAGGAAAAATTATTTCATTTACCCATCTGTTAAAACAAACACCATGTTGAATTGTTATGCTCGAGAGTTTAGAAACACCTATCGATACAATTGTACACCCTGGATCGACCAGAATTCATAAACTGCTCAACAAACCAATCAACACAATATAAAACAGTTTTTATATAAGTTAACAAAAACGCGCTCATATATATACACATACACCCCAAGCTTAATTTAGGGTATTACTAGCCCTATCTCTATCGAGTTACGCCACAAAACCAAGGTTATTACTCAACCTTCAGCTCTGATACCAAGTGTAACGACCCGCAAATCCGTTTCATTTAAGTTGACTGAATACAACTCACGTCTATCCCAAATTGCGTGAAAATACAAATCATTAATAAAAAGAAGTTAGAGGGCAAGAAATAGAAAGATAGAAAATTAGAATAGAATAAAATGGATAGAAGATAGAACTAAACAACCATACAGAATCTCATAATTGCGGCAGAACAGAATATAATACATAAATATTCACTTTTGAAATATAAACTGTATTTGAACTAACATACATCATCAGAGTACATTACATAATCAATACAGTGGAAATGAACTCTAAATATTTAATACTGAAGCCTCCTGCTCCAAGATCCTCCCGATAAATCTATAAAACCTGAACTACTTGACTGTCCATACAAATTTGGGCACCCAAGAGTTTAGGGAAAACATAGAAAAATAAACTATGGGTCAGTCATGGGACTGGTATGAGTAAACGATTTTAAAACAGCTTGAGAACATAAACGATATCTCATAAGACCACGCCAATAACACGGAATGGGTTTTCCCCTTATGAGAATCCAAAACACTTGATTTACCTTTCAAAACGTTTTGAAAGAAAAGATAATCATAAGACCGATCCACACATAAACATGGATGATTTTTACCTTACGATAACCCAAAACATCTTTATATCAAATTCTTCTGATATTATAGTAGTGTCTGTCAAACCACAAATAAATAATCATCTAGCAGAACGCTTGCTTCTCACGCTCTACATACATAGTATACAGTCAAAACCATCAGAGCTTATTGCATAATGGATTTCCAACAATGACAAGGTGTGGAACCAGCTTCCGATAGTGTATCTATAGAGGGGAAAACACTAGGTTCAACAAGAACATCTTGCAGCCCGGCCACACATGACCGAGCACTCATTTCGATTGAGTGCTTCGAATATATCGTCACCAACAGTTAGGAGCTACCCACCGTTTCCCGAAAGGGACAACATTGAATAGAATAAAGAAGTAAATGGAATTTCTCTGGATAGGTGACAATACACCCTAATTGGGAGCGACCCAAGTAGCCATGTTGCCTTCCCGATTTTTGTCATTTCGCGGTTGTGAAGCTTGAGGCTGAACTTACCTTTGGATATAGCAATCTTCATTTACTTTGAATGCTACATCGTCAAACCCGCCAAATCACAAATTGATTTCTCCAAAAATACCACAGGTATAAAGCTAAGAGAAACGAATTCCTCCGCCACCAAACGTAGATATGTTTGAAGAGATCAACTTACATAATTTATTAGGCATACTCTATAAGACATTCGTGCATACAAGTTGCCCTGGGACAGGACAAACTGAGGGCACTATTCTATAAATCCATCTTAGGAAATTTCTACCTAGGATTGACTAAACAACCCATGCAATACTCCATCTTCAAGGGTCTTCAAAAATCCCCGATTTGTAATGTATATATATCGAATCGAAGTGGAATTCAGATTCCGATCTCTTCGAAATGATAACAATAAAGGTCCAAATTTGATAGTCAGTTATTTAACTATCAAATATAAAATAAACAGATTTATTTCCATTGGATCTGTTAAGCCTTATTTGAATAATCTTTAATTCAAGTATTAACCTTTATGTATATATATATGTATATTTGAAAACATAAGTATTACTTTAACTTATAACTTCTTATTATCAAATCTTACGTGAAAATCTTATTCTCGAATATTCGTTTCCATAACTAAAACGATATTCAACTCCAGCACTTATTCTGAACACAAACTAAAGCGATCTATCAAATAATAGTGAAATCTTTCAAGTTGGGGTATTTTAATTACCTCCCAGACCTTGAATCGAAATCATTTACATCATGAAGATTCGAAGAAGTTCGATATCCAAAATATTCAACAAACCATAAATTGGTAAATCCGTTTAATTTTCAAATCTTAAACCAACGTTGTTATTTTGAATCATTCATCATTTTAATTTGATATTAAATCAGGGGAATTTAATCTAAATGATCGGCTTGATTTTATTTTCTTTTTAAAGCTAAATTATCTTTTTCACTTAATTAATTAAAAGGTTAATTAAGTTTAAGAATATCCTTCTAGGAAAAATTAATCCAAAATTAAGTCAGATTTAATTGCACCATTATCCTTCCAAATCTATTAAATTAAACATTATCAAATTTTTAGAACAACCATTTATTAAAACCCCTACTATTAAATTAATTGAAATTAATTAATTTAATAATCAATTCCCATTTAAAGAATTGATTTAAATTAACCATAAACATCCTGATTAACTGATTATAATTGGTCTTTCCTTTCAAATAAATTAATAATATAATTAATTTAAAATAATCCATTTAATTGTTTCTTAAAAACAATCTATATCCAAATATTAAAACTCAACCTTATTTCTGAGTTACTTTACAAAAAATATAACTTAGCAGTTCCAACGGTATATACGCTTCTTTAAACAGACGACATTCAAGTCATTAACCCAATTTGTTCAAACAACTATGTAAGTATACTTCAAAATTAACAACTGATAATATAATAACCCAACGACATATATTTAATGATAAAATATATCAAACAAATATAGAAGCAGAACCGTGTTCATTTCTGCTAACAGGGTGTCCAAACAATTCAGTCAATCAGTTAATATAATGGAACAGTGTTTATTTCCACTAACAGTTGTTGATACAAATAAATAATTACAAGTAACATAATAAAACACAACCTAGTAAATTTAACAAGCAATTCACAGAATTTACTGAATTACATATCATTATTGATCTATTACAACAGTTTACATGTTAATTTAGTTCTACGACTAATTCTACGTTCGATTTATTTAAATGATATTTAGTATTAAAACTACTTTTAATTAATTAATAAATCAATTCATTTTTTAGCTCGAATAGTTTAAAACTCGATAAATTGAGTTACATATCTACACCGTCGATGTACTGGCCTATACACACACACGAGTCAAGCTTATTTGATCATACAATCTTGATCTAATTTTAAGTTATCTACACATCAATTAGTTTAAATATATATTTATTTACAATATAACTTAAGACCCTTTTTTTATTTATGGGCTTAGTCAGGCCCATACTCACACTACAAATGAAAATGCGCATGCAAAAAGAACACAGCATCCTCGTCTTTTCCCCATCCATCCCTTACCACTTCTCTTTCTAGTTCGTTTTTCTATTGTTTATATATATATATATTTTTAAATGTGGGCTAAGCCCAAGCCCAAAATTTCACACAACAATAAAAGAACCAGCACGTCCCAGGTAATTAACCCAACTTGCCTGCACTGTTTTCTCCCCATTGCTTCTTTTTAATTTGCAAAACTTTACACAACAATATACAAATCAGCACAATCCCACTGAATATATAGCCATATCAAACAATAACTCCAGTGCCCAGTTCAATAGCTCACGACCTCTAAAGAAACGTCATTATTCCCTGCACACAGCAAGCATGTGCATGTGCACCGATGTCCCATCGCTTAGTTCCTCCTTCCGACCACCCTCGCAAGTCACGTTTCCAATCAGGGTCACTAGTGACCCATCATTCCGACCTCAAACCCACTTCTCCTCAAAAACACCTTTAGCCTCCTCAAACCAAAATAACAACTACAAGTCATCATTGTGCCTCGCTTTATACCACCGCCTCTGACCATGCGAACGCCTGCACCACCGTTGTATTATTCACATTCCTTATCGTATAACACCTATGCGCCATGATCACAGTCGTCTATCCCAGCAACAACCTCTCCAGCGCCTCCTACAGCATGTACTTCGACCCGAAGTTCAGCATGCTCATCGCCTCGTCCAGCAACAGTGCCGCTAGGTCCTTCAGAACCGCTTCTGGCTATCGAAATTCTCTGCTTCTGCCCAATGTTCAAAGTAAACTGGGATATACTGTATGCACAACACCCCATGGATACTATTTTCTTCGTGTACTTGAGAATAAGTCCGCATATCCTGATCTTTGCTTGAAATTCAATAACTTTTCTAAGATGTAGTAGCGACAACCTATTTGTAATTGTTTTCCCTTGCTACTAAACATCATCTGTTTCATTTGTTTGCATGCCCAACTGGTCCATGCCTTGTTCTACTATAATTTTTTTCTTTTATATAAGAAACCTTTTTTTAGATCTGGGCCGAGTGAAAGCCCGATAAGCTAATATACTAACCACTCACATACACAACTCTTCCCCCTCTGTTCTCCATTCTTTCTACTCTACCTTAATGTAATACAAATTCCAACATAGATACTGTCCTCCAAACAATATCCCTCATACCCACATCAATGCACCTGGCGCATGCACACCTTAGGGACCCAACCAATTAACAAACGAACCCATAAATGGTGACCATAAAACATAATTAAAGTTGCATAATTTATGAAGAATGTATATATAACCCTAATCAAGCATTGCTACTGTTTTTACGTGGGGAAGAAATAAAAGAGTTCTCAGACTTCACGGTATCATAACAATTTGTAACCTTGGAATGCAAGCGTAGGAGAAGGACTGTAATTATTATTATGATTATATTTATTTTATTTTTACTAAATGGAACATGTGTACTATTTACAACTTAAGTACCAGACATGCTTTTAGAGTTTCTTTCAGCATATAATCCATGATTTTTAGTTTCCAATGGTCGAATACACATAGGTGCATATATGAGTTCAAAACAACAGATGTAAAAATAGAAGAAATAAGAGCTAACAATTTTGTTTCCTCACAACATATATACTATTATATCTCTCAATTTTTCATTCACTTGTTTCGCCATTTCATATTTTCAATAAGAAGAGATAAATGCACACATATATATAAGTTTACATAACATATAACCAGGGAATAAAAGGGGAATGATTTACTCACATTAGTACTCTGTTTTATGGCTCAGGTATACTGCCATTTCTTTGGTCTCTGGTTCCAGGTACACAACTTTAGTTTGCTACCATTATTCTTTTGTCTGAGTGTAAATGCTTGTCCACGAATTAGTGTATGTGTGTGAAGGTTGAGAGAGAATATAGGGTATTTATAGGGAATACAAAACTTACACTTGAAGTATATGTAGGGTAGAAATAGGGACACTAGAAGGTAGGTATGTTGTCTCAACTTGTTTGATTGAAAGAACATTTCTTAAGGTCTCATCTCCATAAATTCCTCTCAGGCCTGCATAGCACGGCTGGTGCCTATGCATTTGTACCAGTGTGTGCTTATATAATTAGAAAAAAGACTTTGCTCCTAGGTCATTTAAGCTATTTAATGGCCTAAGTACTATATGTTTAGGAATAGATGGTTCATGCTTTTTCTTCACTAGAAAAGGGTACGGCTGTGCATGTGCTGGTGTAGGCTGCCTATGCTATTGGATTAAGAGATATGTGAAGGCTAATTGGTTGGTTGAAGTGAAGTTCTAGGCTAGATTGGGTAGATGTACAACCATGTCCTTGTGTGATTTGAATATTGCTAAGTTTAGCTTGTAAGTAGTTTCAAACCATCCAACTATTTGATTTTATGCTATTAAATCAAATTAAATGTCGTATTAGATAGGTATGCTTAGGTGTGAAGTAAGAAAGATCTAATATAAATATGCTTATTAGATATATATATATAGTTTGAAACTAATATTACATTTACCTAGTAAAATATACATGTAGAATTATTAAATTATTATTATACTATTTTTCTATGATATTCAAATCCAATTCATTATATATATAACCATAGTTTAAAACATAAACAAAACAAAATGTTACAGTATTATTTACTGCTTTTATTTACGTATAAATGGTGGTTAATACATTTTAAATCATTAAAACATATCATGGGAATTTCCTAAATTTTATTACTCATAATTTATTATTTAAATCAATTATTAAAATAATCTAAAATAAATTGTGTTACAAAAGCAGTCAAAACTGGGACGTTACAATATTTGTCTTGAACTCTTGAATTCTTCATAACTTGATTGCTCATGAGTCTTAAATCTTCTCTGGATTCTGAATCTCTTGAATCTGAAACTTTACAGTCTTCAGTATTTAAGTCATGTACATAAACCCTACATATGTATGTATATATATTCTAGATAGAGATGTTAGTATATATTTTATAACCAATGATTATTGAAATAAGGTTGTTCTCATCAAAACTCCATTCTCCAACATATTGAATTAATTCGAGCTCGTCACATAATGACAATTCATAAATTTCTAGTTGGAACTTCATACTAATATATAGAATCTAATGTAAGTCGAATTCTATGAAACAAGAATCTATCAGATCTATACAATACAGTCTCGTAATAAAAGAAAAAAAAAATCAAGATTTCATCGTTTTTTGTGAGATATGTCAAAAATGAATTTAAAAAAAAACCACAGTATGGTAGTTTTTAAACCTAAACCAAAATGAATTGTCCAACTCATTTAACACTAGCCTGATGTATTTGAATCCAAATTGACATGGGGGCGACTCGAACTGAATGGGGGACGACCGAAAATATCTAACTCATGGCTGCATTGTATGCTTGATGGGAACATAATAAATGTTGTACTAAAGATTCACAAATGACTAGGGGACGACCCAAATTTTCTAACTCATTCTACATTGTAGCAAGCTTGGAATATAGGAAAAACTGTAGTAAATAATGACAATTGACTAGGTGATGACCCGAATTGAATAAGGGACGACCCGAGTTCAAAACATCAAACTATTTATAGAACCGAGTACTCATATCAACGCACTTTTTATTATTCATAGGGGGCTTTATTTTTTGCCAGCCTGACACTAACTACTCATGTCAGCAAATCTTTTATTATTCATAAAGGAGTTTAACTATTGCCAAGATGACAATGGATACTCATATGAACATTTATTTTATTATTCATTGTGTTTATATAATTCCAACTAGTTAAAGAAGATCGGGTAACTTATATTTTATAGTAAAACAATGCATATTTCTCTTCCTATAACGTACAACTAGGAAGGTCCCATGGATCATCCACTACCCTCAAACCTATCATAACCAGAAACTGATAAAGATTTCTATATTGAAATGCAAGAAAGTCACAACAAAGATTTGCACGAGTACGAACTAAAGCTAGAAGAACTCCAAAGACAAAACCAAGAACAAAGACGATGTGAAGAAAAACTACAATGACAGCAAAGACGCGCTACCTTGCGTCGGCAACATAAAAAAAATAAGTGGAAAATGAATAAGAAACTAATTAACCAGTCATAATATGTGATTGTGGGTATGTCGCTGGTTAAGACATTATTTCGAGGGGAGTTAACATTGGTCATCATTATTTTAGATGTTATGTTTATCCAACAGTGTGTACCTTTTGACAGTGGATTAACGAACAATTTCCTTGTCGAGCCGCCGACTATGCAAATGAATTAGAGTATCAACTTACAACGTTGCAAACTCAATTTGTTGGTTGGAAAAATGAAATCAGTAAACTTCAAAAGAAGCTTCATGGGCTTAACATTAGAAGGAAAAGTTAAATTATTGTTTCGTCTATGTAACGTCCCATATTTTTCTAGACAATTGTTTAATTTATTTTATTATTTAAAATATTGGTTTGAATTTAAATATTCAAATTTAACCATTTTATTTTGAATATGTTGTTAATATAAATAATAAAATAATATTTTAATTCCAAAATGGTCGAAAAATGTGGTGTTTGCAATATAATGTGAACGGGCAGTTTAAAATGGTTTAATATTGTTTATATTGAAATTATATTAATATAGTCATTTTTAAACGATGGTTGAACATTTAGTTTATAATTTAATTATAAAACGAGTTGCAGTGGCGTGGTAGTTCGTAATTTAACATTTTGAACTTTAAACAGCTGTACAGGATCCAATATAAGTCGGATTTTCCCGTAATAAGAAACGTCTGAATCTATTGGATAATATTCTTCTAATGAAGTAGAAAAACCCAGTTTTCATGTTATAGATTCTGTTTTATGTCCAAATCAAATTTTAAAATAGTCGCTATGGAATTCTATATCGATTTATTATATTAAAATAAAGGATTTTTATTTTATTTAATATTGATTTGGCTTGAAACTCAACCCGAGTTATTTTGGCAATATATGAAATTCTGGTCAAGTATGACCGATTATGATATTTTAATATTATTATTTTGAGGCATTTTTAAGTTGGTTTATTTTAATCAAATTGGACCCTTAAAAAGGGGTTTTATTCAAACAATCTCCGTTCTCGATGAAACAAATTTTACTGAGACCGTAACAACTAATTATTGCTAGATTTCAAGTGTTGCATCAATTGGAGTTATTTTGTGAGCGCAGCAAAATTAAATACAAATAAAACAATCATTTGGACATGAACGAGTGTCATTTGAGCAAACGGACTCGAAATTCGACGAAACAAGTTTCATTAGGATCGTAATGTTAAATTAGTCCATGACGTCCATTTTCATTTCGAGCGGAGTTTGTACGTGAGAACAGAACCGAATAAACAACGTTTAGAAATTGCGATAGGCACAAAATAAAATATCGCTAGTCACGTCAACTTAAAATATTTATATTTTCCTTTATATATACTCTAAAACTACTGCCTATATTAAGAACAACCCGTAACATTCCAGCTCCATATATTTATAGAAAAGCCCTCCTCCACGATTTAATTTATTTCTCCAAATCTGTCATGAATTAGCCAAGAAAATCTAAAGCAAAGTGAAGATCAGAGGGAGATCTAGCTTTAGTAAAAAATTCATGACCAACAATCGCCTGAGGTGGCCGGAATCAGCCTTAATCCGAGCAGATCTGTTTTTGTTTTTCAGTAATTTGATGATAATGGAGTGGATTTGGGGTGATGGTGTATGAAGTTATCTTATAGAGAAGATGTAGGGGGACGTTTTCTTTTCTGGTTAGGGTGCCTGAAAGTTCCTGTAGCGGTGGCGAATGGTAGTTGAACGAAGATGTTGTTTTTGGGGTTGTATTTGCAAGTAGCGGACGGTTTTGGTTCAATAACTGGCAGAGGAAGCATCGACGGTCTTTCGAGTCTGAAGGTGAAATGAAGTGAGGTACGTGGTGGATCAATTCGAGGCGGTGGCAGCGTCGCTGGTGGCTTGTGGTGATAGTAGTTCGCTACTGATTGAATTCCGGTCGGGGTCAGATACTGGCGGCATCGTGAGGCGTTTGGGGGCCGGCTTGCTATCGAACGGAGCTGATGGTGGGGCGGTTTCTATAAAGGGTCGGGGTCGGTCTCAGGTAGGCCAAAGGGGCGGCGGAGGCTGATTAGTGAAGGTTGAGTTGGCCAGTTGGGTTCGAAGTTTGGAAATGTGAGGGGAGGAGACGATCGGGAAGGAAGTGTCCAGATGGAAGAAACCGCGTGGCCTAGTATTGCTTAGCCGACGTGGATTAAAAATATAAAGGGTAATTATGAGATTTAATTAGTAATTAGATTAAATAAATCTCTAATTAAGGTACTTAATTTAATTATGTTATAATTAAAGGATTGCTTAATGTTTAAACCAGGTGAGCAACTTTGGACCCGGCTCAGCATTCGCGATTTGCAGAGCTGAGAAGAAGCAAGCATTGGCCTTGTTTATTTTCTAACCCAAAGTAATTTAACCAACAATTAAAAGGGTTAATCATTTAATTTAAATCATATGTTTATAATTGTATAATTCATGGGTCATGTTTACAGAATTAAACTGAACAAGTTACATCAGGATAGTGGCAGCAAACGCTACAATCTGGAAACTGTTTAGAACAAGAATTGATGACATGGATTATATTTTAGCCAATGTAATTAGGTTAATAATAAATAATTAACTTAGTTTTAAATCGTTAATTTTATATAAACTTGAAATAGTGATATCTTATTCATACTTTAACGAAATCTAACGAAATAGGACTCGTTGGGATCGTGGTGACAAGCACCACACTGTCGAGCAGAAATGGTTGGGAATAGAAGCTATTGTATTTTTGTATAATTTCAAACGCTCATATGAAATTGTATAAACAGAACCTTCAAATGGTGAGTTAATTCTCATACTTTTCTAGACTACTATGATGTGATAAATCCATATAATTAAAATATCATTAAATATATATATATATATATATATTGGTTGATTGGCTACCTTGTTTGCTTATGGTTGGTTTAATGGTTGTTGTTAATTATATTATCATCGTTAATTTATTAATTTAAAATTATATGCTATCATGAAGTATTATAATAACCCGTGATGCAGGGAAGAACAGGTTGGAGGGATCCGACCGGATTCCTCAAATATCATGGGTGTTGTTTATTTTTATACTATTTACACATGAACTGATTGAACCCCAAATGACATTGAAACCTATCTGAATGTTAATGGTTGAGTGGATGTGATTATTTTTGTGATTTTAATCAATCGACAGTATTGATTAAGTGGTTGGCAGTGATGGCCTAAATCTATCGTTTAATGATGTTGTTTTGCTGATAGGCAAATTGACGGAGTTTAAAATTTATTTTATAAATAAATTAAAGATTTCAAGTTTATTTTATTTGAGTCGATTAAAATCGAAGTTTTATAAATATATTTATATTAAAATCATGTTTTACGAATGTGATTATTAAAAGTTTATATAACAAATTCTTACGCAGTTTTATGAATAGAAAGCCAGAAGCTAACACACGGATTAGTAAAATTGAATGGTTATAAACAATTAATGTGATGTTTTTAAGTTAATTAAATTATTAATTAATGTAAGAGGAAAAAATGAACAGAAATCATTTAGCATCTTAACTGGTGGTTACGGTTGGCAAAGTCAACTGTTTTAGAATTGAAATTAACGATTGGATTATTAAATCCAATCAATAGTTTTTCAAATTTTCGGATGTTGTTAAAAGTTGTCTAATCTCTGATTAACTATATTTTTAACTAATTATCGAATTGTTTAGTGTTAATTAAGAAAATTGTTATTTAATTATCCTGTCTTTATTTAATAATGAAGTCAACAATTTTTGTTGTATTTAATAATGAAGTTAATTGATGAATAATTAATTATTGAAATAGACTACCCTTATTCGGTTAATAAGGAAGTTAATTATTATTATAATAATAATTAAAGCTATTATTTCAATTATTGGCATTCCTTTCCAAAAGGTAATCAAAAATGAGATTCTAACTAAGTAGAAGTTACAAACAAGACTTTCTATATAAATCCCAGAATTTTATATAAAAAAATAGTTTATAAAGGACTCTCGAGCCAGGGTGATAATAAAGATAAGCTTTGAACATAATTAAAGCAATGATTTTTAATTGGGATTCAACTAAGAAGTAAACAAGTGGCGATAGGATTTGATTAAAGGTGAGTAAGGGTTTATAATCCAAATTTACAAACAAGATTTGTAAATAAGATTTGTAAGCTAGCACGACTGTTTCAATAGGATTTTATTAAGTAAAATGAGTATGGATAAATTAATACTTAAGGGTTTGGTAAATATTTACTTAATAAATTAAGTAAAGAGATTATAAAGAGGTTTACCAAGGTAAGAAATCATTGGAAACCATATTGGAATCAAACTGGTTTAGTGAAGGTTTACTTAATCAAGGAAATGGAATTAGCATGTCGAGTGGGTTCACATAAAAGAAAATGGTTTATAAAGCCATACTAAATGGAAATGGAAATGGTTTATCAGATTTGGGTATTGCAAACTTGTATTATCTTAAGATAAGAACGTTGTCGATCAAGGTCTGACAGGTAATTAGAATACCCCAACTTGAACGACTTCACTATTATCAAGACATAATATTTGTTGTAATGGGTAGGAAAGTGCTTACCAAGTTATTCGCGATTAATAAATTTATCATTATTTAAATAAACATTTAAAATGGATTAACTATGCTAGTTTTAGTTAATCGGAAAGATAACTACTTTTATTTAACATTAACTAAAGCAAGTACTTTACAATTGGAATTCTTTTCTTGAATGAAATAAAAGTTATGGAACAGGTTAGTATGGAAAGGATTTGAAGTTTAATTCAAATCATATTAGGGAAAATACAAGATGTTTTATGAAATATAGTAATATTCACTGACAAAGGAAATAAAAAGAGAAGCTTGGTAAATACGTTGTTCTAAAGCGAGTAGTGATTAATATTTTCATGTAACGGAAACATAAGAGTTTCATTGAGGTAGAATTTATGAATCAATTTTGAGCATCGATGAAATGATTAATGAAATATTTTATATAAAGGACCTGAGCTGCTAATGTACTTAACAATATTGTTATGATTTGATAGTTAAATAACCGACTATTAAAATTTGGCCTTTTATCGATTGTTGGTACGGAAAGACCGGGATCGAATTTATATTTGAAAACTATTTCGACCAGCAAATATATAATGTTGAAGATTGCATAAAATGGTCGAGATGGAGCATTGAAGACCGTGGATCTTCATGAGTGGAAGAACTACTCGTTAAGTTTCTCTGGCTACCACCAGAGTTATGATGACTTGTGATTCTGTCATGATTAGAATCTTTGGATTTGCAAGGACTTTTCACTACTGATCCTTGGGTGATTCCTATATAAGGATGCAGTAGTAGGGTGCTTTGGTTCATCTTGTTCCTAGATGACTTGTAGGGACAATTATCTGTCAGAATATTTCCTTAAGAATCATGTACTTTGATTTTTACAAATATACCAAGTTTGGTGGCAGCGAAATTCTCTTGCTTAACACCCAGAGTGTATTTGTGGATATCAATTAGTGATTTGACGAATCTGACGATGTGGCATTTAGAGATGTGCCGATTATTAAAATAAACGTGACCTCGAGCCTCATTAACTGGGAAAAGGCACAAAATCGGGTAGGCAACATGGCTATGTGGGTCGCACCCATTAAAAGGGTATATCATTACCTGATCTGGAGAAATCAAATGCCTTTGGTTTTCCCTTTTATTTTTACGTGTATGCTATCGGTTCGATTAGCTGGCCCACAACCGTGGTAATGATATATTCGGTACTTTCAAGAGAAATGAGGGGCTGGTCATGTGTAGCCGGGTTGCAAAACATTCTTGTTGATCCCCAATGTATTCATCTCCGGAGGTACATTATCAGAAAGGTGGTCCCATACCTTGCCAGGAAATCCATTCTCCAATAAGAGCCCACGATTTTGATTGTATACTATATATGTAGAGCGTGAGATGCAAGCGTTCTGCTAGATTATTATTTATTTGTGGTTTGATAGACATTATTATAATATCCAAAAAAATATTGGTTTTTTTCTAAAATGTTTTGGGTTATAGTAAGGTAAAAACCATCCGTGTTTATGTGTAGGATGGGCTTACCATTATCCTTTTCTTTCAAAAGGGATTTTTTTTCGAAGTTAAACAAGTTGTGTATGTTGTGAATTCATCACTAAAAGTATTCCAGACTGATCCGGGTGCATTTTGCTTTGCTTCAAATGTGCTCGGGTCAGACCGAGTATATTTCTAGGTTAGGTTTCGCTTGGAGTTTCAAGAGCTAGAAGTAGGAGGCTTCACCAATAGTTGTACAAAGTTTATTTCCACTATGACAGATATATATATTATACTATGATGATTGGTATGTAGATAAAGTTTTCTTTTGTATAAAGAAATTTGATATATTATATTTTATTCGTTTCGCTGTGAGATTCTGATGTGTTCTCCTTTTTCTTCTAATCTAACATTTCTTTCTTTCTACTTCTCATTCTCTAACTTCTTTCTATTAACAATCGGGTTTTTCAATACTTGGATTTTTGACAAGTAATACGGGATTATGTATTATTGTTGAAAATTCAAGCATCGAATTTTTTCCGGGCCATTACAGTCTCTGTATCCAACTATATCTTAGTTTCAGTAATTTAGTTTGTTTTTTCAAAAGAAAAGCTTTATATTTAGATAAATTATTCTACAAATAGCGATAAATAGAAAATATCACTCTAAGAATACATTCCAAAACATATTGCGAGAGATACCAAGTAGTGTCAGCACACAATCTAATAATGTTACTCAAACTATGTAATATGGTTGTACCATAATTTGTATGCTTCGTGACCAACGAAGTTCGAACAGTATTTTAAATAATAGAGTGAGTCGTACGTCGAGCACGATAGTTGGAAAACATCCTCCTTTTTCACCTCATCTATTACTTTGCATTAATTCATACAGTCTTTACTAAATAACCAGAATGCACTTCATGTGTCTAAATTCATTCTTATTAATCTAAAATCAGGATGGCTCTTGTGCTTTCCATTGAGGGTTACCAAAAAATCTTGATTTATTTCTTCTTCCATGTGTAGTGTATCTGGCTGAGTGTAAGCCTTTATCAACGTGAAGTAATCCGATGTAGTCCAAGTTTCGGATGTCATTTATATGTGTTAAGGAAAAAGGAAGTTGCAATAGGTTATATAGCCAAAATGTAAACAAGCACGAAAGTTAAAGTTGCAAATTAAGCCACACCAACCAACAAATTTGAAAATTATATTCAAAGTAAACTATAGTTACTATTATAGCGCATCAATTGATAAAGTATATCACTATCTTCAAAGTAACCTTTACATATGATTTGACTACACAATGCCTGTTACCATACGCATGGCTATCAATAAAGTATATGCATATACAATGCATAAAGTTAGCCATATCAGACCTTTGATTTGACAATACAATGCATAAAACAGTATACATAAAGCAAAACCATTGATTTGACTATATAATGTGAAAAGTAGTCAAGAATCTACAATGTAGAAAGTTGGCCTAATATGACAATTGATTGACTATACAATGCAGAAATCTAGCTGACCAGATAATTATAATTGACTGACTATGCATTGCAGAAACCTAGTTGGCTTCTTACCAGCCAAGACTAGTTGCATCATTATCTCAATATTATGGTGTACTATTTAGGTTTTGCTTCTTACTTGCAAACAAATTAAAGGCAAAACTAAATAACAAAAACAAGTACATTAATGGCCAATTCAAATAACAAAAATGTCTCGGACTTTTATGATGATAACCATGCTAATTTTACAAGTTTGATGTTACAATCTAAAGCCGGCTTCACCAACAACAACAAGCGACAATGGGAAAAGCAAGTTAAAATGACCAAACAACAAATGAAAGCCCAAAGAATCTCAAAGTGATGGTAATTTGGAAGCAAGCGTCGATACGGGTAAGATGTGGAAAGAAAATGTAACTACCCGGAAAATCAGAACCAATTTATTTATTTTTTTTAGCTATTTTTAATGAATTTTGAATATTTAAAATGATTTATTATAAATAATAATGATTTAAAATTTATTTAAATGAAGTTAGAATGAATAAATTTATTTTAATTATAAAAGGAGTTAGAAATAGCGCGATAGTTTGAAAATTTGAATTCAAACTTTGACAGAATGTACAGGATTCAAAATAAATCGGATTTCAGTAAAACCAAAAATATTAGAATATGTTTAAAAATATCTTTCTAACGGATGTGAAAAATTGAAATTTCATAACAGGAATAAAAAGTTATGGCCAGTTAAATATTCAGAATAGTCGCTATGGAATTTAACATAATATATAGCCCTTATAAATAGCCATTTTGCAAATGACCTCCGTTTTTAATGAAACCACTTTGGTTGGATCCGGAGTGTCAAATTATTGTAAGATTCCAATTTTCATAATTTTTGGAATTAATATGTGAGTGTGGCAAAAGAAAACGTGTTTTATCTACTTTAGTCAAATTGGATCGACCAAAAAATGGCCATTTTTCAAACGGTCTCCAAATTCGATGAAATTAATTTTGTTAAGACTGTATCGTCAAAACGTAGCTAGATTTATTTTTTGGGAATTTTTGGAGTCAGTATGTGGCCACGGGAAATTAAAATTTTCGTTTAAATTTAATATATATATTGATTTATATTTTAATTTTGATAAAAAAAATGATCATAACAGTCGAATTTGCTTATGGGACATATCCCATTGTGTCCGAAATGGGGGTATTTAGCCCGGAGCAACACTGTTGGGTTTGATTTGGAGTTTGGAACAATACAGAAGAAATTAAATGGAATTAAATAAATATAATAAAAATATGTATAAAATACCCCGTATTCCATAAAAACCCTAATCCATCGTTATACAGCTGCCTTTCTTCTTCGTTCGAAGGCCATTATTGCTCTGAAACGTCCCCCCGTCGTTCTCCACATCCACACAATAAAATCGAATCGTTCTTTAGTCCTTTATGTAAAGGACTCTTCCCTCTTCAAGTACATACCCAATTCATATTTTATCGTGGAGTGTAGCCTGAGTTCTGACACCCCGAATTCACGCCCTTGGAGCCTCCACTGCGACCGCCTGGAGCCATCGAACTGGGCCCCACCACCAGAGTTAAGGCGCCTCTCCTAGCCCGTCGTCGTGTAGGTCCTGATCGCCTCCTAGCTGAGCGGATTGAACGAAATTCTCTACCTTAGTTTTGATCAAGAAACGAAAACCATCAGCTTCCAATTTGATGTAGAAGGTGTATTATTTAATTAATTATTTTATTTATTGTCTTTAAAAAGATATTAACCTTCATAAAATCATATCTTTGTCATACGGTAACGAAATTCGATGAAACATAAAGCGTTTGGACCATAAATTCGAGATCTACATTTCAGAAAAGACTAGAGAATTTTTGGGGCTTTCTACAATTTTAGAAGAAATACAAAGCAATGTGAGATTTCTAAACCAAAATAAATAAATAAAATTATATTAGGTTGTAGAAGGAGTATAGAAACTCCCGATACCGTCGTCCACAGACCATGGACGACTTGATTGTATTATGATGTGAAATTGATTGTGATTGTGATTGTGGTTGAAATGAAATCGATTGTGCTTGTGGAAAATTCATTGTATATTGAAAAGAAATTGTATTAGGAAAATGAAACCCTCGTATCGCCGAGAGGCCTAGGTTAGCAGAGGAGCCGTACTAGGGACGTTGCCGGTTTTAGTTACCCTGCCGTTATAATGTCGAAATTTTCTGGAATATTCATGTGTTATAAAATATTCATGTTATTATATAAAATTGATTGAACAATAAAAATTTGATCTTTATTGTATATATTAAATATGAAAATGATCATCGTATGAATAGAAAAATTGTTTATCAATAAAAAAACATTTTTATTTTATATATATAAAAATGATCATTATATGTTAACATAAAAGTTCACATTTTTACTGTAAGTTGAAAATGATCATTGTTAAATAAAAATGTTTTTACATTGAAATTTACATTTTTAATGTAAACGAATTCTTAGAAAATGATCATTGTTAAATAAAAATGTTTTTACATTGAAATTTACCTTTTTAAGGTAAATGAATTCTTAGAAAATGATCATTGTTAAATAAAAAAGTTTTTACATTGAAATCTACATTTTTAATGTAAATTAATTCTTAGAAAATAATCATTGTTAAACAAAAATGTTTACATTGAAATTTACATTTTTAATGTAAATGAATTCTTAGAAAGTGATCATTGTTAAATAAAAATGTTTTTATATTGAAATTTACATTTTTAATGTAAATGAATTCTTAGCAAATGATCATTGTTAAATAAAATGTTTTTACTTTGAAATTTACATTTTTAATGTAAGTGAATTCTTAGAAAATGATCATCGTTAATTAAAAATATTTTTACATTGAAATTTACATTTTTAATGTAAATGAATTCTTCGAAAATGATCGTTGTTAAATAAAAATGTTTTTACATTGAAATTTACATTTTTAATGCAAATGAATTCTTAAAAATGATCATTGTTAAATAAAAATGTTTTTACATTGAAATTTACATTTTCAATGCAAATGAATTCTTAGAAAATGATCATTGTTAAATAAAAATGTTTTTGCATTGAAATTTACATTTTTAATGTAAATGAATTCTTAGAAAATGATCATCGTTAAATAAAAATGTTTTTACATTGAAATTTGCATTTTTAATGTAAATAAATTCTTAGAAAATGATCATTGTTAAATAAAAATGTTTTTAATTGAAATTTACAATTTTTTTTAGTGTAGACGGCTTCTTAGAAAATGATCATTGTTAAATAAAAATTCTTTTACATTGAAATTTACATTTTTATTGTAAATGAATTCTTAGAAAAAGGATTCATTGTTTAATGAATTACGTTAACATTGAAATTTACATTTTTATTGTAAATGAATGACTAAAGAGATTACATTTATTTTTACTGTAAATGAATGATTAAAAAGATTACATTTTTTAATGTAAGATAGAATGATTAAAAAGATTACATTTTTTAATGTAAGATAGAATGATTAAAAAGATTATGTTTTTAATGTAAGATAGAATGATTAAAAAGATTCAAGTTTCATAAACTTGTGTTTACATTAAAAAGATTTCATTTTTAATGTATAGAGGAATCATACAAAAAGATTCAATTTTCATAAAATTATGCTTACATTAAAAAGATTACATTTTTAATGTATAGATGAAACTTTGATAAGAATTTGTTAACATATAAAATTACGTTTTTTATGTAATTAGGATTCATTAAAAAGATGAAACTTTGATAAGAATGTGTTAACATTTAAAATTACATTTTTAATGTAATAAAGGATTCATTAAAAGATGAAACTTGGTTAAAAATGTGTTAACATTTTGTGACAGCCCGCTCCGCACCAGCCTGCATTTCCTCCGGAAGTGCGCTGTACACATGCCCAGCTAGTACGGAACGGTCGTCAGAAGAAAGGAAAGAAGGGAATGAACTAATCAAGGAACCTGTAGAATGTCTCACAGCGCATGGAATAAAATATAATAATAACATACTTGACATAAAACAGGTGAGACAGTGCATAAGCTGATAACTAAAATCAACATCAATCATCAAAGCAGCGGAAATCCAAATACAGCTTATTACAATTTTCCAAATTTACTGTCTCTAAACAAAAGAAAGCTAAAGTAGAAGATGCACCACCAATGCCCAAGCAGTGATCTTCAACAACACAGGGAGAATATTATATATATTACGTGGAAGCCTCCTGCTCGTCTCCGGATCATCTACCCGTGCATCACCAGCTAACCTGTCTCTAGTCTGCTCGTGTGAGCACCCAGAGTAATAAGAGGAGACATAAAACTCTGGGTTAGACATAAAGCCTGGTATGAGCGATAAGCATCTAAACAGAATAATAACAGGTATACTAAACCATACCTGAACCTGGACCTGCAACCAAAGAGTTAGTACCACGTACCGTACAATACTCTAAGGTGCCATAATAAATAATGAAAGAATACGGGGGTGGGGTGTGCATGTCATAATGATAGCAAACAAATCAACCATAGCAACCATCCTTACATCTCTCACTCCGTGCGTAAAGCATACGATGTCCATCACTGCCAATCACTAGACCCATTGAAGTAGTGACGAAGTTCGACTTGTACAACTACTGCTACTACCAAGCTTACCACATGGAGTCATGACCAAATCTTTACAGATGACCCCACTTCATTGGTCTATAGCCCTTTAGTCGTACCTAGGCCATTGCAGTCCTGAATCCGTTCACGTACTTCCCATACATAGTGATCCAAAGTCATAGACATCGACTGCCCCTTGGCACACGTCCCGCAGCAAAGCCCAATCATGAAGTGAACTCATTAGTTCCCAACTAGATCCTGAGCTCTAACTTCCCACATTGGACTACCTTTGCATCTCGGGTTATTGGTCAATACTGGGTCGGGTCGGGTTCTCCTCCTAGCCATCGGTTTGGGTCGGGTCCTCTACTTCGGGTCGGTTCGTAGTCTTCTCCTGTAGCAGTTCGGTTCGGGTCCACAGCATCGCATCGGTTCGGGTCGGTTATTCCACTTCGGGTCGGGTCGGGTGTCCTCCTCCGGGTCGGGTCGAGTGTCCTTCCTTCCAGTTTGTGCTTCCGTTCCGATCCGCTCCCTCGTTTCTTCATGTATTCCGATCCGATCTCTCCTTGCCATCTGATCCGCGTGACCTTCCCTCTTGCTAGTTCTCCCAAGTGTTTACTTCCGATCCGAGCCCTGCGTCTCCAAGTCGATCCGATCCCCAGCTTAACCAGCATGGCCTTCCTTTTTGCCAAGTCTCTTTTGTGCCAGACTCTGGTTCGGGTCGGGTTTCTTGCCCAGTTCACATATCCGATCCGAGCCCACATCCGATCCGATCCGAAACCCTTCACAACTTTCTGCAACTTTTTCCAGCAACTTGTTTACGCCGTTCGACGACGTTTTTGACAAATCTAACTATTCTAATCAATCACAAATCATGTCAAATAGTCATAACAACATAGCAAACTAACCACAAACACCAAAACAATGAATTTACATGTCAAAATGGATCAAATGTACTCAAAAACCCTTATTTTCCCTAAAGCATGTTTAAGTAATACTAATCATAGGGCTAACAAAACTTAATCAAATCGAACCAAATTTCTAACAGAGGCATAAAATATTATTTAAGAATTTCTAAACATTTTTCCAGAATTTATTAATGTATCAATTCGCTAATCTTCACTAATCACCCTTAATTACCGTAATTAGTGCAAAAACTATGCAAATCACTCACCTTGGCCACAAATGAAACACCAAATCTGAAATACTCTCTGTTTGGGTCGAATTCCTATGTATAGCAGCAGCTCCAACCTTGCTCTGTTGCTATTTGGCCTTGTTTTGATGTAGTTTAGGCATAATCTTCACTAAAAATGTGTTTTGGAGTGGTTTTAGAGGATGGAAGCCATTACTAAGGTCTCAAGAAGGTTTGTGGCGGCTCAAAACTGAAATGAAAGTGATTTCCTAACCCTAATCAGTCCTCCTATACCTCTAAACCCGAAATTCCCCTCTGGGCCTAGCTGCTAATCACCCGGTTAAGCCCAATTAAGCTGTTTTTCACCATCTGAAACTTGTTTCAGCCATATCTCCCAAACGGTGAGTCCGTTTGGCTAATAGACCACTCTACGGAAAGAGAAACCATCATCCGGAGCCAATGAAAGTGGTTTCAGGTCAAAATTCCTTTCCAGTCAAAAGTTATGGCCAAAACAGTGCCAACTAGGGGTAAAATGGTCATTTAAAAATCGGGAAAAATCATGAACATGGGAAATGACCCCAATAGTCGTCTCCCAAAGTTACATGACCATACGACTTCATATGTGAAAGAAATAAATATTCTACGATTCTATGATACGTAGAATACGGGTCGTTACACATTTAAAATTACATTTTTAATGTAATAAAGGATTCATTAAAAGGATCAAGCTTAATGAAATTGTGTTAACATAAAGAATTACATTTTTTTAATGTAAAATGAATCAATAAAAATAGTTAAGTTTGAATAAAAATTTGTTAACATGAAAAAGTACTTTTTTTTAATATAAATATGAATCAATAAAAGGATTCAAGTAAGAAAATATGTAACATTAAAAATTCACATTTTTAATGTAAAGTTGAACATTAAAAAAATTAAATGTTGACAAAGGTGTTTAAACATAATAAAAAACATGTTTTAACAATGGAATAGTATATTTTTATTGTATGTATAAACCAATAAAAGAATAAAAGGTGTTAAAATCATCGAACGAATTAATTTATATATATATATATATATATATATATTAAAATAAGACGAATCACGCGCAATAGTTCGCGATTTGGAATCGTAACTTCAAACGATTATACTGAAAGATTCGACCGTCGAATTTTCCCAAAAACTGGAACCGTTGGGTTCGCTTTGGAAAGATCTTTCTAACGATATAAAATTTGCTAAAATCCAATGGATAGATTTTGAGAAACGTGTAATTCAAAATTTGATAAAAACAGCGCCAGGGCCGCGTAATGACCTAAAGCGTCGTTAAATTAAAAGAAGCTATTTTTATATACATAAAAATAGCGATAAATCGTTATAAAATATTATAAACGATATGGAATGAAAAGAATTGATTTGGATTATATATTCGCGAATTATTTGAAAAAGCCGAGTTAATTCTTATTTCAAATAATTGATCGACGATTAGATGTCGAAGATATTAAAGACGGTGGTTGAAGACCGGCGATCTTCACATCGAATGGATGACTACAGATGCCCTGGATTGGTTAGCTCTCAGGAAAGGGTTACAGTGGTAGTTGTCTGGACGTACTTGTTGATTGTCTAGATATGCGAGAGCCTCTCTTCCGTATTGGACATATGGAACGAGGAACAAGGTATCTTCGGCTTCGTTCAGACCTAGAACAGACTTGTAAATGGACGTGTGTGTCTGATATTGGATTTTATTCTATGTTCATCGATTTCTATTAAATATATATCTGCTTGGTGGCAGAGAATTTATTCTCTTGCTTAACACCCTTCTCTGAGGCGTACGAGCTCAGAGGTTATATATTGGTAGACACCAGTCGCATGGCGTGAATTTTTAATGTAGCATTCCAAGATGCAAATGATCAAGGCTTTTGTTGAAAAGCAAAACCTTGTGGTTGACGATAAAAGCACAACTTTAATTAGCATAGCTTTGTGTATAGCGTTACTTCGCGAGCCTCACACCCCAGTATGAACCAGAAGTGAGAGGAGGACCCCAGGGAGAACATGTGTTTCTTTCTAGCTAGAAGTGGTGCCATGGTATGGAGCACAGAGATTTTTACTTATGTGGATGATGGAAAGCGAGGTACCTCGGATTTGAGTCCCTAGTGGCTCTTGATTTACGCCCCATAGGGCGGGGAAACGTATTGTTCAGGAATAACTAATCCATTAACAAATGCGTGGACCAGGCCTGGCGCTCCTAAGGGTTTCACTGAGCACTTGTCCTGAGGCTCGGGCTAGAGAGTCTCGAATTCGATAAGGACGATCCCTTGCCTTGGTTCATGATGGAAATCCAACTTCCAATATGACACCATGCGGTTTTGATTGTAAAACTAGTATGGTGACATAGTATATGGTAGCTATGCCGTCTATGATTAATACATTATGATTGAAATGTTTTTGAAACATATATACACTAATAATAATATCAAATCCATTTTATCGTATCAAGCATTTTTGACCATTATAAGGTAAAACTCTATCCTCCGGTTTATGTTGCATTGTGTGATGGGACTTGAGTCTTACAATGGTTTCATTTTTCTAAAAAGAATTGCGTTGTTTGACGATTTACTTTATTTATGCACTGGCAATCCAATGGAGTAAACCAGTTCCGTGTTAGCGGCGTGGTCCTGTGATTAGCCTTATTATTAAATAGATTAAGTAAGATTTTTCACACCAGTCCCATGACTGACTCGTAGTTTGTTTCACTTTGCAAACTCGGGTGCCCTCTTTTCGACACGGGCAACCTTGTATTCATGTTTTAGCAGACTCATTCTGGATAGCTATGGAGCTAAAGATAGATCCTATCATTTCTATTATGTTGTTCAGACTTCATTTAGTATATTTTGTTTGATTCCGCTGCAGACATTCTATATTAAGATGAGAATTGTGTTATGTACTAAGTATGATCCTGTTATGTTGTGTAACTCTGATGATATATTATTTCTAGTATAATTTGAAGTACATTATCTGCTGTAATTCTATATTTCTATTCTATTGTTATTGTTTCTGTGTTATATTCTAATGATTATCCTCGCTTTCATACTACAGGAGTTTGGGGTCATCACAGCAAATGACTATAAAGTGCTAGCCAATGCGTGGGTAAAATCATCTATCATTCCAGTGGAAAGTTTTTCTACTTATTGGTTAATGAGATATGCAACGAGGATCCTGGATGCTAGACAAAGAGAACATTTGAAAGCACAAAGACTGCATGGTGCAATCTGAATGGTATGTTTACCAAGTATAAAGGGATTACAACACAAAGGGGAGAGACAGAGAAGTTAACAATCTTTTAGAGACTTGAAAGAAGATAACGATAAGATCTACTGTTAGACCTACAGTTGTTAATCCATTACTCGTGAAGCATTTGAAATTCTGTCATTGAAACCACGTTGGGCTACTCTAGCCGAACCAGATGATGTGGAACTGGGAGACACCGAAGATTCAAATGTGAGTAATGTTGCTTGAAGATTTTCGATGGATTCATCCCCGGGCAATTCAAATGATTCACCCATGCCTATAGACTGAGATGGGAACAACAACAGTTCATTGACTCCTAATTCGGGAATGTTATGTGGTGGAGTTGATACAAGGCCTGAAGGAATAAAATCAAGTAAGTGATCATTGTTAATAAAAAAGGAGGAAATCGACTTGGCAATGATTAGTGATATTCTAACTTTATTGTTGAGTGATATCTCAATTTCATCGGCCTCAAAAAAAGAAGAATGTTTAAAACTGAAAGTGCAGAAGTTAAAGACCATGGAGATGTAGATTCAACAAGATGTTGATAGAACTAGAGCTCTTTGTGAAAGAACTAAATTTAAAAGGCATGTGAAAGACGTTTGAAGGAAAAAAGAACAGGAGGAGTATCTAGCAAAAAATCTCAACTAACTAGAGAGTTTTTTGAGTACGTCTTAGCAAAAAAACGTAGTATTTTGAGGGCTCAACAGCTAGGGCTGTTACGGTAACGGTAAATTTACCATTACCATACCATTACCAGTCGATCGGTAACCATTTTTGATTGAAATCGGTATACCAGTTAAAACGGTATGGTAACGGTAAATTTACCATTTTTAACGGTAAATTATCGGTAACGTTTCTTCAATACCAGCGGTAACGATAATTTACCAGTTAATTCAAAACCTAAGTATACTTATCTGATATGCTTTATAACATGCACGTAGAACCAAATAAATGATTGTATTTAGTTCAATAATCAAATGAAATAATCCCAGATACACTTATTTCCTTTTTCATTTATGTTTTTTTATAAACTAACACTACATATAGTATAATAAAGATGCACTATATACAAAAAATATGTTAAGATATAAACTTTGTTGGACAAACGGTAATTTACCATTACCAGTGTAACGGTTAGCAGATTATCGGTATACCAATCATCAGTATACCAGTCGATCGGTAACGGTAACGGTAAGCAATTCTGACTTACCAGTAAAAACGGTACGGTAACGGTATTTGCTAAACGGTAACGGTAACCGTTACCATAACAGCCTTATCAACAGCTACGATACCAAGAAGAAGAAGGTAGTTTTAGGATGTAGATGAACTCTACATTGCAATTACAAGATTATTGTTTTCTAATTTTAATTGCATATGTTGGCTTTCATGTTGTAACGACCCGCATTCTACGCATCAAAGGATCGTAGAATATTTATTTATTTCAGATACGAAGTCGTATGGTCATGCAACTTTGGGAGACAACTATTGGGGTCATTTCCCATGTTCATATTTTTTGCCGATTTTTAAATGACCGTTTTGCCCCTAGCCGATACTGTTTTGTCCATAACTTTTGATTGGAAAGGAATTTTGACCTGAAACCACTTCCATTGGCTCCGGATGATGGTTTACAATTCCGTAGAGTGGTCACAATAGCCAAACGGACTTACCGTTTGGAAGATATGACTGAAACAAGTTTCAGATGGTGAAAAACAGCTTAACCGGGCCTAATTAGGGTGATTAGCAAGAGGGCCCATAACCCATTTCGGGATTAGAGTTATGAGGAGGCTGAAATCAGTTAGAAAACGATCTTATCTTCATTTTTCAGCCGCTACTTTCATTCTTGAACCCTAACAATGGCCGCCAACATCTAGAATCATCTCAATCACCGTTTGATCAAGGATTAGGATTAGCAATACCAAATCAAAGAAGATCTTCACCAAATCAGTATTAGAGTTGCTGTTAGACATCAGTATTCGCCCAAATCAGCGAGGTTTCAGTTCTGAAAATTTTATTTGTGGCCAAGGTGAGTGATTTGCATAGTTCCTCACTAATTATGGTTAATTAAGAGTAATTAGTGATAATTAGATAATTTATACATGTTAAAAATCTGGAAAAATATTGATAAAATTCGAAATAATGTTTTAGACCTCTGTTAGAAATTTGGTTTAATTTGGTTAAGTTTTGCTAATCATACCATTAGTTTTGCTTAAACATGCTTAAGGGAAAATATGGGATTTTGGCTATTTTTGATCCGTTTAACCATGTCATATTGTTGTTTTGGTGTTTGTGGTCACTTCTATTTGTTGCTATGACTGTATGGTATGCTATGTGACTGTATAAAATAGTTAAAGTGGACGAAAACGACGTCGAGTGGCGTATAAACAGTCGTTGGAAGCTGCAGGAAAAGTGTAGGAAAGTACCCGAACCGAACCGGATCGGACTCGTTCCGAACCGCATTGAAGAGGGAACCCGTTCCGAACCGCACTGAAGAGGGAACCCGTTCCGAACTGCATCGAAGAGGGAACCCGTTCCGAACCGCATTGAAGAGGGAACCCATTCCGAACCGCACTGAAGAGGGAACCCGTTCCGAACCGCATTGAAGAGGGAACCCGTTCCGAACCGCATTGAAGAGGGAGCCCGTTCCGAACCGCGTTGAAGAGGGAACCCGTTCAGAACTGCATTGAAGAGGGAACCCGAACCGAACCGCATTGAGGAGCTGAACCCGAACCGAACCGCATGGAGGAGGTTAACCCGAACCATGGCGAAGGAGGGGAAATAAGCTGAACTAAACGGGGAGCCTGAGCACCAAAGACCGAACCAAAACCCGAGATGCAAAGGAAGTCCAAATAGGAAGTAGAATTCAGGATCCAGTTGGGAACCAATGAGTTATCTTCATGAGTTGGGCTTTGCTGCGGGACGTGTGCTAAGGGGTTGTCGATGTCTGTTACTTTGAATCACTATGTGTAGGGAGTACGTGAACGGATTCAGGGCCACAGTGGCTTAGGTACGACTAAAGAGCTATAGACCAATGAAGTGGGGTCATTTGTAAAGGTTTGGTCATGACTCCATGTGGTAAGCTTGGTAGTAGCAGTAGTTGTACAAGTCGAACTCGGTCACTATTTCGATGGGTCTAGTGATTGACAGTGGTGGACATCGTATGCTTTACGCACTGAGTGAGAGATGTGAGGATGATTGCTATGTTTGATTTGATTGCCATCACTATGACATGTACACCCCCCCACCCCCGTTATCTTTACACCATCTGTTCAGTGGCACCTTAGAGTATTGTACGGTATGTAGTGCTAACTCTTTGGTTGCAGGTCCAGGTTCAGGTATGGTTTAGTATACTTGTTGTTGTTCTGTTTAGCTGCTTATCGCTCATACCAGACTTTTTGTCTGACCTAGAGTTTTATGTCTCTTCTTATTACTCTGGGTGCTCTCACGAGCAGACCAGAGACAGGTTAGCTGGGTATGCACGAGTAGTTGATTCAGAGACGAGCAGGAGGCTTCCACGTATGATACATATAGATATTCTCCCTGTATTGTTGAAGATCACTGCTTAGGCATTAGTAGTGCATCTTCTACTTTAACTTTCTTTTGTTTTAGAGACAGTAATTTGGAAAGTTGTAATAAGCTGTATTTAGACTTCCGCTACTCTGATGCTGATGTTGGTTTTATTTGTCAGCTTATGCACACTTTCGCCTGTTTTATGTCAAGTACATTATTATTATATTTTGTTCCGTGCACTGTGAGACATTCTAAAGGTTTTCGATTAGTTCATTCTCTTCTTTCATTTCTTTGGCGACCGTTCTGTGCGAGTTGGGCATGTGTACAGCGCACTCTCAGAGGAGATGTCGGTTGGTGCGGGGCGGGCCGTCACACTTGGTATTAGAGCTCTAGGTTGTGTAGTTAACCTAGGGAAGGACACCAGGGAGAGATAGTACGTATATGAGAGCGCGTATTTGTGATTATTTTGGTTTTCAAAGCTATATATATATACTATTAGTATAGCTAAGGATGAAGTCGCACTGCACTAGCACCACTATGGAGATGGTTAATCGTTTTCTTTTTACGAATTGAACGATGAGCCGATATGCAAGAGGTGACGGTAGAGGAGCCAAAACCACAAGCAAGTGGTAGAGGTAAGATTGTTTCTCAGAATAAGAGGAAGCAGAACCAGAATAAGGATGGCCAGAAGAAAAAGAATAAGCAAGATGTTGAGTGCTTCAGCTGTGGTAAGAAGGGCCACTATGCCAAATAGTGTCGGGACAAGCCAGCGGATAGGAAGTGCTTCAACTGTGGCCAAGTAGGACATCACAAGGACAAGTGTCCGCAACCCCTAAAGAAAAGCAAATGGTGAAAGCATATGCCCTTAATGCTATTCCTTCTTCGTCGAATGCCCCAACTGCGGTAGAGAAGGGTAAGAATGTCGTTATTCGAGGTATGTTTTCTGTTTATGATGTTCCTGTTAGAGTTTTGTTTGATACCGGAGCTTCTAGTTCTTTCATATCTAGTGACCTGGTAGATAGGTTGGGATTGGAGCCCGAGATTGTCGATAGACCTTTAGTAGGGAGGAACCCGATTGGTGGTTCGACTAACCTTAGCATGATTTGTCGTAATGTGGTCTTATTGAGTCATGGATGCATGTTTTTTGTGATTGCTTTGTTTTGGGCTTTACTGGGTTTGGCATTATTTTGGGAGTCGATTGGCTCTAAAGATACGGGTTGGTGGTAGACTGTGAGGGCTTTTTGGTGACAGCTAGAGCGGATGATGGGCGGAGGGTAGTGTTTGGTGGTCTACCCGGTGATGGGGTAATGGCTAGTTTTCTAAATTCCATCAACATCCCGCATAGTGAGTTGTCAGGGTTGCCCGTTGTAACAACCCGTATTTTCCATAACCTGTTATAACATAAATCGAGGCAGAATTTAATTTATAAATCTGAATCAAGGGAAACGGGCTATGACATTGCGTTCGCCTCGGAAAAATACGCGAAATAGAGTCCGAGTTTTCGAAAATCGGAGTCCGTATGATCAGATTAAGGCCCAACGAAGTTTTCAGAAAATTTCTAAGTAAAAACAGATTTCAAATTCAAACTTGAAATTGGAAAAATTGGGCCAGTTGGGCCAGGCGGGAAAATTCCCGCCACAGTACCCAAGTCGACAGCCCTGTCGACTTGGGAGTCGACTGGGTTAGACCAGGTCGACAGCCCTGTCGACTTGGCTCAGACGACCAGTCCTGCCTGGTGCACCATTTTGGGAATGTGTTGAGCTTGGGGGCCAGATTCGGTTTAGAGGGCTGAGATTGCAACTAGGGTTTAATCCTATGGCCTAAAACACTTGCCTAATCTATAAATAAGATCCTAACCTACCCTAAATCATTATTATTCATCCTAGCAACTAAACTATGGCAAAATCAATCCTCTCATGGCCTCCACTCTCTTCATAAATTCCTAAATCAATTTCTAAGTGATTTTCCATGCATACAAGTGTTTTTAGACTTGTATGATCATCATTAGCTTGCATTCAAGTCAAGTTTCTCTATTGGCATCTTAAAGAAAGAGTTTTGATCAAGTTTGCTTGCATTTTTGGGGTTTAATTGGTTGCATAAGGGTTTTCTTACATTTGCTATACTCATTTGAGTCCGCATAAGCATTGTAAGCCCTATTCCTTTCATACTTCAACTTTAAAGTTAAATGTATGATATGCAAGTTGTCATATGTTATGCAAGTTTTGTTATGCAAGTTTGATATGCAAGTTGTCATATGTTATGCAAGTTTTGTTATGCAAGTTTGATATGCAAGTTGTCATATGTTATGCAAGTTTTGTTATGCAAGTTTGATATGCAAGTTGACATATGATATGCAAGTATGTTATGCAAGTTTGGGATGGTCATATGGTTCATGTTATCATGTTATGCAAGCTTATCTTGAGTATGTGAACATAAAGCTTCAAGCTTTCTGCCAAAGGTTGCATTTTGGCAACATGTAAGTTATCATATCACTTATGATAACTTGCATGTGAGGCTAAATGCGAACTTGTGGCCATTTCTACATGTCATTTAGCACCATGCATCATGAATATGCCAAGTTCCCTCTTTCTATCCTTTATGTGCTATTGCGATATGTAAGCGATGGGATTGCGTTTGGGGTTGGGTAAACTTAAAAGACATAAAACATGAGCTTGGGAATTTACCTATTAAGTTAGGTCTACCCATTGGGAATTTACCTATTAAGTTAGGTCTACCCAATTGCTTGAAAATTTGTAACATGTTTTGGAAACATGATGGACATGACACTTAGAAAAGATAAGTGTGGCCAACTCGAGGCTGGGTGGAGTTTGTAGCGTAAACCTACCCGGAACCGACCGGCTTAACTAGTTGCTACAGACAATAGGACCCAATGTGAGAAGTTGGTCATATTGTACCTTGGACCCGAGGTTAGACCAAGTTGTGGTGTAAAGCTACCCGGACCCGCCCGGCTTAACTAGTAACCACAACAAAGTCTAATGTGAGAGGTTAAGGCGCATTAATTAATTAATGCCTCATGATTAGGGTTAAGTCATGGACCATCTAATACTTAACCAATTTGGGCTTGGTAGATTAATCGGGGTTAAGTCGTGAACTCATCGTTACACTTAACCAAGTTAATCCATGATTAGTAAAGGGGTTAAACCGTACTTAACCCACTAGAAAATCCTAGCAATGGGGGTCCACTCCAGCAGTAATCCCTAGTTTGTATCATCATGACCCTAGGGACTAGGCTAGGGTGGGGGCACGATTACTGAACTGGAGGTAAGGGACCAAAAAGGCGACGGTAGAGGGTACGCCGGTGTAGTTCCGGACGGACTATGGTCGTGCACATAGTCCGTAGCCGGAGAAAACAAGCACGGGTACCAGTAGATCGAGACTGTGCACGCATGTTTATGGTGTCCAGGGGTTGACACCCTAGGGCTTGATACACCCGACGGGTGGACCCGGCACAGTTCGACTACATTCATGTTTGGGCCGTATTGACACCAACACTTGACGAGTTAGGCTTATAGGGAGCCGATCGACTAGAACGTTTGAAGTGGACCTCGTGTTAGGGTCACTTCATGTTATTGGACCTCGTATGAGGGTCACTTCATGTTATTGGGCCAAAACTTGGGCCATGGGATCAATACTTGTTTATTCAAGCCATGTTAGTTTGCTAGTACACCTGTGGTGCAAAACCTTAATCCTGATTATGCGATGACACCTTTATCTACCTTGATAGTTAATCATCATGTTGTTATCCTTATGTTCATACCTGCTGCTCATGTCAGTTAACTTTATCAGTTTACATTGATTGTAGTAAGGCTTACTCAGTCTTTTTGACTGACCTGTTTTCTTTCGCCTCTTTTCTTCCGTTTCCCCCCCCCCCAGGTTCTCAAGGAGGGAATACAGGAGCTTAGCTTGGATCTTAGCTGCTTTTCGTGGATAGCTCAAGTATGCTTTGGACTTGAGCTGGCTATGGTTTTTTTTTCACTTTGGGGATGGCTACTTTATGTTTTCCTTTTCAGTTTTCAGATGATGTTGTTTTATGTACTAGACTTGTTTATTTGGAAAATTGACATTATGATGTACCAGACTTGTTTTGAAATGGTTTAAATCTTCCGTTGTTTTATCTATGTTATTTACTCTGTTTACATATATACATATGTTCTTGTTCTGCCTTGATATATCATTATGCATGTTTACTTGATTCAAACGCCGCTCCAAAGTCAGAGTGCTTGCAAGAGCCACCCTGGCGGAGGCGGGGTGTTACATTTGGTATCAGAGCATATGGTTTACGAGAAGGAACAAAAAGGTTTTAGAAAACTTTTGGAAAACTATTTTCAAAACCAAGTATAAAGTATTTTCCAAAGAAAAGTCTAGTTTATTTTAAAAGGCTATTCCCCAAAAAGCCATTAGCAAAATCCCTTCGTTTTTCTCCATTCTGAATCTATCTTTTTCTTTTTCAGTATGGCCGATAACTTTGTTATCCCGGAGGGAGTGCACGTACCTGTTTGGTATAGGAGACTTTTGGAGGCAAAGGCGACCGAAGCCGGCCCCACAGATGTCCCTCCTCCTCCTCCTCCAGTAGTTAATATTCCTCCTCCCGTTGCTAATGTTCCTCCTCCTCCTGTCGCTGAGGTTCCTCTTCCTCCTCCCCCTCAGCATCCTCAGGCTGACTTCGCAAAGACTTGTAAAGATTTCAAAGCAATGGGTGGCAAGAACTTTCAAGGCACTTAGACTTTTGTAGAGGCCAGGAATTGGTTGAAAGAGACCGATGATTTGTTTGCTATCTTTGGGTTAGACGATCAGAGGAAGCTCTTGTTGGCGGTTTGGCTTATGAAGGATGAAGCCGCTTATTGGTGGGAAGTCACCAATGGTACTAGGCCTGTTGAGACTTGGGCCGATTTCAGGGCAAGGTTCATTCTTAAGTTTCTATCTTCTGCCGAGGAGAATCTGCAAATGGAGAGATTCATAACTTTGAAGCAAGGAGATATGTCTGTCAAGGAATATGTGAACAAGTTCAATCAGTTAGCTCGTTTTGGCTTGGATATGGTGAATACTCCTCAGAAGAAGGCTCTTCGTTTTGCTAGGGGATTGAATGAGCCGTTGCAGGGATTGGCCATGTCGCATATTCCCCATGGGGCTACGTTTGAGAGCTTGGTTGATATGGCGTTACTCCAGGGAGATGTCAAGAAAAATGATGCTCAAGTCAAGAAGACTGATTCCCAGGGAAAGGGAAATCAGGGTAATACTAGTGGTCAAAGCAGTCAAGGCAATCAGAACAAGAACAAGGGTCAAGGCAACAAGGGGAACAACAACAACAAGGGCAAGAACGTCAAGGGGAAGTGCCATTATTGCGGTTCAGTTGGGCATCTTATCAAGGTTTGTAAGAAGAGAAAAAGGAATAATGGTGAATGCTTTTTATGTGGTAAGACTGGACATTTCAGCAAGGATTGCCCAAAGAAACAGGGGCAAGGCCAGGGTCAGACTCAGCGTGCTGGACCTTCAGGAGGGCAAGTTCATGCTCTCACCACCGCTCCAGTTCCCGATCGAGGTAGTATTTCTGTTGAGAGCCTTATATATATTTCTGATTTTCCAGTTCGTACCTTGTTTGATTCTGGTGCATCGCATAGCTTTATCTCATCTGATCTTGTTGATAGTTTGCACCTTAGTACTAGCTTGGTAGAGGATCCCGTCTGTGTCTCAAATCCTATTGGGGGTTCCGCCCATTTGTCTATGATATGTGGGGATTTGAGGATCTCTATACTGAGTGTAGAGTTCTTGTGCAGTGCTTATGTTCTTGGTTTCAGGGGATACGGATTGATATTGGGCATGGATTGGCTGTCCAGATATGGAGCCATTCTTGATTGTGAGCATAGGGTTGTGAGGCTCGTGACTCGCCTCGGAAACACCCTAGAGATTTCTTGTGATCCGAGAGGTCCCGTCATGTTGTGCTATCTTGAATCACTCGACTCGTCAGTGGAGACTCTTCAGTCTGTGAGAGTGGTTCGAGACTATCCCGATGTTTTTGATGAAGTTAGGGGGTTGCCCCCTAAGCGAGAGATTGATTTCCGCATTTATCTGGTGGATAATGCAAAGCCGGTTTCTTTGCCCGTTCGGCACATGGCTCCGCGTGAAAGGCGGGAGCTAAGCAAGCAAGTGAAAGAGTTGCTTGAAAAGAACTTCATTAGACGAAGTATATCTGAGTGGGGAGCGCCTGTGGTATTTGCTACCAAGGCAGATGATTCTCTCCGACTTTGTGTTGATTATCGAGAGTTGAATAAGCTGACTAAGAAGAACAGACACCCGTTACCGAGGATCGATGATCTCTTTGACCAGCTTGTCGGTGCTTCTAATTTCTCTCAGCTTGATCTTGCTACTGGATTCCATCAGCTCAGGGTAGCTGAGGATAGTATAGACAAGACTGCGTTCAGAACTCCAGATGGATTCTTTGAATGGCTTGTCATGCCGTTCGGCTTGACTAATGCACCCGCATATTTCGTGGACTTGATGAGCAGGGTGTTCAGGGAGTTCTTGAACAAGTTTGTCATGGTCTTCGTAGATGATATTCTGATCTTCTCTAAGGATGAGGAAGAGAACGCAAGGCATCTCGTGGAGGTGATGGATACGCTTAGAGCGCATCAGTTGAAGGCCAAGTTCTCCAAGTGTCATTTTTGGAGAAGGGAAGTTAGATTCCTTGGACATATGTATCTAAGCAGGGCTTAGCGGTGGATCCCGCCAAGGTGGTTGCAGTTCAGGATTGGAAGACTCCAAGGAATGCAACCGAAGTGAGAAGTTTCCTAGGTCTTGCGGGTTTTTACCGGAAGTTCATCAAGAACTTCGCGAAGATTTCCGCTCCTCTCACTAAATTGACGAAGAAGAATTTAGTTTTTGCTTGGAGCATAGAATGCGAGCTTGCTTTTCAGAAGCTCAAGAGAGCTCTCACATCAGCACCTGTTCTAGCTTTGCCCGATGGAGGGAAGTTATTTACAGTATACACCGATGCATGTGGCACGGGGTTGGGAGCTGTTTTGATGCAAGAAGGAAGAGTGATATGCTTTGGCGGTAGACAACTCAAAGTGCATGAGAAGAATTATCCCACTCATGACTTGGAGTTGGCAGCAATAGTATATGCACTCAAGGCTTGGCGCCATTATCTTCTGGGAGAAAGATTTGAGCTTTATACCGATCACAAGTCATTGAAGTACCTCTTCTCTCAGAAGGATCTGAATCTGGGGCAACAAAGATGGATGGAATTCTTGGCGTCCTACGATTTTGAGATAGCCTATAACCCTGGCAAGGGGAATGTGGTAGCAGATGCATTGAGTAGAAGAAGGTTGACACTGAGTCCTCTATTCGTTGAGATGAAGAATTTAGAGTATGTGGCAACCTTTGATTTCTCTTTGGCGGTTGAGTCGATGATCGGTTCTTTAGCATCCCTGGAACTCAGACCTACCCTTCTTGATCAAGTTGGGGCTTCGCAGAGAGAAGACCCTCAGATAGTTGAGATTATCGATAAGCTGATTCGAGGAGAGACGTCTAGTCATCTCGCTCGATATTCTATTGATGACAAGGGTTGGCTGAGGAGAGACGGAAGGTTATGTGTTCCAATAGTGGAAGATCTAGTAAGGAAAGTTCTTGAGGAAGCGCATCGCTCTAAGTTGACTATACATCCAGGCGGAGATAAGATGTATAAAGATATGAAGCGCATTTTCTTTTGGCCTGGGATGAAGAAGGATGTGGCAGAGTTTGTCTCTAGATGTATCATCTGCCAGCAAGTTAAGGCCGAGTCGAAGAAGCCCGGTGGGCTATTGCATCCTCTAGACGTTCCACTTTGGAAGTGGGAGAGTATTTCCATGGATTTTATCGATGGGCTACCAAGGTCAAGGAAAGGGAATACGAGCATTTGGGTTATTGTAGATAGACTTACGAAGAGTGCTCATTTCATTCCGGTGAAGAGCAAGAAGACCGCATCTAGGCTAGCATCTGTATATCTTCGTGAGATTGTGAGACTTCATGGAGTCCCTTCTAGTATTGTCAGTGACCGTGACCCAATCTTTACAAGTCAGTTCTGGAATAGCTTGCAAGAAGCCATGGGCACAAGGTTGAATCTAAGTACTGCTTATCACCCACAGACGGACGGCCAAACCGAAAGGGTGAATAGGGTACTCGAGGATCTATTGAGGCTTTGTATTCTGGACTTTGGTGGTACTTGGGAAGACCATCTTCCTCTTGTTGAGTTTGCATATAATAACAGTTATCAGGCAAGCATAGGAATGGCACCATTTGAAGCTTTATATGGGAGGCCGTGCAAGTCCCCTACATGTTGGTGGGAGACTACAGATAAGCTTATACTTGGGCCTGAGATGATCAGAGATACATCCGAGAAGATCGAGTTGATTCGGAGACGGATGAAAGCGGCCCAAGACCGACAGAAATCCTATGCTGATAAGCGAAGATCTGATTTGGAGTTTGATGTTGGGGATATGGTTTTCGTGAAGGTTTCTCCTTTGCAGAATGTGGTCCGATTTGGAGCCGTTGGGAAGTTAGCACCGAGATTTGTTGGACCCTTCCTTATTGTAGAGAGGATCGGGCAGATGGCTTATAGAGTAAAGTTGCCCGAGAAGCTTTCCGGAGTACACGATGTTTTCATGTCTCGCATCTCCGGAAATGTTTGCATGAATCAGCAGAGGTAGTTGAGCCAAGTGTTCTGGAAGATGTGGAAGTGGAGAAAGAGGCTACCTTGAGGAGAGCTCCGATTCGTATCTTTGGGACGGAGACCAAGAAGCTAAGGAATCGAGAGGTCAAGTTGGTGAAATTTCAATGGGGTGAAGCCGAAGAAGACGCAACTTGGGAGACCGAGGAGAAGATGCGTGGGCTTTATCCATTCCTTTTTGAGGGTATACTCTCAATCTCTTTCCTTTGTTAGCATATCTTTCTCTTTGCTATCCATGATTATCTAGTTTATCGTGCTAATCTTGTCATGAGAACCTTAGGTAGAAACCCTTTGGATGAAACATGTGTTTGAAACATGTTATGCTTAATGGTTGCAAGTGTTTGCAAGTGGTTACTCGTGGATGCATTATACACGTTAGGCACTAGATCGGCTCACACACTCCTCATATTGCATATGCATGAGTGTTTATGCTTGTTCATGGATGAAAATTTTTTGTGTTATCACATGGATGTTGCATATGGATGTATGTGATGTGCACACATATAGATGTTATACATTATGTTAGGAATTGCATACATATGGATTCATTTCACTAACATAATTTGCATTGATGATATTTGCATTAGATAAGGACATATACACACACCTTTGCATATGTTCATACAGCATTTAGAATCTTGTAAGGACAATGATTGCTCGTGGATGATGTTTTGAGTAGATGGATGATTGGATGGTAGGATACGTTCTTCCTAACTTGAAGATTTCGGGGACGAAATCCTTTTAAGGAGGGGAGAATGTAACAACCCGTATTTTCCATAACCTGTTATAACATAAATCGAGGCAGAATTTAATTTATAAATCTGAATCAAGGGAAACGGGCTATGCCATTGCGTTCGTCTAGGAAAAATACGCGAAATAGAGTCCGAGTTTTCGAAAATCGGAGTCCGTATGACCCGATTAAGGCCCAACGAAGTTTTCAGAAAATTTCTAAGTAAAAACAGATTTCAAATTCAAACTTGAAATTGGAAAAATTGGGCCAGTTGGGCCAGGCGGGAAAATTCCCGCCACAGTACCCAAGTCGACAGCCCTGTCGACTTGGGAGTCGACTGGGTTAGACCAGGTCGACAGCCCTGTCGACTTGGCTGTCGACTTGGCTCAGACGACCAGTCCTGCCTGGTGCACCATTTTGGGAATGTGTTGAGCTTGGGGGCCAGATTCGGTTTAGAGGGCTGAGATTGCAACTGGGGTTTAATCCTATGGCCTAAAACACTTGCCTAATCTATAAATAAGACCCTAACCTACCCTAAATCATTATTGTTCATCCTAGCAACTAAACTATGGCAAAATCAATCCTCTCATGGCCTCCACTCTCTTCATAAATTCCTAAATCAATTTCTAAGTGATTTTCCATGCATACAAGTGTTTTTAGACTTGTATGATCATCATTAGCTTGCATTCAAGTCAAGTTTCTCTATTGGCATCTTAAAGGAAGAGTTTTGATCAAGTTTGCTTGCATTTTTGGGGTTTAATTGGTTGCATAAGGATTTTCTTACATTTGCTATACTCATTTGAGTCCGCATAAGCATTGTAAGCCCTATTCCTTTCATACTTAAACTCTAAAGTTAAATGTATGATATGCAAGTTGTCATATGTTATGCAAGTTTTGTTATGCAAGTTTGATATGCAAGTTGTCATATGTTATGCAAGTTTTGTTATGCAAGTTTGATATGCAAGTTGTCATATGTTATGCAAGTTTTGTTATGCAAGTTTGATATGCAAGTTGTCATATGTTATGCAAGTTTTGTTATGCAAGTTTGATATGCAAGTTGACATATGATAGGCAAGTATGTTATGCAAGTTTGGGATGGTCATATGGTTCATGTTATCATGTTATGCAAGCTTATCTTGAGTATGTGAACATAAAGCTTCAAGCTTTATGCCAAAGGTTGCATTTTGGCAACATGTAAGTTATCATATCACTTATGATAACTTGCATGTCAGGCTAAATGCGAACTTGTGGCCATTTCTACATGTCATTTAGCACCATGCATCATGAATATGCCAAGTTCCCTCTTTCTATCCTTTATGCGCTATTGCGATATGTAAGCGATGGGATTGCGTTTGGGGTTGGGTAAACTTAAAAGACATAAAACATGAGCTTGGGAATTTACCTATTAAGTTAGGTCTACCCATTGGTAATTTACCTATTAAGTTAGGTCTACCCAATTGCTTGAAAATTTGTAACATGTTTTGGAAACATGATGGACATGACACTTAGAAAAGATAAGTGTGGCCAACTCGAGGTTGGGTTGAGTTTGTAGCGTAAACCTACCCGGAACCGACCGGCTTAACTAGTTGCTACAAACAATAGGACCCAATGTGAGAAGTTGGTCATATTGTACCTTGGACCCGAGGTTAGACCAAGTTGTGGTGTAAAGCTACCCGGACCCGCCTGGCTTAACTAGTAACCACAACAAAGTCTAATGTGAGAGGTTAAGGCGCATTAATTAATTAATGCCTCATGATTAGGGTTAAGTCATGGACCATCTAATACTTAACCAATTTGGGCTTGGTAGATTAATCGGGGTTAAGTCGTGAACTCATCGTTACACTTAACCAAGTTAATCCATGATTAGTAAAGGGGTTAAACCGTACTTAACCCACTAGAAAATCCTAGCAATGGGGGTCCACTCCAGCAGTAATCCCTAGTTTGTATCATCATGACCCTAGGGACTAGGCTAGGGTGGGGGCACGATTACTGAACTGGAGGTAAGGGACCAAAAAGGCGACGGCAGAGGGTACGCCGGTGTAGTTCCGGACGGACTATGGTCGTGCACATAGTCCATAGCCAGAGAAAACAAGCACGGGTACCAGTAGATCGAGACTGTGCACGCATGTTTATGGTGTCCAGGGGTTGACACCCTAGGGCTTAATACACCCGACGGGTGGACCCAGCACAGTTCGACTACATTCATGTTTGGGCCGTATTGACACCAACACTTGACGAGTTAGGCTTATAGGGAGCCGATCGACTAGAACGTTTGAAGTGGACCTCGTGTTAGGGTCACTTCATGTTATTGGACCTCGTATGAGGGTCACTTCATGTTATTGGGCCAAAACTTGGGCCATGGGATCAATACTTGTTTATTCAAGCCATGTTAGTTTGCTAGTACACCTGTGGTGCAAAACCTTAATCCTGATTATGCGATGACACCTTTATCTACCTTGATAGTTAATCATCATGTTATTATCCTTATGTTCATACCTGCTGCTCATGTCAGTTAACTTTATCAGTTTACATTGATTGTAGTAGGGCTTACTCAGTCTTTTTGACTGACCTGTTTTCTTTCGCCTCTTTTCTTCCGTTTCCCCCCCCCCCCCAGGTTCTCAGGGAGGGAATACAGGAGCTTAGCTTGGATCTTAGCTGCTTTTCGTGGATAGCTCATGTATGCTTTGGACTTGAGCTGGCTATGGTTTTTTTTCACTTTGGGGATGGCTACTTTATGTTTTCCTTTTCAGTTTTCAGATGATGTTGTTTTATGTACTAGACTTGTTTATTTGGAAAATTGACATTATGATGTACCAGACTTGTTTTGAAATGGTTTAAATCTTCCGCTGTTTTATCTATGTTATTTACTCTATTTACATATATACATATGTTCTTGTTCTGCCTTGATATGTCATTATGCATGTTTACCTGATTCAAACGCCCCTCCAAAGTCAGAGTGCTTGCAAGAGCCACCCTGGCGGAGGCGGGGTGTTACACCCGTGGTTGGCCAGTATCCGGACGTCTTCGAGGAAGTGATCGGGCTTCCACCACACCGAGAGATTGAGTTCCGTATTGATTTAGTGAAAGATGCCAGACCTATAGTGATGCCACTTCGTCGTATGGCACCAAGGGAGCAGCGAGAGCTCGGGGTGCAAGTCAGCGATCTTTTGAAGAAAGGATTTATCAGAAGGAGTGTTTCTGAATGGGGAGCACCAGTTGTGTTTGCTACCAAGGCAGATGGTTCCCTTCGTTTGTGTGTAGACTACCGCGAGTTGAATAAAGTGACGAGGAAGAACAAGTATCCTCTACCGCGGATAGATGATTTGTTTGATCATTTGAGTGGCGCGAGAGTATTCTCTCAGTTGGATCTCGTGATCTGAGAGTATAGCTAAAATGGCATTTCGGACGCCGTATGGATTTTATGAGTGGTTGGTCATGCCATTCGGGCTGACCAATGCCCCGACATATTTTGTGGGTCTTATGAATAGGGTATTCAGAGATCAGTTGAACAAGTTTGTCCTTGTGTTCGTGGATGACATTTTGGTCTATTCGAGGACAGAGGAAGAACACAAGGAACATTTGAGGATAGTGATGGAGGTGTTGAGAAAACACCAATTGAAAGCAAAGTTTTCTAAGGGTCACTTCTGGAGGAGGGAAGTGAGATTCTTGGGCCATGTTGTTTCAGAGAATGGTATTGCCGTGGACCCTGCGAAGGTGGCTACGGTGCAAGATTGGTCTACGCCTAAAAATGCAACGGATATAAGAAGTTTCTTGGGATTAGCTGGATATTACCGTAAGTTTATCCAAGACTTCTCCAAGATAGCAGCACCGTTGACTCAGTTGACCAAGAAGAATTAAGCCTTCGTCTGGGATGAAAGGTGCGAAAATGCATTCAAGAGTCTAAAAGAAAAGTTGACATGTGCACCAGTGTTAGTCATTCCTAAGGGAAATGAAGAGATGACGGTATACACAGATGCATGTGGTACCGAACTAGGTGTTGTATTGATGCAAGGAGGTATAGTTGTAGCTTATGCAAGTCGGCAATTGAAACCGCACGAGAGAAGATACACTACCCACGATTTGGAATTAGCAGCAATCGTGTTCGCGTTGAAGATGTGGAGACATTATCTCTTGGGAGAAAGATTTGAGCTGTTTACCGATCATAAATCGTTAAGGTACATCTTCTCCCAAAAGGATCTAAATCTCCGACAGCAAAGATGGTTAGAATTCTTGGCTTCCTACGATTTTGACATCGCATATACACCAGGAAAGGGCAATGCGGTGGTTGATGCATTGAGTAGAAGACACACCAATTTAGGGGCTATGTTTCTAGAATGAAAGCAACTGGAGTACATCGCTGGGTATGATTTCAGACCAAAGTGCGAATTGGACCCAGAAATGTTAGCAAGTTTGACGATCAGACCCACTTTGATTGAGCGGATTGGTTCCAGCCAGAGGAACGATCCTAACCTATTGGAAATCATCTCAAAGTTAAAGATGGGAATCGACGGAGAGATGAACAAGTATGGGCTTGATCGAGATGGATGCCTTAGAAAGAATGGAAGACTAGTTGTACCCAATGTCAACGGATTAAGAGATGAAGTGCTTAGATAATGTCATCACTCAAAGCTGACTACATATCCCGGTGGTAACAAAATGTATCGAGACATGAAGCAGACCTACTAGTATGAGGGGATGAAAAGAGACGTTGGGAAGTCTATATCCAAATGCATGAACTGCCATCTAGTTAAGGCTGAGCAAAAGAAGCCTAGTGGTTTGCTACAACCATTAGAAATCCCAGAATGGAAATGGGAACAAGTATCAATGGATTTCATTGATGGATTACCAAGGACTAGATTGGGCCATGATAGCATTTGGGTGATTGTGGACCGATTGACCAAGAGTGCAAGATTTATACCCGTCAAGTCGAACAGGACAGTGGCTAAGTTAGCTGAACTATATATAAAGTGGGTAGTGAGATTTCATGGAATACCCAAGGGCATTGTGAGTGACCGAGATTCGTTGTTCACCAGTGGATTTTGGAAGAGCTTACAAGAGGCGTTAGGATCAGGACTACATCTCAGTACCGCGTATCATCCTCAAACCGACGGACAGACAGAGAGGGTGAATCGAGTGTTAAAAGATCTCTTGAGAGCCTGTGTATTGGATTTTGGTGGATCATGGGATGACCATTTGCATCTAGTAGAGTTTGCATATAATAATAGTTATCAATCCAGTATCGGTATGACTCCATTTGAAGCTTTGTATGGAAGACCGTGCAACTCACCGTCATGTTGGGTAGAAACTGGTGAGAAGTTTATGCTTGGACCCGATGTGATAAGAGAAACTTCAGCTAAGATTAAGATTATCCAACAGAGAATGAAGGTTGCCCAAGATAGGCAGAAAAGTTATGCTGATAAGAGGAGAAGAGAGTTGAAGTTCTCCATTGGCGACTTGGTGTTTGTCAAGATTTCTCCGTTGAAGAGCGTAATACGATTTGGCAGGAGAGGCAAGTTAGCACCAAGATTTGTTGGTCCATTCCCAGTTCTTGAGCAAATTGGGAATTTGGCATACAAAGTTGAATTACCAGAGAAGATGGCAGGACTTCACAGCGTATTTCATGTTTCCTAGTTAAGGAAGTTCATGCACGACCCAGATGTGACTATTTCACCTGATCAGTTGGGTGATGTCGAAGTTGAACCCGAAGCGGTTGGGAACCGCAGGCCTATGCGTATTGTTGGGAATGATACGAAGCAACTTCGAAGGAAAGCGCTGAAGTTAGTCAAAGTTCAGTGGGGCCGAGAATGAGAATGACTGTACTTGGGAGACAGAGGAGAGCATTAGGAAGACGTACCCAGAACTCTTCGCCTGGTAAGATTTTAACTTCGATTTAGTCTTTCCACATGCTAGGATAGACTTGTTTGTTTGTTTTGCATGTTTGATTGTTGTATGTGGCTGGTAGGCATGCGGGATCCTTTGTATGTTTTGGGTTAAGGAATTTCGGGGACAAAATTTCTTAAGGGGGGAGAGTGTAACGACCCGCATTCTACGCATCGAAGGATCATAGAATATTTATTTCTTTCACATACGAAGTCGTATGGTCATGTAACTTTGGGAGACGACTATTGGGGTCATTTCTCATGTTCATGATTTTTGCCAATTTTTAAATGACCGTTTTGCCCTAGCCAATACTGTTTTGGCCATAACTTTTGACTGGAAAGGAATTTTGACCTGAAACCACTTCCATTGGCTCCGGATGATGGTTTACAATTCCGTAGAGCGGTCACATTAGCCAAACGAACTTACCATTTGGGAGATATGGCTGAAACAAGTTTCAGATGGTGAAAAACAGCTTAACCGGGCCTAATTAGGGTGATTAGCAAGAGGGCCCATAACCCATTTCGGGATTAGGGTTATGAGGAGGCTGAAATCAGTTAGGGAACGATCTTATCTTCATTTTTCAGCCGCCACTTTCATTCTTGAACCCTAACAATGGCTGCCAACATCTAGAATCATCTCTAATCACCGTTTGATCAAGGATTAGGCTTAGCAACACCAAATCAAAGAAGATCTTCACCAAAACAGTATTAGAGCTGCTGTTAGACATCAGTATTCACCCAAATCAGCGAGGTTTCAGTTCTGAAAATTTTATTTGTGACCAAGGTGAGTGATTTGCATAGTTCCTCACTAATTATGGTTAACTGAGAGTAATCAGTGATAATTAGCGAATTTATACATGTTAAAAATCTAGAAAAATATTGATAAAATTTGAAATAATATTTTAGACCTCTGTTAGAAATTTGGTTAAGTTTTGCTAATCATACCATTAGTTTTGCTTAAACATGCTTAAAGGAAAATATGGGATTTTGGCAATTTTTGATCCGTTTAACCTTGTCATATTGTTGTTTTGGTGTTTGTGGTCACTTCTATTTGTTGCTATGACTGTATGGTATGCTTTGTGATTGTCTAAAATAGTTAGAGTGGTCGAAAACGCCGTCGAATGGCGTATAAACAGTCGCTGGAAGCTGCAGGAAAAGTGCAGGAAAGTACCCGAACCGGACCGGATCGGACCCGTTCCGAACCGCACTGAAGAGGGAACCCGTTCCGAACCGCACTGAAGAGGGAATCCGTTCCGAACCGCACTGAAGAGGGAACCCATTCCGAACCGCACTGAAGAGGGAACCCGTTCCGAACCGCACTGAAGAGGGAACCCATTCCGAACCGCACTGAAGAGGGAACCCGTTCCGAATCGCATTGAAGAGGGAACCCGAACCGAACCGCATGGAGGAGTTGAACCCGAACCGAACCGCATGGAGGAGGTGAACCCGAACCATGGCGAAGGAGGGTAAATAAGCTGAACTAAACAGGGAGCCTGAGCACCACAGACCGAACCAAAACCCGAGATGCCAAGGAAGTCCAAATAGGGAGTAGAATTCAGGATCCAGTTGGGAACCAACGAGTTATCATCATGAGTTGGGCTTTGCTGCGGGACGTGTGCTAAGGAGTTGTTGATGTCTGTAACTTTGAATCACTATGTGTAGGGAGTACATGAACGGATTCAGGGCCACAGTGGCTTAGGTACGACTAAAGAACTATAGACCAATGAAGTGGGGTCATTTGTAAAGGTTTGGTCATGACTCCATGTGGTAGGCTTGGTAGTAGCAGTAGTTGTACAAGTCGAACTCCGTCACTACTTCGATGGGCCCAGTGATTGATAGTGGTGGACATTGTATGCTTTACGCACTGAGTGAGAGATGTGAGGATGATTGCTATGTTTGATTTGATTGCCATCACTATGACATGTACACCCCCACCCCCGTTATCTTTACACCATCTGTTCAGTAGCACCTTAGAGTATTGTACGGTATGTAGTGCTAACTGTTTGGTTGCAGGTCTAGGTTCAGGTATGGTTTAGTATACTTGTTGTTGTTCTGTTTAGCTGCTTATCGCTCATACCAGACTTTTTGTCTAACCCAGAGTTTTATGTCTCTTCTTATTACTCTGGGTGCTCTCACGAGCAGACTAGAGACAGGTTAGCTGGGTGTGCATGAGTAGCTGATTCGGAGACGAGCAGGAGGCTTCCACGTATGATACATATAGATATTCTCCCTGTGTTGTTGAAGATCACTGGTTGGGCATTAGTAGTGCATCTTCTACTTTAACTTTCTTTTGTTTTAGAGAGTGTAATTTGGAAAGTTGTAATAAGCTGTATTTAGATTTTCGCTACTCTGATGTTGATGTTGGTTTTATTTGTCAGCATATGCACTGTCTCGCCTGTTTTATGTCAAGTACATTATTATTATATTTTGTTCCATGCGCTGTGATACATTCTATAGGTTTTCGATTAGTTCATTCTCTTCTTTCATTTCTTTGGCGACCGTTCTGTGCTAGTTGGGCATGTGTACAACGCACTCTCGGAGGCGATGCCGATTGGTGCGGGGCGGGCCGTCGCACATGTTTTTTGGGTTATAAAAAAATTATCTCTTAATATAAAATTTAAATTATTAATTTTAATGCATGTACAAATTTAAAACTAAAACAGGGAAACATAGTAAAATACAATGAAATGTTAAAGCCGGACTTTAAAGCCGTTTAAGTCTAAAAGGGTTTTGTGATAACCGTTTAAGACATAGACAGTTATCACAAAACTATTTAGCTAACGCCACTTTATATTTGCAAATGGCGATGCTCCCCTTTCCTTCTGCTCCCCCACGCTCGAACTCCCGCTACTGAAGTACATGTTTCCCTTTATCTCCTAATTCCACTCCTTTTCCCCACTACTGGGAATGCTCTAATAAAGGAGACTAATATGAGGAATGGAATCTTTTTAACAATCTTATTTAATTGAAAAAAAATAAAAAAAAAATATGATTTTAGAGATTTTTGGAAGCAACTTGTACTCAAGGAATTATATGCACAAAAGATTTAACCTGTGGATGTAAGATTGATATCAATATGAATCACATAAAAAAAAATGTGTCTCTTTGCTTAAATGTTATATTATTCTCCTACATTGGGTGAAACCGAAGTTTGTCATAGGGATGCTAAATGGAATCGACATTTTAGTGAATAACTTGTAACAACCCTATTGTTCATTCCCTAATTAATCAAGTTTAATTAGGGATAGTTAATTATAATTATGATTTGTGAAATTTAAATTTTTAAATAAAGACCAGTTCAAAACCTTTTGAATTAATTTCATATTTGAGAAATGAGTTTATTTTGATTTAAAAGTTACGAACTTTGGAATTTCCTTTTAAAGAAATTAAGAGATTGTTTCTTTTTAAATATTAATAAGAAGGTTGAAAAAATTATTTTAAAATCTTATTTCTTTATTTTATTTTGAAATTTAAAAGGTGAAATATAACATAGTTTTTTATATAAAATTTTCTAAATACAATCTAATTTCTAGTAGAATTAAAATGGAAGAAATAAGTGGAAAATGGAGTTTGTACCTATCTTATTAAAGTATGAGTTTGGGACCAAAGTAAATTTTAGCCCATTAGTTCAAATAAGAGAAAATTTTCTCTCCTAACTTATTTCTAGATAAATTATACGTTCATTAGTTCAAACCAAAAAACAAAAATAAGATTTTCGAAATGATGAAAAACCCTAGCTTCTCAAAAATCCTCAATTTCGATATTTAAATGAAAGGCTTTTGGCTAGATCTTTTAGGAATCAAAAGAAGGTAAGCTCCTACACCTCTAATGAGTCAATTAGGGTTAGTAATTTTAGCTTTTATCTTTGGTTTATATGATTTCAAACATGGTAGGTAATGTTATCGTTGTTATGGTTGTGTTTCGGTAAATTCCAAGAATTTAAACTCTCTTTACTAGAAAATTTGTATTTAATCCATATAGTGCTGAATTAACAAATTTTACTACATTTTTCATAACATATTCTAGTAAATATCTACCAAATTAAATGAATTTTTGTTAGTATTAGGTGGGTTAAACATGGTGATTTCCGAGAGCATTCACTGCAAACTTTTGGCCTAAAAACGTAAGTTGATCAAAAAGTCATAACAAGTTGTAGAAAAATCACAAAAATCCAAAATCTAAATATGATGTTCTTAACTCCGCGCACATTCGTTTAGAATTCTATTGAAAAATATTAAATTTTGCTACGTTGAATTTGCTCTGCACCACGGATGAAAATTCTGGATTGTTTTAGTTGACTTAGCTTGAGATTGATGACTTTTTGTTGTAATGATTATCATTTAATAAATAGGACATTTTAATTAACGTACTAATATAAAAAAATTGCAAACTATTTTGGATTCTGACAAAAACAATTTTACTAGATCCGAAACAGTAAATTATTGTAAGATGTAAAATTTCACGACGATCAGAATTATTGTGCGATCATATGCAATACAAACGTGTATTATTCAATGGTTTGAAACATTAGAAATATATTTTAAGTTTTATTGTGAAATAGTTGTGTTGTTGTGATTTTTCAGAATACAGTAACCAATGTAGTTTATTGTTGTATTTGGATCTTATCGAGATGCTGAATGGGGCAATGTTTTATTTTCATTATTTATAGTCTGTATGTGAATAAAATTATATCAGGATGGAACAGGAAAAAGTGTTATTAAGATAAACTAAAACCAAGCTCCAACATTCATTAGACAACTCATCATTTTACTTTCTCTCATTCCCCCTCTCATTTTCTACTGGTAGAAAAAGGGAAAAAAGAGAAATCTAAGCTTCTTCCTTTTCAAATTCCAGTTAAATTCAAATAAAATCTAGAAATTCATAAATCTCAAATCTTTGAAGTCGTATGGCCTCAGACTTCAACTTATGCCCTCGTTGTAGTGTGCGACCATGCATCATAGAATTTAATGGTAAAAGTTGTGATCTGAGGCCGAGATTATAAATGGAGGCATCATTTATAGATTGGTGCTTGGATTAAGCTTTGCAGTAAGAAATAGCATCTCCAGCGATTTATTGGTAGGTTTCTATGCTAAGTTGTGTCGTACGACAACCTTGAACTATGTGTCAGTTCAGTTGACGCATTCTATAAGAGCAAGTCAGAGTTGGAAAGAAAAGGTAGACTAGGTGAAAACTGATAATGGGAGTTCATTGGAGTTTACATCATGGGGTTCCGTTGATCGAAGAGGGAGTCAAGTAGAGGAGAAGGATTGGTAGTGGTAGAGTATTGCCAGAGCGGGAATGATTTTTTAGATTTAGGGAAGACGAGTTCGATGAGGGTAATTAAGCTTAAATATGGTCACAAGTAAATAATTATTTAGATTAAATTCTTGCTAACTTGTAAGCCTTTGACTCTCTTATAGTCTTTTTTGCCTTTGCACTTATGTTGACATAGACTACGCGATGGAGTTGGACTGGTGACATTTGAAGTTGGAAGAAATTTTAGTTAATTTCAACTGTCATTCAAAATACAATTAATCTATAATGTGAAAGCGACAACTGGAATGATCATGACTAAAACTCACCTTTTTTATTTACCAGTATTATACAAGTAGAATAAAATATTATTATCTACTTGATTGTGTAAATTGTTAGTTGATTAGTTTTGTTGATATAACAGTATTATTAATTGCATGCTTGGAATGCTAAATTGGTTAATGGTTGAATTAAATCTAGGATCATGATATAGCATCCTGAAATGCTATTAGTTAGTTGAACTTGATCTTAGATCACAATATTGCATATCGAGTTGCTATTACAAATTATTCTAGTTTATTTGTATTTGAGTTGAATGTTGATCATGTATGAATTGATGAATAGTGATATTTTACTTGCATTTATTATAAGATAGTTAAATGAAATGTATGTTGATGTTTATGTTTTAGACATATAAGAACTGTTTAATGAATTGGACACATTTATTCATAATAACGTATGTGGAGCAGAACTAATCCCGCTCTACTAGCATATTAACATGGAATTGTCGGTATTCATAGTGATGAAGTGATGTTAGTTGTTGATAACTAATTATTGATTTATATACATATCTTCCTATTACGCAAGTACCATTGTTGATTGGAAAAATGAATCGGATTGATGGTAGCTTATATGAGTGTCATAGAGGGCATCAACAAATGTTAAATGGCTACAATTGTTTATGGATTCTTGAGATAGAGACGTTACCATTGCATAATTGCAGTCACTAAGTTTATTTGAAACAATTGTTTTTAAATCATTATTCACTTTAAATATGATGTTTTCAAAAGAAAAATCACCATTCAATGATGTTTGAAATTAAAGTTAGTTTATTTTATTTATCATGTTTAAGGTAAATAATTAAAGTATTTCTAATTAAAAACCCATTTTATATTTCCTGCCTTGATTTTATAGTCAAAACAATAATCTCGTTCCTTTTCATCGATGGCGACTAGGTCTAAGTCAAACATCTTTTCTCACTGCCACTAGGGGTGAGCATTATTCGGTTAAACCAAATAAACCAACCAAACCAATTTATTTTGGTCGGTTTTGTTCGGTTTTGAAATTAAATCGGTTTGTAATCGGACCAGAAAAATATTAAGTTCGGTTATCGGTTTAACCAAATTAACCGAACTTTTACTGCATTTTCAAAATTATCAATATTATAATAAATATTTTAGGTTAGTTTAGCTATTTAAGTAAATTTTAATCATCATCTATGTGTCAAAATTAATACTAGAAATCATAAATAATAATACTCTAATCATATAAGTATAATTTATTTCAAATTTTAGTGAATATTCCAAACACAAAGTAAAAAACATTTTTAGTTCGGTTTAATCGGATAACCAACCGAACAAACCAAACTTAATTTGGTTGGTTTGGTTTGGTTTTTATTTTTATTGGTTTTAGTTTGGTTTGACAAATTTCACCATCCGATAAACCGAACCAACCAAACGACTCACCCCTAACCGCCACCTCTTTTCATAATCTATTTTCTCCCATCCCTTCCGCCACTTTGTTTCTCTCTTCATCACCGCCTCTTAGCTTTCACCATCACTGTAATGTTTGAGGTTTTGCAATCCCTTACTAGTTTTCCCGTATTTATCTCAGCCTCCGACTTATTACGCTAGCTCCTCCTCTTGTTTACTACTGTGTCAATTGCATCCTCTTCCATTTAGTTGTCGCTGATTCAATTTGCCCCAGCTTCCTTGTCAGATCCACAACCCGAATTTCCTTTTTTTTTGTTTTCCTGCCAAATCGCTAGACCCGACCAGCGTTGGTTTTGGATCGAGTAATTGACAAGCAAGGTTAGGCTAGGGTTTGGGTATTTGGTCTGGTGTTTTCTTCTCGACGACGGCTCGAGAACTTTATGTGTTGTGGTTTGGCTATTCACCTTTGGTGCTTCTGGCATGTTATATCATTTCAGATCGTCATTTTCCATCGGCTGCTAGTAAGGGTTGTTTTGATGTTGGATGTAACTATAAGATGGTATGGATTTTGGGTACTTAGGGTTATTCTTGAGTATGTTAGCCTGCCAACTGCATTCCCTTGGTAATTTATTTGCAATGAACTGGACTGCCTCGCATGGCCTATCTGTTCTGCTCATGCCCCATTGTTTGCCAAATTTTTTTACTGTAGCCTTGTTATTATGCAAGGCTTGTTATGCAATGATTCTTTTGGGTCTTGGTGTTCCTTTGTGCTGGGTTGTCACTGCAGCCTTGTGCCGAAATTGGAGCTATGTGGTAGCATGCAAGGATGCTGGTTTGGGGATTACAATGTGCCACTTTAGTCGTGCCGTGTTGCAATGCTAGACTGGGTTAAGTGAGGATGCTAGTGATTGCTGGTTGTGGTTCTTCAACATGAAATTGTGCTGATGTTTAGTTTTTAGCTATTTGTGAGGTTTTGCAGGTAACTTGTTTGTTACTTGTATTAAGGAATTCACACCAATGTGGTGTATGTCATTTTGTTAGTTTGTATGCCTTTGGCAAAAACCTGGTCGATGTTACTTTGGTCTACAATTTGTAGTTGCTCCCTGCATGGAGTATTGTTGTTGTAGCAGTCTAGACATTTAGTCTAGTTCCTATTCTATAAGCTCGGTTAGTTGTAGTTGTCAGTCCATTATAAAAACCGAATGTAGTGTATTAGTTAGGCATACAATCTATTTCCAGTACCAATTTGTATTTATTATTCGTTACAATAAAAAGTGTTACGGAACACTATAAAAGCTGATCAGCTTTGCCAAAAAAAAGTATTTCTAATTATTTTATAATAATGTTTAAATGAAGCTTATTTACTACCAATTTATAAGTGTTTAGAGGTTACTTATTATATATATATATATATATATATATATATATATGTATATATGTATGTATGTATGATGTTTGAAAGTGTTTAAATTTATTATATTGTTAAATTATTTTATATTATTTAAATTGTTTATATTATTCAAGTTGTATATATTATTTAAATTGATTATATTATATATATTTCACACATTAGTTAACTTATTTTATATTATTAAATTGTATATTATTTAATTTCTTCTTATGCTATTAAATTGTTATTTGTTAAACTATTTTATATTGTTAATTTTTTTTAGATTGTTGTATATTGTTAAATTTTTATGATTTGCTAATATTAATAAGAGTTAAGTATTTATTTTATAAATGTTTTAAAAGAAAACTACTTAAATTAAAGTATTTCATAAAGAAATTGTTTAAGTAATTTTTTTAAAGAATTTTAATAAAAGAAATTTAAAAATCATTCTACTTAAGTATTTTATGTAAGTGTTTAGCAAAATCATAATTGAATATTAATAGGTTTAACCGATTTGATATTAACTAAAAGTTAGATAGCTTTCCAAATTTATTTCTGAATATATTTTATACCATTAGGGTAGGTATATGAATATTTCCAAGTATAAAATTTTCATATTTTGTTAATATATCAAGGTTGGTGTTAGATACGTATATGAATATATTCTCTGAATATTGAAAATATAATGTTTCTACATATACTTAAATCGATGAGATAAGTGTATGCATATATAAACATTTCTATTATTAAAAAAAATTATGAACACACCTAGGTCGATGAGATAAGTATGTTGTATTTTCTATATATTGGAAAAATATGCTATGCACGTACTTAGGTGGATGAGATAAGTATATGTACATATTATTTCAAAGTACTGAAATAATGATCTATGAAGCTACTTATAAATTTGGGATGAGTATGTGAAAATGGTTTCCAAGTTATAAAGTGATTAATTAACAAAGGATTGATCAAACGAGACCTAGAGAATAAGTTTGAGAAATAAATCCCTAAATGGAGGTTGTTTATGCATTTAATAATTAAATAATCGACTTTCAAATGTTGGCCAATTTTTTATCTATCGATTGTTACGAAAAATCCGGAATTGGACCTCGTTTCCCGAAAATCACTTTAACCTAGATGAGTGACGAAATTGAAAGGTTTTGGAAGGGATTACATTTTAAAAGGTAAAATGTGTAAACAAACGGTAATGTAGCCTTATGCCTCATCAACTGGGAATGACTAAGGGGAGATGTAGCAGAGCTATGTAGGTCACACCTAAGTAAGATATGATTATCAACCTTTTAGATACATGCATTTATCTTTTGATAGTGTGTGAGGGAACAACAAAAGGGTTGTAAAGAAACTGGGATGATGACATATTCAATACCATCAAGTTGAGTGATGGGTCAGTCATGTGTTGATAGAGTGCCATTGGTTGACTATTGGTATTATTTCCTAGATACGGTCCATAGTGGGTGGCACTTTCTTGTACAATCATTAAATGCAATCCAAAATCCAATACGTTCCTTTACATTTTTGATTTTAAACGTATTATGCTGGAATTTAATTAATGTAATAATTTCAGCCATGACTAATATTTATTAATGGACTATAAACATTACTACAATATCATTGGATTTTGATATGAAGCCTTTTGGTTATTGTAAGGTTATAACACGTTCGTATTTATGTGCGATGAGGTTTTACGAGATGCCTTTGTTTCTAAAAGTATATCACTTGAAGAATGAAGTTTCGAGTGACTTCACTTTTTCTAATGTTGTTTTACCATACTGACCTGGGTGTTGTTTCATTATAATGCTCGAGTCATAGGAGTGTATTTACAAGATAGCTAGTTTTGTTAAAGCTTCAGAAAAGGAGTTGGAGGTTGAGATGTATTCTCATATTTGTTATTTTCATTGTTTTCATGTTTGTCTCATTAATGTTTGCGAGAACGCCGAGAACAACTTGGCAAACTGTCCAACAGATTATTGGTCAGTACTCTGATATATATATCTGATTGTTATATTTATAAAAGTTTTTATATTTGTAAAGATTGTTATTTATAGATTATTCATTCTGCTATGAGATTATGTTCTGACTTTTCTTTCTTTTTTCCAAATGGTTCCGTATTCCAGCACTTAGATGTTCAGCATCTGAATAAGTGGATTTATTAGTGTCGACCTTTAACGATCGAAAAGTCGGGTCATTACAAAGTGGTATCACATCACAAGTTGAATGAACGCCTAGGCTTTGGTGAGGAGTTACTCATTTGAGATAGGTAAGCAAGACCCTAGGATGTATTATATATGAGAACACATATTTGTTAGTGCTATAAAAGTATTTTATATTGTGTTGACTTATTTGAGTTATATATGAATTCATGTCGATATATGGGATGTCACGGTATCGATAGGGGTTTCTAAACACTTAAACAAAGAAAATCGACATAGTATTGTTTCAAATTAAAAAATAAAATAATTATACCTAAATTGTATTTTTATATACAAAGGATATTTCCATAAGTTATATAGTTATTTATGATATATGTTGATAGTTTGGAGATGATAACATTTAATTATCCTTAATTATTGGTTGGTTAGATAAAATACTAACACGTGTGAATTGAGCTTCATTAGATATTCAATAAAAATGTAGAATTAAATTCTAATTTAAATCAAAGTCATTGATTTTATAACCACATATAAGAAAATAAAATTTTATAAGAGTAAAATATGAAACTTTTTGTAGAGTAAATTGAATTAAAACTAGAAATTTGAGAATTTAAATCCCGGAGTTTGGAAAAATTGATGTTTAAAAGTTTTAAGAGAAATAATATATTATTGTTTGATAATATTTGTGAGTATAATGAAATTTAAAAGGAAAAAAATGCAGTGAACTCACTTAAGTCACCGAAAAATAACTTTGATGATGATCACAACATCATCGGTGCTCATTTTCGAGTTTCTAAGTGAGCAGTTGCTACCATGAGATTTTGTTTAGAGTTGTCTGGACAAAACTTTGTTTTGAGATTTAGAGACATAATTTTGATGTATGAAAGAATACACGTATACTAATACTATTATCGCTACTTTGAAAGTTGTTTGAAATAAAATCTCAATGATTGAATTCTGAAATTTTCAATTAAGAAAAGCATGGATGATGTTGGATGTGTTATTTTGTAATTTCATTTTTATTAAGATGAATTGGATTTCTAATGAATCTACACAGCTGGAACATCTTAATTAAATTGGAAATCGAATGGAGTGTTGAGAGAACCCAAGATAATAAGTTTCTACTTTATGAATATGAGTAAATTTAAAATACATCTAAATTAAGCTCATTGCATGGCGTTGGTGTGACATCCCATATCCCTTAATGTCACCCATATGATGATGCATTAAGTTCTGTGAAGGCAATAATAATACATTGACTAATTGTAACAAGACAGAATATAAAAATGCAACGGAAAAGCTTCAAACTTTTATTTCTAGTCAATTTCATCATTATGTTTTTTTCAAAATGAACCATCAATGTCAAAGCCATGAATATGTTTCTCATAAATCATCAGAGTACAGAATCACAAAATAATATCCCTTTTATGTCATAACAATAAACGCAGATAAATAAACCGAAGTAATACATGGAAAGGAAAGCAATCCAAGTTCAAGAAGGATGGATCGCGGTCACGTCTATTGTCCATTACCACTTTGAGAACCTGAGGCGGGAAAGAAGGGAGAGAAGGGAAAAACAAAATAGGTCAGACATAAAGTCCGGCAAGTACCAGTGATTTTTAGCATAAGGATAAGATAGAAAATATCAAGACATATAAATAATGCTGAACACGAAACTACAGTAAAATAATCAAGTACAAAGTAAACGAGATAACATAATGACGAGATAGCAAGATAACAAGGCAAGGTAAAGATTATGTATGCTTCTCATTCATATCCCTAGAACAAGTTTCTACACCAACTACAAGAATATCGGGATTAAGTGTTACCCTAATTACTACCCATGCAATCGGCTCCCTACTACGCAATACCCTGTGCTAGCCACGATAGCAGAGGATATCGGCCCCTAACCCGTCAACTTATAAGACACATACCTATTTGATGGTGTTGCAACATCTTAGTTTCCCCCATTGGACCCATGGACGCTCATGACTCCGCCGAAATGCTCTCGTACCTACCTTCCACCTTTGAACCTCTTACAACCCAGATCAGTAAAGCATGCCCTGGCCCCTACCTAGTGTGAGGCCCCTCTCTATGATACCAATAGGGATACTGACATATACGGGTTTCACCAGCAAGATTGACACAAGCCAGTCCTAAGGCTTCTGCCCCTAAATAAATAGGATTTTAAGAGTCCTAAAATCGGATATAAACAACAAGGCGTGGTATCTCTTAGCTTATAAATTAACAAGCTTAACTAAGCAGGTTTAAGTTCATCAATAAGCATAGTTGTAAATGACATTTCCTATAAATGTTATTCTACATACAACCCCTTCCCCAAAAAAGACACAAGCACCCACTTAGATGTATATATATGGATTTTACTTAATTACATTTGATCCTCACAATATGTTCTACTTAATATTAGACCAAGTTTAACCTATTCAAATTAACATGTTTTGCATATTATCCCAATTATACAGTCATTGGATTTCAAGTTTCAATATGCCTAATTCTTCTTTTTACTGCTATTACAAGTTATTCCAATTTAACCCAATTTACGCAATTCTAACTGAAATAGCCTAAGCACTCGATGGCTTAGACTTAGGGCAAAATAAACAGGGAAAAAGAAAAAATATAGATCCAACTCAGAAATATATAAAATGAATAAATAGGTATAAGACTGTAAATAAAACTAAGATAGAAAAGGAGATAATAAGGATGTACATACAACAGGTAATAATTGGAAACTAAATAAGGAATTGACAGTAAAACAATAACATATAAATATTGTATGATTTCAGATTCAAATTATTTACTATCGGAATACTTTTTGATTATTAATCTAAAAATAACTAGAACTGACAGTGGTTTGATTAAGATCCAAAAAATGTCTCTTTAAAATTGTTATTGTAGAAAAACTAGAATTGTCCCCTTTAATCTATGTTTTGGCAGCACCTGAGCATCTTCTTATTTTTATTCAGGAATAACTTGGAGGGAGAAGAATGAAGAATGTTTGTGTGTAGTAAAATAGTGATGCTGCTTGCCTATTTATAGATTAGCTAGGATAATTTAAACCATTAGATTTTAGGTTTACAAATCAGACTGTACACCTCAAGCTGAGTCAGCATATGAACATGGAGTATAGAACGATCCAGATTCGAATGCAGGAACCTACCCTTCATTCAGGTGGGTTGACCCACCTTTACCTGGGTTGACACTAGGGATCAACATGCCTTAGACCTGGGTCGACCTCTGTGTCGACCCAGTCGAGGCTGTGTCGCCCAGTGACTGTTGCTTCACTACGTTGTTTTTTAATGTTTTATATAGTATATATATATATATTGTTGTTCAATCTTCTTTAGTTCATAACTTATTCATATTTAATCTGATTTATGAAAACTAAGTGTCTATCCGAACCAGAATTTCGTAATGGACGCAACGGTAAAGCCTGTTTTACCTAATTTAGACTATTTATTTAATTAATCTTCATTTTATTATCTTTATTATATAATTACCGTGTATTAAATTATGGGGTGTTACATTCTCCCATCCTTAAAAGATTTCATCCTCGAAATCTTCAAGTGAAGAAGAATGTTATTATTTAATAACCGCCTACACTCATCTACTTATCCATCAACCACTGACATCCATTGACCATAAAATTTATAAAGCTTTGTATGAACATATACAAAGGTGTTGTATGTATATGTCCCTACACTAATGCGAAAATTAGGCGGACTACTGATTTAGTTGACCTTCTTAATGCAATATATGTTTGTGCCATGTATCCAATATGCATGCAAATGAATCCTAATAGTACATATAAGTTCTATTTGTATGCACAATCATCCACCAAAATGCAACATCCATGTGATGATTCAACCATTTTCATCCATTGAAAATTAAAACTATGCACACATCTATATGAAATATGTAGGTGCTTGAGCCGACCTAGTGCTTAATGCATATGTATGCATTCACTGACATCCACTAGCAAACACTTGCAATCATCAAACATAACATATCTAAAACACATGTTTCAAACATAGGTTTCTACCTAAGGATCGATGACTCAAATGTTAGGGATAAACAAATTAAAACTCAAAAGCTTAAAGAGAAATTAGGAATGTACTCTCAAAGAGAAAAGGGTAAGAAGCGCGAATCTTGTCTTCGGGTTCCCATGTCGCATTATCTCGGTCTTCTTTCCATTGCACCTTCCCTAACTTGATCTCCTTATTGCGTAGTCTCTTAACCTTTGATCTAAGAATAAGGGCAGAAACTTTCCGAACTGATGCCTCCTTTTCTATCTTCACATCTTCAAGCGTACTTGGCTCAACTACCTCTACTGAATTATGTATACATTTCCTCAAATGGGAACATGAAACACGTCACGAACTCCTTTCAGCCTCTCCGGTAGTCTAATTAGATAGGCCGTCTGGCCTATTCTCTTAACTAGGGGGAATGGTCCTACAAATCTTGATGCCAGCTTTTCTCCTAAGCCAAAGCAAACAACATTTCTTAGCGGCGATACCTTAATAAAGACCATATCTCCTACCTAAAATTCTAAGTCAATCCTCCCCCTATTGGCATATGACTTTGCCTACCCTGAGCTGCTTTCATTCGTTTGCGAACAAAGCTTATCTTCTCAGAAGTCTCATTAATCATCTCGGGCCCTAGTAGAAGTCTGTCCGTAGACTCCCACCAACATGTCAGTGATCTGCATGGTCGTCCATAAAGTGCCTCGAAGGGTGCCATCCGTATGCTTGACTGGTAAATATTATTGTATGCAAACTTAACCAATAGGAGATGCTCCTCCAAGTCCCCCCAAATTCTAGGATACAAAGCCTCGGTACATCCTCGAGAACCCTATTGACCCTCTCAGACTGTCTATCGGTCTGAGGATGGCAAGTTGTGCTAAGTCTTAACTATGTACCTAGTGCCTCTTACAATCTCCTCCAAAACTCGCTCAAAAAGATGGGGTCATGATCACTTACTATAGAAGAAGGTACCCCATGATGTTGGACTATCTCTCTAAGACATTCTGATGCTAGCCAAGCTGATGTCCTCTTACTCTTGACTGGAATAAAGTGAGCGCCCTTCGTTAGTCTATCCACTATAACCCAAATACTCGCATTGCCCTTCCATGATCTGGCAGTCCATCAATAAAGTCCATAGAGACGCTCTCCCATTTCCATTGTGGGATATACAAGGGCTAAAGTAATCCGCCAAGTTTCCTTTGTTTAGCCTTAACATGTTGACAAGTCAAATATTGGGCCACGAACTCTGCTACATCTTTCTTCATGCCAGTCCAATGAAGAACTCGCTTCATGTCTCGAGACATCTTGTCGCCGCCCAGATAGATAGTCATCCAAGAGTGATGTGCCTCCTTAAGAACTGATCCTAGCGAATCTCCACCTCCCAGAACACACAATATCCCATCTTGTCTTAGCCACCCTTTCTTGTCCATCAAATATATAGCTAGGTGACAAGAGGCTTCTCCCCTACCAAGTCTATCCAACATGTCCACCAATTATGGATCCACTCATTGCGTGGATCCAATGTGCTCCATAAGAGTAAGTCGCACCTCTAATGATGCCAACAAACCAAGCGTAAAATTTGTAGATGGCCGACAATCAAAGGTCGAGATAAACTCCAATCTTTACCTCTCTATGAATAAAGGACTTAGGTCATCCTCTGCCAACTTAGTGCGTCTGAAACCACATTACCCTTACCTGGGTTATAAGCTATCTGAAAATCGTAGAATGCAAGGAATTCCATCCATCACTGCTGCCTTTAATTGAGATTATTCTGCGAGAAAAAATATTTGAGCGACTTGTGATCTGTGTAAAGCTCAAATCTTTCTCCAAGTAGACAGCGTCGCCAAAACTTAAGTACGAACATTATTGCATCCAACTCCAAGTCATGTGTGGGGTAATTCTTCTCATGAACTCTCAATTGCCTACTTCCATAGCAAACTACCCTACCTTCTTACATCAACACGACACTTAATCCCATGCCACAAGCATCCTTCTAGATCGTAAACACTTTGTTACCATCGGGAAGAGTCAGAACAGGGGTTTATTTTAGAGCCCTCTTTAACCTATGGAATGCATCCTCGCAATCGATGCTGCAAGCGAAAACAAAGTTCTGCTTTGTCAGACGAGTAAGCGAAGCTGTTATCCGAGCAACGTCCTTAATGAACCTTCTGTTATAACCCGCCAACCTAAGGAAACTCCTAACTTCTATCGCATTCTTTGTCCCTTTCCAATCTTAAACTGCGACAACTTTAGCGGGGTCCACTGTTATTCCATCCTTGAAGACTACATGCCCTAGGAATCTTAATTCCTTTGTCCAAAAATGACGCTTAGAAAATTTATCCTTAAGCTGATAAGATCTGAGAGTGTAGAGAACCTCTTCAAAGTATCTTGCATGCTCTTCCTCGCTTCTCGAGAAAACTAGAATATTGTCCACCAAAACCACCACAAGTTTGTTCGGATACTCCATAAACACTCGACTCATCAAATCCACCAAGTATGCTGGTGCATTGGTCAGTCCAAAAGGCATGACCAACCACTCAAAGAAACCGTCCGGAGTTTTGAAAGCCCATTACGCCGTAAATGGGCATATTCGACTCTTTTCTAATGTGGTTATAGATCAAAATAGCATTACCTTAAGCCAATTCTTCAAATAGGCAACATTAGAGGGGTGTGGCATCCGCGGCTATTGTCGTTGCTCTCTAAGGCAACACTTTTTGCCATCTAGTGCCACAGAGAGAAAGTATTGCATTATAACTGTATTGCAACACTATTAGTGTAACACCCCGCATTTTTAATTAAATAATAAAATAAAATTTGAAGAGATTTCAGATTTTGGTCACTGAATTAGCATCATTACGCCTGTGGCAATTTTCTGATCAATTTAGACCTATGGATTGCATAAAATGGATTCAAGATGAGAAAGATATGCTTAAATGAAATATTACAACAAAAATGAAAAAAAAGGTATAAGATAAGAACAATGACCACCATTGTTTCTAGTCTTGTTAACAAAAGCCTATGTAGCTCAGTTGGTAAAGACAAGTGACTCCGAAGTGAGTGGCGCAAGTTGGAGTCCCGTTGGCGCCATATTTTTATTTTTAGAGGAGCGACTAAAATATTACATGTTCTAAGAGGAAAATATGTGTAAATGCACATATGAGGAAAATTATACATAAAAGGAAGTGAAAAAATATATGTATACATGCATATGTATGTGCACATATATATGTATGTATGTATGTATGTACAAAAGAGAAATCCAAAATAAACCTGCAATCAATGAAAATAAGTAAGAATTAAATGACGACATAACGCCTTTTGAATTTTGAAAAAGAGATAAAGATTGCGTGTATATATATACGCACAAATTCGAATGTTGAGATATAAAGGTAATTAATGCATAATGAAGGAAAAATGGATAAGAAATTAACTTACTTTAGGATTGGAATCATTAAAAAGGAATGAAGTAGCTAATTGATTGCATTAATTAAGTGGTTATTAACAGGTAAGAAATTTGAAAGATTGTATGCGCATGCACACGCATAATTTTGAATTTCAAACGTAATCGTGATTTATAGTGGGAATAAAATAAATTAGGGAAAGACATACAAAGCAAGAAGAAGAAATAAAGGGGAAAATAAATAAATATTTAAACAAAAACGTAAAATATAGCAACTAACGCATGTCTGGACCCATATGGGTCAACCCAAGTTGTGCTGGGTCGACCTACGTTTAACCCACGGGTCAACCCAGGGCGGGTCCGGATCTGCCGTGTGACGTGTTTTTGCTTCTGTGTGCGGTTCGAATTTTAATGGATTAAATTTGATGGTTCAGACCTTCGTATGCACCTATAAATAGACTAGCTGGGCCTAGCCTAAATCTCATATTTTCTAGGGTGTTGTCTAGGCTCTTCCATTCTTCTTCCTCCTCAAATCTCTTCAGAAAATAGAATAATTAGTCTTAGGTAATTCTGATCAAGATTTGGAGGAGCAGAATATATATCTATAATTGGGTGTTCAGAATTCTGATCGACGTGAGTTAAGTCCTTGAATCTTGTTTATATAGGTTTCTTTCTTTTTCCTCTTCTTTAGTAACAGATTCTTGAATTCGTGGATACTTTTGAAAATAGATTCAGTTAGTGATGCCACGGAACAACAAATCTGGATCAGATTCATGTATTGGAAAGCTATTAGGTGAGTGGATCTAAATTATACCATTTTAAATAATGATATATTTATCGTTTGTATTCCCTGTTATAATTAATCTGCTAAATAGTTGATATTTGTGGAAAATTGTGTACTAAAATTGTTTAGGACATGTTAAAAAGATTATTGTTGCATATAGAACCAACCTAAGAACCTGTTAATTGGATGTTGTAAATCAAGTTATAATGAAGTTGTGAATAATTGTAGCAATTGGGGATAAATCTGCCAAGAACATTTATGTCATATAAGCCCGTTTCCATTTAAACATCCTTGTGAATGGGAAATTATTGTAAATGCTGTAATTATGAAATTTATGATAAACCTGAACATTTTCTTAAGAGTATTATTATGCCAAAAAGTTTGTAAACAAGATTACAGTAAAATTTGGAAGAATAAATGTTCTTAAATTGGATGGAAAATTACAGTAATTAAGAAATTGTAACTACATTGAGACACGAGGTTAAATTCAACTTGTGGTAGAAGTCTGCCCGGAACTTCCCGACAAATCCAGCATCCACAAGTAGTCAATTTAATGTGAGGGGCCTGGTGCATAAACTTACACATATAATGGTAAATAATGGTACTAAGACACGAGGTTACGTTCAACTTATGGTAGAAGGCTTCCCGGAACTGCCGGACTAATCCAGCATCCACAAGTACTCGGCTTAATGTGAGAGGTCTGGTGCTTTTATATATATATATATATGAATATATGTGTATAATGGGAAATAAGTAAATGACATTAAATGTAAATAATGGATGTTACAACAGTATAAGAATTGGAATGAATGGAGAATGACATTAACTTATTATAATTAATTACATTAATGAGAATGTTATATAATAGGTAGGCTTGTCCTAGGGACAAGCGGGAGTTTATAACATATGTTATAATAAACAGAAAGAAACTTAATGATAAACCTTACTTAAGAGAACTAAGTAAATAAGTAAATAACAACAAGAGGTTGTATTAAACAAGGTTATGGTTAATGAAAAAGAATGAAATGGGATTATTAGTAAACTTAAATGGGTTAAGTTATACAACTGAAATTAATAAGCGAGAGGGATCCATTCCTTAGAGATATAAGGGGCTCGAAGAGAACTTGGTAACCTAAATAAGAAGTTAATATGATTGAAAATAACCAAGGTAGTGTGATGCTCTTGGACCATTCTGCACGTCTGAAGGTGAAGAACCCAATGGGGTAGATCATCGTGGAGTCTAGAGGAATAAGAGGAGCACGTCCATTTGATTCTTCTGCTTGCTGGCTCTGCGGGACTGGAAGGAAGCACGTGACTTCTGAGGGACATGGTAGGGTACCATATGGTGGTCCCCTGTTGCAGTGCATGATCAGGCTGCACTCGCAAAGGTTGGGTCTGCGCATCACCACCTGGTGAATATACCTTGACTGCATGGTAGTGGCAGTCAAAAGGCTATGGCGGTATGACATTGGGGTGATTCGGCGATTTTCCTACAGATTGGCTGGTCAGGACCAAATTAAGGATAGTAATCGTCGGTACCTGTCATCGGCAGTCAATGTGATGCGGAAAGGCTAGATCTAAACCAAGATACCATTGTCCTTTCACTATCGAGGCATGGTTGAGGGACACGCCAAATTAGATGCTAGAGTGGTTGCTAGGGGATCATCACTTAGCTCTTGATGTAGTCTTTCACTAGTTGAGGGAAGAGTCTAGGTGGGATCATAGCGTAGACCATAGTTTAGATATTTGTACTTTATGCCTCTTTAGCAAACCTATACAAATATGGAAAAGGCTCTCGATTAAGTTCCGTGCATTTAGATGCAGCCCTATTATAGAACTCGGGATACAATAGACAGTACGTACATGTGAGGATCTACATGCATGCACGCCGCATCGGGTGGTGTACCGTAAACGCTAGGGCATTACTCTGTGTTAAGATCGAGCTTGGGTGAGGAGTTTCAGATATGGCAGTCCGTACGCTTACGTAGCATGGAGACAATAGTTCTATGCGGAACGTGGCGTAGTTTTATAGAGAATCTGTACAACGCTCTGGCGTAGGATGAGAGTTGCATACACTTCCGTGGCATGACGGTGTAGACCGTGAGAGAAGGATACCATGGGAGGTACCTTATTATTGGAGGTAGCTACATATATGTTATATAAGTTTAATCTACTCGGTGGTAGATGGGTACGACGTGTGTGTGTAAAGCCTTGAGTGCTATTATCCAACAACCTAATAAATAAGTAACATAACTGAAATAAGTAACATAACTGAACGGTATATGTAGGGTTATTTCAGATTGTGTAATTTAGTCCAGTCGCCAGAACTTGTGTTCTGACCCCTTCCTCATAAGACACTCGCAGATTAGGTTTGTGGCAGAGATATGATAACTTTGGATACCGGTTAGGCAGTATTATTACTATGGTAATGCTATATTTGGTTATATTATATTTTATCCATTCCGCTGTGAAATGTTTTCTGAGCTCTGATATATTTTATATCTTTGTCTTTTCTGTAGGACACCAGACAAGCTAACTCAAGTTTCGATAGATTGTGATTTTTGAGAAAAAAATCGGTCTGTTAGAATTTGGGTTGTTACAATTAGAAAGTAATGCAACAACATACAGTTTTGCCGGCATAGTCAGAGCCTAACTTCCAGATCATGATAGTGGGGCCACGTCGGCTTTCCATATAAGCTGCTCACGTGTCACATGCCACGTTTGTGATCCACGTGTCACACGCCGCATCAGTTGTGGGTCCCTATGCCATATCACAATGGAATTAATACTATTTTATTTATGCAATACCATTGTATTATGTAATGCAACACCATTATCTTGAAATGCAACATCAGAAAAAAGAAAATGCAACATCATAAAAAAGCAAATCCAACACTTTAATTAAAAAATTTGCAATACCAGTTTTGTATATAGAGAAAACTCATCCGAAACATTCATCGTCATACTCAAACCATCCAAAATATCCTACATACCATATCAATTCTCAAATATACCACAAGTGCCAGCACATACGATCAAGTACATAATTTAAAATTACAATTCAAATATTCTACATACTACAATTGCTAACACATACCATCCAAAATATTCATTCTTTAGTTATAGGAGTACTAGCATCATCTTCATCACTTGTTGTGGTGACACAAAAGTCACCAACATCTAAATTAAAATTTGGATTAGCTTTCACCTTGTAGTTTCATACATATTCATAAGAGAACACTGTAGTTTCATACATTCCTTACATGTCGTGGATCTAAATTACTATACTTGCTTCTTGAAGCGTAACACATGATATTTTTCATTTGAAATACTTTTGTTATGTTTCTAAGCACGAAAAAGTTATCTAGTGTTTTTATGTATCCCGGTACTTTATAAATATTTAATTTTTATGTGAAATAAAAGGCCAGGCCTAATTTCTGTGTTACGATAGCACATATAGTTTCTCATGATACAAAAATATTAAACCGTTCCCAAAGCCCAAATAATCGGCCGCGGTTCCTCCTTTTTACCAAATTCTCTACAGCCTGCGATTATTCTTCAATGGCGATTTCTTTTTCGATGTCGATTTTTTTTAGTATCTATTGTAAAGTGCTACGATCTAGTCATTGTCGATTATTGAGCTTCCATTTGCGAATTTGTATTGGTTAACGTCGATCGTCGAGTTTCTATCAAGTTGAGCTTCCCTCCTCTGGTCACTTGTTAGATCTGATAATGGTTATTGGTATGTTGTCATGACAATTTGACTATTAAACTTATTAGTCGTTCTGTTTGCTAGGCCTTGCCTCGTTTTGGCTTTGACCTGGGTTGTCCTTTGCAGTTAAATGCTTGTCATTCGAAATTTGAATCTAATGGAATTTAGTTATAGAATATTTCTTTGATTAATGGGATCTGAAACAAGATCCATGGACTAGGTTAAGGTTTTCCCTAATTTGTAATTTTAGATATGTAGACACGAATTCTTATGGTCAAACCATATGCCTGTATTTTGGGCTTAAAGTGACAAGTATTTCCACATTCTTTCCCTCAACATCCAATCTATTTAGGCACCATCATTTTGCATGAATAGTAATTAACATTCATAAACAGACCATTAAATAGGCAAGACAAATATTAGAAAATTATAGAGAAATTCATACTATGTACAATATCCATAAAATGTTTTGATGTCCTGCAGTCACAATCTTGAATGAGTTGCGTGGAAGATTTTTTTTAGTCTAATCTGAAGATGTGTAAATGAAATGAAGTAAAAGTTCTCAACTAAATAAGTAAATGTTTGAGGACTTTCAGGTTTTCTTGGGGCTTAGAGAAAACTTGGAAGGAAAAAAAGGTTAAGAAAAGAATCTTACACGTAATAAGGTTGCAAAATAGTGCTGGCTAACATAAATAGAATAGAGGAAGTTGCAAAAGATTAGAAGTTGTAAATTTCATTGAAATCAAATAACATTTTATAGTGATAGTGTGGTATACTAATTGAGCAAAAATTATGAACATATGCTTATTTCAGTTTATTATAGTATGTACCTACAGCCTAACTTTTAAGTGGATGTTAGAAATGCAAAAAAGTTATTGCATGATTCTTCTGCAGTTGAACCACACATGGGTGCATCTAGCAGTTTATCAATTCTAACAATATTATATGCATCATTGGCACATTTCTATATTATTAAAATTGGTCCTTTTAATTTCTCCCTTCTTCCAAATACTGATTTTTGGAACGCTCAGAGAATATATTTGTGCATATTTGTTGGCAGGGATAGAACCAAGGTTCAAGAACTCGGTTTCGGTCTCGGTTTCGGTCGTTTGATTTTCTGTCAATTTCGAATGGTTTCGCAAATTTCGGAAGTTTCGGTTTTGTTTCGGTTTCGGTTCAGATTTCGGTTTTTAGTAATTTTATTAATAACCAAGACGATCTTCAATAATTTCGTATATTGATTAGGATAACAGATAGATAAATATGGTTATACACTCATTTAACACACTAAATTATAATTATTATCTGAGGTGTAATAGGAAAATAAACAAACTGCAGCTTTCTTTTTTTGTTTTACAGCCACGCGTTTTAATATTCCATTCAAACTTCCCTTAGCTCTAGCCCAAGACCAAGCCTAACCCAATTTTCCTCATCCCTAAATTATCTTTCGTTCCATTTCCTTCCTTGCTCCTATCATCTCGACATCAAAACAAAAAGGGCGACGCACTGAAGAAAAACAAATTGGTCGATCAAAGCTAAAAAACAAAGACAATCGCTCGAGCACGAAAACAAAGAAGAAATAAAATTATTGAATTACTGTGAATCGATGTCTGAAGAGGAAGTAATCGGCCGAGGCTAATATTTAACTTTCTTTGATGTGGTATGTTTATGACTTTACTGCAATTTCATTTTTTGTCACCGCTTTCTTTTTTGCCCTAGATTCGTTCGCGCGATTGTTTTTTTTTTTTTTAAACCCTAGTCCGAAACCGATTTCGGACCAGTCATTTCGGACCAGTCATCACCGATCCTGGTCCGGTACCCCCGAAATTTCGGGGTACCGGCCGAAATCTTGAACCATGGATAGAACTGCTTGATGGAATTCAAACTTGATGAGCAAATGAGAAGGTGAGCCCCGATCTGATGTTGCACATTGCTGCTACAGCTACTAAGGTAACTACGATCAAATGTTACTTGATGTTGTGTATGTTGCTAGCTGTGAAGAGTTGCTAGAGCTATGATTTGCTAATGACACGTGTTGCATTATACAGGTGACCGCAGAGGTTACCGCAAAATAAATATTGATGTTGTTGTAATGCAAATGAGTGGCTTAACTGAGCACAAATGAATGGGTGAAGAGGAATTGTGCAGTAAATTGGCAAGTCTCTACATCATTGGCCTTTTATTTGTCGATTTGGACCAGTCATTGCCGATCCTGGTCCGGTACCCCCGAAATTTCGGGGTACCGGCCGAAATCTTGAACCATGGATAGAACTGCTTGATGGAATTCAAACTTGATGAGCAAATGAGAAGGTGAGCCCCGATCTGATGTTGCACATTGCTGCTACAGCTACTAAGGTAACTACGATCAAATGTTACTTGATGTTGTGTATGTTGCTAGCTGTGAAGAGTTGCTAGAGCTATGATTTGCTAATGACACGTGTTGCATTATACAGGTGACCGCAGAGGTTACCGCAAAATAAATATTGATGTTGTTGTAATGCAAATGAGTGGCTTAACTGAGCACAAATGAATGGGTGAAGAGGAATTGTGCAGTAAATTGGCAAGTCTCTACATCATTGGCCTTTTATTTGGTGAGCTTTTCTGTTCTTTAAATGTGCTTATATTTTTAGTTGAAATTTGAATTTTTATTTTGTAAAGTTCGTTTGCCATGTAGGCCATGATGATACAATATACCCCTTCAGCCCTGCATCTCTACTGGCTAAGCCAAGAAAATTCATGGTACTTCAAATTTCTTTGCACCTTCACTAATTTTCGGTTGATCATGTTTATAATTTGTTGTATGTTGCATACTTGTATGAGATTAATGTTAGAGAAGGTCCGGATCAAAGAAAGCATAGTTTCAGAAATATCTGCAAACTTTGCACAAGTAATACAGGATTAGCATGGCTAGTCTAAGAGTATACTTTTAAGTTTGAAAAAAAAAAAAAATCTGATTCCAGTATGCATTTTATATTTTTATATACCTCGTATAATTTTCATATTGATGTTTTCTGATTAGGCAATCAGCTAAAATTTGACTATAATGGTTTCCACGTGTTTGTGCATGGAAGATTGCCTTATGACATACTCAAGCCTAAACAATTTCTTATACATCTTTTAATAAGCATGCCCTTTTGCCACATTTAAGTGTTTTTTAATTTATTTATTTCTTTTTTCAGAAATTGGACGTCAAGATAACAAGCACACTGCTTGTTTCTAAACGTTCTCTTTTAATAATATTTGATTAGATGAATATTTGGCATCTAGTTTATTGGATTATTAGAACACTACATCACATAATTCATATGTGTTTCAATGTGATATTGATTAGCATAGAGCTAGGTCAATTTGTTCATGTTGCAAATTATAATGTTAAAGCAGAGCAAGGACCAGACACATTAGATGTAGTCACAGTTGCAAAATTTAAATGTGCTTCTGGATTAGCTGGCTTGGAAGGAAAGAATTATAAGCTTGTTGCTCGTATGGTATATTCTGCATTCCTATTCTTAGCCTTTTGTGCTTCTGTGAACTTTGATAATCCTCTTATTCAAAAATTATATTATACGCTTATATGATAGAAATTACACTCAAATATTTCCATTTCAGCTTTAATCTGTATTAACCATCTGTATTATAGTAATAGTAGAACTAATTTTTTCTTCTACTTTTACCCTGTGCTGGCTTATATATTGGCTGGCTTCACCACTACCCTGTGCTGGTGTGGCAGAGTTGTCCACAGCTGGTTTGGGCCGTCTCCCACTTGAATGCAAGCATGTACATAGTTTTACTCACCTCAAACTTGTTCAGTCTAGTTGGCAGTGTTCTGATTTTTTATGCATAAACTGGTTTTCATTTTCTTTTATCGGTTTTTTTGTCCCCCTAGGGGTTTGGGGGGATGTGTGGTTAGTTGGTTTCCAATTTTAACCCCAAACAAGGCTGGTTTCCAGTTCTAACTTTCCTCTCCTCATGTTATTGGATGGTCATAATTCGGCTTGTAGTGAAACATATTTTATATCAAAACTAATTGATGAAATTGTAGAACCCAACGAAAATATTGCTAACTCAAATCCACAAGTGCTCATTATTAATAAAACCATGACCCTTATAAATTCTCATGCCACAAATTTTTTAAAATGGTCATCTTTATATACCCCGGAGTCCAGCAATAACAATTTTTGTGTCCTAAAGAAGTTTTAATCGAATTGTGCACATGGAGCCAAAATTCCTTCAATACCAATTGTTGAGCCTGATTCTTTGTTGTGAGAAAGGATGGAAAGTAAAAGGAAAACCATGATGTATTATGATAATTCAATATTTTTATTTTAATCGCTTGTTTGGAAGATATGTCTGGATTCTTAAACTATTGTCATTGTCCTAGGGAAACCTATCAATGTAATGTAGTGGAACCCATTTGTTGATTCTACTAGAGAACAAGTTATTTCCATACATGCTTAGGTGCAAATTTTGAAAGTTCCCATAGGGTTGTTTTCACTGAATGGTACTGATTGGTTTGCTAGTTTGTTAGGTGGATTAGTCTATTTTGATGCATTTATAATCAAAAAAGATCAAATTACACACCCTACAACATTAATTTGAGCTTGCTACAAGTAAAATAACAATGGGTACAAATAAAAGTTGAGAAGCATAAGAGGAAACAGAAGTATTAAAGAAAGTATGCGAGTAGGAAGTATAAGAGAAGGGAGCATGCACAGAAATGTGTCTTTATGGCGTGCCTCTTCCTCAGCGAGCAATATATTCGGAAGGTCAAGCATAGAAGATGATGAAGAGACTTTGAAATCGGCTGCTCTTGAAATATTGCCTACTAATGATAAGTTGAGAAAAGGAATTTTAACCGGAGCAGAAGTTGATATTAGAGACCTCGGATTTGAAGATAGGAAAAATCTGATTGAGAGGTTAATTAGAACTGCCGAAGAGGATAATGAGAAGTTCTTGCTTAAGCTCCATAATTTGATGGAACGGTGCAATTTTGGGATTGTAGGATTCATTATAAAATGTCGGTGTGGATAATTTGAGTATTATTGCAGCGTTTTCTGAGTGCTCTTCACATACTGCCAAGCGGGAAGAGGCTGATTTCCATACTACATGATGTAGGTGGAATTATCAAGCCCTGTAGGTATTGAAACACATTACGAGTTTAAAAGAAATTCATTCTACGGTATAAGCCTTTGTAATTGTAACAACTGCTGCGCATTGTTCTAGAATGACTTTGCTGTCAGGACCTCCTAGTTCTTGAATGACAACTTTGCTACTGTCTTTAGCAAGAAAGCTGGACTCAACGCTGAATGTAGATAAGAGAGTTACATACAAATGACACAGAATGGATGAATTTGTAGAACAAAGAATTATGCTTATATTGGCCAACATGATTTGCATATTGGAGAAATGACAGCTAGATAAATTTTGGCTTTTTTTGCTAGATGCCAAGGAGTAGGATTAAGATATGGTATGATTTCATATGTTTTTCCATAATATTATTCCATAATGTTTGATTGTTTTCTTATAGTTATGAATTTGTTGTAATTAAACCATGTATGTTTCTTGTGATTTATGTAGATATGTTAACTAAAACATGGACCCAGTTTAAATACGTTTAACTGAACTGTAGATTCTTGTAAAAAAATTGCAATTCTTACATTATTTTAACTACTAAGAAATTTGTTCTGATATCATTTTCAAGAGTATTCACAATCTAGAAGTCTAGTCATTTTTCTTAGATAATATTAATTATTCAATTATTCACCTACAATTTCTTGAAACAGGTATTAAGCTATGAAATAACTGTTCAGAAGTAATTGTGCCACAAGATGCTGCTACATATGGTGTTCTTTCTGCACTTGTTTAATTCGATTGAGTAGAATGGAAGGTATCTTTATTTTGCAGTATGTTTAGTAGTTTTTATGCATATACATAGATTTCTTTTATGTCATACTCAAACTATTTATCTGTTTAATTTTTAGAACAGGGTCATCGCTAATTCCACTTTTTGAAACTTTTTAGAGCTCATGCTTGAAGTCAGAGAGCTCATTATTGATTTCTATGCAAGGTAAAACCTTAAGCTTATCTAATGAGTCAGAGAGCTCATTAACAAAATTATTTACTTGAACTTACAATCATTCAAAGAGAAGAAAAACTGTTACTTTTATTATTAACTTGATATTATTATATTGGCTGCCGTAGAAATGCCTCATACATAATTTCTTTAATGGTGTTCTAATGTCCATGGATATAATGGTCCACTGTTGCTGGAGATGTTGTTAGTTGGTTATTCATTACATGTTTACAGTTGAAGGTTATACGAATAGCTAGACATTATACCATGGGTCATTCGAATTATTTACTGACTATTTTATGCAGTTAGGTTCTATGCTAATTGTTATTCTTACATTGTCTAATATTCTAGTGGTGCATGATTTTTTTTCTTTTTGTAGATATGGATTTCAAAAGGACAATATGATGAATCATGGTGCATAGAAACTATTTAGAAATAAGTTTGGTTATCTTTTTCTGTTAATTTGTTATATTGTCAATCTTGTACTTGTGTACTTTGGATTTATTGTGGTATATTTGTACTTTTTTCTTCCCTTGAAGATATGAATTATCTTTGTTTTATGGTAAATTTATTTGTGTAATTTCTTTTCATATTTTTTAGCTTATAATCTGGAGAATGATTGAATCTATTAATATTACTTGATATATTAATTTCATATTTTAAATCTGCAATACATCAGTAGTGTGATAAATTATGTTTGGAACATATAGTAAGTGTTTCTGATGGTCAATCTGAAACTTCTAGGAAGTGTTGCTGGGTGCCATTTTGAAACACCCATAAAGTATTGCTGGTTATCAATTTGAAACACCCACTAAGTGCCGTTGATTAACAACTTGAAATACACAATAAGTGTTGTAGTTTATTAATTTGAAACACTTGTTAAGTGCTTCTATCCGTCAATGTGAAACACCTACTAAGTGTTTCATTTTGTCGATCTGAAACATAGTATAGGTGTTTCAAAAATCTGCAACACATTGCAACACCTAAAAAGTGTTTCTATAAATTTTAGCAACATTTTATTACCGTATCAAATTGACAATTTTGGTGTTGTGACACGGCATTTGCCATCTTCAATTACTTGTTACTATACATGTTCCTTCCTGAACAAATCTTCTGACCCAGTAATAATTGAACAAAGAAATAAGATAATCAAATGCAAAGGGAAAAGAAAAAAAAATAAAGAAAATAAACAAAGAAAGAAAAAAAAGCTAATCATGAGGGTAAAAATTAAGAGGATAAATCACATAAGGTATTTGTTTAGGAAAAGAGAGACAACATATGTAGCACAGTCGACCGCCAACTATAGAAATATGTTTTTAATATAGCTGTCTAAAGCATCAGTTAGTTATTTCACATGTATAACCAAAGAAAAAAAAATTGTAATGTACTTAGGGAAATCAATTTTTTTTGCAGTAATTCATTGAACTATTATTTCTTATTAAGCCTTAAGGTTTCAAAAAAAAAAAAAAAAAAAAAAAAAAAAAAAAAAAAAAAAAAAAAAGAAAGAAAGAAAGAAAGAAAGAAAGAAAAAAAAAAAAGAACATATTTACGATACTGAGCAGCAGGATCATTGACTTGCTTTATAAAAGATTAGAAAACCATCAGCCAAAACTTCTTTGAAACATGCTTTAGCCAAAACTTTGTAAAAAACATACATTAAAGGAAGAAAAAAAGTGGAAAATTGAAATCTAAAATGAACCCAAGCAGTCAACAAAATATACCTTGAAATCATATTCAGTATGCTGCCATCCAACTTTCACTCATGTCAGATCTTTGACGCTAGTGATCGCCACAATCTTCATCCGTATACTCAGTTCTGCCCACTTTGTTACCAACAACTCACAAGTCCAGATAGACGTAGGTTCTCAAAGTTAATTTGCCAGAGGTACTCGCAAGTACTGTATATTTTTTTTGCTAACCTGCACAAAATACAAAATTCATCCACGTTAATATGATGAGATCACATAACAGTGAATGTATAAGATTGAATACAATGCTGCTACATTTTTAAACACACACTACTTAGAAGCAGTTTGAATCTATCACTACTCAATCGAATACCCCTCAAACTGGAATAATTCATGTAGTTTGTACCTGTGTACATACTAAAGATCCATATGTCATTTACTTTCTTCAGGTAGATTTTTCGGTAAAGAAACTGGAAACTAAGTAGCTATTTGTTCTTAGGTTGGATATTTACCGTAAACTATATTATATCTCTTACTGCTGCTTCTGCTGTGATCAAATTGAATTGAAGAAGAGAAGGATTTATTGTTATAAACAATTCACTACAATTTTTTGATGTTCAAGCTCAAAAATGTGTCGTTCTTGTTGTATTCTCAAGCATCACCATCAACTGTATCAGCCTACCAGCTCCACATCCTACAACATTCACAAGGATCGCAACTCTGCCTTACTCAATAATCAACAACATTTAAGCTCGAAAATATTACTTACAACAACGATTTATGCCTGATTTGCGTTATCTCTTAGGTTCAGAACTCTCAAAGCAGTCAGTAAACATTTGCTGCAGTCACATAAGCTCAAAATATGATATGCATCAGCTCATCTCTAGCTCAATACTATGCTTCATCACTGGTGAATTCACTGTGAATGTTCGATTAGAGTTTTACTCCATTTATATAAGAAAAAATGACGCTGAGAACAGAAATAAAGGAAGGAGTATGAAGTCATAATTGCAGACGATAAGCTAGTATATAAGCAACATCAGAGAGGAAGTAAAGGGAAACATCTACCTTCAAAACATTTGATATGGTCCCACGTAATATCTGTTAGAAATCAATCAATAGAAACGTTTGAAAACCATTTCTAAACACAGTAACGGCTTTAAGCGTTAATAATACTAATTCAATGGTATTGCAAATTTGCAACAACAAAGTTCAGCCACAAGTATGCAAGGGAATGAACCGGAACAGTAAATATTCAGAAAAGGTAAAGGAGACAGTACCGATTTATGTCCGAGTCCAGCGAGTGTTGTTCCCTTGAAACGAAATTGCTCCCTCAATGGCGCGTAAGGTTGTCGAGCAATCGTCTCCTAAGGGTGAAACGGAACCGTCTCTGCGATGGTGCGCTACAATCGCAGAGTCACGACGAACGCAAGACAGTTGTTTAATTGCAGAATAGAGCAACGAGGAGGAAGATAAAGAGGGGAGAAAGCAGAATAAAAACTGTGTCCAGATTCGAATTCTGCAGGCCTTTGTATAGGGTGGAAGAGGCACTTTTTCATGAACAAGGGCTTATGTTTTAATTGCAACGGCTACGACTGTTGGAAAGGTTGCGACCCTTTACCAACAGATATCACCGTTGGCATTTGCGCGACCGATTTAAAAATTACGACGTTTTTCGTAGCGCAGCCCATCGGAGGCCCAATCGATCACCAGAACCCAAGAGCCCCAAGGCCCTTATCTTTGACCTTTTAGATATTAACATGATCATGCCATAGTTCATGACATTGCCTCTTTCTTCCATCTCCTGTTTCTTTTGTAATTACATGTCAAGCCTTAGTATAAGTAGTGGCAAATGTGTTAGCTTTCCCCGATATGGGACTAAATGAATTTTTCCAAACTTACTCATTCATTTCCAACAATCCCCCATATGAATGAGTATTATCTAATATATTCTAAAATTTTGTGAAACATTTATCATATCGGTAAAAGTAGTACAGAGGCCTTGAACTTTTCCTAGTGTTTTATCATTATAACTAACTGGCGAATCAGTAGACTGGACTGTCTTTGAACTGTAAGCCGTTTGTGTAAGTCTATAAAGATAACACATGATAAATGCATGTTCGTTTTTGCCATGAACACTGCCTTGGTTTCATGAGTGCTTGAAGAATTCGACCTTACAATTCTTCTTGAAGCGGCGCCTTCGCACTCACATAGGTGATTCTATTAAGAGTATCCTGTAATATTCCACTTGGTTCTTTATAACACCACAGTATAGACATCATTAAAAGCCAAGCTTATCCTATTCTCCAACGGGTTGTGCACTGACTTATCATAGGAATGGTTTGTATTTAACAGTGCCGTCAAGTTTATCTTAAACTTAGTTGTCCCTTTGAACCTAGATCTTGGGATCTCCAGTCAACTAGGTAGGGTTTCTGTTTTAGAAAACTCTTAGTTCATAGGTCTTAAGCCCATTCTCATCTATAAGGTTTGAACTTACTCTCTTGGCAAGCCTTTTGTTAGTGGATCCGCTATGTTATCCTTTGACCTTACATGGTCTATAGTGATAACTCCATTAGAGAGAAGTTGTCTTATGATTTTATGTCTATGACGAATATGTCGAGACTTACCATTACACAATGTACTATTTTCCCTTCCTATAGCAGATTGACTATCACAATGCATAAATATTGGATGTACAGGTTTTCCCAATTTCGAATATCTTCCAAAAAACTCATAAGCCAATCTGCTTCTTTTGCGGATTTATCTAGAGCAATGAACTCTGATTCAATTGTCGACCTTGCTATGCAAGATTGTTTGGATGATTTCCATGAGATTGCTCCATATCCTAATGTAAACACTTATCCACTTGTGGATTTTGTGTCATTTGAGCCAGTTATCCAATTGGCATCACTATATCCTTCTACTACTGAAGGATACTTCTCATATTGTAACACATAGTTTTGTGTATACTTTAGATATCCTAGGACCCTGATTATTGCTTTCTAGTGATGTTTACCAGGATTACTGGTATATCTACTCAACTTGCTTATAGCGTATGCAATATCAGTCCTAGTGCAATTCATGACATACATAATACTTCCTAGTATACGAGAGTATTCAAGCCGATACATTCCATCACTGGTGTTCTTTACCCAATTTTGGTTCATATCCACTGGTGATTTTGCAATGGTTATATTATATTTCTTGAACCTTTCAAGCAATTTGGCAATGTAATGTGACTGAGATAAAGCATATCCTTGTGGTGTTTTTATAATTTTCACACCCAAGATTACATCAACCACTCCTAGGTCTTTCATATCGAATCTAGAGGACAACATATCCTTCGTAGATTTTATTATGACCTTATTATTCCCTAGGATTAACAAATCATCAACATAAAGGCATACAATGACATATCCAACATCTGTATATCTTACATACACGCATTTATCTGATTCATTTATTTTGAATCCATTTGATAACATAGTTTCATCAAATTTCTAGTGCCATTGTTTTGGAGCTTGTTTAAGGCCATAAAGTGATTTTACTAATTTGCACACCTTATTTTCATTTCCTAGGCTTAGAAACCCTTCAGGTTGCTGCATATATATCTCTTCTTCTAGTTCACCATTCAAAAACGCAGTTTTCACATCCATTTGGTGTATTTCCAAATTTAGTATGGATGCAACTGCAATACGCATCCTAATTGATGTTATTCTGGTAACTGGTGAGTATGTATCAAAGTAATCCAGGTCTTTCTTCTATTCGAATCCTTTTATTACAAGTCTTGCTTTATACTTATCTATTGAGCCGTCAGCTTTTAGTTTTTTCTTAAATATCCATTTATATCCTAGTGGTTTTGATCCTTTAGGGAGATCCACTAGTTCCCACGTATGGTTTTGTAGAATGGGTTCTATTTTACTATTGACGGCGTCTTTCCAATAAGGAGCATCGGGAGATGACATTGCTTGTTGGTAAGTTAGAGGTTCATTTTCTATCATATATGCATAGAAATCAGGTCCAAAGGATTTAGAGGTTCTTTGTTGCTTGCTCCTTCTAGGTTCCTCTATCTCAGTTTCATCATTCATTTTACTTTAATCAGCATTATCCTCGGGAGTATCTGGATCTCTTTGCCTCTTTTGAACACTTGTTTCAATAGAGGTTTTTAGAGGATAAATGTGTTCAAAAAATCTTGCTTTTCGAGACTCGATAATGGTATTTTCATGAATGTCATCAATTTTAGATTCGTACACCAAAAATCGATATGCACTACTATTACGAGCATATCCAATGAATATGCAATCTATAGTCTTTGGTCCAATTTTGACCTTTTTCGGTTTTGGTATTTTTACTTTGGCAAGACACCCCCACACTTTTAAGTATTTGTAGGATGGTGGTCTATTTTTCCAAATTTCATGTGGAGATTTTGATGTTTTCTTTCACGGTATTTTATTCAAAATGTGATTTGCCGAAAGAATGGCTTCTCCCCAAAAGTTATCTGGCAATCCGGAATTAATTAGTAAGGCATTCATCATTTCTTTAAGAGTTCTATTTTTTCATTCGGCTATGCCATTGGATTGAGGTGAATACGGGGATGTAGTCTGATGTATAATTCCATGCTCAGCACTGAATTCCTCAAACAGAGACTCGTATTCTCCTCCTGTATCACTCCTTAAAGATTTTATTTTCTTATTGAGTTGATTCTCAACTTCTTCATTATACTGTTTAAACGTGTCGATTGCTTCGTCCTTGCTCCTAAGGAGATATACATAACAATATCTGGTACAATCATCAATGAATGTGATAAAGTACCTCTTTCCACCTCTAGTTTGACACATTTTCAAATTGCATACATCAATATGTATTAATTCTAGATATTCGGTCTCTCATTCAACGTAATGAAACGAGGTTCTTGTCAATTTTGCTTCTGCACAAACTTGACATTTATAGTTGAAATCTATATTGCATTTTGGTATGAATTCTAGATTAATTAATTTTCGCAGTGTATCAAAATTTACATGCCCTAATCTAGAATGTCATATGTTAGAAGAGTCAACAATATAAGCAGAAGATTCAATCTTATTCATATCATTATTTGGTACAATAGTGGTTACATTTGCTTTAAACAAGCCATCACACACATATACTCTTCCAACATACACTCCGTTTTTTGATATTACAAACTTATCAGCAACAAACGTTAGTTTGAAACCATGCTTGCTGAGCAACGATCCTGAAATCAGGTTCTTGCAGATTTCGGAGAATGTCAATCAATTTTAGTTCCTTTCCAGAAGTTAACTTCAGTACAATCTTTCCCTTGCCTTTCACCTTTGATGCAGACGAGTTACCCATGAATAGTTGCTCGTTATCGATGGTAGGTTTGTAGGTTGTAAACATCCACTTGTTGGCACATATATGCCGAGTGGCTCCTGTATCTAGAAACCACTCCTTATTGTTGCCAACAAGGTTGCATTCAGAAACAACCGCACATAAATCCATATTTGCAACATCATCTGAATTATCTGCCATATTTGCTTCAGATTTCTTCTTTTTAGGGGCATGGCACACGGCTGCTTTGTGGCCTTTCTTTCCATAATTGTGACAAGATCCCTGAAACTTCTTTTGTTTCTTTGCCTTAGAATTCTTCTCGCGCTTTCTTTTATTTGTCTTTTCATCCTCAACCATATTGGCCTTTGCTTGTAATGAACTGGTAGCCTTTTTCTCTGATTTTCTGTTGTCTTCTTCGATTCGTAGACGAACAACTAGATCCTCCATAGTCATTTCCTTGCGCTTATGCTTCAAATAGATTTTGAAATCCTTCCATGATAGAGGCAATTTTTCGATACAACAGCCACTTGGAATGGCTCACTGAACTCCATCTTTTCATCATGAATTTCATGAATTTCATGAATTTCATGAATGATAACTTGGAGTTCTTGAATCTGACTGACGACTGTTTTGGAATCGACCATTTCGAAGTCAAGAAACTTTCCGACAATGAATTTCATCATTCCGGCATCTTCAGTCTTGTACTTCTTTTCAAGTGACAACCAGAGAACCTTTGCAGTCTCAACGGTACAATATACATTACATAGACTATTTTCTAAACCGTTGAGAATGTAATTCTTACAGATGAAGTCAGAATTCTTCCATGTTGTAAGTGCCTCAACTTTGGTGGCGTCAGGCTCTAATTCTTCAACAAACGGGGGATCCTCCGAAAGGTATTTGGCCAGTCCCAAGGTTGTCAGGTAGAAAAGCATTGTTTGTTGCTATCGTTTGAAATCCTGACCATTAAACTTCTCTGGTCTCTCGCCATGTGAAATTGGAATAGGTGGTGGAACCAGAGGCGGAGTCGGTGGCACAGTCTGTCTCTATACAGATTTGTTGTTGCTATTTTGCGACATCGTCGTCTGCAAACAGAAGCAATTATCAAAGATTTAGTTTCAAGATTGTTAGAAATCAATCAATAGAAACGTCCGAAAACCGTTTCTGAACACAGTAACAGCTTTAAGCGTTAATAATACTGATTCAACGATTTTGCAAATTTGCAACAACAAAGTTCAGCCATAAGTATGCAAGGGAATGAACCGGAACAGTAAATATTCAAAAAAGGTAATTGAGACAATACCGATTTATGTCCGAGTCCAGCGAGTGTTGTTCCCTTAAAACGAAATTGCTCCCTCTATGGCGCGTAAGGTTGTTGAGCAATCGTCTCCCAAGGGTGAAACGGAACCATCTCTGCGATGGTGCGCTACAATCGCAGAGTCACGACGAATGCAAGGCAGTTGTTTAATTGCAGAACAGAGCAATAAGGAGGAAGATAAAGAGGGGAGAAAGCAGAATAAAAAGTGTGTGCAGATTCGAATTCTGCAGGCCTTTATATAGGGTGGAAGAGGCACTTTTTCATGAATAGGGGCTTCTGTTTGAATTGCAACGGCCACGACTGTTGGAAAGGACCCTTTACCAACAGATATCACCGTTGGTATTTGCGCGGCCGATTTAAAAATCACGACGTTTTTCGCAGCGCAGCCCATCGAAGGCCCAATCGATCACCAGACCCCAAGAGCCCCAAGGCCCTTATCTTTGACCTTTTAAATATTAACATGATCATGCCATAGTTCATGCCATTGCCGCTTTCTTCCATCTCCTCTTTCTTTTGTAATTACATATCAAGCCTTAGTATAAGTAGTGGCAAAGGTGTTAGCTTTCCCCGATGTGGGGCTAAATGAATTTTGCCAAACTTACTCATTCATTTCCAACAATATCAATATCATTTAGGCGGGATGAAGGTAACCTGCAAGAAACATATAATCAAATAAAACTTATATTGTACAAAAGAAAATAAAACCGACAAGTAGCTTCCATATAATTCATTTCTATCTTTACATTTTATCTGTAACAACATCCAATTCAAAATGCAAAAGGTTTTTTTAACGATATTGCAGAATTTAGCATTTGAAATAGGACAATACCATGTGATATACATTCTATGAACACAAAATCTGTCATGATCACTTACTTACCTTGCTGTTATGGGACATGAAGAATGATTCCTGTAGAGTCTGATTTTTCTTCCTACAAATACTGGAATTATACTTATGACACACTAAAAAATTCAACTCTCAAAGCCAATTCTATATTGTAAAATTTAATCGATACATAACATGGAAGTAAAAAAGAAAAAGAAAAGGAAGAACTAGAGAAAAAAAGTAGCAAAAATATGGATCCAATCTGACCCCGCCATCCTTGAACCTTCATAAGTATCCAAACTATATTCGCCAGTACCAGTGCATCGACTGCCCTATTGTCATATTTTCCATCACATTGAAGTTTTTAACTACATATTACATGTCATATATCAATATTATACTGAAGTTTTAAAAAGTGGATAGGTTCCATGATTGATGTTATATATTGTACAGAGTTACTAATTAATGTTTTTTTAGTAGGATTTAAGTTCTAATATTTATGATTCCTTATTAAAAGCGTTAATCATCGCGAATAGGAAGGATTTGAACCTCGGTCCAGTTTGGATATTTGCCGCAGGAGATTTTTTCAAACTTCATGAATTAAGAAAATTACACTAAACAAAATTAGTAGAGGGTGTAATATCTATTATTTCACTTTCTCTTTTATAAAATGATACCTGTTAAATTGTGTTGTAATACTATTTGTAAGCTATCTTGATTAATTAGATGAATATTGCAGGGTAAGCTAAACCCTACTGTGGGAGGAAACCACAAATTGAGGGTGAAACACAACTTTTTTTGGTAGGGCTGCAAAAATAATCCATGCTCTATTAGAGTGGTTGGGTTAGAAATACTGATAATGCTGAAGGGTTAGCTTAATGCGTTGTGTTTGGAGATGTTCTTCAAACAACTGAAGAGAATTTTTTTAGAAAACATATTTGTTTGACAAACAATGATATCTTACTATACACATTATCTTTACGAAATATTTAGCTCAACGCACGTATTTGTCATATATTTGTATTTAAATGATTACAAAATCTGCTCTCAGCCGGAAATGTTGTTTGATACCATGAGTTAGGCTTACCTTCTATAATTATGATCCAATGAGAACATGTGGATATATAACCACTCAATTTAAAATGCCCATTCTCGTACCATCGTGTAGATTTTAGAAAGAAAAAAAGAAGTGAATAAAAAAAAGTATTTCATATAATCTGAAGGTAACCAGCAGGAAACATATAATAAAAAATATCAATATCATTTTGACGAAATAAAACTTAACTGGATCTAGACATCACGAGAAAATCAACAAGTGAGAAATTTCAAGTGATGCATTTTTGTGGTTGAATCCATATTGGTAGTAGCTGCCCACTTTTAGACGACATAGCGGAATCTTAGACATGGGCTTCAAAAGTTTAGAACTATGGTTTAAAACTTCAGATCTGAGGTTGAAATCATAGTTAAATCAGTAACTTAGTAGGACTGGGTTCAAAATCATTGCAGAATCGTCGATAGACGCTAGTGGAGGGAATAGATGTCATTCAGAGATGGCTGATGGGGCTAATCGATGTATTGATAGTTGCTGGAGGGAATAGATGAGAGGGGGTGATGTGAATCGAAGCTAACATGAATTTAGGTATAAATTTTGGTCAATAGTTAAAAAAAAGGGAAAGTGAAGAGAAGATGTTAGAGAAGAAGAATGACCGGATTATTTTTACATGATAATTCACGGAGAGGGAAAACCTCACGCCTGTTAGCCTGCTTTGTGACCAGCCTACCCAAAGCCAAAGATTTGAGTACTCACAGTCAGATAGGAAAACGACTCATATGCTCACGAGTTCAGAATAGAATCTTAGCTCAAGATGCGTAGCTCGCGGTCGTCATGTTAAACTTGCTAGTTCACACTCACGAAGTCAAAATGTCCGGCTCGTGGTGCCCGACTCATGGTCACTAGCTCACTAGAACCCGCTCGCGCTCGTTCACAACCACCGGATCGAGTCGTGGGGAGGTGACCCGACCCCTCGTGTTTCACAAAGAAAAAAGCAAGGACTTGGTCATGCCCACGATCTCCACTAACCGCAAAGCATGGATCTTCTGACACGTGTCACGAACCGCTTCTGTAACCAAGTCCCCACTCACTCACGAACCGTTCCAAGATTTTCGGGTGAGCGCCATATCATCCCGCGACCCGCTTGCAGAGTTTTTCTATAAGTAGCCCAAGACTTGTCGTTTTTAGGGATCTTTTGACACTTAGTTGTCCATGGCTTCCATGGCCGAATTCCTCTATATATAACCACCTTCTTCTCTAATGAAAATCAATGAATTCGGGGAGAAATATTCATTGATTTTGAGTGATTGTGCGAATATATTCATTAATTGTAATTCATGGATGAAATGAGCAACTATAAAGTGGACGTAGGCTCGTTAATGCCGAACCACAATAATTCTCATGTGTTGATTGCTTTTATATACTTTTGGATTATTGTTATTGATTATTTTCTATAAAATTTATCATATTGGGTGTTAATGCTACTTTTTGGTCTAACATTTTGGTGCTTTCACTAAGAATGTATTCTCAGCATATTGGATTGTCATTCTATTATTTGGATTCCCAAGTCCAAAGAAGATAGTCCGCATTTCTACTGCATTTGAAGATTTCGTTGATTTTAGTAAAATCTGAACTCCATGGCTCCTAAAAGAACTAAGGAATTGCAAGCTTCTCAAGCGAATGAAGAACAAAGAGGCGACGTACAAGAGCAGGTCGAAGTAGGCTCCCCAGCTCGTGGCTCGCAGGGGGTGACCCGACCCCAGGGACAAACCACGACCTGAGCCGAAAAAGAGGGGGCGACCCGAGCCCATGGAGAAGACCATTGTTGATTCACAAGATGGCAGATCAATGGGTGCGACCCGACCGGAGAGGAAGGGGCAACCTGACCAGGTAAGGAGATCACAACCGATCCTATGGAGCTGTCACGAATTGATCTGAAGATGGAGTGGTGGGAGGACCGGACCACCAAGTCATGACCTGTAACAACCCGGAAAATCGGAACCAATTTAAATTTTTTTTTTAACTATTTTAATGAATTTTGAATATTTAAAATGAATTATTTTAAATAATAACGACTCTAAATTTATGTTGAATAGAATTAGAACGTATAAATTTATTTAAATCAAAGTTAGAATATAAATATTTATTTTAATTATAAAAGGAATTGGAAATGGCGTGGTAGTTTCAAAATTCGATTCCAAATTTCAAATGAATGTACAGGATTCAAAATAAACCAGATTTTAGTAAAACCAGAAATATTTGAATTTTTTTGAAAATATATTTCCAACGAATGTGAAAAATCCAGATTTCACAACGGGAATAAAAAGTTATGTCCAGTTGAAAATTCAGAATAGTCATTATGGAATTTATATAATATATAACCTTTAAAAATGCCGATTTTGCAAACGACCTCTGTTTTTGACGAGACCACTTCTGTTGAATCCGGAATGTCAAATTATTGATAGATTCCAATTTTCATAATTTTTGAAATCAATATGTGAGCGTGGTGAATTTAAATGTGTTTGTTCAATTCAGTTTGAATTTAATCGACTGGAAAATGGTCGTTTTTCAAACAGTCTCCAAATTCGATGAAATTAGTTTGTTTAGGACCGTATCATCGAAACATAGCCAAATTTATTTTACGGGAATTTTTGGAGTCAGTATGTGGATCCCCGGTAAATTAAAATGCACGTTTAAATTCAATATATATTGATTTATATTTTAATTTTAATAAAAACTAATTGAAACGGTCGAATTGGCTTACACGACATATCTCATTGTGTCCGGAGTATAAGTATTTGGCTAGGGGCGACATTCGTTGGGTTTGATTTGGAGTTCGGAGATTAAAGGAGTTATTTTCAAATTAAAATAATATTTAAATATTTATATAAACCCTATAAAAGCAATTCCTAGAAACCCTAGCCCGCTCCCTTTCTTTCAGTCGCCAGACAAAATTAACGGCCCTCGTTCTCTCCACCCTCGCGCCTCCGATCTCCCTCTTAGCGAATCAAATGACGATGGTCCCTCAGAGAAAATTGTGCGGGGAAGTGAGAGCTGTCTACCAGCGGGGGCGCCAGACTTCTGGTAGGGCGAGGTGTCGGAATTTGCTCTTGAGGCGGCGCTGGTTCAAAGAGAAAATTCGCGCGATTCAATGTGTAAGGGTGGACACCGTTCATGGCGATGGTGGCTCAAACCACGGCGGGCGACGTAGACACCCTAGATCGGGCTCCGATCATCCAAGCCGGCGGCAGTGATGAAATTCCCAAATCAAAGAACTGTTGAAGCGATGTCCAGAAATAATGAAAAGGGAGGATAACGATTGATTAAACGTTGTGATTAGTTTAATTATTTTAACAAATTATTTATTTAATCATCAAAGGTATTAATCATCGTAACTTGTTCAAACAGACACGAAATTCGACGATTCAAATTTCATTATAATCGTGATGAAAAATACTACATCATGGAACTGACAGGGACAAAAACGAGGCAGACAGGAATTTGAAGCAAATTCAAAATCAAAACCGTACCAGAACCGTCAAATAAAGACAGTCGAAAAGCAAAGAAATTGGATAACTTCTCACTATGATTTCCTGTACAGTTATTTATGTTATAACTGCATACATGAACTGCTCCCTATCGTCCACAGACCATGAACGACTTGTTTGATTGTATTGTGTTTTGGAAATCGACTACATTGTGATTGTTGATTGTATTGTGTTGAGTAAAATATTTAAACAATAAAAATATCATTTTTATTGAATGAATAAAATATATAAAATATTCATGTATGGAATTAAATATTTGAATAATGAAAATATTATTTTTATTGAATGAATACCATATATAAAATATTCATGTATGGAATAAAAATTTTGAATAATAAAAATATCATTTTTATTAAATGAATATAATATATAAAATATTCATGTATGGAATAAAATGTTTTAATAATAAAAATATCATTTTTATTGAATGAATATAATATATAAAATATTCTAGTATGGAATAAAATATTTGAATAATAAAAATATCATTTTTATTGAGTGAATATAATATATAAAATATTCATGTATGGAATAAAATGTTTGAATAATAAAAATATCATTTTTATTGAATGAATAAAATATATAAAATATTCATGTATGGAATAAAATGTTTGAATAATAAAAATATCATTTTTATTGAATGAATAAAATATATAAAATAATCATGTATGGAATAAAATATTTGGATAATAAAAATATCATTTTTATTGTATATATGAACTGTATAAAATAGTTAAAGTGTTGAAATAAATTATTCATTTACAAATCAGACGATTTGTTTATGTACACCCATTTAACTGATATTGATTGGGACGATAATTTTACACATCGCCCAACTACACAAATAATATTCAATATTTGTCGGTTGAAACCCCACACGGGTTTTGGGATGATATTGGACATACACTAATCCCAATATTTAGATGTATGTCAATCGATTGGTTGACAGACTGTTGTAAACGTTGATTATTTATATTTAACGCTTATGCAGTTGTGTAATGCACTCTGGATGATGGTTAACTGTGTATGATTATTGTTGTGTACGTGTGTATAAAATCCATATAAATAAAATTATATGGTAAATGACTATGTCTGATTCCAACTCAGAAAGAACAAATATTTTAAATTAAAAAATACTTTAAAATGATGAATAATGAATATTTTAAAATAACTAATATTTTAAAATAATATGTAGTAATGGATCAAAATATGATTTTGATGTCCGCTTTGGGATAGACATGAAAATATTGAAAAATATGAAGCCGTGTTGATTAGATATGCGCCGTTTGGACGCGAACGATATTTATATTGATTTTATTCATTTTTATAATGAATGTCGAAAACGAAATGATTTCAAAATCTATTATTTGAAAATATTATCATTTATATATTATAATGATAAGGAATATTCAATTTTGATTTAAAATTGAAAATGAAATTGGAATCATTTGTAAAATGAATTTAAAACAATTTATAAAATACGTTTTAAAAAGGAAATCGATGAAATATAATATATATATATTATATATTTAATTGCCTGAATAGAATGCACCGCGCCGCGGCCGTTCGCGAGTTTCGACCACTGACTTCGAATCGACATTATGGGAGATCCGACCGTCGGACTCTCCTAAAACCGAAACCGTTGGGTTCATATCGAAAAGAACTTTCCAACAAATATAAGCGATTTGAAATCTAATGATTGGATTTGGAGATACGTCCAAATCAAATTTGGAAAAGGTCGTTATGGATGCAGTTTGGTGGCCCGTTAATGGAAATTGACTGTACGGGCCTTAATAAAATTATTAAAAATATTGATAATTTGTGAAAAATCATAATAAATGATTTGGAAAGAATTGGGATGAAAAATTCCATATTTGTGAAGATAAAAATATATTTTTATCAAAAGGAACTAGTAATTAACTAGATTCGAAATCCATTAATTTTTAAATAAAATAAATTGGATTTGTGAATGGTTTTAATTTAACCAGGATTTCTAATATATGAATTGGAATGGATTTGAATGGAAATCATGTTCGGAGTATTTCAATATTGGATTTCGTGATTATACGGATATTGTTATGGAAATTTGGAAGATATATTTATATCGTTATTTCCAATAGTTGTTGGTTTCAGAATTTGATATTGAATATAAGCCGATATAATTTCTATTCAAAGCCTTGTATTTAATATCAAATGGGATTTTGGGTTTGTCGTGAATTGTGTCTTTATTAAAACTGTTCTTAATCCCAGTTGAGAAAAGAATAAATCTTTAATTTAAGATTTAGTGAAGCTTTCCAATTAATTAATATTTAATTGGAATTGAATAAAAAAATTGGATTTTTGGGTTTATAGCGAACGGTGTTTTAAATAACACTTGTTCCTTAACCTGATTAATAGTGAAATGTGATTTGGAATTTATAAATCTTTTTATTAAGATTTAACGGGAATTTTCCAAAGTAAAGTTTTCCAATTTAATATATTAAATTGGAATGAAATGGAATTTGATTTGATAATAATCGAAGTGAGCTTCTGTGGAGGAAGACTGTTGATATATATGGAATTTAAAAGGCTTTTTCGTTATTCCATTTATATTATTAGTCGGATACGGAAATTAACATTGATTATATATTGATCTGTTTTCCGTGTAGATTCCATAATTAATGGAATGTGATTTTGGGTTTATCGTGAACCGTGTTTTAAACGACATTGGTTCATTAACCCAGTAAAAGGCAGGATTACATGTCTAGCATTGTATTTCGAACTGCATGGTTGATCCCTGCTAAATATATATCTGCTTGGTGGTGGAGAATTTATTTTCTTGCTTAACACCCTTCTCTAAGACGTACGAGCTTAGAGGTTATATGTCGGCAGAAATCAATAATACGGTGTAGATTGTCGATGCGGCATGTTTGTGTTCCCAAAGTTAAAAAATCAGTAATATTGATTTTTGGGAAGATTAAAACTAAGTGGAGTTTTAATGAATAGATTGAAAAGAGAATGTGATAATTTAAATTATCAAATTCGGGAAAAGATTGAGAATGGAGTAGCACCAGTCTTGAAACACCCCACCCATCGTTAATGTCACTCACAAAGGGAATGCCTTAACTTTGGTGGAGGGTTATAGGTACAAGACACAAAAAATTTTACAAGGCAGATAAATTTAAGCAGAGGAATTCAAATCATTTATTGAATACGTAGTTCCATACAAAAGCATTACATCAAATTGTCTCAAAATAACTTCCAAAAACATTACAACATAATCTATGTCTTGATTATTCAATAAAGAAGCATAAATCATAAATAAAACTGCATAAATCCCCAAGTGTAGTATCCAAAAGCCATAGCCAATGGAAGTGAGTCCAAATCATACATCTACTTTCTTGAAGCTTTCAAAGAGTCTGATTAAGCTGGAGTATTCCCTCCATGTGGACCTGGGGGGGGGGGGACGGAAGAAAAGAAGACGAAAAAAAGGGTCAGACAATAAGTCTGGTAAGTTCAGTGATTACTAGTATTTAAACAAGGAAAGGGACCATGACAGTAATAACGGAATATATAACAACACCCTAATATATGATAAGACGAACATGTGATCGCACCCATTACAAAAATCTCTACACCTACTTAACCATTGGTTCAACCAGCCCCACGTGTTTATCACAAATGATCCCCTTAATGATCGGCTCCTACTCACATGCATTCATGTCCTGTGTCATTCGGCCCCACTTGACTGTAGCTACCTGTGCTGGTCCCACCATGGGGTGTATCAGTCCCTCTGATGGCAACCCGACACGATTCAAGATGCACAGTGTACACTACTGATGCACAGTGCCTGATTTTTCCACTCCAGAGTACGTGCACGTCCATACTCCGTCGGAACCTACACTGGCCCACCAACCGTCGATGTTTTGACCGCTGACGTTTTGACCGCTTATAATTCAGCCCAGTAATCGTGCCCCACCCTGCCTAGTTCAGGGTACCATGATACATCTAAGTGGGTTACTGCTGAAATGGGTCCCCGTTACTAGGGTTTTCTAATCAACATGTTTATATGGTTAAGTGTCCAAGTTTACCTAACCCCACCCTTCAGTTTAGTTAACATGTTGAATCAGTTAAGTGTTTCCCTAATTGACTTAACCCTACCAATCCTGACTTAGCTTTAATTTATTAAAGCACCAACCACTCACATTAGACAGGTCTTGTTGTGGTCACTGGATGTGCCGGTCGGTTCCGGGCAGATTTACACCACAACTCAGTCTAACCTCGGGTTCTTTTTGGGCTTGATGCACTAACCATCCACATTAGACAAGTCTTGTTGTGGTCATTGGATATGCCGGTCAGTTCCGGGCAGATTTACACCACAACTCAGTCTAACCTCGGGTTAGGCATATCCGTCTTTTCTAAAATTCATATTTTTTCTATATATGTCAAATTTCTTTATGTGGATTAAATTTAATTTAATCACGCCATAATTATCCTTTGATTATGCTCAACATAAATGGTATATCAAGTATACCATTTAATGAACAAATCTATGCCATGAATTTTCATATTTCTCATCGCTACCCCTGTGGAACGTACGCATGAATCAATAAAACGTTGGGCTAGTAAGTTAGCCCAACCCAAAAACAAGAAAAAGGGTAATAAACAAGCGACATGAAATAAACATAAAATAACATACATTTCAAATTGTCATGTGTAACTTGGCATAGAGGTATCATTAACTTTAATTAAATGGGTAAAGGTGAACTTGTGACTAAGTTGGGTCTAATGGTCATGTAAACTTGACAAAGGTCTAGCATGGAAGTTTAACATATAATCACAGTTTCAACCCACAACTTAGCATATGATCATATGTATGTCAAAACATAAGAAAGCTATTATAATCATTTTTAATCACAATTTAGCATGATGTTAAAAACATATGATGGCTATAATTCCCCTTCTACAACATAATTAGATTCAACCTAACATGAATATAGATGAGTGTTGATCTAACATATAAGCCTGTGTTTTAGATCACAAACTTACAAATAACCACCAATTTATAGCATAACATGTTTTACCATTTAATTGGCAAAACAAATCCATTACCCAAATCATAATAGATTTTAATAACATACAATATGTTCATCACCACAAGCATATAGATATGATTAGTATACAACATGTTCATCGCCACAAGCATGTAGACATGAAATATACAACATGTTCATCGCCATAAGCATATAGACATGATTAATTACAACGATACTTTAAGATAAACGGAAATCAAATCTTATACATAAGCATTATTCTATATCCCAATTACAACATGTCATGATTCAATCGAAAGAATGTTTAAATCTATGTAATAACCAACTTACAAACTAAAAGGAATTCTTGCGTTCTGAAATCTGAATTCTGAAATTGGAGATGCGATCCTTTGATGAAAATCGTTGAATTAGACTCGTTTTAATTTGATTTTAGATGTAAGCTTTTAACTCGTCTTTGAATTGAAAACGGTGACGACTACTCCAAGTTCTCTACTGACGGCATTTCAGTTCTAGGATTATTTTTCTGTGTGTTTTTAGGTTGAGCATTGAGTTGTTTATATAGAATTTTAGTTTAATTATAGCCATCGGATGAACCTAGGGTTAATCGCAGCCACTCAGTCCAGATCAGGACCATCTAGAAACCCTAGGGACTCTGCATCAAGTCATCAGTCGTTCAAAATTCAGATCTGGCCGGGGGCCAGGTCGACCCCTAGGTCGACCTCTAGGGGGGAGGTCGACACTAGGGTTGACCCCCTGGTCGCCTGCTTAGGCAGGAATTTTCCCGCCCAACCCGCTTCTGACTTCTATTTGAATTTTGAATTCATTTTCGAGCTGTTTGAATTTATTTGAATTTTCTGGGAACTTCTGACAGCCATAACTTCTTCATACAAAGTCCAATTTACGCAAACTCGGGCTCTATCTCAAACAAGAATTCCGAGATGAATACAATAGCGTAACCCGTTTCCTTTAATTCTCACATTTTAAATTAAGTATTCTAAGATTCGTTATTATAACGTAAATAGAAAGTACGGTGTGTTACATTCTCCCCTCCTTTTAGGATTTCGTCCCCGAAATCTTCAAGTCGAGAAGAATTTATATCCTACCTTCCAATCACCCATCTATTCAACCATCAAACACAGGAATCCATTGCCCTTATTTCTAATGCTTCATGATCACATGCATTGTGTGTGTACATGTCGTTATCTAATGTAAAATCAGGCGATCTACTGATTCAGTTGACCTCCTTAATGCAAATTATGTCGGTGCCATGAGTCCATTATGAATGCAATTTTTTTCTTACTCAAAATTTTCTACATGTGTGCACAATCAATCATACAAATGCAGTGTCCATATGATAACACATCAAGTTTCCATCCATACACCAACACATATATGCATATGCAATATGGAAGTGACTGAGCCGATCTAATACCTATCGTGTGTGTATATGCATCCACGAGCATCCACTAGCAACCACTTGCAATCACTTGCAACCATCAACCATAACATGTTTCAATTACATGTTTACATCCAAAAAGGTTTCTACATAAGGATAAAGGATAAGAGATACACCTAAAAGATAGATACGAGCATAAACTTAAGGAAAGAGAGATCAAAGATGTACCCTCGAAAAAGAAAAGGTAGGCTGCTCGTATTCTGTCCTCAGATTCCCAAGTCGCGTCTTCCTCGGCGTCGCTCCATTGAATTTTGACGAGCTTAGCTTCACGGTTGCGTAGCTTTTTGACTTCTGTTCCCAAGATACGGGTTGGAACTCTTCTCACAGTTGTTTCTCGTTCAACTTCAACTTCTTCTAGCATACTTGGTTCTACCACTTCCCCAGATTCGTGTAAGCATTTCCGCAGGTGAGAGACATGAAAGACATTATGAACCCCGGCCAACCTTTCGGGGAGCTGTATCTATAAGCCGTCTTCCCAATCTTCTCGATGATAGGGAACGACCCTACAAATCTTGGTGCTAACTTCCCTGCGGATCCAAAGCGAACGACGTTCCTCAATGGAGATACTTTAAGGAACACCTTGTCTCCAACGTCGAACTCAAGGCCAGTTCTTCTTTTGTCTGCGTAGGACTTCTGTCTATCTTGGGTAGTCTTCATCCTTCTTCGTATCAAGTCCACTTTCTCTGAAGTTTCCCTAATCATGTCTGGCCCAAGTATGAGCTTGTCTGTGGACTCCCACCAGCAAGTTGGTGACCGACACGGTCTTTCATATAAAGCTTCGAAAGGCGCCCTGTCTATGGTGGCTTGGTAGCTATTGTTATAAGAAAATTCCACCAAAGGTAAGTGATCCTCCCCGTGTACCTCCGAAGTCAAGAATGCATAGTCTCAAGAGGTCTTCTAACACTCTGTTGACTCTTTCCATCTGGCCATCGGTTTGAGGGTGATAGACCGTGCTTAAGCATAACTGTTTGCCTACAGCCTCTTGTAAACTCTTCCAAAACTCGTCGTGAAGATAGGATCTCGATCACTCACTATGCTGGAGGGTATCCCATGGAGTCGAACTATCTCCTTAAGATATATGGATGCTAGAGATGAGGCTGTCCTTCTATTCTTGACCGGTATAAGGTGGGTGCTTTTTGTGAGTCTGTCCACTATTACCCAATTGCTGGTGTTGCCCCTTCTTGGCCTAGGCAACCCATCTATAAAGTCCATCGAGATGCTATCCCATTTCCACTGTGGGACCTCTATAGGATGGAGCAGACCACCAGGCTTCTTCTGCTCCGCCTTGACTTGTTGGCATATTAAACACTTAGAAACAAAATCAGCTATGTCTCACTTCATGCCATTCCAAAAGAAAACCCTTTTGATGTCTTTATACATTTTGTCTCCGCTGGGTGTATGGTCAGTTTGGAATGGTGTGCCTCTTCTAGAACCACCTTTACCAAATCCCTTACTCGTGAGACACATAGTCTTCCATCTCTTCTCAACCAGCCCTTGGCATCAATGGAGTATCTATTGAGGTGACTGGAAGTCTCACCCCTAATTAACTTGTCCATCATATCGACTAGCTGAGGGTCTTCTCTTTGCGCGGCTCCAATTGAATCAAATAGAGTTGGTCGCACTTCTAGCGTTGCTAGCAAGCCAGGTACAAAGTCAGAGGAGGGTTTGAAGTTAAAGCTTGCTATGAACTCCAAGTTTTGCCTTTCTACAAAGAGAGGGCTTAAGGTCAGTTTCTTTCTACTCAAGGCGTCTGCTACTGCATTGCCCTTGCCAGGAGTGTAGGAAATCTCAAAATCGTACGAGGCAAGAAACTCCATCCATCTCTGCTGCCTTAACTTGAGATCTTTCTGCGAGAATAGGTATTTCAACGATTTATGGTCAGTATACAGTTCAAATTTCTCACTTAGGTGATAATGGCGCCAAGACTTAAGCGCAAAAACGATGGCTGCCAACTCTAGGTCGTGGGTTGGGTAGTTTTTCTCATGTACTTTCAACTGCCTTCCACCATAAGCCACTACCTTCCCTTCTTGCATCATAACAGCGCCTAATCCCATTCCGCATGCATCTGTGTGTACTGTAAACATTTTGCTTCCATCAGGCAATGTCAGAACTGGGGTTGTTGTTAGAGCCCTTTTCAAACATTGGAAAGTAATATCGCAATCCAAATCCCAATTGAAAGCTAGGTTCTTCTTTGTCAACCTTGTGAGTGGAGCTGAGATTTTTGCAAAATCTTTGATGAATTTTCGATAAAAGCCTGCTAGCCCGAGAAAGCTTCGGACTTCGGTTGCGTTTCGAGGAACCTTCCAATCTTGCACAACAATCACTTTTGCGGGGTCCACAGCTAACCCCTCCTTGGACACCACATGTCCAAGGAACCTAACTTCTTCTCTCCAGAAGTGGCATTTGGAGAATTTTGCCTTCAACTGATGTGCACGGAGAGTATCCATAACTTCTTTTAGATGCTGAGCATGCTCTTCCTTATTCTTTGAGAAGATCAAGATATCGTCTACGAAGACCACCGCAAACTTATTGAGTAATTCTTGGAACACTCTGCTCATTAAATCAACGAAGTAAGCGGGTGCGTTTGTCAAGCCGAAAGGCATGACAAGTCACTCGAAGAAACCATCGGAAGTTCTGAACGCGGTCTTATCAATGCTGTCCTCAGCCACTCTTAGCTGGTAAAACCCGGTAGCTAAATCTAATTGGGAGAAAACCGATGCACCTACAAGTGTTAGCTCCCTATAATCAATGCACAGACGAAGCGAACCATCAGCTTTGGTTGCGAACACTACCTGAGCACCCCATTCAGAAATATTCCGTCTTATGAACCCCTTTTCAAGCAGTCTTTGATTTGTCTGCTGAGCTACTTTCTCTCCCTTGGGGCCATGTGCCTAAGGGTAAGGCAACGGGTTTTGCATTATCAACGAGGTATATGCGAAAGTCTATCTCCCACTTCGGGGGTAAACCCTTTACCTCTTAAAACACATCAAAATATTCATGGACTACCTTTACAGACTGCAAGTCCTCAACAAGCGCATCAAGAGATTCTAGATAACTTAGCATAATAGAGTTCAGGGGAATGCAAGAAATTTCAAGAGTGTTACCAAGGCGAGTCAGGAGTCTAACCACTCTTTTTTCACAGTCGAGGATGGCACCATTACTGGATGGCCAGTCCACGCCTAGAATCAATCCATAGCCCGTGAAGCCCAAAACATAGGCATTGCATCTAAACTCAACGCTTAGAATAGATATTTTCAAATCCAAACAAACCGTTGACAAATAAGCCGAGCCCCCGATTGGATTTGAAACAACCAAGGGATCCTCTACTAAACTAGTGTCTAGGTGCAGAGACTCAACTAAATCAGTAGATACAAATGAGTGCGATGCGCCAGGATCAAACAATGTATGAACAGGATGATTAAAAATATAGACTAAACTTTCGATAGAAATATTTCTACCTCGTTCTTGCGGAGGTGCTATGAGAGCATGAACTTGTCCTCCAGAAGAAGGTCTAGCTCCCTGCCCTTGCTTCTTTGGGCAAGCCCTTGCCATGTGTCCTGTCCCACCACAGTGGAAACAGTCACCCATCTTCCTTTTCTTCTTTCTGCAGTCTTTGACCAGATGTCCAGGAATGCCATAGAAATTACACTTTCTCTTTTCATGGGGTTTGTTGTTCTTCCCGCCTTTCTTTGAATCAGCCTTCTTGTTTTGCGACCCTTCCCCCTTCTTATCTTGAGGCACTTCCGCTTTTGCCTCATTCTTGCCCTTGTCTTCCTCATGTAAGAGTGCCATGTCCACTAACCTCTCGTAAGTAGCCCCCATAGGTATATGGGTCATAGTCAAGCTATGAAGTGGCTCATTCAACCCCTTGACAATACGGAGAGCCTTCTTATGAGGAGTATTCACTAAGTCCAGTCCAAATCGGGCCAGCTGATTGAATTGATTGGCGTACTCCTTAACCGTCATACTTCCTTGCTTAAGAGATAAGAACTTTTCTAGCTGTAAACTTCGTTCAGCTTGTGAGAGGAATTTCATCTCAAACCTTATCCTGAAATCCATCCATGTTTCAACAGGTCTTTCAGTGTTAATGACTTCCCACCAATAGGAAGCTTCGTCTTTGAGCAACCACACTGCCAATTGTATCTTTTGTCTATCATCCACCTCGAAGATATCGAATAGATCTTCAGTTTCTTTGAGCCAATTCCTTGCTTCTACAAATGACTCAGTTCCCTTGAAATCCTTTCCACCCATGGCCCTAAAATCTCTACAAATCTTTGAGAAAGCATTTGCGCGCGGAGGAGGAGGAGGAGGAAACGCTACAGCTGGAGGAGGAGGAATATCTGCTGGGCCCGCATCATTGGCCCTAGCCTCTAAATACCTCCTGAACCAACCAGGTATTGGTACACCCTCTGGAAGGTTAAGATTCCCAGACATGCTGAAACGAAAAAGAAAAGATTCAAAACAAAGGATAGAATGATAGGGCATATGGCTTTGGGGGATTATGCCTTTAAAATAAAATAACACTTTTTCTTGTAAAATGCTTCTTTATATTTCTTTTGAAAATAGTTTTTCAAAAATTCTTATCTAATCTGGTAAACCATTTGCACTGATACCAAGTGAAACACCCCACCCATCGCTAAGGTCACTCACAAAGGGAATGCCTTAACTTTGGTGGAGGGTTATAGGTACAAGACACAGAAAATTTTACAAGACAAATAAATTTAAGCAGCGGAATTCAAATCATTTATTGAATACGTAGTTCCATACAAAAGCATTACATCAAATTGTCTCAAAATAACTTCCAAAAACATTACAACATAATCTATGTCTTGATTATTCAATAAAGAAGCATAAATCATAAATAAAACTGCATAAATCCCCAAGTGTAGTATCCAAAAGCCATAGCCAATGGAAGTGAGTCCAAATCATACATCTACTTTCTTGAAGCTTTCAAAGAGTCTGATTAAGCTGGAGTATTCCCTCCATGTGGACCTGGGGAGGGGGGAACGGAAGAAAAGAAGACGAAAAAAGGGTCAGACAATAAGTTTGGTAATTTAAGTGATTACTAGTATTTAAACAAGGAAAGGGACCATGACAGTAATAACGGAATATATGACAACACCCTAATATATGATAAGATGAACATGTGATCGCACCCATTACAATAATCTCTACACCTACTTAACCATTGGTTCAACCAGCCCCACGTGTTTATCACAAATGATCCCCTTAATGATCGGCGCCTACTCACATGCATTCATGTCCTGTGTCATTCGGCCCCACTTGACTGTAGCTACCTGTGCTGGTCCCACCATGGGGTGTATCAGTCCCTCTGATGGCAACCCGACACGATTCAAGATGCACAGTGTACACTACTGATGCACAGTGCCTGATTTTTCCACTCCAGAGTACGTGCACGTCCATACTCCGTCGGAACCTACACTGGCCCACCAACCGTCGACGTTTTGACCGCTGACGTTTTGACCGCTTATAATTCAGCCCAGTAATCGTGCCCCACCCTGCCTAGTTCAGGGTACCATGATACATCTAAGTGGGTTACTGCTGAAATGGGTCCCCGTTACTAGGGTTTTCTAATCAACATGTTTATATGGTTAAGTGTCCAAGTTAACCTAACCCCACCCATCAGTTTAGTTAACATGTTGAATCAGTTAAGTGTTTCCCTAATTGACTTAACCCTACCAATCCTGACTTAGCTTTAATTTATTAAAGCACCAACCACTCACATTAGACAGGTCTTGTTGTGGTCACTGGATGTGCCGGTCGGTTCCGGGCAGATTTACACCACAACTCAGTCTAACCTCGGGTTCTTTTTGGGCTTGATGCACTAACCATCCACATTAGACAAGTCTTCTTGTGGTCACTGGATATGCCGGTCAGTTCCGGGCAGATTTACACCACAACTCAGTCTAACCTCGGGTTAGGCATATCCGTCTTTTCTAAAATTCATATTTTTTCTATATATGTCAAATTTCTTTATGTGGATTAAATTTAATTTAATCACGCCATAATTATCCTTTGATTATGCTCAACATAAATGGTATATCAAGTATACCATTTAATGAACAAATCTATGCCATGAATTTTCATATTTCTCATCGCTACCCCTGTGGAACGTACGCATGAATCAATAAAACGTTGGGCTAGTAAGTTAGCCCAACCCAAAAACAAGAAAAAGGGTAATAAACAAGCGACATGAAATAAACATAAAATAACATACATTTCAAATTGTCATGTGTAACTTGGCATAGAGGTATCATTAACTTTAATTAAATGGGTAAAGGTGAACTTGTGACTAAGTTGGGTCTAATGGTCATGTAAACTTGACAAAGGTCTAGCATGGAAGTTTAACATATAATCACAGTTTCAACCCACAACTTAGCATATGATCATATGTATGTCAAAACATAAGAAAGCTATTATAATCATTTTTAATCACAATTTAGCATGATGTTAAAAACATATGATGGCTATAATTCCCCTTCTACAACATAATTAGATTCAACCTAACATGAATATAGATGAGTGTTGATCTAACATATAAGCCTGTGTTTTAGATCACAAACTTACAAATAACCACCAATTTATAGCATAACATGTTTTACCATTTAATTGGCAAAACAAATCCATTACCCAAATCATAATAGATTTTAATAACATACAATATGTTCATCACCACAAGCATATAGATATGATTAGTATACAACATGTTCATCGCCACAAGCATGTAGACATGAAATATACAACATGTTCATCGCCATAAGCATATAGACATGATTAATTACAACGATACTTTAAGATAAACGGAAATCAAATCTTATACATAAGCATTATTCTATATCCCAATTACAACATGTCATGATTCAATCGAAAGAATGTTTAAATCTATGTAATAACCAACTTACAAACTAAAAGGAATTCTTGCGTTCTGAAATCTGAATTCTAAAATTGGAGATGCGATCCTTTGATGAAAATCGTTGAATTAGACTCGTTTTAATTTGATTTTAGATGTAAGCTTTTAACTCGTCTTTGAATTGAAAACGGTGACGGCTACTCCAAGTTCTCTACTGACGGCATTTCAGTTCTAGGATTATTTTTCTGTGTGATTAAGTTGGAGTATTCCCTCCCTGTGGACCTAGGGGGGAACGGAAGAAAAGAAGACAAAAGAAAACGGGTCAGACAATAAGTCTGGTAAGTTCAGTGATTACTAGTATATAAACAAGGAAAGGGACCATGATAGTAATAATGGAATATAGGACAACACCCTAATATAAGATAAGATGAACATGTGATCGCACCCATTACTATAATCTCTGCACCTACTTAACCATTAGTTCAACCAGCCCCACGTGTTTATAACAAATGATCCCCTTAATGATCGGCTCCTACTCGCATGCATTCATGTCCTGTGTCATTCGGCCCCGCTTGACTGTAGCTACCTATGCTGGTCCCACCATGGGGTGTATCAGTCCCTCTGGTGGCAACCCGACATGATTCAAGATGAAAAGTGTACACTAATGATGCCCAGTGCCTAATTTTTCCACTCTGGAGTACGTGCACGCCCATACTCCGTCGGAACCTACAATGGCCCACCAACCGCCGACGTTTTGACCGCTTATAATTCAGCCCAGTAATCGTGCCCTACCCTGCCTAGTTCAGGGTACCATGATACATCTACGTGGGTTACTGCTGAAATGGATCCCCGTTACTAGGGTTTTCTAATTAACATGTTTATATGGTTAAGTGTCCAAGTTTACCTAACCCAACCCATCAGTTTAGTTAACATGTTGAATCGGTTAAGTGTTTCCCTAATTGACTTAACCCTACCAATCCTGACTTAGCTTTAATTTATTAAAGCACCAACCACTCACATTAGACAGGTCTTGTTGTGGTCACTGGATGCGCCGGTCGGTTCCGGGCAGATTTACACCACAACTCAGTCTAACCTCGGGTTCTTTTTGGGCTTGATGCACTAATCACCCACATTAGACAAGTCCTATTGTGGTCACTGAATATGCCGGTCGGTTACGGGCAGATTTACACCACAACTCAGTCTAACCTCGGGTTAGGCATATTCATCTTTTCTAAAATTCATATTTTTTCTGTATATGTCAAATTTCTTTATGTGGATTAAATTTAATTTAATCACGCCATAATTATCCTTTGATTATGCTCAACATAAATGGTATATCTAATATACCATTTAATGAACAAATCTATGCCATGAATTTTCATATTTCCCATCACTACCCCCGTGGATCGTACGCAAGAATCAATAAAATGTTGGGCTAGTAAGTTATCCCAACACATAAACAAGAAAAAGGGTAATAAACAAGCGACATGAAATAAACATAAAGTAACATATATTTCAACTTGTCATGTGTAACTTGGCATAGAGGTATCATTAGCTTTAATTAAATGGATAAAGGTGAACATGTGACTAAGTTGGGTCTAATGGTCATGTAAACTTGACAAAGGTCTAGCATGGAAGTTTAACATATAATCACAGTTTCAACCCACAACTTAGCATATGATCATATGTATGTCAAAACATAAGAAAGCTATTATAATCATTTTTAAACACAATTTAGCATGATGTTAAAAACATAAGAGGGCTATAATTCCACTTTTACAACATAATTAGATTCAACCTAACATGAATATACATGAGTGTTGATCAAACATATAAGCATGTGTTTTAGATCACAAACTTGCAAATAACCACCAATTTATAGCATAACATGTTTTACCATTTAATTGGCAAAATAAATCCACTACCCAAATCATAATAGATTTTAATAACATACAGTATGTTCATCACCACAAGCATATAGATATGATTAATATACAACATGTTCATCGCCACAAGCATGTAGTCATGAAATATACAACATGTTCATCGCCATAAGCATATAGACATGATTAATTACAATGATACTTTAAGATAAACGAAAATCAAATCTTATACATAAGCATCATTCTATATCCCAATTACAACATGTCATGATTCAGTCGAAAGAATGTTTAAATCTACATAATAACCAACTTACAAACTAAAAGGAATTCTTGCGTTCTGAAATCTGAATTCTAAAATTGGAGATGCGCGCCTTTGATAAAGATCGTTGAATTAGACTCCTTTTAATTTGAATTTAGATGTAAGCTTTTAACTTGTCTTTGAATTGAAAACGGTGATGGCTACTCCAAGTTCTCTACTGGCGGCATTTCAGTCCTAGGATTATTTTTCTATGTGTTTTTAGGTTGAGTATTGAGTTGTTTATATAGAATTTCAGTTTAATTATAGCCGTCGGATGAACCTGGGGTTAATCACAGCCACTCAGACCAGATCAGGACCATCCAGAAACCCTAGTGACTCTGCATCAAGTCATCAGTCGTTCAAAATTTAGATCTAGCCGTGGGCCAGGTCGACGCTAAGGTTGACCTCTAGGGGGGAGGTCGACACTAGGGTCGACCCCTGGTCGACCTGCCTGGGCGGGAATTTTCCCGCCCAGCCCGCTTCTGACTTCTGTTTGAATTCTGAATTCGTTTTCGAGCTGTTTGAATTTATTTGAATTTTCTGGGAACTTCTGACAGCCATAACTTCTTCATACGAAGTCCAATTTATGCAAAGTCGGACTCTATCTCAACCAGAATTCCGAGACGAACACAATGGCGTAACCCATTTCCTTTAATTCTCACATTTTAAATTAAGTATTCTAGTATTCGTTATTATAACGTTAAGAAAGTACGGGATGTTACAAGTCTTACTCCAAACGATAGTTAAATCTTTAATTAGATTTGAACGTGAATTGGTAATTAAATTTACCAATAACACTGTGGTGTTAGATGTGGAGTATTACCACTTTTACTCCATGGGATGAATAGGTTAGGATTGAGAAATTAAACAAGTGATTACATCGATATGGCTCGTTAATCCCGACTAGTTTGGATAAACCTTAATTTGGTTTGAAATGTTATCCAAAGGAAGATTAAAGAATAAATTTAAAGAATTTATCTTTGATAAAATTAATGGGAACCTTTCCCAAATGATATGAATATTTAAATAAAAGAATATTCAGAATTGGAATGAGGCATATGTTGTGTTTTTTTTGCACTTGTTTATAAAATATGCCAGTTATTCAGAAAGATAGGGTTTATACCCATTCTGAATTACTGATACGACGATAAGTCAACGATGAAGGCGTTGGTTGAAGATCGGAGGTCTTCACGTCGTTTGGATGATTACTGATGTCTTGATTGGGCTGTACACCCAAGACAAGGTAGTAAGTGGTGATCGTCCATACGTACTTGGAGATCGACTAGATATGCGAGAACCTCTCTCTTGTATTGGACATATGGGACGAGGAATAAGGTGCCACCGGTTTCGTTCAGACCCGGAACGGACTTATAAATGGATGTGTGTCTGACATTGGATTTTATTCTGTGTTGATTGGTTTCTATTGAATATATATTTGTTTGGTGGCGGAGAATTTATTCTCTTGCTTAACACCCTTCTCTAAGACGTACGAGCTTAGAGGTTACATATCGATATATATATTAGTCGCATGGCATGAATTGTCAGTGTGGCATGCTGAGATGCAAATGATCAGAGCTTCTGTTGGAAAGAAGAGTCTTGTGGTTGATGGTCAAAGAACGACTTTAATATAGCATAGCTTTGTGTAGCGTTAATTCGTGAGCCTCACTCCCAGCTGTGAACCAAAAACGGGATAGTGACTGCATGGAAATGGACATATGTTAGTTCTAGTTACGAGTAACGTCATGGTATGGAGCCCAGGCTATTTACTCATGTGGATGTTGCACACTATTATTACTTAATGGGAGACGAGCTATCTCTGATATATCGACTCATCTGGGTTGATGGATATTATATCGGTCACTATGGGACTGATGGATATTATCGACATACTGACCATTTTAGAGGTTCGATAGAAATGGCTAGCATATAGTTTATGGTATAACTAATCATCGACGGATGACCGGCCATGAAGATCCAAGGGTTTCCCAGAGTGCGTAGTCCTGAGGCACTTGCTAGTGTGTCTCGAAGCGGAGAGGAGCCATCCCCGGCCTCAGTTCATAGATGGAAACCCAATTTCCAATACGTGATATTCGGTTTTAGTTGTAAATATGTATATGGCGATGTAATATAATGGTACCTACGCCGCCTATGATTGGTACATTTATATTTGAAGTTGATTTCTTCCCTTATAGTAATAATAAAAGATGAAATTTCACGTGTCAAACATATTTGGCTATTATAAGGGAAAACTCTATCCTCGACTGCGTTCATTGTGTGATGGGACCTGAGACTTATAATAGCTTCATTTTTCTCTTTAGCATTGCGCTATTTATGCATTGGTATTCATGGGGGATAAACCCACTCCGTGTTATACGGCGTGGTCCCGTGATTTACCTAACTTTAAAATCAAGCTAATAACTGTTTTAGTTCTCACACCAGTCACATGACTGACCTGAAGTTTATTGTTTTAACCTAAAATCTGGGTGCCCCTATTTTCCACACGGGCAGCTAGTAGTTTTGGTTTTGCAGATATTATATTCGTAGGATCCAGGTTTGCAGTTGGAGCTATATTCGGAACGCTCTGTATCCATGTATTTGTTTCAGTTGTGTTATGTATTATTTTTCCATTGCTTTATAATTTAAATCTCTGATATTTATCAAATGTGTAATATTTATTTATACTCTGTTATATTCTTGTACTCTGATGAAAATTGTTGTAATAAGCAATGAAATGTTCTTCTGTTTGTGTTCTGATTTGTCGTGTTCTCAAGTCAATCCGGGCTTTCCCGTAAGGGCGAGTTTGGGTCGTTTCACAACCAGAGCCTAGGGAGAGACTAGTATAACCAAAGCCGAAGACTTGAGTACTTACAGTCAGATAGGAAAACGACTCATATGCTCACGAGTTCAAAATAGAGATCTTAGCTCAAGATGCGTAGCTTGCGATTGTCACGTCAAACTTGCTTGTTCACACTCACCAAGTCAAAATGTCCGGCTCATGGTGCCCAGCTCGTGGTCCCTGTCTCGTGGTCCCTGGCTCATGGTCCCTGGCTCGTGGTCACTAGCTCGCAGGCACCCGCTCGCGCTCGTTCACAACCGCTGGATCTGGTCGTAGGGAGGTCACCCAACCCCTTATGTTTCACTATGAACAAAACAAGGACTTGGTCATGCCCACGATCTCCACTACCGAAAAGCATGGATCTGCTGACATGTGTCACGAACCACTTCTGTAACCAATTCCACACTCACTCACGAACCACTCCGAAATTTCCAGGGTGAGCACCACGTAATCCCGTGACCTGCCTGTAGAATTTGTCTATAAATAGCCCAAGACTTGTCTTTTTTGGGATTTTTTGACACTTTGTTGTCCATGGCTGCCAAGGACGAATTCCTCCATAGATAACCACCTTCTTCTCCAATGAAAATAAATGAATTCCGAGAGAAATATTCATTGATTTAGAGTGATTTCGCAAATGTATTCATTGTAATTGTAGTTCATGGATGAAATGAGCAACTATAAAGTGGACGTAGGGTCATTATCGCCGAACCGCTATAAATCTCATGTGTTGATTGCTTTTCAATGCTTTTTGATTATTATTCTTGATTATTATCAACAAAATTTATCATATTGAGTGTTAGTGCCATTTCGGTCTAACAGCACCAAAATTTCACATAGCGGAAGAATGCAATAAGGTGGCTGTCATCGATTGAATGATGGGGTAATGTTTCAATAGGAAGCATGGATTGGTTTGAACCATCAGATTAATCATGCACCTACGGTTGCGGCTTTTTTATGCTGATAATGCAGATAGATGAGCTGGATTATATGTATGTAACACAATGCTTTTAACTGTTGTTGCACATTACAACACTAGAATTCTCACCACAACAGTGCATTCACGTCTAATGCCACAACTTTTGAGTATTGTTGCAGAAGATCAAAAAAGCATAGCTTATGCAACGCTTTTCTTGCAACACCTAGAAGAAGAGTCGAATATGCCCACTTATGGCGTAGTGGTCGTCCTATCGATACTATCATCTGCTACTCTCATCTGATGAAATCCTGTGGCTAGATCAACCTGTGAGAAAACCGAAGCGCCTATTAGTTGGTCAAATAAGTCATCAATCCTCAGAAGTGGGTGCATATTCATCTTGGTGAGCTTATTCAACTACCTATAGTCCATGCATAGATGGAGATAATCGTCTGCCTTGGTCGCAAAGACGACTGTAGGTCCCTACTCAGAAATGTTGTGTCTAATGAATCATTTATTCAATAACTCATATACTTGTTTACTGAGCTCCTTCCTCTCCCTAGAAGCCATGTGGCACACTGGTAAAGCGACTGGTTTTGCATCCTCCACCGAATGAATCTGGAAATCTATCTCTTGTCTAGGAGGTAATCCCCTAATCTCATTAAACACGTCCGAAAAACCACTAACTATGGGTACTGACCAAAAATCGTCAACGGAAGCATCAAGAGAATCTAGGAAACTGAGCATAAGTGATCCCTGTGGGTCACTAGAAATTTCGAGAGTTCTATCATGACACGTTATAAGTCTAACAACTCTCCTCTCACAATCTAGAATGACACCATACATGACTAGCCAATCCATTCCTAGAATTAATTCTTGAACCATAAAGCTAAGAACATATGCGTCGCATTCAAATTCGATGCTCGTAACAAAAATTCTAAAAACCCTACATATCATAGATAAATGAGTCATTCCTCATATGGGATTTGAGACTACAACAAATTCATAAACAATACTAGTGTCTAGGAGCAGATTATTTACCACAGAATTGGATATGAATGAATGAGAGGTACCAGAATCAAAGAGAGCCCTAATAAGAGAGTCAAAAAGAGAAATCAAACCTTCGACTATGACTTTCCTACCACGATCCAGTCCACCAGCCTCTAGAGCATGAACTTGTCCTCTAGACGATCCTGCCTTTTAACCTTGCTTGTTGGGGCATTGCCTAGTAAAATGTTCAACTTGACCATAACTGAAACAAGCATTCTTATCTTCTTTCAATCTCTCACGAAATGCCCTAAATTCCCACAACCATGGCATTTAACCTCTGGCTTGATCTAAGCCTTATCGGGCTTTCCTCCCTTCTTTGCTGCACCCACTACAACAGATATTGTTTTTTATAGTAGCATATAGCCACTATTAATCACTACTATAGCGGTTTGATCAACGTTGTATATCGACATGTTATAAAAAACCCGCTGAATATTAATAACACTAAAACATATGCTATAAAAGAGCATGGTTTTATAGCACAAATTTGCCGCTATGTTGCTTAAAGACAATAGCTCATTCTCATCGCTATAATACATTATAATCTTAATGAAAGTGAGAATTTTATAACACTATATTGCCACTATAACGTGTTTATTCGATAACGTCTATATGACGCTATTGAATTAACATGATATAATATCTCTAAATCCTTTTATAGCTCATATATAATACATTTTACTACAGCAATCAAAATGGATCTGCATAAAAATTTAAAGAGCAATGTATAAACAAAAAATTATAATAATCAACAAATGTAACACATATTCATGACGACAAAATAAATCATCAACTAACAAAAAAATAAGTTCAATACATGAGTTACGAGGAGCAAAATAGCAGTTTAATTTACACCTTGAACAAATCAAGGCAACTGGTGGAGTTATAATCCTTGATTCCAAAATTTCTCATAATATTCTGCATATTTTTAGCTTTTGTAAGTTTTAGGATGATCTTCATCAACAAGAGATCTTACAGTTTCAATCACAACATCATATGGACTGTAAAATTAGGAATGGAGATTCTATATGAGTTTTTGTTCACAATTGCTCCGTGAAGAACACTTCTGTAGCGGTTGTTGCTTAAAACCTGCATTAAAACAGCGGTTGCAGTTTATTAGACTACAGGTAAGATTAAAAAGAAAGTCAAAGAGTAAAATATGTATGTATCTCTTGAGCACTTGCATTTGATCACCAATGTTAATTACCAAAATATTTGGATCAGAACCGACATTAACCCACTTTCCTTTCCCCAGCACTTGCAATCCCAGGGATCCATTTTGCAGTAAAAAAGTGATAACACTCGGATCTTAGTGGCCAGGTAAGCTGTAAGTAAGTTCAGGCTGTGGGAACAAAGCATAGTAATTTATTACCATATGTTGCCCATGCTTAGTTTAAGTACTCTTTTTGCATACCTTAGCTCTTCGAAATCAGTTCTAGAACAAAAAGCACTAATATCCTCACATTCTTGCAGTACTCATTGACTACATCACTATAAAAACGCCATAAGATATATGAGTTCAACATTGATCGCATATGTTCAAGCACATTGTACACTAATACAATATTAGGACCTGAAATTAGGAGGATTAGAGGACCACTCATGAAAAAATTCTTCCAATGGGTAGCAATGAAGCCTCAAATAATCTCTCCAACTGCTAGCTTCTTCAGTTCTAATGTTGAAAATTATGGAAAGCCTCATTGTCCTTTTTTTAATTCAACCTCCATGGTATATCAGCCCAATAACTTAAATGTTAACGTAATTCTCCTTCGAAAGTCAATATACAACAACAGCGCATATAACTCTTCTTAACAAATGATTCGAACAGCTTGGTAGAAACTGTATCGGCGACCCAAATTATGAACAAGTATGTGCAAGCAGAGGGTAATGTAAATTCAGTATCATGGCTAAAATGAATTCAAAGAATCGTTGAAGCAAAACTCAGAATAGTATAGGACAAAAATTTATAGAAATTAGGAGCTAAACTGGTTCATTAGCTAATTTATAAATTTTATTTAATATATAACTCATAATCAATTAATTTAGAGGCAATAATGATCTAGAGGATTTATAGAACACCCAAGCCGAGGAGGAGATAACTTAGCTAAAGCAGCATAAGGAAGATTTCAATGATTGGCGGATTTGCGGAGGATCGACGAGGTTACTGGGTCAGCAAATTGCGACATATTTAATAGTGCATAGAAGAATGGGTAAGGATGGATTGGGTGATGATGACGATGAGTTGATATGATTGTTTGCTTATGGAGTTTGATTGTTAAATTTGTAAGTACTTGACATGTGTTGATAGGTTTGAAACTTGATCATTGATTGTGAAATTTGATGGATATAAGGATGTTTTGTTTGATAAACATGAGTATTTGCAAGTATGATTGTATTGGTCAATGGAATATTAGTTTTATTTGATGAAAATAATATGTTAATATTGATATCATGATTGTATATTTGATTATGTGTGATATGTATAAGATTATTTGATTATGTGTAATATGTATGAGATTATATTTTGGATGCGATGATAGTTGTGAAATCGAGTTTATATGTTTTGTTGATGAAGTGCATAGAAATATTAATTTTTTCACTCGGTGAGATTGTTTAAACGCTTACTACAATTAAAAATGGAATTCTCAGTTTTGCGACGGCTAGCGAAGGTTCTTTGTTTTCTGATTAGCGACGGATAACGTTGTAGTGTAATTCTAGGATAGCGTCGGCTTGTGTCTACTAGCGATAATCCATCGACCTTCCACACTTTCCTACATGTCCAGATTTCTATCACTGGCCGTAAAGCTAAAAAAACAATGAAGTCATTACTATTGAGTTGGTAATGAGATTTTTTGTTGTTGCGGCATTCAGCGACAGCTGGCGAGGGCCGCCGATGGCTATTTGTTGTCACTAAAGCTAGCCTTCCTTGTTGTGAAACTCTGTATACCTAGTGCTTTGTTTTTTAAATATTGAATAACTCTTTCCATTTGGTAAACATTTCTTTTTATTTATGGTCTATATATTATTAAATCATGTGCTCTCATCTTGATTATTAGTTACCATACCTTTTAGTGTAAATTTTCATTTAATATGATATTGGACGCATGTAGGCACTTGTAGAAGAAGTGGAGGAAAAGTGGAAATTGAATGGTAGCTCTAACGGTAATGTAGAGTAAAATGTCTTGTACGTTTCATTTTAATGTAATATCGAATGCATGTATGTACGTACAGAAGGAAGTAAGGAAAAAAGGAAATTAGATGGGAACTCTAGTTGTAATTGTGAAGCCTTTTGGTTTCAATAGTAAAAATTATTAACTAGCAATTAGTTCTACTTCTTCTATAGAGGTGAGCGTTCGGTCAGTTTTACAAATTGTTAATTCGGTCGGTAACCGGTTTAACCGAATTTGAAAGATATGTTGTTGTTCAAATGATTAATTCACTCAAAGCAAAACATGAATTTATGTTTGAAGAAATTTGGTTCATTATAGTTAATTTATACAATAGAATTTGACTTATTTTTAACATATGTTTTTGTATTTTAGCATTAAACCAATTATTTAAAATACGACAATACCATAAAATTGCATAATATGATAAAAGTTTAGTTAATTCGGTTAAACCAATAACAAAAAAAATTACAAACGGAATTCAAATCGATTTAGTCTCAAAACCGAATAGAACCGATCAAAATAAACCGGTTCGGTCCGTTAATTCGGTTCTAACCGAATATTGCTCAGAGATATTCTTCTATAAAACAAGTAAAGATGACTCAAGTTATAAAATCAATTTGTTATCAATTTGATATTATTATGAAATTGAGAAATTGTGTATTGAGTTTAATAACGTAATTATGCATTGAACTTGTCTTTTGTTGACTGATACGATATGTTGTTACTATAATCATGGATGTTATTTATTGATATTGATTGAGTTATTATTTGCTAAATTCGAATATATTATTTTTGAATACATAGAAAATATAGAATGTGTTATAATCATATATAATTATTGTAGGGTTATTAATGTTAGAAAATGCAAACTGCCAACATTTATTTTTGTTAGTAGTTTGATATTACTCACATTTATATCAGTTAGCATCATCAAATTTGCAACTAACGTGTTACAAAATGCACATTGCCAACACTTATAACTATTGGAAGATCGAATTCAATAACTGAGATGTCCGTTCTAAATTTTATACTATCAAGGCTTGTCACCATTGAGAAAAAAAAACTCTTTCAACGTTTATGGATTGTTTCACTCTGTTGTTTGGCCATGCTACCTTTGACTTTTCATCCAAACTACACGGTTGCATGCTTTCATTTTCCTACATTTCTGGTCGATCAAAGCTAAATTCAAGTACGTACCTACAGGGAAATCCACCTACAATAGAATGCGAACTTCACGCCTCAAAACCAAAATCCAAACCAGATTTCACAACATTGTGAAACATCAAACAAAATCCAACCAATCCCAAGATTCATAACATCACAGTAAGGAAATAAAACAATGGCTGGTTTGATAGACAAAGCCAAAGAGTACGTCGCCGACAAAATCGCCAACATACCAAAGCCGGAGGCAACCCTAACAGGTGTAACCGTCAAAGAATTCAATCGAAATGCCGCTACTTTCGATGGCGAAATCTCTGTCAACAATCCTTACGATCACAGGCTCCCTATATGTGAAGTCACCTACACCCTCAAAAGCGACGGCAGGTCCTATGCATATGCATGCATCGTACATTTTTGCCTATTGTGTGCGTGTGTGCGTATGTATGTGTGTGTATATTCAGGTTTTATACCTTTGCATGAATGTACTTATGAATTGTTAACGGCAGAGTTGTAGCATCAGGAACAATGGCCGATCCAGGATGGATAGAAGCGAGTGTGGTGACGAAGCTGCATGTTCCTATAAATGTTCCTTACAATTTCATTGTGAGTTTGATAAAGGACGTCGGAAGGGACTGGGACATTGATTATGAGCTCGAAGTTGGACTTACCATTGATCTTCCAGTTGTTGGAAATTTCACCATTCCTTTGTCTACTAAGGGAGAGCTGAAACTTCCCACTTTGTCTGACTTATTTTGATTGTATGAATTGACACTGGTGCGTCGTATGTACAAGTGACTAGGGTATTCTTTTTTTAGTGTTATTTGCTGAGAGATTTCATATTTTTGAAAGACTACATATAGATCTTCTATGGATTTTTAAGCATTTCGGCTATCACTTTCTCTAGTGTTATGCCACTGGCGTACAAGGTACACACATGTCCATCGTTTGCCTTGAAGACGTAAAAAAATTGAAGGTGGCCCCTTTTTTATATCTGAAGTATTGTACTTTATTTTATGATAATCAACATAATTATCAACAGCATATTAACATTTTATTCAGTTATTTTTTCGATAAAATTGTGTATTAGAATATTAGGGGAGTCTCAACAGGTTTGGTGGCTGGGGGCAAAATCTATTAAATCAGTTTACAGGAAAATAAATGACATTTGGATGTCAAATAACGTCCATCTATATCAAAAAGTTTTTTTTTTTTTTTTTTTCCCTTTTCTTTTCTTTCAAGGGCTTACAACAGAAAATGAACGGTTGGTTCCAATATGCAAAGGATTACGCAATACAAAGGCAAAATTTGACATTCTTAAAATTTATTTATTTATTAAATAATGTAAAAGATAAGTTAATCTCAGGTCCCTAAAAAATTTCTTTGTCTAATTACTTTGTAAATTAGCCAAGATAGTATGGCATGGTGGTATGTTGTTTACCTACCGAGTTAGAGGTAGGGAGTTAGAAACTCCCCTTAGACCCAGTGATGTATTAACCAATATTTAAAAAAAAAAATTGTAAATTAGGTCTCTGCTTTTTGCAAAATTATCCAAAAAAAAAAAAAAACGAAAATTCAAAATTAAATTAACACATGATCCTCATCAAATTCATGCATTAAAACTAAAAAAAAATAAATCAAAAACCGAAAAAACAGCACGTTCCAGTACATTGCAGCAAATAATGCAATTATTGCTGATATTTCAGCAATTTTTGCAAATATTTGCATCAAATGCAAAACAATTATTTTTTTAAAACAAAGGGTACTTAATTACAAAAGAAACAAAGTACATGGATTTTGAGTTAGCCACAAATACAACACACGAACACAACAAATACTATACAGACTGAGAAAAAGGCCAACTCAAAAGATACACACAAACACATACAAAACCTAGCCATATAAGAACATTGAATTCTCCGACAGGCCCAGGAAACCAGACCCACACTAAGCATAATACTCCAAGCGGCCTCTAAAGAAATACAAGTCCCAGTAACCAAAAAGGCAAGCCCAAACAAAAACTGTAAAGGCAAGCACCAAGCAGAACCATTCTTCAAACTTAGATACATAATACTCAATACATACAGCAGTAAGAACTATTCCACCATACTCAGCAAATCCACTTTTCTACACCCAAGCAAAACTCTTCAAACCATGGCAAACTACAAGAACCACCAAACACTACATAACTTCAAACTTAGATACCAGACTACAGAATCAACAGACTAAGCAAACATTACTAAAATTAGAACCCAAGAAAACTATTTCTTAAAACCACCTCCATTATTTACCCCACGTAGAGTTCCTCCTCCTTTAGCTTTTCTTGTTTTGGATCGACTTTGCAATTGTTGTACAAATTTGGTTTTCCTCTACCAGAGGTTCATCATGTAAAACAATTGTTGTTATATCAGCAATATATTGTAATAATTGCAGATTTTGCAGCAACTTTTCATTCTGCCTTCAATTGGTTCAATTTTTCATCAAATTTTAAATATTTGCTAATATATCAGCATATATATATATATATATATATATATATATATATATATGGATGTATATCGGACATGAGGTCCGTTGTCCGGCTCGGTCCGAGGCTATATGGTGCATGATCTGTGTTCGTCGATTCTCTTTGTAACGACCTGGAAAATCTGAACCAATTTAAAATTTTTAAATTGGCTATTTTAGTTGATTTAAATATTTAAAATAAATATTTAAAATAATAAAGATGAAAACTGAGTTTGAAACGACAATTGAAAAGGAATATAATTAATTCTAATTATATACAAGGCCTGAAATGGCGCGGTAGTTTCAAAATTTGAATTCAAACTTTGACTGACTATACCGGGTGCAAAACAAAACGGATTTGAGTGAAACCAAAATTATTTAAATCTGTTAGGGAATACCTTTCTAACGAATCTGAAAAGTCGAAGTTTCATAGCGGAATGCAAAAGTTATGGTCAAATGAATTTTCAGGAAGGTCGCTATGGAATTTATATAGCCCGTGAAAATGGCCATTTTGCAAATGACCTCGGAATTCGACGAAACCACTTTTGTTGGATCCGAGATGTGAAGTTATTGCTAGGTTTCAAATTTCATAATTTTTGAAGCTAGTATGTGAGCGTGGCAAAGGAAAACATGTTTTGGTCAATTACAGTTAAATTGGATCGACCAGAAATGGGCCTTTTTGCAAATGGTCTCAGAATTCGACGAAACTAGTTTTGTTGGGACCGTATCGTCAAAACATAGCTAGATTTATTTTTCTGGAATTTTTCGAATCAGTTTGTGGCCCTGGCAAAATGAAATGTACGTTCAAATCAAATATTGAATGTTATATATTTTAATTTGAAGGAAAACTGACTGAAACAGTCGAATGGACCTACGATACATATCCCATTGTGTTCAGAATGGGGGTAAGATGCTAGGGATGACAGTCGTTGGGTTTAAAAAGGAGTTTATTTGTGAAAACCCTAATTTTTTGAAATATATATATTCCGGCCAATCAGAATTTATAAAAAAAAATCCTCAGGAACCCCCCCCCGATAAACGACGGAAGTAGCTCGAAACTTCCTGGGCTTTTTGCCGCCGCCACGTTCATCTTCAGGCTAGGCTCCAGTTGGGGTTTTTGAAGATCTCCTCTCCCTCTTCAAATCAAAACAAACTGCATCACCTATCGTTGCCCCAGCTTCGAGAACGAGGTCCACGAAGTCTCGCCGTTCGCGCCTCGATTCCGCCGCCCCTGCTGCGTCAAGCTCCTCCCTGCTTCAGGCGCCAGCGCGCCTCTCCAAGCGCACCGAGGTGGTGCTGTCTGATCGGGACATCGTGCTACGGTTTGGGTGAAAATTGGAAACCTAGTTTCAAACCCATTTTGAAAGGTACGGGTTTGAATTTCTAAAGTGATTTCAACGCTACAAAATCATCGCAAAGTTCGTTCATCGTTTAAAAATCATATCTTTTTCATACGTTAACGAAATTCGATGAAACAGGAAACATCGTGACCGTGTGGACGTCTTCTACATTCTAGAAGAGACCGCATATTTTTCTGAGCCTTCTGCTATTTTTGGTGGAGTGGAACCCAATGTGAGATTTCTAATTTATAAACGATATGGAAAACGACGATGTATAAATTATATAGTCGATGTATGAGTTATATAAGCGTTGTACACCTCATGTATAAGCGTTGTATAAGTTGTACGTTCGATGTATAAGTTATATATGCGTTGTAAAATTTATATATGTGTTGAAATAGAAGTGAAATGCTACATATAAATATATATATACGCCCCTCGTCCACAAACCATGGACGATATTTATTGGTTGTGATTGGTGTGAAAATTGATTGATAGCGAATGGTTGATTGGAATTGTTTGTGGTTGATATTGATTGATTGTGGTTGAAAAATACCCGTTTGTGGTTGAGAAATATTTGGTTGAAACCACATAGGATTTGTTTGTGGAAATGAAATAAATATACATGCCGCCTGCATGCGAACTAGATGCATGATTCCCCATTGTTAAAAGCTGCGAGGCTTTAAGGTAGAGCGAGGAGCCATACTAGAGACGGTCCCGGTTTTAACTACCCTGCCGTTATGCTGCCGAAATTTTGAATAATATTCATGTGTTATAATTATTTTCATTTGTTGAAACTATATTTATTCGTTGAATAGAAAACCTTCATGTGTTGAATCGATATTGATTCGTTGGATAGAAATTCATGTGTTGAATGGCGTTCGTGTTTTAAATATAAAAATCACCTTTTTATCTATATACACAAACTATAGAAAACATTCATGTGTTGAATTGAAATTCATTCGTTGAATTGAAATTCATGTGTTGAATGGTATTCGTGTTTTTAATATAAAAATCACCTTTTTATCTATATATATTAACTATAGAAAACCTTCATGTGTTGAATCTACATTCATTCGTTGAATTGAAATTCATGTGTTGAATGGTATTCATATTTTGAAATAAATTGTTTTATAATAAAAATCATATTTTTATCATCTATATGAACTATATAAAATAGTCGTGTTTTGAAATAAATTGTTTCATAATAAAAATCCCATTTTTATCATCAATATGAACTATATAAAATAATCTGGTTTTGAAATAAATTGGTTTACATTAAAAATCACATGTTTACTATATACATGAATTGTTAAAAATAGTGAAGTGTTGAAATAGAAGACAGTTAGATAAAAATATCATTTTTATCAAATGTATGAAAATTATATAGTTTTGAAATCGAAGAATCGATATATATAAATAGAATTGAAATATATCGAATAACGAAGCTGCAGTTCGTATTTTGAAACCGTGATTTCAAACGATTAGTGCGGGAGATCCGACCATCGGATTTTCCCGAAACCGCAACCGTTGGGTTCGCTTTGGAAATATCTTTCCAACGGCACCAACTTTATAAAGATCCAATGGTTGGATTGTCTGGAATGTGTAAATCAAATCTGAAGAAAAACAACACCACGGCCGCGTTATGGCCCGAAGCGTCGTTTTGAATAAATTGGCTATATTAAAATAAATAAAAATAGCGATAAATCGTTATAAAATATTATAAATGATATGGATGTGAAATTTAGAAACTAACTGAAGGTTGGCTAAGTCGAATGGTTTCCTGGGTGTTGATCTGATGTTGGTTTCGGCCTTCGGGGTTAATATTTGGGAAATCGTTCTCTTACTGATTGACGGTTAGTGACTAATGAATTGAAATGATGCGTATGTATGTTAGTGTTGCACTTGTTTATTATATACGCGAGTTGCTCAGAAAGACCGGGTTTATCCCATTCTGAATAACTGAATCGACGATAAGAAGTCGAAGATGAAGACGGGGGTAGAAGACCGATCTTCACCTCGTTTGGATGGTAACTGAGGTCCTGATTGGGAGGCATCCCGAAATATGGATAATGAGTGGTGATCGTCCAGACGTGTGTGGATATCGATGGATATGCGAGGTATTTAGTGCCTCTGGTTTCGTTCAGGCCCAGAACGGACTTGCAAATGGACTGTGTGTCTGACATTAGAATTCATTCTGTGCAATTGATAACCATCAGTTGCATGGGGTGAATTGCCGGTGTGGCATGCTAAGAAGCAATGGACAGGGCTTCTGTTGAAAAGCAAATTCTTGTGCTTGATGATCAAAGCACCGCCTGTGTGGCGTAGCTTTGTGTATAACATGAATTCGCGAGCCTCACACCCCGGTATGAACCAGAAACGGGAGAAGGACCTCAGGAAGGGCATGCGTTTCCTTCTAGCTAGGAGTTGTGTCGGTGTTTTTACACGGCCTGAATTTTACTTATGTGGATGATGGATTGCGAGGCGCCTCGGATATATCGGTCGATCCAGGACCGATGGAGCCATTTGTTGGCTCATTGACACCCCAAAGGGCGGGGACACGCATTGTTCAGGCATAATAATCCACATTGGTGGACCGGCCCTGACGATCCAAGGGGCAGCTGCTGCTGTTCCTGAGATACGGGCTAGAGCGTCTCGAATTCGGTAAGGACTATCTTTTGCCTTGGTTCATGACGGAAATCCAATTTCCAAATACGTGACCGTGCGGTTTTGATTGTATACCTATATATGGCGACATAGTGGTATGGGGCATTAATGCCGTCTAAGATTGATACTTATGATTTGAAATTATTTTTGAAACATATAAACACTAGTAATAATATTAAATGCTTTTGTTTTATTCGTATCAAGCATATCTTGGCCATTATAAGGTAAAAACTCTATCCTCCGGTTTGCGTTGCATTGTGTGATGGGAACTGAGTCTTATAATGGCTTCATTTTTATAAAAAGCATTGCGATGTTTAAAAGAAAGATTTGTTTTTAGAGCACTGGCAATCCAATGGAGTAAACCCATTCCACGAAAGTGGCGTGGTCCTGTGATTAGCCATATTATAAATGTGTTGAGTAGATTTCTCATACCAGTCCCATGACTGACTCGTAGTTTGTTTCACTTTCAAACTCAGGTGCCCCTTTTTCTACACGGGCAACCTTGTATTCAGGTTTTGCTGGCTCTTTCTGGATAGCTGGAGCTGAAGATGGATTCTATTATTTATCTCTTTTTATGTTGTTCAGCTCCTATTGTACATATTATGTTTGTTTTCCGCTGTAGACATTTATGTATAGATGAACTTGTACTAAGTATGATCCTGTATACTGTGTAACTCTGATGATTACGTTTATTCAGTGTATTATTTGTACATTATCTGGTGTATTTATTTATTTCTGTTCTGCTATTATCTGTTTATGTGTTATATTCCAAGGATTACCCTTGCCGCCGTCAGTATGGGGTTTGGGGGTCGTCTCACTCTTCTAGGATAGGATTAGGACATACCAATGTCTGGTTCGATCCAAAATGTTCAATGTTTTTCTATTATCCAAGGCTATATCGGACAGGACAGTCCATTGTCCGGCTCGGTCTGAGGTTATATGGTGTCCGGTCGATGTCCGTCTGAATCCCTTATAGGACAGGACTAGGACACACCGCCGTCCAGTTCGGTCCGACCAATTTACACCCCTAAATATATACAATAATCGCGGATATATCAGCAATAATTCATAATCGTTGTAAAAAATTCAACTTTAGTTGTTGATACAATAGTAAGTATATACAATAATTATCGATATATCAACAATTATTCATCCCGATTTTGAACTAAAATTCAAAATGAATTGTTGTTAACATATCAACAATTATTGGGTATTATTGCTAATTTTTAAGATTTTTTTCAGATTGCTCCCTAAATATTTGCAATTTTTCAATACTTTTTTTATGCATTAACGCCAAAAATTTGTTGAAAAACACGAAAAAGGAAAAAATAGGGATCTGTTTTACATGAAACTTTAGGGAGGGATGTCGTTCAAACGAAACCTGTAAAGAAGGATGCGTGCCTAATATTCACTAATTTAAATATCTTTTGCAAAAATCATTTTCATCCAACATTCAATTTTCTAATTTTGGAACCCTTTTCGTTAATCCTTAGTATAACTTATGCTTATATCTTCCCTCCAAGTATTTCTATTTAAACAAGTATATTTATGAATTGATAAACACTACAACAAAAACACCATATTACAACTTTAATTTTACAACGGTGGTAAAAGCACCGTTGTAATAAATGTTTTTTACAACTTTTTTCCAGAAAAGTTGTAATAAACTTATTTTTAATAACTGTGTTATTTCGACAGTTGTAGTAAAAGCCTATCACAACTTTTATTTTTTGACTGTTGTAATATATGACTATATTTTATTATAATTAACAACTAATAATTAATATTTAATACATTTATATTGATTATTTATAATTAATATCTAATAATACTATTAATAATCAATAATCAATCCGTAATATATAATACTTAGCAATTAAGAAGAATAATTAAAAAAATATAGCTAATATTATACATAATTACTATTAAATAGTTAATAATTAAAATATAATAATTAATGCTAATCATGATTAATCAATGATTGCTATTAAAAATTAAGAAGTAGAGATTAATAATTAAGAAGAAGAGATTAATAACTAAGATTATATTTAATAATTAATTTATATTAACGAACGATTAATAAGAAATATCTTTAATAATTGTGCCATTATTTAAATTGTGGAAAAATATACATGCTGATTTGTATATTATTTGTGTGTTTAATTTGTGAGTAAAGATTCATGTTTAGTATTGGGTTTAATATAGCATGAAAATTAGTTAAAAGTGTTGTGGGAAAATGGGCTTAACTATCATAACAGGCTAATACAAAAGCTAGGGGTAAAATAGCAAGGAATCAAAAACCCTAGCCGTATGAAATTAACCCAATAAAAAGATAGAGAGGCCGTAGTTTCCAGATTGTTCTCCTCGTTCAAAATAAAAAGAAACGAAATAATGGTAGAACCCTAGGAAATGGAAAGTCGGGGCAAATCGAATTAAGATTGTCTCGCCAGCTCCAACGACTCATAGCAAATGAGATTCATGGCTCGTGGGGAGATCTACAACGGATTCAGAGGGATTGGCGGATCTCGAAGCCCAAAACCGAGGATCTGGAGAGGGTAACGTTGAGAAAACCCTTGGTGAGTGTATTCCTCTTTTATTTGGCAATAAGACCTTGATAGGAAGCTGTATACATATATGTTTTTCTGTGGTTCTAGTAAATGCAAGAACACCTGTCTGTTGTGTGATTATTTGAGTTGATTTGGCTGATTTTGTGAGTGATGCTGTATTGACCTGATTTGATAAGTCCAAACTGTGAAATACAATAGAAATTGTGTATTGAAGGGTTTAACTGCCAAATGTTTAGTAAAATATCTTTATTACTATATGAAACTTTGTAGCTCTTCTATATATATTTATATTAAAGAGAAAAATCCTTTTAAGACCAAATGCATCAGTGTTTGAAAGGATTTTGTAGGTGATTTCAAACATAAGCATTGAACAAAAGAGAGAAATTTCATTTTACTTTTTTTTAAGCATGAAGTATTTGTTGATAACCAAACTTTCTGGAAGCTGGAATAAGGAGAAATTTTAGACAACATGGACCAAAAGTTAGCATTGCACTGTACAAACAACTAAGCAAAAATAATAAAAATAGACAAGCTGGGTTACAAGCATTTATTCAAGCATGATAGGAAGATTATAAAATGAGAACACCTTGCTACAAGCAAAGACTAAGGCAAGTAGAAGCCACGCAATGAAAAGGGCTGCAGCAATCAAGCAGCAGTATTAATGCATCGTTTGGTAATTGACAGTGCATGTATCATATAGATCGGCTTTGAAATGAGGTGACTAGCACTGTTGTTGAAAAAAAAAACTGCTATCAAACTAAATTTTGAGATGTGCAAAACTGCATATACAGGCATTTTGAGAATAAAGCATATGTGAGTGTTCTACTAATATTTTGTTAGGAAGTATTATGCAGCATGTATATGGCTGATAACGTATACTTATAGGTTTATAAATAATTAGAAAAAAACTCTATATGTTAGTGTATAATCAAATTACAAAATGCAGGTCGTTAATTGAATACATTTAAGTTGATATATAGTTTAAGAACCTGCCATGAACATACATGTCTATTTGAAGTTATATATAAGTTCAGTCTGTTGACCAGTAAAGTGTTTTTTGTATTAAGAACACTTCATTTGCTATGACGCTATTAGATAGTTTGATATAAATATGTTGTGTTTGATGAACACATCGCCTACCATGTTTATTTAGTTGGTTTAATTTATATACAGAAATTGCATGGTGGAAATATGTCCTGCTACATCATTGCCTCAACAATTTGGTATATATGCATATTATATTGGGAATCATAGTCTGATATATATATGTATATATTGTTTAAGTAATTTAATACATAGGTATATTTTGGAAATGAATATATTTGATATATATGCCATGAGAAATTTTCAAATTATAACAAAAATGTTGATCCTGCAGGAAGACCGAGTACATTTCATTGGCGGACGAATGACTGAGTACATTTCACTGGCGGACCGAGCTTAAGTGGTGACCATGTAGCAAGGCTTCTATGTCTTTTGAGTTCAGACCGCATCAAGCTCTGTAATATCTGAAACTTATTGTTTGTAATGCACGAAATGTTGTCTAAAACTTATTATTTGTAATACTGAATATTTGAGTATTTAATAAGTTAGTTTGCAAATAACTGTAATATCTAATTTGCTTATGGAGTATTGCTATGTTTAGCGTATTGTTCTTTTCAGTTGCAGAGGATGTATATTTTTTTTAAAACCCAAATGTCAATCATAACGGTGCATAACAGTTGTAGTTGATATTATTACAACGGTGCATAACTGTTGTAATAAAGTTTATTACAACAGTGTAAAAAAGTTGTAAAATATACATATTACAACGGTGTTGCAACAGTGCAAAAAAGTTGTAAAAGATTTTAGTCTATTACAACTTCTTCATACACGACGGTTAGCCCACCGTTGTAAAATGTATATTACAATGGTGTTCCACCGTTGTAATAGGGTCATTTTGTTGTAGTGAAACTAACTTAATTCGCTTAAGAAAATATTTAAAGCGGGTTAAACGACTTGTTACAATAAAATTTACTTATATTATAAATTACTTTAATTTGATTAAACAACAACTAAATAATAAATTATAATGACTAATGAGCATAAACTTGCCGCGCACAGCTAACCAACAATAAATAATAATTATTTCCTAACAAAATATTCATATCTTACATATTATATTTATAAAATTATTCTTTTATCTATAAAATAAAGTCTTGGGTAAAATTATTTTATTTAACCATTTCAAAAACAGTACGTGCTGATTTGCCTTATCTAAAAATTTAGAAATCCCTACAGATTCCATGACATCCCGTGTGCAGACCAAAATTCATAAATACTAAACAGAACAAATTAATATAATATAAAATAATTTTATAAAACTAACAAATACGCACTCTCGTATATATAAACAAACACACTCACTCACTCACTATTGTCGGTCCTAGAAGTCTTGGTACCTAAAGCCAAATTCAGAACTAAGGCCCTTATACTAATATTGTTATTTTTAGTTAAATTATCTAAATAATGAGAGGGGAAACAAAAAAAATGTAAACTTACGGTTGTTAATATCCATTCCATATTATTCATCTAGATTTTTTTTTTTTGAAAATTGATATGATTTTACTATCCTAAAATAACAGTACATAGCCAAATTAGCATACTAACCTGCCGGAACTAAAGAAAACAAACATAAACTGCTAAGAATTTAATTCATAATTGTAGATCAGCTGAACCCCACGATAGTAAAATTTTCCATTTTCCAGATTTGGTCATGTGCAGATTAACCTACATTCTCTTAGAATTAATCCAACATTAATTGCTTCTTTTGTACATTTTCATAACTGATTTCATTAATCAATAGCAGAGAGTACTATCATAGATACACATATCGCTTTTTATCAGAAGAAACATTTTAGTTAAAATCTACTAGATCAGTACTACTTAATTACCAAACCACATGTTACCAAATAACAATGAATTTAGTAGGAAAAATGTAGTTGTTCAAACAGATCAATTTATGGGTTGAACAGTTGCTTATTTCCACATATAAGAACCCAATCAACCTAATACGTTTTTCCCAAGCCTGCTTCACAAATTTATAATTTGGTACACATGACTTTGGTAGGCAAATATAGAAATTGAATATATCGGTATAACCAAATTCCATCTTCAATTGAACAACGTATAATGTAATTAAAATGTATCGGCTATTCAACAGAATAATTCCCAAAAGCTAAGAATTTAAAATCGAAAGTCGTACCCATTACAAATCAAACACGAAGTCGTACAATTTTCAAATCCAGTATTCCTAGGATCGATTTGAGAAAATGGAAAATATTTCTGCTTTGAGATGTTGGAAATTGACTTCAAATTCGCCAAAACACCAAGTTTCCAGAAGTTTTGATCCTTTTCAGATCGAACAAAACGTTAGATTCCAGATTTCAAAACAGGATTGCGAAATTCAAAATAACAAATTAAATACCTTAAATAATCTCACTTTTAAGTAAACAAGCAGGAGTTAATTAATGTGGCGAACACAAACACAAGTAGTAGAACAATTAAAGATGTCGACATCTAATTGTGCCCTAGTTGTGTTGAAGGATGTTGGAGCAAAGCCTGAAGGTACCTATTGTTGTTGTAGTTGAGAAGACCAGACTGTCAATCAGAGTCATCACTATCCTTGAATCATCGTCCAACTTAGAGTAGTTATTTTCTCTGGATGGAGGTCCTGATTTTTTTTCGTGGATTGATTGAGAAATTTAATTTTTTTTATGTGTGATTGCTGAAGATGGTGCCCTAAATTTTCTGAGGCCCAAAGCCATCGCTTTGGCTGCTTTATCCAAAGATCGGCACTGTCATTTACTCACCCACTGTAACTCATAAAAGAGCATTCCATTATCCTATCTCTTAATGGGTTAACCCAACAAGCTTAATTTGGTAATCTTTCAACCAAAGCTCTGATACTAATAGTAATGACCCGCAAATACTAATAGGAATGACCCGCAATTTAAACCATTTGGATTGACAGTAAACCACACATATCTAACACAGACTATTCAAAAAGGAGAATTGTTAATGGAATTTAATTACATGAACAAAAGAGATGAGAAGAAATAAAATATGTAATCACACAACGAAAGGATAAAATATAATAATCACATATCTAAATCACAAAATTGGTTACAATGTACACTCACAATATCAGAGTTAAAAAATAACAAACACACCAAGTAATGCAACTGAATAGTAGTAGCAAATACAAACTATCTATCTTCATCATTACCTTTAGAGTAGTGTCTTCGATTGAACTAAAACAATTTAGGTTGACTCGAACATAATAAAAAGCAATACACTTGAGTAAAAACTAAAATTTCTCATGTAAGACAAATCTAAAGCATGCAAAATGGGAACAAGTAAGTTAAGATATGTTATAGGATATTTATTCTTCTAAGGATCCGTTAAACTTTATATATATATATATGTAATGTTGATCAGAAAAGTATAATATTGAAAATAACGTTAAGGCGTCACCCATATTCTCCTTGACACATTTTATATGCATGCAGCCTAGGTAGGTATCACTGTGGACTGGTAGCTATCACAGCTTCTCCTATAGGTACATTACAAATCAAAATCGTAGTGGTCTAGTATAGGGATAAAATATGACAAGGCACAGAGGCCAATGCCTAAGGTAGGATCCTACTAGTTTACTTTTTCTGGCTGACCGTAACTCTTGATGGTCGACCTCGAATAATACTCCAAATCAAATTACAATGCACCAATCAAATCACAAGTCAAGTGAGAAATACGAAGGGCTAGAGGTATCTAACCTCAATGGGCCGACGTAGGCTCATGATTTTTTATTCTACTAACTGCATAGTATAACAAAGCTAAGGACACGTTGAGAGTTAAAATCACAGATTTTTTATTCTACTAACTGCATAGTTTGGATTTGGTAAATGTTATAGAGGAATTTTATTTATGAAAACAATGTACTAAAACCGAAAATTCCCATTAAATGAGATGTTAATTCTTAAATTAAAGTTTAATTATCTATTATCTATCTTTTACTCAATCTTAATAACAGGAACATTGACATGCTGAGGTGACTATCCCATTATAATCTATTTCAAATCAGTAACTTTTATTTGCATCCACATTTTTACTCAACTAATATCTCCTACTATTTCGGACTTTTTAACTATTTCGTCTGGATAAATATTATTCGGTGCATCTACTCTTATAATTCTTTCTTCTATTCTTCAAGATGGTTATAAAATTCATAGATTCCAACAAAACTTAATTTAATTCAAGTGACTGCTATAGCACTATCATCTCTTTCATTCACTTCAAAGGCCACAGTTCTCCAATGCTATCAATCACCTTTGCTGGATAGTCATTTTACTCCTCATCACTAGTTCATTATACTATATCCAACTTTATCATATTATTTTACCATCCGATCAATCCTAGCCCTTATACATTCTATAATTTTAAAGCACAAGACCCAGATATGTGCAATGCCTTTGACTGATACTTGTTTACTGATATGTACATGATAGAAATATTATTCATTTCGTTGAATAATGTAAGCTTCTTATTAATTGTTTATGTCATGTTACGAATAAAGAGCTAGAGAGAGCTCAAAATATAAATTATGGGTTTCTCAATTCTCTAAGGACCAAGCTTACACCCAGTTTAGAAGAGCTAAGAACATAAATTGCCAAAAAATGGACAATAAACCATTTGAAGTGGTTATGTGGAAAAATTTGTACAACCCAAGCATGTTGGCAATCATGTATAAATAACATGCAACTGAAAACTGCTGAGAAAAACGAATGAACATTTTTTAAACAACCAGTATCATGTTGAAAGCTTGAGATTATGGAAGTAATATTTCTATTTATATTGCATTAACCCAAAACTCTCACCCAAAAAGGAAAATAGTGCATCAATCAAAGCAATAGTGAGCACGGGATAAAAAGGAAAAGAGTGCATCAGTCAAAGCAATAGTGAGCATGGAATAAAAAAATATGATCAACATGAACTGTCTGACTTTGGTAGCTTAAATAAGAGTAAAACCCACTCAAGGAAAAAAAATCAAATCTTAATGAAACATGATTACCCTTAACGTACAGATAATGCAGAATTAAAAAATATGTTCTTTTGCTAAAGAAATGTAATACGCTATCATTTTTTGAATTTTCAACATCTCAAAACGTCCCTAGGTGCAAAATTTATTTTGAGCAACATTGTTCTACTTTTTTATCCTATTGTGAAATATTTCTTTTTCAAATCTTGCACTTATAAATGCCTACGTTTTTCCCTTAAAAGTCAAAATAAAAAGTGGTAAACAAACATATTTATTAGTTAATCTGCTATGGATTAACTTACAAAAAAGAAATTGGTAGATCAACTTAATTGTGGATTAAGGGCATCTCCAATACACATGTTATTTTGATGTAAACCAAATAATACATAAATAATTCACAACTTCATTCAGTTTTTAGTCTCCAATGATGATGTTAATGGAATGCCAATATGATGTGATAAATTTTTTGTTAGACATTGAGAAATGAAATGTCTAGTTTTAGACATTGTGAAATGAAATGTCTAGTTATAGACATTCTATTCCACAAAGTTAAATGTTATTAACCACTTGTTTTTTGACATATACACTATTTTTAACATTTAAACATGTTTGCATTGTTGGAAATGAATAAGTGGGTTTGGCAAATTCATTTAGTCCTACATCGGGGAAACCAAACACATTTTCCACAACTTATACTAAGGCTTGATATGTTATTACAAAAGAAAGAGAAGATGGAAAAGAGAGGCAATGGCATATGGCATGATAAGCATTCATGTTAATATCTAAAGGTCAAAGATAAGGGCCTTGGGGCTCTTAGGGTCTGGTGATCGATTGGGCCTCCCGACGAGCTGCGCTGCGAAAAACGTCATATTTTTGAATTCGGCCCCGTAAATGCCAACAGAAATGTATGTTGGTAAAGGATCGCAACCTTTCGAAACAGTCATGGTCATTGCAATTCAAATGGAAGCACCCTTTCACGAATAGATACCTCTTCCAGCTTGTATAAAGGCATGCGAAAATCAAATAGAAATACTATTTTATTTTTTATTTCTCTCCTCTTTATCGTCTTCATCCCTGCTCTGTTCTGCAAAATAAAACACACCTTGCGTTCGTTGTCGATCTAGGATTGTAGCGCAACATCGTAGACAGGAACCGCTTCATCCTTGGGAAACGATTGCTCAATCAAATCTTCCACCGTCGTAGAGGTAACAATTTCATTTCAAGGAAACAGCATTCGCCGGACTCGGTCATTAATCGGTAATCTTACTTTTGTTTTCCTGATTTCTTACTTAATCAGTACTGTTTCTTTTCGAATCCCTTGCAAAACTATTATTGATCATTGTTGTTCCAAATTGCAATATCATTGAATCAATATTGCTAATGCTTATCAGTGTTATTGTTCATAGAAACGGTTTTCTTCCATTTCTGTAGATTGGTTTGTAACAATCTTGAAACAAAATTGGTTGTTGGTTGTTGCTTCTATTTGCAGACGATGATGTCGCAAAATAGCAACAGCAAGTCCGTGCCGACACAGACTATGCCACCGGCTCTACCTCTGGTTCCACCAAATGTTCCATATTCACATGGCGAGAGACCAGAGAAGTTTAATGGCCAGCATTTCAAACGCTGGCAACAAAAATGCTTTTCTACCTAATAACCTTGGGGATGGCAAAATACCTTTCGGAGGATCCCCCATTTGTTGAAGAACTGAAGCCTGACACCACCAAAGTCAACGCTCTTACTGCATGGAAAAATTTGGACTTCATCTGTAAGAATTACATTCTCAATGGTTTAGATAATAGTTTATATAATGTATATTGTACCGTTGAGATTGCAAAGGTGCTCTGGTTATCTCTTGAAAAGAAGTACAAGACTGAAGATGCCGGAATGAAGAAATTTATCATTGGGAAGATTCTTGACTTCAAAATGGTCGATTCCAAAATAGTCGTTAGTACATTCAAGAACTCCAAGTAATCATTCATGAAATTTATGATGAAAAGATAGAGTTAATGAGCCATTCCAAGTGGTTGCCGCTATGAAAAAGATTCCTATGTCATGGAAGGATTTCAAAAACTATATGAAGTATAAGCGCAAGGAAATGACCACGGAGGATCTGGTTGTTCGTCTACGAATCGAAGAAGACAACATAAAATCAGAGAATAAGGCTATCAGTTCGTTACAGGCAAAGGCTAATGTGGTTAAGGATGAAAAGACAAACAAAAGAAAGCGAGAGTAGAATCCTAAGACAAAGAAACAAAAGAAGTTTCAAGGATCTTGCCAAAACTGTGGAAAGAAAGGCCACAAAGCAGCCATGTGCCGTGCCCCCAAAAAGAAGAAACCAAAAGCAAATATGGCAGAAAATTCAGATGATGTTACAGATATGGATATGTGTGCGGTTGTTTCTGAATGCAACCTTCACTAGTACAAAACAGACCAATTGCTTCGGTTGTTTACCCCCCTATTGCATCGGTTCAACAACCGATGCAATTGCAGATGATGCAAGAAACTGTTTTCTGTCGCATCGGTTGTAAAACCGACGCAAAATCAATTACTTGCATCGAATGTTTGAAATCAACCGATGCAAGATATGACTTTTTTTGCACTAGTTTTCAGTAATAAACGATGCAAAAATCGTTCTTTTGATTAGTAAAATCTTAAATTTTGCATCGGTTGTTTAAAAATTCGATGCAAAAAAATTACAATTTTGCATCGAATTTTATTTATAGCCGATGCTAAAAAAAGTATAATTTTTTTTTTTTTTTGGCATCTGCTAATCTAAAAACCAATGCAACATGTTTGTCTTTTCCAGAAACCTTCTTCCCTACCTAAATCACCAAAATTCTTAAATACACACACACACACACACACACACACATATATATATATATATATAATAGCAGACAAGCTGATAATTGCATAATCATTTAAAATATAACTAAATGACATACAAATTGAACATATATAACGGTAAAACATATATTTCAAATATAATGTTTTCGTGATCCATACAAAATAGTATTATGATTCGGATCTTAAGTACAATCATTAAGATGTAATATAGTTCACATTGTTAGATACACAAATATAATTACGTAGTACTCATTACTTAATAAATGTGTAACCCATAGATGTCATCCTTTTAAGCGATAACTTCAATCCAAAACAAGAACCTGAATGATGGTGTGCTGCAGCAGCTTCTACTACTGCTTCCTCATAGAATGCTTGTTATACAAAACAAATTGGTATAAAATAAGATCATTTTCTTTTAATAAAAAAATCCCAGAATGAAGTTTTTAACCTCTTCGGTTGATGCTTTATCAATGGTTGTTCTTGCATACACATCCTTAACTATATATTGTGCACCTACTCTCAAAAGTTCTTCAACTTTTGGTAGGTCGCCTTCTAATGCTGCTAATAGTAGGAAAATATCTACTGGATGAATGTTTTGATTCAAAAGCACTCCCATTTTATCGTATGTGACTTCAACTATTCGCATTCCCATATAGTTGAAGTACTGCATTATAACTAAGTTTATCATATCATACACAAAATAACCAGATATATGGGGTAAAATAGTAAATGATGGAAAAAAGGAACCTTCTCAACGTCATCCCTGTCAAAGTTACTCCATTTCTAGCTACCGTAAATTCCGGTGCCTTCCGTGTCGACTCCTTTGTTACTGAACGTGAACCAGCAGTCCAACACCTACTTCCCGTGCACCTATAACCAAATTTTATTCATAAAAACAATGCAAAGCAGATAATCAGCTTCAAGATGGAGGTGGCGTTTTGTTAATCAATTGATCTGCTTACCATTTTGGCCTAGAAGTCGCATGTTCTCGGTTTTCTCAACACTGTTTTCCAATTTCTCTTGTTTCCTCTCCTTTTATTTAACAAGGCAATTTAGATTTTATTGTTCAGCAATTAAATAATCCAATGAAATACATTTAGAACATGGGCAGTAATATAGTGTATTTCCTCTCATTTCCGTCAGGACATCCTTGATAATCACAATGTAAAATGGATAGCTGACAAATATAATTAGGATATTCCCCTTTTTCAGAATTAAATGATATGCTATGTTTATTTGCAACTTCCCTGGAGTGTTATGAAAAGATCCTAAAAGCATAAAAAAATATAAACCTAGATGATTCATTTTTAGAGGCATGGATGTTGTTACTATAAGCATACAACAGTCAGGATTGATATATGTAGATATCATACTCATGGCACAGTTGAAACCCGTCAGCGAAATGATAGAAAGAAATAGCATAAAGGACTAACCTTTTCCTCATTTGTAGGTCGTTCTGACCCTTTCTTAGGCTCTGCAACTTTTCATAATTAGAATAACCTTAAAATATGAAAAACAATTATTCAATAAATTTCAATGTACATAAATCAATAGTGCATTAGTGCACCTATGTGCTGACATTTTATGCAATAACAAAGCTTATAACATTCCCTTCCACTTGATCTTTGTTCCAGTAATGTCAAATGTTCCACTTGATATTTCCACTGACACGGTAACCTTGCATCTTGTATAGGATGCATTCAGTAACGAGAAGTAATAAATTCAAGAATTGATAAATAGCAGTTGTATTCCAGTTAAATTAAAGATTATAGATAGTTGGAAATCTTTTATGGATGAGGATTTTCATTTAAATGGCTTCTTAGTGCATGGTAATATCTTTTTCAGTTGGTAAATTTACAAGAATGCCCATCTAAGGATATACAAACTTGTCTTCTTCTTTCGACTTTGGAGATTCACGCACTACGACGATTAGCTACATATATCTGAGTCAGACATCGGAGGATTGCTTTTCAAATATTTGGCTACCGCCCTATGGTTTGCTTTTTCTCTTGGTTTTCGATTAGCAGAAACACCAATTCCACTTCCATGCTAAAGCAGATGTTTGTACCTGTAGTACTGCTTCTTTTGGTTGTTGTTCCCTCCTCCAAACGACATCATCGACGACGACCCCAGTACAACACTGGATGGGCTGGGAAGGAACTGCTTTTGCTGGTGATGGGAGTGGAGACGATGGTGAACGGGATGAGGAGGTGGGAGGAGGAAAGGGACGGAGACTTGATTTTGAGGGAAATGAAAATTCCAGTTTAAAGATGAAGTGGATTTGATTTTGAGCGATGGGTTTTTGTTAAAAAGACAGGATGAAGAAGATAGCAGGAAACGAAAAGTTAAGCGGGAAATGAAAAGTTATTTTGGAGGGAACGTTCTTTTTTATCTACAAAGCAAAGCAGAAAAGTTAATTCTGAGGATAGTGGCATCATACAACGGACTACATGTTAATATATAGACCACAGTCAAATTGTGCATTGCAATTTTAGAACCATGACATCACACATTAAAATTCAAGCATATAACCCGTAGGATAGTGGTGTTTCATGCTTTTTTCTTTAAAGACAATAGAAAAACTGAGATTTTTGTTTCTTATCTCATTTAATTTAGCATCTTGGTTATCTATTCACAAGTATTAGGTCACTGATGTATTGGAGGCATTTTGCAAAATACTACTCAGTACGAAACGTGATTTTTATAAACTGTGGCAAGTGTGGTGGGTGAGAAGAAAGTACAAGGAAGGAATAAGAATGGGAAAAAAATCAAGAAAGTGATATAAGAGAATATATAGACAGAACTATGAAACATTAAACTTATTTAAAACATTAAAATCATCGATTGTTCCACTGATTGTTGAAACAAACCAGAGATATAAAATCAGTGTGAACACAATCATTTGCAAATTGTACACGAAGTCTCATTTCTAAATGGAAAAGTTCATCTATGGTGTCTTCTTTCGGTTCAGCTAATCGTTGCTAAAAAAATAACCAAACACCATTTTTTCATTCCCCAACTTAGATCATTTCATAAAGCATACCAAATTATGTTTTGTTACACATCCACCCAACCTAAACTTAGAACACCGCTGATTTAGCTTCGCAAAACTCCTTACATACGTGAAAAAGCATACGAGGATGAAAAACAAAATACTATAACTTGCATCCAATTGAACATTAGAAAGGATAAGGGAGAAATTATCCACGAATGCAATTATCTGAGAAACGCCAACTTTAGATTTTGGTTCTTACGAATTATTATTATTATTACTATTATTATTATTATTATTTTCACAGCATCAGAATTTTTAAAGACTCTCTCAACAATAATATGAATACATGACAGTGATCATTGATGCTTTCCTTATGACAACGAAAATATAGCATTGACGCTTTCTCTTATATTCCATAAGTGATTAATTATATTTATTTGAGTTTATTAATATAGAGTTATTAATTATGTTTTTTAACTATTAAATACAATTAATAAATATTAGATATGACATAGTAACTAATAATAATTAACAATAACAAATAATTATATATAAATGGTTAAATCTTATAAATTTTCAGATTTTCTAAAAGTTCTAATTCTATTTTACATTGTAATTCGACGAAATTTTAAAATTTTGTTTTTAATTTTTATGAATTATTCTAAATTTATTACATAAACTTTGAACTTTATTAAAATATTACATTATACTATTAATTATTCAATAGTAATTATTAATTTTATGTTTTTAGTTATTGTTGGATATTACTTATTAATTATATTTAATCATTATTTCTTTAATATTAATCATTTAACATGTTACTAATTATTAATTACTAACTAGATTTATTAATTATTAATTATATTTATTCATTACTAAGTTCAATTAATAAATATTAATTTATAAATTATAAATTATAAATTATAAATTATAAATTATTAAATATAAAAGCTATTATTGATTATAAATAATAATTATTAATTATAAGTTATTTGTTAATAATCATTGGTCATATATTATAAATAATTACTTATCTAATTGTTCATATAATAATTAAATTTTTAAACAATCATTATCAAATAATTAATATTTAAAATAAGTTATTAAATATTAGATATAACCTTATAAATACTAAATTTTATTCTTAATTATTAAATATTAGTCTAGATTATTACATAATTATTAAAAGAAAATTTTAACTTTTTATTTAACATTAATTTTTTAAATAGTCACTATTATTAAAAATTAACTATTAAATACGAAATATCACTTTATACGTATATTAAATATTATTTTTAATTATTATATAATTGTTAAAATTACTTATTTAATAAAAATGATTAATTTGTAATTAGTAGAAACTAAATATTAAGTATTACTTCTTTAAAATTAAATAGTACTTTTTAATACTTCTTTATAACTAAATATTAAGTATTACTTCTTTACTTATTCATTATTTATTACATACTTACTTTCAAGTTATTAATTATTAATTATATTTATTAACTATTAGTTATTATTTATTTATTAGTAATATTCAAATAGTCATTTTCAATTATTAATAATTTAAATTTAATTATTATACTAAATTTCACTTCATAAATATTAAACTTCATTATTAATTATCAAACATTAGTCTTGATTTGTAAATAATTAATAATAAATAAGTATTACTTATTGGTAATTGTTAGTTAATATATTAATGATTAATTAATTATTATTGTTTATTATTATCAATTATTAATTTTATTTATTAAATTTAATTAATAAAATTTAACTATAATTTACTAATTAAATAATTAATTAAAAAAATTAATAAATATTGAAAATAATTATTGATTATTTATAATAATGAGTAATTAAACATTATTTATAATAATATTAAAAATTTAACTACTAACATTGCTAATTTATTATTAATTAATAATTATTTAATATTAATTATCGATTTTGATTAATTTTTAAGTGTAATTATTAAATTGTAATTTTAATTTACTAATTATTAATATGTAAAAATAATTATCAATATTTATATTAATTAATTAGTGGTTATAAAGTATTTATTGATTCTCATTTATTATAATAAATTATAAATACTAACATATGTAAGTTATCGTTTATAATTATTGATATGTGCATTTTTATTGATTTACAGTTGCTTCGATGCATTTGCTTCGGCTCCTAAGAAATCGATGCAAATAAGAATATTTGCTTCCTCGTAGTTACTTCGGTTCTTATGGAGCCGATGCAATTAACATTGTTTTCTTCGGTTGTAAGTAGGGCTGCACACAACCCATATCCAACCCGACCCAACCCACCAACCCGACCCAACCCACATAAACCCAACCCAACCCATCCTAGTTCGGGTCGGATATGGGTTACAATTTGTAACCCATACTATATACGGATCGGGTCTGATATTTAGTTCAACCCAACCTTATTTTAACCCAACCCAACCCTATATTAAAAAACTAATTTAATATCAATCCACTTAAAATTAGAATAATATAATCCTAGAATAATGTTTATCTATTCTATAGTAAATATACAAAAAACATATATAATGTCAATCCAAACTAGATAGAATTTGGCAAATATATTTTAAAGAGCATTTTAATGTATCTTAAAATTAAATACCTTGTTCTACTATGTAGTAAAATAATTTCATACGATGTGTTTTACAATAATATTTTAATAATATATCTTATAATGAATCAGTTATTTTAAATGAATCATGCTAGCAAAAATATGATATATTATGCTGAATTTTTTAATATTATTTTTACAAAAATTCTTTCATGTTCTCATTTTTTTTATAATAAAACAACCCAACCCAACCCTACTAAACCCAACCCAACCCATACTTCAACCCAACCCATATCCAACCTCATATAGGGTCGGATACGGGTTAAACTACCTTAAACCCATACCTAAACGGGTCGGATGTAGTATTTGGTCCAACCTGACCCAACCCATACTTTGTGCAGCCCCAGTTGTAAGAACAACCGAAGCAAATTTGCATAAATTGCTTCGCCTCATTTGCATCGGTTGTAAATACAACCAATGCAATTGGCACTATATGCTTCGGTTGTGACTACAATCGAAGCAAATGCATTGAAACAACTGGAAGTCAAATCATTTGCTTCAATGCAATTGCCTCGGTTGTATTAACAACTGAAGCATATAGTGTCAATTGCTTCGGTTGTATTAACAACCGATGCAAATGAGGCGAAGTAACAAGCCTCTTTTGTACTAGTGCTTGTTGGCAACCATAAGGAGTGGTTTCTAGACACAGGAGTCACTCGTCATATATGTGCTAACAAGTGGATGTTTACAACCTACAAACCTGCCACTGATCACGAGCAACTCATCTTCTTCAAAGGTGGAAGGCGAGGGAAAGATTGTACTGAAGTTGACTTCTGCAAAGGAACTAAAACCGAATGACATTCTCCACTGTTCAGAAATCCGCAAGAACCTGATTTCAGGATCGTTGCTCAGCAAGCATGGTTTCAAATTAACATTTGTTGCTGATAAGTTGGTAATATCAAAGAATGGAGTGTATGTTGGAAGAGGATATGTGAGTGATGGTTTATTTAAAGCAAATGTAATCACTGTTGTACCAAGCAATGATATAAATAAAAGTGAATCTTCTACTTATATTGTTGATTCTTCTAACATATGACATTCTAGATTAGGGCATGTAAATTTTGTTATACTGCGAAAATTGATTAATCTAGAATTTATACCAAAATGCAATATAGATTCCAACTATAAATGTCAAGTTTGTGTAGAAGCAAAACTGACAAGAACCTCGTTTCATCACATTGAACGAAAGGCTGAACCTATAGAATTAATACATACTGATGTATGCGATTTGAAAATGTGTCAAACTAGCAGTGGAAAGAGGTACTTTATCACATTCATTTATGATTGAACCAGATATTGTTACATATATCTCCCTAGAAGTAAGGATGAAGCAATCGACATGTTTAAACAGTATAAGGCAGAAGTTGAGAATCAACTCAACAAGAAAATAAAATTTTTAAGAAGTGGTAGAGGAGGAGAATACGAGTCTCCATTTGAGGAATTCTGTATTGAGCATAGAATTATTCATCAAACTACAGCCCCATATTCACTTCAATCCAACGGTATAGCCGAATGAAAAAATAGAACTCTTAAAGAAACGATGAATGCCTTACTAATTAGCTCTGGCTTACCAGATAACTTTTGGGGAGAAGCTATTCTTTCGACAAATCATATTTTGAATAAAATATCACGAAAGAAAACATTTAGATCTCCACATGAACTTTGGAAAAACAGTCCACCATCCTACAAATACTTGAAAGTGTGGGGGTGTCATGCCAAAGTAGAAATACCAAAACCTCAAAAGGTCAAAATTGGACCAAAGACTATAGATTGCATATTCATTGGATATGCTCATAATAGTAGTGCATATCGATTTTTGGTGTACAAATTTGAGATTAATGACATCCATGAAAACACCATTATCGAGTCATGAAGTGCTAGATTCTTTGAACACATTTGTCCTCTAAAATCCTTTATTGAAACTATTGTTCAAAAGAGATCAAGAGATACAGATACTCTTGAGAAAAATGTTAATCAAAACTCTAATGAGAGAAATGATGAAACAGAGGTAGAGGAACCCAGAAGGAGCAAACGTCAAAGGACTTCTAAAACCTTTGGACCCGATTTCTATGCATATATGATAGAAAATGAACCTCTTACGTACTTACCAACAAGCAATGTCATCTCCTGAGGCTCCATACCGGAAGGATGCTATCAACAGTGAAATAGAATCCATTTTACAAAATTATACATGGGAACCAGTGGATCTACCCAAAGGATCAAAACCACTAAGATATAAATGGATATTTAAGAAAAAACTGAAAGATGATGGCTCAAAAGACAAGTATAAAGAAAGACTTGTAATAAAAGGATTTAGACAGAAAGAAGATCTAGATTACTTTGATGCGTATTCACCAGTAACTAGAATAACATCGATTAGGATGCATATTGCAATCGCATCCATATTAAATTTGGAAATACACCAAATGGATGTGAAAACTGCGTTTTTGAATTGTGAACTAGAAGAGGATATATATATATATATATGCAGCAACCTGAAGGGTTGCCAAGCCCAGGAATTGAAAATAAGATGTGCAAGTTAGTAAAATCGCTTTATGGCCTTAAACAAGCACTGAAACAATGGCATGAGAAATTTGATGAGACTATGTTATCAAATGGATTCAAAATAAATGAATCAGATAAATGTGTCTATGTAAAATATACGGATATTGGATGTTAGCCTACTTTATAAACTAGGTTATACAAAGTCAAGAAGTCAGAAGATCAAGTAAACAGAAGACACTTTATTACACATCCGGTTCGGATCGGAGTTACAGAGGTAAGAACAGAAACATCACAAAGCTAAAAGATCAAACCGGATCGGATCAGGGGTAATCAAAGAGAAGCAAAGCGAGACAAAGTGAGGAAGGCAAGATTCAATCCGGATCGGATGGGATGATCCGATCCGAACCCCATGTTGTTAGCCTTTCCGATCCAAAACCCATGTTGTTAGCCTTTCTGATCTGAAGCCCATTCCGTTACCCTATCCGATCCGAACCCAGTTCACCCTACTACTCCGCACCATGATCTCATGAATATTCGGGGCAGTTACACCCACTTTCTACCCACGATAGCCACTCACCTGATGTGCTGGCAACACTAGAACTCATCCGATCCTGAAAGTCATGGAATGGAGGACACGTGCACCCGATCCGAACCGAATTCTGGAGAAGTTTCCATCTATAAATAGACCCCCAAGGGTCATTTGAAAGGATCTCAAATGATCTTTTGCCAGTCTAATAGTTCAAACATCCTTGAGAACCGAATTCCAGCACTCCAAACAATTCAAAATCATCCTTCAAAGTGAATTTTGAAATAATTGAATGAAAGTATATGAAACGTGAGTGAAATTGAATGAATATCTCATTGTATTTTCATCTACATCATCAAGCAAAGTGATTATAAAGTTGACGTAGGCTTTTTAATGCCGAACCACTATAAATCCTCTGTCTCTTTTCTATTTTCGATCTCATTTCGTTTTAGTTTTAGTCAATTTGGGTGTTAGAACCACTTTTTGGTCTAACATTTTGGTGCTTTCACTAAGAAACTTTTGAATTTTCTATTTTTCTGGATTATCGTTCTACTTTTTGGACCGTTGAGTTCAAAGAAGTTAATCCCCAATTTTCGACGCTTTTGAATACTTGTTGGTTGATTGTTGAAGAACTATGGCCAAAGGAAAAGGCAAGGAAGTTCAAACCGGTCGAGGGAACGAAGTTGGTGAAGATCAGCAAAACCCGGTCGTGACAAGGTCTCGTGGGCAGAGTACAGGAGCGGATCAGACAGGTTCAAGAAATCCGAACCGACCACATGGAGAGAGCTCTGATCCGAACCGAGTAGGAGATATTGAAGAAGTGCACTCCCCCAACCCGAACCGATCTGACCAGGTTATTCTACTCCGATCTGATCCGGCTCTAGGTGATGCTGGAACCTCTACTCGAGCCCCTTCAAATGCTCCGATTCCAGCCACCAGGACCAATGACCAGATCAATCCATTTGTGCCTGTCACCCAAGGAGATTTTTCGCGCCTTCTTGACATGCTTGAGAGCACTAGGGAGGCTATGAAAATCCACGAGCGCACCAATCTTATGATGCAAGAGAATATGGGAATCATGAGTAGGGAAATTGGCGAACTCCGCAGACAAAGAACTCCATCCCCAGTTCATCATACTGCAATGGATCAGTCTTCTTCTTCTGAGGAAGAACGGCCCAGTGAAAGAAGGCCGCTCGAACGACCTTAGAATTTGGAGCAAATGACTTTCGGATCTTTGGGATCCCGCGAGGACGCTGCTCGTGTACTAGGACCTAATGATCCAAGCTTGAGAGAGCCTATGCTATTACCAATGCCGGGATCCCATGTTTTGCCTAGAGACCCTAACCTCACCAATCCCACTCAGGGACAAATGCTTCAGCCCCTTCCTCCCGAGATCGACCGGAAGCTAGGGAGCAAAGCAGAGCAGAAGCCGCTAGAAGAAGGAGGGCGTCCCCTGATCAGGAGCCCAAAGGAAACCCGAACATCAGAGCCAGGGAGCCTGAACGGCCCTTGACCAATGCTGACGTATGGGCTATGGTACGTCAGATCATGTCTGAGAGTCGAAACTACACTAATGAATATTATGGCATTGAGCGAAGCCATACTCCCTTTACTGATGATATTCTTAACTTTCAGTTCCCTCGATGTTTTAATCTGCCGCAGATGGACAGATATAACGGGAGAACCGACCCGGGACAACATTTGATGCGATACGCATGGCTTATGAATGCTGCCGCTGCCCCTGACGCTGTGAAGTGTAAGGCTTTCCCGATTTACTTAGAAGACGTAGCATTACTATGGTTTACCCGACTTCCTCCTCGATCGATATCGAATTTCAAAGAATTGAGTGAACGTTTTATGAACCAATTCAGACTTCACGCCCGAAAGTCTAAAAATGTTATTGAATTATCGAGAATTAAGCAAGCGCCGGGTGAGTCTTTGAAATCGTATCTTGACCGTTTCAATTTAGCTGTAACAGAAGTCAGCGACCCGCATGAGCCTACCATCTTGATGGCCTTAATGGAAGGAGTTGATCCTAATTCAGAGTTTGGAGATTACCTTTTTGGAAAGCCGCCTCCCACAAGAGAGTTGTTTTATGAGAAGGCCAACATTCATTTAAGACGGGAGGAAGCAAGGGCAAACAGAAAGAGGAAGTCTGGAGTGACCTTAAAAGAAGATGTCCAGAGTAATGTTGCCTTAAAGCAGTCTGGAGAAAGTTCTGGAAAAGTCGAAGTGAATGTGGGAAACAAGAATGGAAGTAATAATAATGGAAACGGGGGCAACAACAACCGTAATGCGAATGGTAACAGGAGAAACAGGAACCGAGGAAGTAATTCTGACAAAAGACCCCGGTTCCAGACCTTTGAGAATTATTCACCGCTGAATGACACTTTGGAAAACATTTATTTGGATACGTGCAATGTTTTGCAATACAAAAGACCGCCGCCACGAGATTCAACAGAGAAAGAAATCACAACCGGAAAATTTTGTATATTTCATGGAACTCATGGGCATTCAACGAACGAATGTCGACACTTGAGAGATGTAGTTGAGAAGTTGTTGCGTGAGGGAAAATTGGATGAGTATAAGGCTTCCCCAAGAGACGGGGGCAAGGAGAACATGCCCCAAACCAGAATCAGTCTGCTCCCAAGCCTACAGCACAACAGAAAGGCAAAGGAATTGTCATTAACACCATAGTAGGTGGACTCCACCCAGGTATCCACAGTTTCAGAGCAATGGACCCATACGTTAATGCAGTTAAGCACATAGATGTGGATGAGTGCGATGATTTGGAAGATATCACCCCTGTGAAACAGCAGAAGACAATGTTCGGTGACGTAGTGTTCCGTAGCAGAGACGATGCCGGAATCCAGTCACCTACCGAAGATCCGTTGGTCATTACAACTACCATTGGACCGGCATTAGTTCATAAGGTACTGGTGGACAATGGAAGCTCTGTCAACATTTTGTTTAAGAAGTCATTTGATCAGATGAAACTTGAGTCTGGAGATTTGAAGCCCTGTGAAGGATGGATTCGAGGCTTCAATGGGGCATCGACAGCTCCAATGGGGTATATAGAATTGCCCATGACATTGGGGCAAGGGGATCGTCGAAGAGTACGAATGCTTCAGTTCGTAGTGCTGGACGTAGACTTGCCCTACAACACATATTTAGGAAGGCCTGCCCTTGCAGAGTTCAGGGCTTGTATCGCGCCATGGTGTTTATTGCTAAAGTTCCCGACTGAAGCCGGAACAGGAGTAATGAGAGGAGATCAAGTCTCCGGACGAGGTTGCTATATTGCCGAATTAAAGATGTTGATGAAGGGACTCAACATCGAGACTAAAGGTGCCTCACCCCCTCCAAAGGAGGGTTCAGCGTAGCAATTAAAGGGATCGACCCCGAAGGAGTTGCCCAAGGGAATGCCCGAAGACCTGGATCCCAGAGAAGATGAGGAACCTGAGGATAGGAAGGCAACTCCTAACGAAACGATAGTGGATATACCCATTGACGAAGCTGATCCAGCAAAAGTTTTGAAGATTGGATCCCAGTTGGATCCGCACCGAGCCAAAGAATTGACTGACTTTCTAAAGGCAAACCTGGACGTGTTTTCCTAGACCCACGCCGACATGTGTGGGATATCACCATCCATCATGAGTCATTCGCTGAGTATAAACCCAAAACACCCGCCTGTAAAGCAAAAGAGACGTGTGCTTGGCCCAAAGAGGTCGGCAGCTCTAAAGGAAGAAGTGGAGAAGCTGAAAGAGAATGGATTTATTAGAGATTTGACATATCCTGACCAGATATCGAATCTTGTGTTGGTAAAGAAGTCAAACGGAAAGTGGTGGACATGCATTGATTTTTCAGACTTGAACAAAGCCTGCCCGAAAGATAGCTTCCCACTCCCCAGAATAGACCAGCTTATAGATTCGACGGCGGGACATGAACTTCTTTCTTTCATGGACGCATATTCCGGGTACAACCAGATTCCCATGCATGTGCCCGATCAAGAGCACACGAGCTTCATTACGAATTTGGGATTGTATTGCTATGTGGTCATGCCGTTCGGATTGAAAAATGCTGGAGCTACCTACCAACGCTTGGTGAACAGGATGTTTTATAACCAAATAGGGAAGACTATGGAGGTTTATGTGGATGGTATGCCTGTCAAATCGAAACAGTCCTCCAGCCATACACAAGACTTGGCAGAGATGTTCGGTATTCTGCGAAAGTATCGGATGAAGTTAATTCCCTTGAAGTGCTCGTTTGGGGTGGCATCTGGAAAGTTTCTAGGTTTCATCGTGAGCTCTCGAGGGATTGAGATCAATCCCAGTCAAATAGTAGCGATAAGGAACATTGAGGAACCAAGAAGAATCAAAGACGTCCAAAGTCTTGCGGGGAAAGTGGCTGCGTTGAGTAGATTTGTCTCCAAAGCAACAGACAAATGCGTCTCATTCTTTGACGTGATAAAAAGGGGAAAGAAAATTTTCGAATGGACTCCGGACTGTGTTGAGGCCTTTCAAAATCTATTGGATTTACTAGAGAGACCATCGATTTTGTTGAAGCCAGTGGACCATGAAGAGCTGTTTGTTTATCTAGCAGTATCAGCTCACGCCGTTAGCACTGCCTTGGTCCGGGAAGAAGACAAGGTGCAGAGACCGGTATATTACGTAAGTAAGAAATTGGCAGCTGCAGAACGCAACTACCCAAGGATTGAGAAGCATGCTTACAGCCTTTTAAATGCCTCCCGAAAACTTCGCCACTATTTTCAAGCTCACCCAATAACCATATACACTGATCAGCCTCTGAGACAGGTGTTGCAAAGACCCGAAGCATCGGGGCGGTTGATCAAGTGGAATATTGAATTAAGTCAGTTTGATTTAAATTTTCAACCGTGGAGATCGATCAGGGAGCAAGCTCGGCTGACTTTATAGCAGAGTTCATAATTCCGGAGGAGGAGATGATCAACGACAAGGTGGTCAAGTTAGAGGAGGAATTAAAATTAGATCCATGGAAGTTATACACAAACGGAGCCAAAAACGACCGAAGGTCCGGAGCGGGGGTCATCTTAGTTACTCCTGAAGGACGATCGTTGTATTATGCACTACGACTAGAATTTTCAGCGACCAATAATGACTCTGAATATGAAGCCCTGATTGTCGGGCTGAAACTTGCTAAGGAATTCGGAATAAAGGCATTGGATATATTCTGCGACTCCAAAATAGTCGTCTGCCAAGTGCGAAAGGAGTTTGTGGCTCAGGGACCTCGACTTATTGCTTATCTCGGGAAAGTGGAGGAGCTGTTGCGCAATTTGGAACAATATAACATAATGCATATCCCAAGAGCTGAAAACCAGAAGGCAGACCGGCTAGCGAAGCTGGATAGTTCCGACATTTCGGAGGAAACCAAAATGGTTCCAGATGAGACATTGGAATCGCCTAGTTTTGAGTCAATGGAAATCGAATTAGCTTTCGAAGTAGAACCGGAGAGGGAGTCGTGGATGACCCCAATCAAGAATTTCCTTAGAAATGGGATACTCCCGTCAAAGAAGAGTGACAGGCGGGCCATAGTTTGCAAAGCCACTAGATACATCCTTCAAGATGATACTCTCTTTAGGCAAGGATTTTCTATGCCCCTGCTACGATGTATAGCACACGACGACATCAAGCGTGTACTAAGAGAAGTACACGAAGGTGATTGTGGAGATCATACGGGAGGTCAGACCTTAGCAAAAAAGGAATTGCGATATGGATATTTCTGGCCCACGATTAATAAAGATGCAGCTGATTATTCACGACGCTGCGACAAATGCCAGAGGTTCGCCAAGATCCCCAGAGCACCACCGACCCAGGTTAAGTCGATGGTGAGTCCGTGGGCTTTTTCCATGTGGGGAATTGACATCATCGGAGTTCTACCAATTGCAAAAGGAGGAGTAAAGTATGCAATAGTCACCGTGGACTATTTTACGAAGTGGGTGGAAGCTGAGCCCTTAACCAAAATCATAGCGAGAAAGGTGATAAGTTTCGTGGTTAGAAATATTATATGCCGATTTGGGATTCCAAGGACCATTATAACTGATAATGGAACCCAGTTCGATGGTGCCGAATTCAGAAATTTCTGCCAGAAATACAAGATCGACAAGCGGTATACTGCAGTCGCCCATCCACAGTCGAATGGGCAGGTAGAAGCAATAAACAAAGTCATAAATTCCATCCTCATGAAACGATTGGAACGTGCAAAAGCAAAATGGGTGGATGAATTGACCTTAGCTTTGTGGGCATATCGGACAACGTTTAAGACAGCTACTGGTCATACTCCTTTCTCTCTCATTTGGCTCAGAAGCAGTAATCCCGGTAGAGCTTGAAGTTCCCTCTCACAGGGTGACATATTATGACCCGATGACGAATCGGGCACTCCTCCTCGAGTCTCTTGATGAAATCAAAGAGAAAAGGGATGAGGCAGACTTGCGTGCGTCAAGACATCGACGTCAGATGGCACGCTATTATGACAAAAAAGTTCGTTTCAGGACCTTTGAACTAGGAGATTTGGTGCTAAAGCGAGTTTTTCCATCCCTTCCTCACCTCGGTCCAAAGTGGGAAAGACCCTTCGTCATCCAACGGAAACTTGAGACAGGAGCCTTCAAGTTAACGACCGTGGACGGCGAAGAAGTACCTAGGGCTTGGAATGCACAACACTTGATGCGATATTTGAATTAGGGATGTTGTATTTTCTGTTGTTTTCCTTATGAACTCTGTAAAAGGCACGACTTGCCTTAGAAAAGTCTGTTGATACGAACAAAGAACTATAAAGTGGATGTAGGCTACGACTTAGCCTAACCACTATAAAAATATCGTGTGCCATTTACTTTCCTGCATTATTTATACCTTCAACTACTATTCCATTATGATTGTGGAATATGAGATGTTAATTTAAAATCTGAAAAGTTGAAAATGGCTTATATGCAGGAGCAAACACAACGACTGTTTGTGCAATAAGACATAAAAGAATGGGAAGACGACATTCTTAACTCTAACTCTCAAGAATTGAGAGAGAGTATAAAGGACGGGAAGACGACGTCCTCTGCGGCGTGAAGGTGCACCCAGACAAGAGACCGCCTCAGCAATAACTCTAACCTGAATATAAGACAGGAGAGTATAAAAAATGCCAGAAAAGAACAGGCATCAATGACACAAGGAATGTGACCCCCGTCGGAGAATCGGGGACATTCAGACTTTTTGACTTAATCTTGAATAGTTTTTCAAGACTGACCGGGGGCATATATGTACACACATATTCCCCCCACTATGACTCCATTACACAACTATAGTAGGACATGCATTTGCATTGTTACATAAGTACTGAACTGACGACTAACAGACATTGCAGAAAATGAATTATTTGTATTTATTTTCAAATGCATGAATTTGTACAGGAAAACAGGCTAAAAGAAGATGCGAGGGCCACAATCGCTGCAACAATTGTGGACCAGTTAAATGCTAAAATAAAGCAAAGCACTTCATCACTTAGATTTTGAAGTGGACTTGGACTTCTTAGCGGCCTTCTGAGCATCCTTCGCCTCTTTTTCGGCATCAGTTAAGATGTGCCTTGGTTTTTTCTTCCCTGAGGCTGAAGTGCTGGAATCGGTCGACTTTTTCCCGGAAGGTGGAATGCTGGAATCAAGAGAAGACTTTTTAGCAAGTTCTTCTGTAATAGATCTAGTCGAAAGCTTAACAACTAACCTTGATCCATCATCCACTACAGCGAGAGGCTTAAGGCTTTCGGGGTCTAGGTCTTCAACTTTAAGCTGCATGCGTTTGTCTTGTTCGGCTTTCAGTGCAGCTAAAGTAATGTCATCGGCGCTTTTTGATTCCCCAACTATAGCCACCTTAGGGTCCTCCTCATGTCCCTCATCACCACCATCATCCTTTAAGGCGTCTATCATCTCGCCCTCATGAGGAGCATCAGCCTTACCCTTGTCTCTTTCATCCTTCTCCGCTAACTTTGTTTCGGCAGTGGTTCCTTGGGGTATGTCTGCCTTTTCGGCTGGTTCAGCACCTACGGAATGAGAAGTAATAGTTATCAACTCGGGAGAAAATAAAGGGCCCTTCATTGATTGTCCGACTATGCGATGGAAAGTGGAGATAGCTTTGACGAATTGGGGTGAAAAGGTAGAAATAACTTCCGATGATTTCTCAGCCGGAGTAGCTGCCGCCTCTGAAGCCGATTCAGGAATAGGAGATAAAAGAGATGTCTGAAGGATCGCCGGATTTTCGGGGTCGTATTCCTCTACTTCAGGAGTTTTAGCGGCAGTAGAAGAAGAGCCAACCTCCAAGACGTCCTTTTGTTTAGCCTTCCGCTTTTCCTCATTCATGGCGACAGCAATTAGGCGATGCCCTTCGGCTAAACTCGCCGGTTCGTCATCTCTTAAATACTTTTCCATAAGTTTGTCCTCGTCGATGGAATCTACCTTGAGTTCTTTTTTCTCCCATTCAACAATTTGGCTCCATACATGAACCAAGGTAGTCGGGTAATCATCGATCCAAGAGATATTCCGGTAGCGGATTATGTGTGCGAAAAATTCAATCAGTAATTCACCAAAGCCCTGCGCCTCATCCTGGGCCTCCGCCAGCTGTTTGTGAGATTCTTCGGCCGATTTGATGACGCTTTCGACATTATCCTCCGCTAGGTCAGCCCTTTTTTGACCTCCATCAACTTGGAAGCCAAGTCAACATTTTTCTTTTCCAATTCAACGTTCTTCTTCGAAAACTCGGCCTTTTCTCGCTCAATGTCAGCATAAGCGAGTTGCATTTTGGCAGCATCTGACCTGGCATCCTCCGCTTGCTTTTTCAGCTCCAAGCGCTCTTGAGTATGGTACTCGAGCAAGTCATGATAGCGTTTTTGTGAATCTTAAAATTGTTGCTTGAAGCTGGCTGCGTCCCGTTGAGCAACAGCAAGTTGGGCATGTGTATCCTCGAGGTCTTTTCCTAAATTTTTTAAGGCCCTTGCATCATCTTCTGCGGTCTTCTGCATCGAGTCAGTATTCGTGATTAAAGTACGGATAATTCTGGAAAGGTTGCGCGAATACTTGAACATCTCTGAATATTGTTTCTCGACCGCGTCTATTTTTGCTTTGGCCTCATTTGCCTACCTCGAAGAAATAGGCTCAAGAGCAGGTAAAAAAGTCAAGTTTTCAAAGTAGTGGTCAGGAAATTGCTCCTCCAGATACACCCGCTTAACTGCAGTTTCAGGTTCCAGCGGTGGAGGTGTAGGGAATGTCAGCTCAGTATCCCTATGTGTGGAAGGCTCAATGGCCTCTTCATCCCTTCTAGGCCGTTTAGCGGGAACCTTGCGCTTGCTTCGTGATTCGGTATCTTTTGGCGGGCTCCTCTCCCTACTGCGCTTTTCTTGAGAAGAAGTTGAGTCTTTTGATTGCGGCCTGTCATCTTCTCGACGACCTAGGTAGCCCTTATATCGCTCTGGATCTGACCGGACGGGAGAGCGAGAGCGCGAGGACCGCGAATGATAAGAATCATAGGGCCTTCTGTCCTCCCTACCGCGATCTTCGCGACGATCATACTCAACATCGTGAGGGGGTCTGGTCATGCTGCGACGTAGCTTCTTGATGTCATAGTAAGCACGAGACATTGTACCTGCACAGTAATGAAAGTGGAATTCATAATCAGTATCCTCATGAGACGTAAGTGATGTGAAGTGGGGTGCAATTGTGTTAAGTGCATCCTATGTGGTGTCCCCCCTCCGACAAACCAGAGTCTGGAGCTGATCCAGTACGAGAGGGCTCTTTGGCCTTAATAGGAGTGGCCTCCTCCGAAGATGTAAAAACTAAAGGATTTGTGCTAAAATCCTCAGAAGTGTAAATAGTGTCAGGAAGTGGAAGATCTCCCAAGCCCTGAAATGTGGGATCATCAACAGTAGGGGCATCTCTTTGGGAAGCACCTGTTTGCTGTTCTTTAGGAGATGGTGAATTCTCAGGAGAAACAACATCCCCAGGAGTGATGTATCCCTCTCGGTGCTTTTCGGGTAAATTAGCCAACTCATCGTCTTGAGTCGAACTTGGAGAAGGTGAAGTTTGAAGCGGCATGGCAGGACCTTTCGAGCTCTCGCCCATTTCTGGAATTACATTCATCGGAGGGATATACATATATGGACCTGGCCCGTGACCTATACTACGGGTAATGGATAGCAGCCTGTGGTGATGGAGATATTCGTCCTTGAGGACTTCATCGATAGTTAGAAACTTTTGATCACCATTAAGGAGCCGATGCATCCGATCAAAGAACACTTGACCCGATATCTGTTTTGGATTGTCAACTGCAAACAAAAAGAAAACGGATTAGTGTGGTGGCGTGGACGTTCAGAATTGAGGTTTAGAAAACCAGCGCCTCACTTGATTTTGTCCATCTCCTAGCACACCCCAGCTGTTGCCTTACATAAAACCATTCCAGCTTGGAGTCGTCGGCCTTGCTACTAAAGGGCGCTGAAATTATCTTTCTTTTTGGGACGGATTCGAAGAATAAAAGGAAGGAGTTTCTCGAGTCCGGTGCTTGAAGTTATAGAAGAAATGAACGTCATCAAAAGTGAGCTCTATGCCTAGGATCTCACAGTATGCTACATATAAGGTATGCAGGTAAGCATAAGAGTTGGGATGTAGCTGCATGGGGGCAATCCGCATCTGTCTTAAAAAGTCAACGACAAAGGGAGAAAATGGTGGAATAGCTCCGACCATGCACATCAATCGAGTGATTGCCATAAATCCCTCCGGAGGATTATGAGGACGGTCGGTTTTAGATGGCACCAGAGTACCTTTTTTATGTATCCCGCACTTCAAACATATTCGAAGGAGCCTATCATAGTCAATTGTCGATTCAACAGAATCTTGAGGTGATTCCAATATGACGGCAGATTCAAATTCGTCAGGAGCTCGGGTATCTCCAACCCCTCCTTCCTCTTCATAACCCAGAGAAACTTTACTGTCAGAAGATGTTCCGCTGCTATGCGCCCCCACTTCATAATCCGATCCCTCGTCACCCCATTCAGGGTCTGAGGAAGAAGATATGTCATCAAGAGTAACTTTGTCGGATGTCTCTGGGACCTCTTTCTTTTCTGCCTGTCTAGAAGAATGTCTTTTGGCCATGATCACTATACTATCGAAGAAGTAATAACAGAAGTTAGAGTAAATTAGCCCGTGTCCCCCTGTGCACATGTGCGAACTAAAGTGTGTACGGTGTGTGCAGAAGATGTAAAGTTAACACTTGAAAGTGTAATACAAAATCTGGACAAAGTAATGATGTTAAGAACAGTTCTTGATGTTCGTTTATGTTCGTGAGGCACTATCCTAACTGTCCATTAAGTTGAAGATTATGCTAAGAGTTAATTGGGCCAGTTAAACAAGTTCTTATGCATTAAGTTGGACGGCTCATCGGTTCGGTTCGGATGCATTCATTAGGATCGGATCGGGGGCACAACCTTGCCTTGGAAATCAAACAAACATTGAAGCCCAGGGATTAAAGTCAGATCGGTTCGTAAGTAGTCCCCTCGAACGGATCGGATCAAATTAAGTGACCATGCCCCTCTCCTCCCTTATTTCACTTTCCGATCCGATCCAATTGTGAGAGTACTATCCGACCCGATCCAGTTAGTTAAGCTATGTCTCCCTCTTCGACTTTTGCCCCGACCCGACTTGGCTTTCTGAGCCTTTTCTTCCTTTTCTTCTCCTCCATCTTCCACATCTCCTCGCCCGAATCGATTCCTTGTGCCCTCCGTCCTCCTCTTCCTCCTCAGTCACACCCAAACCCAATCCTGTTTTCAAAGCTCCAATTAAGAAGGGACGTATATCCTCTCCAACATCCCAGTGCCTAGATGTGGTGGCGAAGCCACCACGACGACGACAAGGGGGAGGAGGTCATGGTGTCAAGGTCAATTAAATACCATGCTCAAATCGCTCAACTTATCCACAAATTCGAATCGAGATCAACTAAAAACGAATTGACAGAAATTCTTTAACCCGCCTATGTAATCGATTCAAGAATTGAAAGAGGAGTTTTGAAGATTTTAGGGTTAGGGTTTTTTCTTGTCTTTTGAGAAAATCCTAGAAAGTGGCGGAGGTAAAAAGAGAGGAAGGAGGAAGTAGAGAAATAGTGAATATATACATGAACTTGGGGCGACTCTTTGTGTTCTCGCCGACGTGTCATCTTACTCCGTTCGGACCGGAGGCCGAACCCTTGGACATATGCTTGGCCCATTATTTCGACAATGGTGGATTTGAACGAGAACTCGTCCGAGCTGGAGCATAAGCCCATGAAACATTTGCAGCCCGTGAGTTTGAGAAATCACTAGTCGAAGAGCAGAGGCAGTTCGGATCGGAATCCGAACCGGAGGGAGTTTCATGTATCAACTCGACGTTCAAATGGAATCGAACTAAAAAGAAAATAAAGAAAATGCGTACTCGGAAGAATTACTGGACATCAAGAAGAGCTCCTAAGGTTGTTTAAAAATAAGGAAATAAGTCATGTATCCTACGACGTATATATAGGCGATAAAAGACACGACTTTATGAAATAACACGTCTTTTGCAAACAAATGGGAGCGACTTCTCAATGATTCGAAATGGAAGATTGATGTACAGATAATATCAAAGCACGCTTCGTCTTCAACAGAAGCATCCTTTGAGGGGGCAAAATGTTAGCCTACTTTGTAAACTAGGCTATACAAAGTCAAGAAGTCAGAAGATCAAGTAAACAGAAGACACTTTGTTACACATCCGGTTCGGATCGGAGTTACAGAGATAAGAACAGAAACATCAAAAAGCTAAAAGATCAAACTGTATCGGATCGGGGGTAATCAAAGAGAAGTAAAGCGAGACAAAGTGAGGAAGGCAAGATTCAAGCCGGATCGGATCATATGGGATGATTCGATCCGAACCCCGTGTTGTTAGCCTTTCCGATCCGAACCCTATGTTGTTAGCCTTTCCGATCCGAAGCCCATTCTGTTACCCTATCCGATCCGAACCCAGTTCACCCTACTACTCTGCACCATGATCTCCTGAATATTCGGGGCAGTTACACCCACTTTCTACCCACGATGGCCACTCACCTGATGTTCTGGCAACACCAGAACTCATTCGATCCCGAAAGTCATGGAATGGAGGACACGTGCAGCCGATCCGAACCAAATTCTGGAGAAGTTTCCATCTATAAATAGACCCCAAGGGTCATTTGAAAGGATCTTTTGGCAGTCTAAGAGTTCAAACATCCTTGAGAACCGAATTCCAACACTCCAAACAATTCAAAATCATCCTTCAAAGTGAATTTTGAGATAATTGAATGAATGTATATGAAAAGTGAGTGAAATTGAGTGAATATCTCATTGTATTTTCATCTACATCATCAAGGAAAGTGATTATAAAGTGGACGTAGGTTTTTTAACGCCGAACCACTATAAATCCTCTGTCTCTTTTCTATTTTCGATCTCATTTCGTTTTAATTTTAGTCAATTTGGGTGTTAGAACCACTTTTTGGTCTAACATTGGATATGTCATTGTATGTCTTTATATTGATGATTTGTTAATCCTAGGGGATAATAAGGCCATAATAAAATCTATTAAGGATATGTTATCCTCTAGATTCGATATGAAAGACCTAGAAGTGGCTGAAGTAATCTTGGGTGTGAAAATTATAAAAACACCACAAGGATATGCGTTATCTCAGTTACATTACATTGCCAAATTACTTGAAAGGTTCAAGTAGTATAATATAGCCATTGCAAAATCACCAGTGGATATGAACCAAAATTGGGTAAAGAACACCAGTAATGGAATATATCAGCTTGAATACTCTCATATACTCGGAAGTATTATGTATGTTATGAATTGCACTAGGCCTGATATTGCATACGCTATAAGCAAGTTGAGTAGAAATACTAGTAATCCTGGAAAATATCACTGAAAAGCAATAATCAGGGTCTTAGGATATCTAAAATACACACAAAACTATGTGTTGCAATATGAAAAGTAACCTTCAGTAGTAGAAGTATATAGTGACGCCAATTGGATAACTGGCTCAAATGACACAAGATCCACAAGTGGATATGTGCTTACATTGGGAAATAAAGCAATCTCATGGAAATCATCCAAACAGACTTGCGTAGCAAAATCATCAATGGAATCAGAGTTCATTGCTCTACATAAAGCTGCAGAAGAAGCAGATTGGCTTAGGAGTTTTATGGAAGATATTCCATATTGGGAAAAAACCAGTACCTCAAATATGTATACATTGTGATAGTCAATCTGCTATAGGAAGGATAAATAGTATAATGTATAATGGTAAGTCTCGACATATTCGTCGTAGACATAAAACCATAAGACAACTTCTCTCTAATGGAGTTATCACTATAGACTATGTCAGGTCAAAGGATAACATAGCAGATCCACTAACAAAAGGCTTGCCAAGAGAGAAAGTTCAGACCATATCGATGGGAATGGGCTTAAGACCTGTGAAAACCCCACCTAGTTGACTGGAGATCCCAAGATCTAGGTTCAAAGGGACAACTAAGTTTAAGATAAACTCGACGGCACTGTTAAATACAAACCATTCCTATGATAAGTCAGTGCACAACCCGTCGGAAGTCTATACTATGGTGTTACAGAGAACCAAGTGAGGTATTACGGAATACTCTTTATAGAATCACCTATGTGAGTGCGAAGACGCCGCTTCAAGAAGAATTGTAAAGTCGAATTCTTCTAAGCACTCATGAAACCAAGGCGGTGTTCATCGTAAACACGAACACAAACAGAGAACCAAGGGCTAAAGAGCAGTTATCATGTGTTATCTTTATAGACTTACACAAATAGTTTACAGTTCAAAGACAGTCCAGTCTACTGATTTGCTAGTTAGTTATAACGATAAAACACCAGGAAAATTTCAAGGCATCTACGCTGCTTTTTCCGATATGATAAATGTTACACAAAATTTTAGAGCAGATTAGATAATACTCATTCATGTGGGGGATTGGTGGAAATGAATAAGTGGGTTTGGCAAATTCATTTAGTCCCACATCGGGGAAAACTAACACCTTTGCCACTACTTATACTAAGACTTGATATGTTAATACAAAAGAAAGAGGAGATGGATGAGAGAGGCAATGGCATATGGCATGATAAGCATTCATGTTAATATTAAAGGTCAAAGACAAGGGCCTTGGACCTTGGGGCTCTTGGGGTCTGGTGATCGATTGGGCCACCGATGGGCTGCGCTGCGAAAAACGCCATATTTTTTAATTTGGCCGCGCAAATGCCAATGGAAATGTCTGTTGGTAAAGGATCGCATTCTTTCCAAACAGTCATACCCATTGCAATTCAAATGGAAGCACCCTTTCATGAATAGATGCCTCTTCCAGCCTATATAAAGGTCTGCGAAAATCGAACAGAAATACAGTTTTATTTCTGGTTTCTCTCCTATTTATCTTCTTCCTCCTTGCTGTGTTCTAAAAAATTAAACACACCTTGCGTTCGTCGTCGATCTGCGATTGTAGCGCAACATCATAGACAAGAACTGCTTCATCCTTGGGAAACGATTGCTCAATCAAACCTTTCAGCGCCGTAGAAGGAGCAATTTCGTTTCAAGGAAACAACATTCGCTGGACACGGTCATTAATCGGTAATCTTACTTTTGTTTTCTTGATTTCTTACATAATCAGTACTGTTTCTTTTCGAATCCCTTGCAGAACTGTTACTGATATTGTTGTTCCAAATTGCAATATCATTGAATCAATAGCAGTAACGCTTATAAGCGTTACTGTTCATAGAAACAGTTTTCTACCGTTTTCGTAGATTGGTTTGTAACATGCATTGAAGCAACTAAAATAATTTTGTTATAATATGCAAGAGATCTTTTGATTAAAAATTCTACATTGTCTAACCCTTGGTGGCACATAAGAATTACATTCTGAAGAGTTGGAGATGCTGTAACAATCTAATATTGTGGATTTAAATAAAAATTTCATTTACTTTTATTTGTATCCACCAAATTTGTTAGTTCATCCACATGGTTGACTTTAGTAAGTTAATCCACAATGGAGTAACTAATAAATGGTGGATTAACTAACAAATAAACAATGTTTTGCTCCTATCACTCCAAAAAGATACGCTCTAGCTGGAAGTACTACTATAGATATACATCCAAACATCGCAAATAATATAGACTAAAATTCAAAATCCTTTTTAAGCTTATCAGGTGCTTGATAAAATGTATTGATTGCACTTGATAAAAGTACCCTGAATACAGAAATAAATTTCCATTCACAATGCATAGCAGCCAATGTGCACATAATGAGAACTGGGATTTCGGGTCTGTCAAGACGGAGGACAAAGGAATGTAGATGGCAGTCCAATGACAGATAAAAACAGCAAAACATATACACACAGTGGAACAAATAATTATTAGAAAAAGACGAGATAAACCATATATAAAGACTAAAGAGCATCTTGGTGAGGTAGCAAATGGTGCTAGCAGCATGTAGTATCGACTCATAAACCTTATTTCTTTCGTTGTTTTTTTTCAATCCTGGACTTAGTCATTGCAGAGTCGCTCTGTTCATCTTTGACATCCTATTCGGTGCATGAAAAAACAACTGGGTTGTTAGTGTAGGAGAGAGCAAATGCCATACAACATCTATTACAGTATTACACACACACACACACATATATATATATATATATATATATATATATATATATATATATATATAGAGAGAGAGAGAGAGAGAGAGAGAGAGGAACGTGGCTCCTGGAGTAATAAATGGCAACAAAGCAAAGGCGCGATGAAAGGATTGTGAAATATGGATGTGTTATCAACTAAAACACTAATGAAGCAATATGGCATGTATGGGATATAGAAACAAATGTATGCAATATAAGTTTACTTAGTATAAACTCATAGAGGCAGTGGCGGAACTATGTAGTGGCATGGTGTGTCATGGGACACACCGATAATTCCCAAAAAAAATAGAAAAATAAAAAATAAAATGAGGATTTTCTTTTAAAGGACAAAGTAGTTCAGGAGGCCCACTAACCTTTTTTCATTTACATATCATTTGGCCTTCTCACTAAACTCTAAACTTTTCATATTTTTTACCAAATTTTTTGTTAAGTTTTTTTTTTAAAAAAAAAGGGTATGTGCGCAGCATATATCAAAAGATATTTACAAAACAGCTGCTCCATTATCCCCATTCTCCTCCGCAAAAACAGCAAAAGATATTTGCTACTTCTCCATCTACATCTTCAAGAATCAAGACTTCATCCATACTCCAATTTGGAAGCTTCTCCATCTCCATCCGTTCTCCAGCTTCGTCCATTCTTTAGGTTGAAATTTTAACTAAATGAGTTTGATTCAATTAGTCTTAGACATTAAAATTGTGATAATGTTTGAATATTTTATGTATGTAAGAGCATTTAGATGCTAACATTGGACATCTGTTTAGCACATATTTAAGCATCTAGCATAGTAGTATTCTACTGGACCATTCTGCACATATTAGGGGCCATTTGATATCCTTTTAAGTCTTCCTTGCGTTAAATTCATGTTTCTTGTATACTGGACAATGTATCACAGTTCAGCGGGGCTATGTAATGAAATTAATTGTGCATAAATTTGCTGAAGATAAGTCTCTCTCTCTCTCTCTCTCTCAAAAAAAAAAAAAAAAAAAAAAAAAAAAAAAAAAAAAAAAGAGAGAGAGAGAGAGAGAAAAAGGAAAAAGGAAGGTTTACAAGGTGTTTGACAAAATGTCACAAAGAGTTGTTGTTTATTACCTATTTGTGTGCAGTGTGCTGGTTTGTTGAGCTTGTTTACAATATGTTAGTTTGTTGTTATACTTTTAGAATGAAAAGAACAAATACAAGGGATCTTTCAAGTTTCTTCCCTAAAAAAACAGAAAATGTTCCTACCCCTCTAGAAATTCCTTCTCCTCTTGAAGTAAGTGAACGATGTCTTTCTTCTTCACCATAAATTATTCTGCCTTCCTCACCTCAAGCAAGCGAATAAGATTCTTCTCCAGCATATAATGCCCCTCAACATGACCTTAATATTGTCAATCTTCCACAAGATCCAGGTAAAAGGAAAAGACTGAGTGATTTCCATCCTGATGAAAGAGATTTAGTGAGGAGAACTTACATTCAAAGAGGGCCTTGCCAACCAGAAGATTTCATATTTCCTCAAACACTAATTGGGACGAAGATGCGTCGTTTTCAGTGTTAAATGTTTTGAAACTTGGAGACCTTGGCTTGAGTATAGTGTCTCTAAGGATGCCGCATTTTGTTTTATTTGTTATTTATTAAAGGTTGAAAACGTGGCTGAAAATGGCACCCGGTAATTGTCAGCTCACTTCTCCTCTTGTCCAAAAAGCTACCATTAATGCATGTGCCAAAGAGATGACAAAGGCAATACTTGAGGATCTCAATGGTGGTTTTTTTTTGCTATTCTTGCTGATGAGTCCGCCGAGATTTCTGATAAAGACCAAATGGCTCTTTGTTTGAGATATGTAAATAAAACTGGAGAAGTGTGTAAACGTTTCATCATTTTTGAGTTGAAGTTTTTCTAATTGTTCTTGATCTTCAATTGCAAGAACTTGAAAATAGATTTCCTGAGGTAAGTAAAGAATTACTAGTGTGTATGTCTTGCTTCAATCCTGCTAATAGGTTTTCTGCTTTCGACAAAAATAAATTAATTCAACTTGCTACATTCTATCCGAGTGAATTTTCAAGTAACGAATTGTTATTCTTTGATCATTCCCTTGAAAATTTTATCGTTGTTGTTAGAGGGGATAAAAGATTTTGGAATTTGAAAAGTCTTAGTGAGCTTTCTGTAAAACTGGTTGAAACAGACTAGAATGAAACTCATGAACGTATCTACTTGCTTTCGATGTTGGTGTTGATTCTCCCTGTTGCAACAACAAGTGTGGAAAAGATATTCTCAGGAATGACGCAAGTGAAAACTAAATTGCGTAATAGCATGGGGGATCAAAAGTTAAATGATTGCTTGCTTACTTATCAGGAGAGAGAGTTGTTTTCGAATGTTAACATGATTGATATTATAGATCAATATCAAAATATGAAAAGTCATCGAGAACAATTGTAGTAGTTTTGTGTTTTGAAGTACTTTTGGTTGTAATATGAATATTTATTACTTTTGGAAAAAATTATTTTATGAATATCTTTTTATAACATATTGGCTATTGATGGGTGACACACCATCTATTCGCCACTGCTCATAGGGATGGTAGGCAATATTAAAATATAATACAAATCAGTTTATCACTGAATTCGATTAACAAAGTAGATAGGAAAAGAAACAGTGGATTATTAGATCTTTTAATAAAACGTATTAGCTATGGCATCCCATAGTTAATACGTCAGCTCCAATATTCTCAATTATATCACATTGCACATCTCCAGTTTCTGCCATTTTTGTTAACAGTATTATCGTTTATGGTGTACCATATGCTACTTTCTGTTGCTGGTTTAGTAATCAATAATTAAAGACTTTATAGCACCAGTTTACAATTTGTAGTTATCCGAACTTAGCAGAACATATTAGATAAAGAATGAAATTCTGCTTTTTTTTCTATGTTTTGCCTGGTGCTTACCATTGGTTGATCAATAGATGTCTCCCATTGTTATCCTGTACGATTTACCCTACAAGCTTATTTTTACACTATATGTGATTGTTTAGTCCAGTGGTCATTTCATAATGATTTTCTTAAACATATAATTTCCTGATCCATCCCTAAAAACATTGATCAATTATATATTTAAGTCCTTTTTTTGCGTATTTTATACTGTTATGACTTTGCAATACTCAAATGTCCTAACCATACGTGGTTCCCCCCCCCCCCCCCCCCCACACCCCCCCCCCCCCAAAAGAAAGAAAATTATATTTCTACACAAGAGGATGTTTTCAAATAAGGAAGAAAAAAAAACAAAGAAAAAAGGTGAGGTAAGAAATACAAGCATGAACAGCAAGTGGAATCGATGTACAACAACAGGCAACAGCCATGAGGAGAATGACTCGCAGCTTAAACTGATTTAACATGGTGCTAGTCAGGTACAAGCAATGCAAAATCGGTCTTTTTAACTCAATAAAAATCCGTCGCACTCAATAATTCAAAAGACCTAGGCTCTGAATCCATGATATGAATTAGATCTTGAGGATCCAAATCCCGCTTACAGCTCTGCTTCGTATTATAATGATGCATCAGAGACCACTGCTTAAGGTCCAACACCCTATCAAATTTAGGAGAATTGCCTCTTTAGAGTTGGAGCCCCCAGGCTTACGCGAAAGAAACCCACTGAAATACCATTAACGGAACCATTGCTGATGACTTAGGAAGGTTCCAGCCTTAAAAGGAGTTGCCAGCACAAGAGAGTAAAAAAAGCCATAAAAACCATAAATATTTTATTGTTCAAGTTCTGACTTTGCCACACAGATGTTATGATAGATTATTTAACTCAGTTTGCTAGGCCTTCAAACTTCTCACAAATGTGCAAGCTGGTTGTCCATATTGCTCTTTACAATTTGATACTTTCTTCAAGTTTGCATCTAGCTACCAATGTTTTTGTGAAGATATTTGAGACTTTACAGTTACAGATATTGATACTGACCCATTTTTCCTGATTTTATTTTGATATCAACTGTTTTACCTAACATGATTAGCTATTGGGTTCCTTTAAAGGTTTTATTGTGAGAAATATAACTGTTGGCTTTTGAAGTTATATAAAACTCGGTTACTGTTATGCGTGCTACATTCGTTATAATTTACATTGCAACATTATTTTTTCCAACTAAGGCATATTTTAAATTTAAACTATCCTCTGTTATGTAGATTTCAGTACTAGTCCACATAGCATAGGTATTGGAATACGTACACAATTATTGATACCGACGGCCATAAAGGTTATTAGTCTTATTTGAGAAAATGGAAAATAATAAAGCTGTTTTATTGATTTTGTAGAAAACTCAAATAAAATGACAAAATGAATACGTAATCGTTCATGTGTACAGGCTTATACACAAAGCAATGCTGACATGTTCAAAACGGTAACACTGTAAAAGACAATGTTACTCTTGTAACCCTAAATTAAACGATAATACTTGCAGGTCCAGAAACCATGACGGGAAAAATGATAAAATGATATTGACCACATGATTTGCAAGACTCTCCTATTTTCTTGCAAAGTCCCTTATTTTCAGCCGTTCAATTCTAGATTAGCATATTTTGACAAAAATTCTTTCCGACCTTCCAGCATAATCCAAATATAAACTTTGCTTCGATAATATAGAAGTTCATTACTCTCTTATTTTCCCCTTTCGAATCGAGCTAGGGTTTCGTTTTTCTTTTTCTTCTTCATCGCACCTCAGCGAATTTGCTAGAATTCCTTCAATCAAGTTGATACCTTGCTTTTCATAGGCTAAATCTGCCTGAAATGGTACTTGACTTGTCTCCATGCCGGCTTGGCGTTGATGACTTCGCTTACGGTTCAACATTGTCGCTGTTTGTTTCCATGATGGATTTGACCTTTCAAATTCTCTCTGAACTTGCAAAAGTATATTGCAGATAGAGCTTTAGTAAGCATTTCTTCTCTTTGATAGGCGGCAGGTATGTGGTTCATAGACAGTCTTTCGTTGTTTACTTGTCACAAACAAAGTACATGTGCTTCGTCTGTGTATGTACACTTAGATTGGCTGTTAAGTCGAATGCATTTAAATTTGATTTTCTGAAAGTTTCCTGTGAAAATTCGTTTAGTGTAACAAGTTTCTTAGAATCCTTGAGGTATAGTAAAAAAATATTGTTTGAGTTTGTCTTTGTGATTGTGTAACCTCTTCGCTTTATGTCGGATTGTTAATTTTTCCCTGGCTATTTGTCTGCATGTTGAACTTCTTATTTGCAAAATTTTAGGTTTGAATTCGAAATGAAACTCGTCCAAATGTTAGCTCGAAGTTGGGCTTGTCACAGATGAACTTGCCTGTGCAAGTTCCGTGACCCGTGTCGACATAGATGAGAACTGTGTCGATACACGTGTCGACACTAGCAGACATCTGTGTGGACATAAGAATTGTATATTGCCTGGGGTTTTTTCTCCTTGATTGTTGCTTTTCTGAGTGCATTTCTGCATGATTGTGCACATATTTATCTATCTACTTCCACCTATTGGCTTGTACACACGTAGTTTGAGTTGACTTGTTTGTGCGGCCACTCAAGGGCCAAAAACTTAAGCATATCCGTATTTACATGAATATCATATGCATTTTGATGCGGTTTGTTGTTTCCTTTTTTGATGGAGATGTTCACATCAAACGCGTTTTTAGAAAACGATTTCTAAAATAAATTTTCTCAATATACATACATAGCTTTGAGACAAGTATTTTTTCTATGTTTGGTGTTTATAAACAAAATTGTCTCAAAGAAATAGTATAAACAATATTTTCCGTAATATACAGATTTTAAAGAAATAAACCAAATGTTTAGAAAATTATTTTATAAACTCGTTTTCTCAAATCATGTATTTTCAATATATAAAACTACACTTTTTGCACACTTTTAGTAAGCGAGAACTTGATTTGAATAATATAATTAATCGCATGGTATGTGATACATAGATTATTTGTATCGGTTAATCTCTTACTCATTAATCGAAGTCGATTATTGTTTTCTAGTGTGAACTGGGCTAGCTTATAGTAAATCGATTAATGAAAACGTATAATATGGAATATATTGTTTTCATTATTCAAATTATTGTTTGATAGTACATAGCACATTTTTTATTGTATTATTGTCGGTATTTGGACTAATGGTTCCTATATATATATTTATGGCTAGTGGACGAATCTGGATTAGTGGGTCCTGCATAAGACTAATGGGTCTCTCATGTATAGTACCTGGCAGTTCGGTGGACCATATATTGGACCGGCGGGTCCTAATCTATAATTGGTGTGCGACTTGGGATAGCGGGTTCAAGGTTTGTTATTATCACCGTTTTCTAGATTTCTTTGTGTTGATTTCTAGAATTTTTGTAATTTTGGATGTTTTCACCTTATTCATGATGTTTATCTTTTACACAACTGATGGGATATCGATGTTTATTATTTAGGCGATTTCATTCATATTGTGATGGCAATTTCCTTTGTGTGGTGTGACGTTGTCATTTATATTTTGTACCCTTTTTTGTTAGCTTGTGGGCTTAGCAAATTATGTTGAAATTAAAATCTTAGCCTTGAGTGCGATAGCATTGCATGTCTTTTACCTATGACATTCTTATGTCATTACGAGTATATATGCACGTTCAGGTGGATCTACATATAATCATAATATGCATGCATTAATAACATGTCAATTACCCTCTCTTTAGGAGTTAAATCACATATTTGTTATTCAACCATACTTAATTTGACAATGAATCTATCGTAATTACTATATCATATAACATAAATCTATCATATTTAGATATATAATAGGATGCAAACCCCCAGAGGCAAACCCCACTCTTTTTAGCAAACAATTATGAAGACTACTATGTAATTGTTTAATCAAAGTTATTAATTAATGCTTTTGGACAAACAATGTAATATATGTCTTTTGCACTGTCATATAAAACCATTCATTTAGATACAGGATGTTAGTATGAATTATGAAAATTTTCAAAACTTTGAAAAAAGAATGGGTTTTGGGGTGGAAATCCATATCTCAATTTCCATTTCCATACATCTGTGTAGATCATGTTAGGAATTTTCCTATGATCTTAATACAATTAGATTTAAGAAGAGATAAGAAGTGAAGAAAAAATAATGACAAAATAATTCCACCCACAAAACTTTTATTAAACCACCAAAAGATTACAAGAAATAAAATAAAATTGAGAAGATATCTCAATCATAAAACCTAAAGAGAATAAACCTTTTCTCCCACATACATATAATGAACAATATAATGCCTATTTATAATAGGATTGACAAAATATCTTCTTTAATAAGCCATTGAATAATTCCATAAGCCTTCCCATGTAGATAAATTGTTGTTTTTTCTAATGCAATGAAAGAAGCAACTAATTAGTAATTACTCCATAAAATCTACCCATATCTTTAAAAGATGCAATTAATCAATCTTCAAAATGTAGGAAACCTATAAAATAGGCAATGAATTTGAGTCATGATTTCATATAGACTCAATGGAATATTGTATCACCAAAAAACCTAACAATCTCCACATTAATACTATATTCCATATATGTTATCCAAGCTCCACCTTGAACCGAAGCATCAAAACAGTATCCCATGATACCATGGGAACAAATATCACCATTCTAAAAATAAATAACCTTCAAATCGTCAAAAAAAATGCATGCTCCAAACTAGATATGCATGTCAACAAATTAGAATTGCTTGTAATACCACAATGGCCTTCATGTGGTCTTCGCAGCTTTCTGTTGCTGGTTCTACCTTGATTTTGACAAATTTGAATTTTCACCACCATTTTGAGAAATTCCACCGTTCTCTATTGTTTTCCCAAGCAATTTATATATGTTATTATTTCACCATTTCACGCGCAGAAGCTCTTTATTACCCCTTCAAACTCTTGTGACTCCACCTCTAGTAGAAAACTTGCAGTCTTTTTGTTCTAACTGTCCTATTGAATCAAGATTTTTCTTAATTTTTGGGATGTACCTAACTCCTGTTAGCTTCACTACCCTTCCATCATTCATCTTTAACCTAACCGAGCCTATGCCTTTAACATGCAGACGTCCACCATCGGCAGATTCCACTTTATCAATTTATTCTTCATAATCAATAAATGTTTCTCTTTGATTGCATATGTGGAAACAAGCGCCTGAATCAAGTACCCAAATTTTACTTTTGTCTTTATCTACACATAGGACATTATCATCAAGATCTTCACCAAAATTAACTTCTCCGTTGCTGCTTTCATCAACTTCGACTTTGTCTTCCTCTAATACTTTTATTCTTTCTTTATCCTTTTTAAGTTTGTTGCAAAATCTTAGTTGATGACCAGGTTTTTCACAGTAATAGCAAATGAAACCCCTTTCTATGTTTGAGTTATTTGATCGCCTATCCGTATTTGAACGACTACATTTCCTAGTAAAATTGACCTCTTCAAATGGATTTCTACTTTCTCTTTCTACCTTATCATTTTCTTCTATTAGGTTCATCCTCCATATCTCCTCATTAAGCAAACTACTAACCACCGACTCCACTGAAACAGCGCCGTTTGAATCTGAGTTATTCAATGCAACCACAAGTGCACAAGTGTTTCCCGACTCTTCGGTAATGAACTCATCAACATTAAAGCTTATGTCTCATCATCTACCTTGTAATTTGTAGCTTCCAATCGGTTCACAATTGCCTGAAAACCATTAAGATGCTCTCCAATTGATTCACCTTTCTTAAGCTTGAGATTCACCATTCTTCTCATAAGAAGATCCTTGTTCATTGCAGAGTTCTTTACATAGATTCCTTCTAACTTTTTCCAGATCGCATAAGCAGATGTTTCATTAGCAACAATATGAAATACTGAATTCTCCAAAAAAATACCTAATAGTTGTTGCAGCCTTTCTATCCAAAATTTCCCACTTTGCCTCAGTTATGCCATTTGGCTTTTCCCCATTATTTTCCAAGGATTAGTGAAGATCATTAAGATAGAGATAGTCTTCCATCTTCGCTTTCCATAACCCCCAGTTTCTTCCATTAAGTTTCTCCACATTTATCCTTTCCATAACCAAACTCACTTAAAAAAATTATGTAGTAGGCTCCGATACCACTGTTATATAACGACGGTCGGAACAATGCCCCCTTCCTTGCACGCATATGAGCTGACACACGACTCGCATATAACAAAAGGAACCCCTTATGTTACATGCCTATCAGCTCATATTTGTACACAATTCATTCAATATATTCTGTGATTGGGACTATTATATCCAAACCATCATTATTTAAGGACATATGGGACAATCCTAACAGTCTCCCCCTTGACTCGCATCCTACGAGTATCTTTTGAGAGCAATGCCTTGCCTGCATAGCCCGGTCCGTAACCTGGCTCTGATACCACTGTTATGTAACCATCGTCGGAACAAAGTCACCTTCCTTGCATGCATTTGAGCTGACATGCAACTTTCATAACAAAAGAAATCCCTTATGCTACGTGCCTACCAGCTCATATTTGTACACAATTCCTTCAATATATTCTGTGATGTGGGACTATTGTATCCAAACCATCATTCCTCCTTAAGGACATGCGAGACAATCCTAACAGATCAATATTCATAGATTTATGGTTAGAGGAGAAATATAATAGCATGTATAGAAATTTAACAAAAATTCAATCTGTGATACCAATATCGTTCAGTTTCCTTATTTTTCAGCTTCAGATTCACATGCACCCCTATAAACTAAATTCAGGAGAAAACCTGTACGTTCATATATTTGTATCGTAAATATGCATGAAAAAGGCTTGTGTGCGTTGTCCAGAACCCTCTCCTGCTCAAATTTAACCAAAATTTTAGTTGTATTCCAAAGAATATTTAATATCATATAACCAAGTATTCAAGAGTCTTGCCTTCCGGTCATCGTCTCCGTTACCGAGGGAATTGATTTTTATAGGAGTTCTATCGCCATTTAACCTTCAACAATATTACATGAATATCCTTTAAAATTTCCATATCATATTGCATCTCCACATCTTGTGAGTGTTTGATGCACCAGTTATTAATTAGAAGTGAAGGTGTCACTAAGGTTTAGAACATAGAAATGGTTGACTGTAAAACCTACGATGGAAGTAAAAATAGTTAAGTTTGCTGTTTCAAGTTGGATTTAAGAAAGGGGTGTTGTGAGAATGTATTGAAAGAAAACTGACAGAAAAAGGGAGGCACAAAAATCACCATATTAAGATAGCATGACTATGGGAAGACTCGGTGTTTAACTTAGTATTTGAACAATAGATTTGAAAAGTAACTTAAAAGTAATTTTCAACGATTAAATGCATTGAAATTATCAGAAACTTGCATAGATGATCCTGTTGACACACCAACAAAAATTTCTTTGATCCAAACGTTTTTGCACAAAAAGAAGAAGGGGGTGAAAAGGGGATAAATAAAAGAGGGTCTTGCCCACTCTCTCAGTACTCTATCTATACATGTATATGTGAATTCAAGAAATTGTAGTGCTAAGTAGGACACAATACATATATGTGTGTGAATGTGTAGATGCTCATGTGTGTGTGTGACTGTCATCTTGAAGCAGTTTTAATGTTTTAACATTCGAAAAAATAATTAAGTATGTCTATAAAAAAACATCCAATCACTTATTGGCTAATATAATGCCTTATCCTAAAAGAGCCCTAGAGTATAAGATCCAGGAATAGAATAAAGCAAACATACATGCAAATAGGAAACAACTATTATATCAACACCAAGCAAGGAATCAACAAGAATATCCTCTAGGGCTCTAACCATGATACCCTGTTCTGATGGATCTTCTTTACCAGGTCTACCAACTGTATATCACTACAAGAAATGCTCATATTGGTTACGGACCATAGCGACGGCTAGCGACGGTAAAAAAAGCGGCCCTCGCTAGCCGTCGCCAACCGTCGCCTAAAATGAATATAACCGCGAGGCTACAGGAAGTAATAACATTCACGAGCCCCCTCCCCCCCCCCCCCCCAAATCAAAACCCACGATCATCAAAACCCTCCCAGGCCCGTCACCCCCGCCGCAATCGCCAGCCGACACCCGCCTACGCCGATCTGATTCCTCCACCTGTCTCCTTCCCCCTCCAGTCTTCTCAAGCCCTCTCCATTCTTCTGAACCAATTTCTCTCTCTAAGGTATGAATTCTAACCTAATTTCATGAATTAATTGTTTAATAATGATATAAATGTATGTGTTAGTTGATTATACAATGGTTGCTGAATTAATGTAATTGATTTAGTAATGATTGGAACCCTAAATTGTTGATTTAGTTGTTTATCGGTGTGATGTTTGATTTTGTGTTAATGTATGTGTTAATGAACCGTTGTTTTGTGCGTATGTAATTATTGGATATAAGATTGGTGTACATGTTGTTGGATATAGCTAGTTAAAAGCGATGGTTGTGAAATTGTTGGGTTGTAGACGGGGCTTGAAAATGAATTGTGTTGTGGAAATTATTGGAATGGAATGACTATGTATGGCGCAAGTAGGATTGTGGTCGATGGTTTATTTTGGTTGAAACCAAATAGGATTAGTTTGTGAAAAAAAATCGTCTGCATACGAAATAAATTATTGAAATCCCCCTTGTCAAAAGCTGCGAGGCTTTAAGGTAGCGCGAGGAGCCGTACATCGGGACAGTGCCGGTTTTAATTACCCTGCCGTTATGCTGCCGAAATTTTCAGAAATATTCATGTGTTTGAATTATTTTCATATGTTCAAGTATATTCATATGTGATAATTTATTCATGATAGAAATAAATTGCTTAGATAATAAAAATCACATTTATATTATGTATGAACCACTAAAAATATTCATGTGTTGAATAAATTCTTTGAACAATGAAAATTACATTTTTATTACATGTATGAACCACTAAAAATGTTCATGTGTTGAATAAATTCTTTGAACAATAAAAATCACATTTTTAATGTATGTATAAACTATTAAATATATTCATGCGTTGAATAAATTCTTTGAACAATATATGTATGTGTTATCGAAATCAGTGACATATATTTTTGAATCAGGAAAAATGTCCAATTATTACATTGACCGTCGTTGGATGTATGAAGTTAGAATTGGAATGAAAGGCTCTGTGAAAGAAGATTTCTATAATGGTGTAAATGAATTTGTTAGATGTGCAGTATCTAATAATCGAAATTACGAGGAGCTTCGTTGTCCGTGTAGTAAGTGTAAACTTATGAGGTTTCATAAACCAGACATCGTTAAAGTACATTTGTACAAATCAGGTTTTGTGCCAAATTATTATTTATGGGATCGTCATGGAGAACTTGTTGCGCCTACAGTAAATCCTGTAGCGTCGGAGGTCGAATTAATTATCACGAATCCAATAGAAGATATGGTGGAAGATGCAGCACGGTCAATATTCCCTATCGGTCAGGTTGACGACGATGACGTCAATATTGAAGAAGAACCGAACACGGAAGCCAGAAAAATATATGATTTATTGGCTTCAGTTAAGCGGCCATTGTGGAATGGTTGTGAAAGTGGAACTGAATTATCGGTAACCGCTGAGTACATCACCATGAAATCAAAATTTAACCTTACAGAAGCTGCATTTACAGCGGTTGTACAAGCTGCGAAAAGACATATGCCACCCGATAATCTGATGTGCGATAGTCATTACAAAGTGAAAACACTAATGTCGGCTTTTGGTTTGCCGTACCAAAAAATAGATACATGTATTAAAGGTTGCATGTTGTATTGGAAAGATGATATTAATCTTAGAAACTTTAAGAAATGTGGCGGGGAAAGGTATAAACCTAGAAAAAAGAAAGGTAAGGAAGTTATGTATACAAGAATGCATTATTTACCAATCATCCCTAGACTACAACGGTTATATGCATCCTCAGTCACTGCATGTCATATGCGATGGCATAGTGTGCGAACACAAGAAGATGAAACTTTGACACATCCATCGGATGGAGAAGCATGGAAACATTTTGATAGGACGTATCCAACATTTGCCGCAGAGAGCCGTAACGTCAGACTTGGTTTATGTACAGATGGGTTTTCACCATTTTCTCTGTTTGGTAGTAAATATTCATCTTGGCCTATTATCGTTACTCCTTATAATTTACCTCCGTGGATGTGTATGAAAACTCCATATATGTTTCTCACTGTTGTCGTTCCTGGTCCTAATGATCCAAAACAAGGCATCGATGTTTATCTACAACCATTAATCGAAGAGTTGAAAAAACTATGGGATGATGGAGTTGAAACCTACTACATTTCAAAAAAAAAAAAAGAATTTTCGTATGTTCGCTTGTTTGTTATGGACGATTAGTGATTTCCCTGCATATGGGATGCTTTCAGGTTGGAGTACCGCAGGTCGTCTATCTTGTCCGTTATGCATGGAAGAATCACAAGCATTTTTCTTACGGTATGGAAGGAAGCATTCGTGGTTTGATTGTCACCGTTGTTTTCTGCATACCAATCATACTTTTAGAAGAGATAAAAAAACTTTAAAGCTAACAGCGGAATGACGTTGCAAGCACCCAAAATTTGGACAAATGAAGAAATATACGATATTGTAAAGGATTATCCGAAGATCCAAGAGACTGGAGAGCAGACAGAAATTCCGGGTAAATCTGACATTCATAATTGGTGTAAACAAAGCATATTCTGGGAGCTACCTTATTGGAAAGATCTCAAACTTCGACATATGGTGACGGCGGGCGACGGCTGGCGAGGGTTTTTTACCCAGTTTTGCCACGTATGGCGACGGCTTTGTAGTCACGGTTGGCGACAACTTGTCAGGTCCATTTGGTGACGGTTTGTGACGGTTGTATGAATTATAGCCGTTTTGTCCACGTGGCAACCTTGTAGTCGCTAGCCGTCGCTAAAGCGGTGTCCAAAGCCGTCGCCATAGCTGACGCTATTTACTTAGCATCCACATTATTTGTGACGGCATTTGGCGATGGCTGGCGATGGCTGTTTGCCGTCGCTATTTCAGCCGTTTCCTGTAGTGTATGTTTTTCCCTTACCTGTTTGACCATAAGCCATGACTGTTCCATTACATCCATTTAAGACACTCTGCATATAAACGTTTGAAAATTCTGGTTATTTTAGACTTAATTGTAGTATCGATGATAAATTTTATGCCATTCATGAAATTTGTTTAAACTGAAATGCTCAACGATTGAACTACACTCCAATTAAAAAAAAACTCTAATATAAATGACCTGTTGAGCAAATGTAAATGATCTTAAGCAGCACCAGTAAGCCTGCAACAACAAAAACAGAACATTAGGAGAATTGACAGCCACTAACATAGCCTTAACCTCCTTTTAATTAGTAGTGCTGCCTTTGCAACCAACGATGTCCAAAGAGGAGCTCTTATTGTCGCAAGCACCTATCACGTCAGCCTGTGATTGAGCTCTTCACACCACCTGCAATTGGGTGTCGATCGACCACTTCGACACAAAATCCTTGTGATAATTGTACTGCTTTAAATTTAAATCTCAACACGTATGTGCTTCTGATAGCTAAATATATTTAACACCTGCACGGTTTGTCATTTTTTACTTAAACTTTTACAGATTAAAGGATATTTCTCCATAGTTTAAAGGGTATTTTTTTGTTAAAAATGCCAAATCAATTAGTACATGGCATACCTTTATTTCTCCGTAGTTCCAGGCACTTGAGTAACAATGTAAGTGCAAATTCTGTTTGTGTAAATATGAAGTGAAACACTTATATAAGAAGCCTAAACTGTGATCCATTAAATCTGCATTGTGACAAATCATGACCTACTATATCTTCAGTCGAAAATGTTGGAATCAGACTTCAAATGGAACCTTTCACAACTGAATAATCTCGATTTCAGTTCACCTTCCATCATTGAGTTATTCTGTTTGGGTTTGATTGGAATAATTCTCCTGTAGCTTCACCATGAGATTTAACGTGCTTGCCAAATAATTTACAGTTTTCTTTTAAGTCACCAATGAGCTTCATAATGAGAAGTAGGTTTGAAGAAGATGATGAATCGTGAGTTGGGTTAGATGTGGAAATGGAGCAACGTTTGTTTATGGTGAGGTTAGAATCCGAATTTTTAGGTTTATTTATTGTATGGGAGGACGCGGGCGAAGATGTGAGAGAATAGAGTGTGATAGGAAGTGGGCGTGAAAGAAGGTGATGGGCTGCGAAAACATGCGTAGGAAAAGGAACGAAAGGGTATTTTGGGCATTTCAAAAAGACACTTATTAAATTGTCTTATGGAGTTTACTAATAGTAAAGATGTAGCTCATAGGACCTAGCCCTGTCAATTTGTAACACGACCCGAAACAGGACTCGTAACCCACAAGAAAAAAGCCCAACCTGACCCATTTATAAACGGGTCAATTTCAGGTCAACCCGCTCTGACCCGTTTAATAAACGGGTTGACCCGACCCGACTCGTAAACCCGTTTCTGGCCCATCATGACCCGTTTAATATAAAACATATTTTTATTACTCTACAATCTACAAAACATAGGCTCAGCCCAGTCCACTACCCATTTGCTGCTTTAACCTAATTTACCAATTACCAAGCCGCCACACATTCAGTCATTCTAATTTCTGTTGTTCAACCTCTTCACTGATTCTCTACTTCATGTTTTCTTGTTTATTCTCAAATTAACAACTTTTTACATTTTTATTCTCATCTTAGCTTGCACAAGTGAATGATGACAATACCCTTCTTTCATATTTTCATCTTTTTTAACCAATATTTTTCTTAACGGGTTACATGAATCAAACCCGAAACCCAAACGATTATAAATGGTCAACCGAAACCGACCTGTTTAATAAACGGGTTGAGCTGACCCGACCCAAACTCAACCCAAACACGACTTGACCCGACTCGAACCTGACCCAACCCACTGACAACCCTAATGGGACCCTTTTATATGTCGATCCGGTATAATATCCCATAAATGGTTAGGTTATTTGAGTTTGTGTCACTCCTTTTGTGTAAAAAGGAATTCTTATCTATATGACTTACGGATATGGTAAGCTAGATTGACCCGTATATTTATACTCGGGTTAGTTTGAGTTGTTTTCAATGTATTGTTCGTTGTTGATTCGTGGTTACTTGATCCATCTTGGTCTATTTTTCGTGGAGCTATTACCTTTGTTGTGTAGTTGTGTATTCATATCAGTTGTATATTTATTCTTTTGGGACTTTTTATATGTATATGGTTCATATGTAACCATTCGAGTTTGTAGCACATGTATATGTTGTATTCTATGATTGTATCTATATGTATTATGTTCGGTGGCACGTTATTTTTGATATGTTGTAATTTGTTATGAATATGATCCTTAGTTATCGTAGTTTTATGTTAAATTAATGGATTATGTTGGTCCACTTGGATTAAGAAAGAAAATTTTATACACCAAATTTATGTAATCGATACTAATCTAACACAAGATTACAGACGATCGCTTCTAATTAGTCTTATTCTTTGCTCTAATAGATTGTATTGTTCTGTAATGCTCTTTATTTGGGTGAGTCTCAGGTTGGAGTGGTATAATATCACAAAAATAATTCGGCTGTTGTGTTTCATTCACAAACTTCAACATATATATATATATATATATACAGTACAAAGAATACTGGGATTTAACTAGACCGAATCAAACTGCTAAACAGTAGAAACAAATATCAAAGAACTCTTGCTAAAGTACAGTAGGGGTCTTTGACTAATTCAATCCCATATTATTCTCCTAATACCCCCCCTCAAGTTGGAGCATGAATGTCTCGAATGCCCAACTTGGGTAATAAATTATCAAACTGCACCTTCCCTAAGGCCTTTGTAAAGACATCTTCCAATTGTTGCTTCGTAGGAACATATGAAGGTGAAATGAGACCTTCTGCAATCGCATCTCGAACAAAATGACAATCTGCTTTATATGTTTTGTTCTCTCATGAAATACTGGATTTTGAGCAATATGTAATGCAGACTGACTATCACAAAAGAGGTGTACCCTTGTGCATGATGAACCCCAAAATCTCCAAGTAGTTTCTTCAACCACTTTAACTCACATGTGTCTGCTGCCATGGATCTATATTCTGCTTCTGCGGATGAGCGGGAAACCGTGGGTTGTTTCTTGGTTTTTCAAGAAACAGGAGAAAAGCCAAGTAGAACAAACCACCCTGTCAACGATCGCCTCGACAATGGGCAACTAGCCCATTCTGAGTCACACCAGCCTGTCAACTTCAATTCACTATCAGAACGCAAGAGTATTCCCTGTCCGGGATTCTTTCTTCAAATAACACACCACTCGCAATGCAGCCTCCCAATGCTTTTCTTTGGGCTCATGCATAAACTGAGATAATATATGAACTGAATATGTTAGATCAGGACGCGTCATGAACAAGTAAATCAATCGACCTACCAGTCGTCTATATTTCTCAACATCCTCTAAAAACTTTCCATCTGCCAATGCCAACCGGTGATTTTGCTCCATAGGAAACTCTGCTGGTTTAGCTCCTAACAATCCTGTCTCTGCAATAATGTCAAGGGAATACTTTCGCTGACACATATAAAAGCCTTTCCTGCTGCGAGCCACTTCCATGCCCAAGAAATACTTTAATACCCCAAGATTTTTCATTTTAAAACACTCACTCAAGTAATGCTTAAAATTATTTAATGTCGGGAGATCATTTCCTGCCACAATTAAGTCATCCACATAAATCAATACATTAAGCTGCATTTTCCCTTTCGTCAATGTAAACAAAGAATAGTCTGAATACGATTGTTTAAAACCATATCTCTTCAATGTTGTTGATAATTTTGCGAACCAACAACGTGGTGCCTGTTTCAATCCATACAGGGATTTCTTCATTCTGCAAATTTTATCCAGGTTGCCTTTCGCAAACCCTGGAGGTATCTTCATATACACCTCCTCTTCCAAGTCACAGTGAAGGAACGCATTATGCACATCCATTTGATGAACCTCCCAATTCTTTACTGCTGCAACTGCCAAGGTTCACAGTTGAAGAAGGAAAAAAACAGGACTTTATTTTAGGGTTTTAGACTGGCTCTGATACCATGCTAAATATCACAAAAATAATTTGGCTGTTGTGTTTCATTCACAAACTTCAACATACACACACACACAACACAACACACACAGAGTACAAAGAATACTGGGCTTTGCCTAGACCGAATCAAACTGCTAAGCAGTAGGAACAAATATCAAAGAACTCTTGCTAAGGTACAGTAGGGGTCTCTGACTAATTCAATCCCATATTATTCTCCTAATAGGACAGCTAAACTGATAGGAGAGGACGAATAAAATGACAAGGAAGGAGAAGATTTAACAGATATAAAAAGGGAGTTGCTGCTGTGAAAGGATTAGGAAATGAAGATTGAAAAGTGATTTATGCTAGTAAATGTCTTTATATTTTGTGATACTGGTTTATCCTAACATTGTTGTATTTAAGTAGTTAACAATTTCAAAATTAGAAAAATTAATATAGTATAGTTGCTCTTGCTACTAAAATGTACATCTTAGCAACTTCTTATTTGCAAAGCATAAAAGTCATTTTGATTATTGATTTCCCTACAACGGCTACCTGCTCCGATAAAAGTTAAGGTGCATCACCATACAATAACTAGTCTTACCCATTTTTGTGGGAATATGGTAATTTGTACACACAATACTACTTTTTATTTTCCTTCACTACCATTGTTTTTATCTACAAACAATATGTTTTTTTTCAAAAGCAGTCATAACTAAAACAAGAAAATTACATATACAGATTACGAAAATTTCCCCGTGTTTCCGCAGATGTTATGTAATTTGTGTGTATGATGGAGGAGTACATTAGTCCCACATTGGAAGAATAAAATGAGGATAAATGCTTATATAGTTGTGTCCAATATGATATTCAAATTGAATAAGGCCCATAGGAACAAGTCCAACAAATTAGGCTTATACATACTAATATTTAAATAGTCATAGATGGACACTTGGGTCATCTTGGGCCTTGACATTCAAGGGGCGCTGAGTTTCGGTTCAGACTGAATTGAAATTCGAATTTAGAAATGGTTATGTTTGTTTTTGAACGGTCATATCTTTTTGCCGAACAGTCGCCTGTTTCTCTGTATATATTTGCATTCTTCCAGAAAGAAACTAATTTCTCTTCCGTGCTTCTTCTTCCTCTACTCTCACATACATTCTAGAGCCTTGTTGTATCCTGCGAACAAGTTTCCCCGTCTGTGGAAATATTGTTCTTCGGATAGTGATACCACGCCTCAAGGCTTCGCTTCTGTTTCACTCTCTTTCTGCTGTATCTATACTTCAGATTTACAATCAAAGAACAATATTCAATGGAGAAAGATTCGAACTCCAACATACAAGTGCAGATTCCAGGAAAGGAAACAATCAAACTGGATCGCTTTGATGGAACAAACTATACAAGATGGCAGGACCGGATGTCATGGCTTCTTCTATCCATGAATCTTCGCTATTTGCTGGACCCATCGCTGCAGCCACTTCGAGAACCAAAACACTTTGATTCTGAAGAAGTTAAGAAGAAATTTGCCGCGGACAAAGCAAAGCGCGAGACGGATGAAATGCTATGCAAAGGCTACATTCTCAATTCACTCACCGACAGACTGTACGATGTTTACAGAAATTATAAAACGCCAAAAGAGGTATGGTTTGCACTCGAGTCAAAGTACAAACACATGAAGGAAGGTACTGATCGTTTTCTCGCTTTAAAGTACTTTGAATTTAAGTTTGCTGATGATGTGCCAATCATGGATCAAATCCGTGAGTTGGAGATTCTAGTTTTCCAAATGAGAGAATTGCACATTAACATTCCGGATGCTATCTGTTATGCAAAATTGCGCCTTTGCGAAAGAACAATAAGCAGGATATAGATTTGTCAATTGAACATCAATCTAATCTGATAGCAATTATTCTATTACATCAACAAAATAGTAAATAACTATAATAGAGAAACAAAGAGACACAATATTTATACTGGTTCCACTATTCTCCAGATAGTGTACGTCCAGTCCAAAAGAGAGAGATTTTAGTCCACATGAGAGAATACAAGAAATTACAAAATAAGAGTTTACATATCCAAACCTCAATGAGGTTTAACAAGAAGAGACACCATTGGGGATCACTGGCTCCAGGCCAGGATGGGTTTACACTAAAGTCTACCCCTCAATATATAGCCAGTGCAAATTTATGTGAGTCATCAATTAAATTACCAACATATGGTAATAATATAATGGAGGCATATTACCATAACAACAAATGTGCAAACATAGGAAGTAAATCAATCCGTTTCTTTAGCATAGATGGAAGAAATTAATCCCTTCATTTATTTCTCTACCACCTCATCAAATGTAATCAATGCATTCCCATTATAAAAATATTTACTTTCCATTCTTTGCAAATTTGTTCCAATCAATTTGTGATTTTGTATCACCAAATTTAACACTCCACCTTGATGCAAAATCACATATCTCCAGCAACCCACCTTGAGTCAAATTCTCTTCTCATCATAAAACTCTTCAACAGAACTTCACCTTCGTTCAAAATCTCACAACGAGATACACCAAAAAATGAATATTTACCAAATGGGTTCCAGCAAAGCCACCCCCATCACACAATTGTTAACAAGCTCAGACTATGTCCCCGCCCGCCAACAAATGCTGCAAATATCCAAAATAACAAAGAAGGCAGATACCAAAGTAATCTCAACACCGCCAAGGCCAAAATTTAAATCTCTCAATTAAAACCATTGCAAACACAAAACCACCGCCTGCCAAAGATGCGTCTTTCCCTTGAGATGCACCACGCAACACCAACGGTCTAAAAGTGCTTGTAATACCACAAGGATCTCCACCTTGTGGATTTTCTGCATCGACACCCGTCTATCACTTGATCTGAGCTCCTTCCTTGATCACTCGGATCCCTTGAGCATCATCAACATGAAGACTCATGTCGAACACATCAGCAGTGACCAAATTAACCTCTCCACCTTGTTGTGGACTAGGTTCTTCAACCGTCACTCGCCTTCCACATCGACACCCGTCTACCACTTGACCTGAGCTCCTTCCTCGATCACTCATGATCCCTCGAGCATCATCAACGTGAAGACCCATGTCTAAACCACAATGATCTCTGTCTCGACATCCGTCTATCACTTGATCTGAGCTCCTTTCCTGATCATCTTGGATCCTTCGAGCATCATCAACATGAAGACCCCTGTCAGAAACATGATCAAAACTTCCCAAATCCAATAGCCCCTTCAACACGGTAAACTCCATATCACGTCAAAGTTCCTAGATTGGAACGCGATCTTCACTCTCAACATAATCTCCTCCACCAAAGTCTCATTTTCTCCAAAATAGTAATAGCATAATCACCAGTGAATCTAGTAACCTTTGTAGAAATAATTGATGCACAATTTAAAACAAATCTCATCGCTCTGATACCAATCTGTTAGGCAAAAAATTGCACAAATGTGGAAGTGCAATAAGCAGGATCTAGATTTGCCAATTGAACATCAATCTAATCTGATAGCAATTATTCTATTACATCAACAAAATAGTAAATAACTATAACAGAGAAACAAAGAGACACAATATTTATACTGGTTCCACTATTCTCCAGATAGTGTACGTCCAATCCAAAAGAGAGATTTTATTCCACATAAGAGAATAAAAGAGATTACAAAATAAGAGTTTACATATCCAAACCTCAATCAGGTTTAACAAGAAGAGACACCATTGGAGATCACTGGATCCAGGCCAGGATGGGTTTACACTAAAGTCTACCCCTCAATATATAGCCAGTGAAATTTATGTGAGTCATCAATTAAATTACCAACATATGGTAATAATATAATGGAGGCAAATTACCATAACAACAAATGTGCAAACATAGGAAGTAAATCAATCCGTTTCTTTAGCATAAATGGAAGAAATTAATCCCTTCATTTATTTCTCTACCACCTCATCAAATGCAATCAATGCATTCCCATTATAAAAATATTTACTTTCCATTCTTCGAAAATTTGTTCCAATCAATTTGTGATTTTGTATCACCAAATTTAACACTATCCAAGTTGGAGCAATCCTCTCCAAACTTCAACCTGCTTGGAATGATTATAGGAGGAAAATTCTACACTCAACCGATAGCATATCTATTGAGAAGTTCATTACTCATTTACAAACTGAAAGTGAGAATCGTGCCAGAGATGAGTCGACTTTAGGATCAAAAATTCATCACATATCTTCCAAAGAACCAGTTTTTGGAAATTCAAACAACAGTTTGAAAGCAAAAAGAAAGATTTCAAGAACAAAAATAAAAATCGGCCTTGTTTTTTTTATGGCATTAAAGGACATCTTATTAAAGATTGTCGATTTAAGGCCAAGGCTGGAAAGAATTCAAAAACTGGTTCTGCAAATAATAAAGCGAATATTGTGGAGGATGCTGGCCAAGAATTCGTTGCAATGATCACTGAACTTCATATGGCTTCTGTAACAAAATCTACAGATTGGTGGCTTGAATATAGCGCCACCATTCATGTGTGCAACAACAAAAATCTATTCAAGTCCTACAACGAATTGAAAGATCCTGAAGAAGTTCTCATGGAGAACCATGCTTCGGCTAAAGTGATGGGCAAGGGAAGTGTGAAATTACAATTCACATCTGGCCAAAAACTCATGCTTGTTAATGTGTTCCATGTTCCGGACTTGAGAAAGAATTTAGTTTCTGCTAATCTACCATGCAAGAAAGGATTTAAAGTTGTTCTAGAATATGATAAAGTTATTGTATCTAAAAATGGAGTATTCGTAGGAAAAGGATACTCATGTGATGGTATGTTTAAACTATCAATTAATGAAATCACCACTGTTGCTTATGTTGTCGATTCTTCTAGTTCATTATGGCATGCTAGATTAGGACATTTAAATTTTAATTGCTTAGGTTGTATATCAAAACATGGTTATATTAACTATTCTATCAAAGATCATGAAAAATGTAAAATTTGTGTTGAAGCAAAAATGACAAAAAAGCCATTTTCTAAAGTTGAAAGAAATAGTGACTTGCTACAACTTGTGCATTCTTATATTTGTGAATTGAATGGTCAACTAACAAGAGGAGGAAAGCGATATTTTATCACTTTCATTGACAACCACACAAGATACACTTATGTATACTTGTTGAGAACCAAGGACGAAGCATTTGAAAAATTCAAAGAGTTTAAATCTGAAGTTGAAAATCAGAAAGAAAGAAAAATCAAAGTGCTTCGAAGTGATAGAGGGGGTGAATATTTTTTTGATATCTTCAATCAATTCTGTAAGGATAATGGAATTATTCACCAACGGACAGCCCCATATACACCCCAACAAAATGCGGTGGTAGAAAGAAAAATTAGATCCTTGGTCGATATGGTTAATTCAATGCTTATGAATGCAAAATTACCATTCTATTTGTGGGGTGAAGCTTTGTTGAAAGCATGTCATGTCTATAATAAAGTGCCTTTCTAAAAATTTGGAGCTTCTCCTTATGAACTTTGAAATAATGGTAGGAAACCTAACTTAAATTATTTAGAGTATGGGGATGCTTAGCATTTTATAAAATTCAAGATCCCCATAAAACAAAGTTAGGACCAAGAGGTATTAAAAGTGTATTTGTTGGCTATGCACAAAATTCGAAAGCATATAGATTCCTGGATTTACAATCTAATGTTATAGTGGAATCCATACATGTTGAATTTTTTGAAGATAAATTTCAACATAGCGTAATTGAGCCTATAGTAGAAGAGCATCAACAAGAAACTTCAAAAAACATTGTTGCTGGGAAAAGAGAACAAAGTGAACCAAGGAGAAGTCAGTGTGCAAGAAAAGAAAAACACTTGAGTTCTGATTTCATTTTCCCTGATTCGATTATGTTTCTAGTTGAGGCTACTAGAACAAAAGTAATGGAGATTACACCTATAGTACTAAGCATTGATAATGATGCAAAAACTTTTAAAGAAGCTATGGATTCACATGACTCTACTTTTTGGCAAGAAGCGATAAATGATGAAATGGATTCTGTACTATCAAACAAGACTTGGGTTTTAGTAGATCTCCCACCTGGTTCTAAGGCGATCGAGTGCAAATGGGTATTTCGAAAGAAATATAGATTTGATGGTTCCATACAAACTTACAAAGCAAGACTAGTAGCAAAAGGTTTTAGACAAAAAGAAGGAATAGACTATTTTGATACCTATGCACCAGTTGCAAGAACTACGTCCATAAGAGTTTTGTTTGCACTAGCATCTATACATAAAATGCATATTCATCAAATGGACGTAAAAACAACTTTCTTAAATGGTGACTTAACCGAGGAGGTATATATTGACCAGCCTGAAGGGTTTGTCCTCCCAGGAAATGAACAAAAAGTATGTAAATTAGTCAAGTCACTATATGGATTAAAGCAAGCTTCAAAGCAGTGGCATAAAAAGTTTGATGAGGCAATTATAACGAATGGTTTTGGACATAGCAATGCTGATAAATGCTTTATTTTAAGAAAACCAATGATTATGTAGTAGTGTTATGCTTATATGTTGATGATATGATAATCGCTAGCACAAATATAAAAGAAATTAATGATGCCAAAAGGTATCTAACCTTAGTTTTTAAAATGAAAGACCTAAATGAGGTAGATACCATTTTGAGAATCAAAGTAGGAAAACATGAAAAAGGATATGTCTTAAACCAAATCCATTATATTGACAAAATACTGGATAAGTTCAAGCATCTTAACATAAACAATGCTAGTACTCTGTAGACTCTAGTGTAAAAATGCAAGAATATAAAGGTCGAATCATTGCTCAACTAGAGTATGCTAGTGCCATTGGAAGCCTAATGTACGTCACATATTGCACAAGGCCGGATATAGCCTTTGTTGTTAATATGATGTCAAGGTTTACATCTAAACCTAACACACATCATTGGAAAGCAATTAATAGAATCTTTGGGTACCTCAATATAACAAAAGATTTGAAATTAGTTTATTCTGATTATCCTAGTGTGCTAGAAGGTTATTGTAATGCAAGATGGATGTCTAGTAACAATGAAAGCCTGTCAACGTCTGGTTGGATATTCTCACAAGGTGGAGGGGCCATAAGTTGGGCATCCAAGAAACAAACATGTATAGCACATTCGACTATGGAATCAGAATTTATAGCCCTTAGTGCCACAGCTAAAGAGGCAGAGTGGTTACGAGATTTGTTATTAGACATTGAATTATGGCCACACTAGTTATCTGCTATCTCTATTTATTGTGATAGTTCAGCGACCTTGTCTAGAGCGTATAGCGATGTTTATAATGGAAAATCTAGACATATTGGTCTAAGGCATAATTTGTTAGAGATTTAATTACTAAAGGGGTGATCACCATTATATATGTAAAGTCCGGCGAAAACTTAGCAGATCTTCTCACTAAAGCACTTGCTAGAGACTTAGTGCAAAGTACAACGAAAAATATGGGACTTGAAATCCTAAGCGCCGACGACAGGAACCCAACTTCAGATTAGCAAAAGCTAGTTTTCGAGTTCAATTGGTAACAACAAGTTGTCGATAAGCGCTTAAAAGAACTAGCTTGGTTGCATATATGTTTTATTGATCAAGGCTAGTTTGTGAACAATTGCAATTAAGCAGAGGATGAGATAATCAATTCTAATAAAGCATAATGATGTCTTTTGGCAATTGGGACAATGTAAAGGCTTTACCTATATGAACATAGAAGTGGTGCCGCTTCAATAAATGTATGTGTTACATTTATAAATTTTTATGAATTCAGGATTAGCACATGGCCGTATATAATAGTGCTAAGGTTGTGTTGAGAAACTTGTGAGACCTTATAGGTAAACGTGTCTATGTCATTTGTTCGGTTTTTACAATAGGAGCCTTGGTTAAATCTTCCATAAGACACCTACGACTTCGTTAAAACTTTAACTAATGCACACTAATTGAAGGTCCAAAACAAAAGATACCTTTTTGTATGGATAATGTTTACCAAGAGGAAAATAAATACACACAAATTAGTGGGGGAATGTTATGTAATTTGTGTGTATAATGGAGGAGTACATTAGTCACACATTGAAAGAATAAAATGAGACTAAATGCTTATATAGTTGTGTCCAATATGATATTTAAATTGAGTAAAGCCCATAGGAACAAGTCCAACAAATTGGGCTTATACATACTAATATTTAAATAGTCATAGATGGGCACTTGGGCACTTGGGGCATCTTGGACCTTAACATTCAAGGGGCGCTGAGTTTCGGTTCAGACTGAATTGAAATTCGAATTCAAAAACGGTTGTGTCTGTTTTTGAATGGTCATATCTTTTTGCCAAACAGTCGCCTGTTTCTCTGTATATATTCGCATTCTTCCAAAAAGAAACTAACTTCTCTTCTGCGCTTCTTCTTCCTCTACTCTCACATACATTCTCGAGCCTTGTTGTATCCTGCGAACAAGTTTCCCCGCCTGTGGAAATATTGTTCTTCGGATAGTGATACCACGCCTCAAGGCTTCGCTTATGTTTCACTCTCTTTCTGTTGTATCTATACTTCAGATTTACAGTCGAAGAACACATGAATGAAACACAGACTTATATTACGCCATAAACTAGTATTACCGCACAACGGTGCGAAAACCTACCTTTAAGTTCTATGTTATCAAAGAAAAATATATATTTATTACTACTTTTTACTAATGGAATACCCATTGACAATAAATTGATTCAGGAAGACCATAGATTGTGAAATATATAGTTTTTATTGGATAAACTCTAAATCATTAGCACAACCATACAACAATTGAAAACCGATCATTAAATAACACTTAATTGGAAGAAGAAAAAAAACCTTGATAATTTATTATATTATCAAGTTCAAAAAATATTACAAATATATTAGAATAAGAAGTCCATAAGTTTGAAATAAATAGTGTTGAATGGAGTGTTGGCTTTATTAGAGCTTATATGCGTTAATGAATATTATATCATTTACAAACAACTGCCACATTAGTGAATATTTTATCACTTAAAAATAGATACCAATAATATATCACATAATTTAATTCACACAAATCACAAACATGACTAATGTTTCTCTAATATACCCCTTATTTACAATTTTGCAAACATAGCAGTGGTCGTTTCTTAATCATTTTGAAAAGACAACAATATAACTAATTAGAAATATCATAAAATAAAAAAAAATGCGAGAGTAAACTTGCATAAAGGCACATAAATGCATTTAAAACCAAAAAAAAAATGGTAGAAACTAGAAATAATATTGTTGCAAGAGCAAGAGATAGCCCACGTGGATATAGGTTATATTTTAGTATCACCATGGCATATGAATAGTTTGCGAATGAATCTTTTACATTATAACTATTAGTTTTGTATCAAGAAAACTAATTGAAGTCACTTAACATTTTTCCTCTTCCTTTTCCTCTTCGCCTTCGCCTTCACCTTTAGCTAGAATTTCCTTTTCTTCCTCGTTCTCTTTCTGAGCTAAAGTTTCACTTGTTACTGCACACTATTTCAAATGTAACACACGGTTAATTCGGTAAAGTAATTTAACAGCACACTTAAAAATTATTAGAAACTAACATACCCTGATGCTAGTCTCTTAATTATCTTGCTTTTCTTCGACCTTACTATTGATCCCCTAGGATTTAACAAGTCAATAAAGCTCCCATATCATATCATTGTCCACAGACTCCAAGTCAATCTCAACTTCAACCTCATCCCATGTCAGGTTATTTACATTCCCATTTCTAATGAGTTGGAATATTAACAAATCATATATCATAGAACCAAAATTTGGTCACAAAACTCAAACTGCAGTAGTCACTAACATGGAGAATCAATTGCAGATTGAACTGGACTGTTACTTCAAATCTGGCTCTTAAAATGGAAACTGTAGTGTTAATTGTGCAATTTAAACTTTTAATTTCCTTGCAGAAAATTTAACACATAAAGGAATGCATTACGAAAGCACTTCGAAGAGCATTCAAAGAGGCAACACTAGAGCTTCCAAATTTTCAAGTTTAATTTGGACAAAGTACTATATGTTTACTACTTGTTATATACGTCCATGGAGTGATATTTTAAATGTTTTTGTTTATTGTATGGCTGAATGCTACTAGTTGGACTTGTCTGTGAAATTATTACCTACCGAAATATTAGCAAATAAAAAGTGAAACTGGGCATTTAATGACAAATTACTTTCAACTAACTTCAAAATTTTTGATAATAATGACAAATTACTTTCAGCTAATTTCAAAAAATCCTTTGATAATCAATATGTTATTTCCAAACTCAGAATTTAATCGACCTTTGGCCATGGATTTAACACTCTAACATGGTAACTACTATAGCAGTTCAATGTTTCAAGGTAGCATGGTACCTTTATAGTAAACTGATAAAGCCTTCATTAAACTTTTCACAATAACACACATCTTGATATTAAATCATTTTCAAGTTTAAAAGGACATTTCCCTAAAATATATATTATGAAGTGTGCCGACTATCTTACACACATCTATTGGGATATTAAACAACATCAGATTTGATATATTCATGATGTAATCTCGTAACCCAAACTATTTGTATTCGCTTTTGTCTATCTTTTAGCTTGTGCTGATTGGAAAATTAAAGACATTTGATAGTGCATTTTTCATGATGTTTATCCAAACAGCACTATTCAAAATATTCGTTTCCAGTTTTCATAAGTAAAAGTTTGATTACACTCACTTTATATCTCTTTAAGCTTTGCTTCTTTCATCTCTTTCATCACCTTGGAATGCATGATCTGTTATCATTTAGAAACCATTTGAAGGTACATTAACCATTGCATTTCTAATTCATAGTTGCAAATGGAGATTGAAGACAAAATGGTAAGGAATATGATTCCAAATATCTAGCATGTAAACATGTTTCATTGGTGGATAGTCAGTGGCAGCGCCAGAACTCAAGTTCAGCTATGGCAGGAAGCTAGGTATGGCCATCTAGCAATTTCAGATGGGGCAAAGCCATCAAAATAAGCAAATATAATAATGGAATTACAAAATTTCAGGTAGGGCAAAGCCATCAAAATAAGCAAATATAATAATGGAATTACAAAATTTCAGGTAGGGCAAAGCCATCAAAATAAGCAAATATAATAATGGAATTACAAAATTTCAGGTAGGGCAAAGCCATCAAAATAAGCAAAATATAATAATGGAATTACAAAATTTCAGGTAGGGCAAAGCCATCAAAATAAGCAAATATAATAATGGAATTACAAAATTTCAGGTAGGGCTTGTGCCCTAGCTGACCATAGAGTGGCTCTGCCCCTGTGGATAGTGAGAACTTTCTTTAGCTTGCAATTTGGAAGAAGGAACACAAAGAATACTTGTTTTGTTACCACCTGTTATGTTTAATTTGCGGACAATTTTATCAAGGAGATTGTGAAGATCAATTCCTATACACAAACCTTTATATTTGGACACATTTTTGTGCTTGCATTATATTTTATTTAATGGAAGCTAGCATTAGTATTTTTGCATTTTACTTTATCAAGTATGAAATAATTGTGAACCCTGATCTGTTCCATCTATGCGACATTTTTCTTAGCTCATCAGCCATCATACATACATTTTAAAAAATTGTTGGAACCAAGCGTAAAGCATAGAAACAAGATTAACAAACAGCTCTGTTTGAAAAAAGATAAATTACAACAGTCGTAAAATAAAACTATCTCCGGGAATCAGACTCTTTACCATTACCATATCAATAGTAACGTCCATGTTTCGGTCATCAATATCAAAATGTATTTTCTTTACAAATACAATGAACTGAAGTCAAAATATAAAGTGACCTTTACTAAATTGTATAGACTCTTCCCTGCTATTTCCTTTCCTTTGAAATTAGAGACTTACAGTTCATATCAAAATATAAACCAAGTGACTATCGAAGCAGTTTAAAGACAAACCTCTTTTGAGCATGTTTTTGGACAACGTACAAAATAAAAATGTTTCATTACTGCAGAAAACTTCGGCATCAATTTTTTTTTATATACTTCGGCATCAATCAATAGGTTATAGTATTAAAATATAAAGGACAAAAATGAAACACATGCAAGTGTCAAACCTTCAGTGGATGATGAGATGAGGTTGTAAAAATACAGAAGTCGTTCATCAGAACAAACAAAAATGAATCTCATCCATTCCAAGAGGGAACATGTCTCTAACTTTTCCTATTCAACAGGAAAACAATATTAGTGCAAACACGACAATAAAGATGATAGCTCCTACATCAGAATGAACGAAAATGTAAAAAATCTGCAAATTATTCTGCAAAAGCAATTATAAAGGGGTTGATCAGGACCTGGAATTGATTTGCGAACATAATTTCAAGGGATCCTTTCTCCATGGCCTATAATATTTATGCAGTCAAATTGTTTTATTCATATTGCTGGTCTTGAAAATCCAGGTTTTGAAAATGATCTGGGAGCTTGGAATTAGGGTTTCAGACTGTACGAGGTAGAAGAAGAATCATCCTTTCTACTGGAGGTTTTGATTTGATAACTAGAATGGGCCCCGTGCTTCACACACGGGAAGAGTTGTTATGCATGCTGGAGTATATTGTATTGTTACTTGAATATGCTCGCATGTTTAGTATGTTTTTGTGGGGGATGAATGTATTGCAAGTGGCAGAGAGGAAGGTATGTAGCAATATTTTAACTCTTGCGTATGTATGTGGCAAACTATATTAATCTAATTTCAGTAGAACTGTGAAGGCATAAGTAGTAATGTATTTATACATATAGGCTATATGATATAGGCGTGTGTGATACTATTGTTTCAGTTGTATCATGTACATATTTCCAATGAGCTGGACTAACAGCAAATTGGTTATCAATGATTGGCATATGGATGTAATCTGCGATTTGGTCCACTTGTCAATCTTGAATTTAAGATCGGTAATGGAGTAAACTTATATAGAAGAGTTAGCATGTATATCCAACCAATATTATTTAGCATAACAGTGCATATATAGTATAGTGTTATTACTGTGTTGTAATGAATAACATATATTTGTCCTTGTAAAGTATGTGGTTATTGGTTTTAGTTTTCATCTATAAAAGCGTGCGACCAAAAGTATCACCAACCTCATCTGCACCAACCATTTCCTATCAATTCACATGCATGATCTATCTCTGACCGAAGCTATCAGGTTATCGGCTTCAGGAAATACATGAAAAGTCAAAAGCATTCGTGTTAGGAGAATATGGTAAGCCAGAAAACAAAAGGTTTACATCCTCAGTTGTTACATTTCACAACACAGACATTCAACTTGCTAATAAGAAAAGCTATATGATAATTTATATGTTTAACGTACACGTAGATCATCTGTAAAAGTTGTAGGAAGTTGTGTAGTAAATGAAAATGGACTTGCAGGAATATGTAGCAAATGTAACAAAGAATTGAAGTTCAACACAAACCTAAAGCAGTACACAATATGCAGCGTTGAATCGTGGTACAACGTGTTTCGACGGATAAGGAAAAAAGGTAGACTGATCCATATTTTGTGTCTGATCTTCGCAACATGCAAGCGGTTGAAGTGTGGGAACTTACACCTTCGGACGCTTCTCTGGATGCTTGGTTGTACCCAAGTAAGAGTTTGTTTTCTGCATGTTTCATGCATTGTATTTGCCATAAGTAAACAGGAGAAAAAAACGTAGTGCAAAGTGAATTAACTTTGTCAGAAGCATTTGCTAGGATATACAGAGTGTAGTTAACTGGTCAAAAAAAAAAAAAAAAAAAAATGTCATAGTAATGAACTTACGGTAATGACGACTCCCTGTTACATGGCTCTGCGTTTGGCGGGAAGAATGTTGGCTGTACTGAGTTTCTCGGCAGTCTTGCTGGCGGCAGCATACTGTAAACATATGCATAAATTATTACTATTTTTTGTATGTGAGAGGTTAGGACCAGTCTAAAATTGAGGGCACAGATGAAGTCGTAAAGGTCATCTTATGGTGTTAACAGTTGTTTTTTTTTCTTCGAGTCCTTTGAAGTCATTGGTTGTTATCTCTTGTTACCAGTCGTAGTGGCCGTGGTTGCACCTTGTTCGGATGCAGAATCCGACAAATATATTTTTTATCAGTATAATAAAATCTCATGGTTTTAATGGGTCACAAACTGCTTATGTCAATTGCTTAGTAAGGGAGGGATACCGTGGTAGTAAAATGTGAATCATTAATGCTTCATACCACTGTGTAGATCATGGTTGGAAAAAATATTTTGTATATTGGATGGAGTATGCAATAATAAGCCGCGGTTTGTATAATCGTAGAATTGTTTATAAACATCTATGATTCGCACTGTGGGTACCGTGGGTTTAAACAAATAAATGTTTCTATTACTGTGAAGGTGGTTGGAAACTGAAAACAGTATGATTGAAATTATATATTTAACAGAATCATCAAAATTTTGTAGAAGCATCGTTACTCAAATGTCGACAGTGTAGTAATCATCTTCAATGCAACTGCTACAAATACCGTAAAGATCATTGCGCCATCTCATGTCAGTAATTGTAGTCATTGGTATACAATAATGGGTAACGCTTTGAATCATGTCAGTGATTGTAGCCATTGCGCCATTTCATATACTGTAAACTGAATCTAACGATGAACAATAAATGTTGAATGAATGCATACATACGTTGATTTAATTACCACACGTTTTCGTTCATGCCTTCATCCATTATCTTCAATATGCTCCATGAGAAAAAACTATCAGAAGAAAATTTTGGTTTATGGTCTCCTGGCCGAACTAAGACATATTTCCATGCAGGACAATGAAATAAGTAAATAAAACTACAAGGCAATCAAATCAAATTTATATTTTAAAATTAGAACAATTAATACATAACTTAGACGGTTACAAACTAAACTTATTTATTTTAAATTATGGAAATAGCTGAGCAAAAATCATATGGCTTGGATGGTTACAAACTCACATGTAACAATTAAACATTAGACCGATACATATTAACAGTAAAAACCAACATACGATAATGCCATAAACCAGTTCAAAATTTGATGAAGAGACGTAAGAATAAAGATGCTAATCCAACTACAAATTTATTGCTGACTGTAGAGAAGCACTCATGTTGTACAAATGGTTATGGAGTATGGTAACAATGTTGTTTTATATTTTATGGCTGAACTTACATACCGAGCAATTTGGTTCAATCTACCAATATTAACTATGAATGCTGAAGTTTAAAGAACCAGAATACAATGTAATAACCCATTTTGCGGTAAATGAGGTAGTTAACATTTAATTTACATAAAACCAATCATGTTGCATCGTACAAATCATAGATTTAATTTACATAAAAGCAATCATCTTGTCCAAGAGAAAACATAACAAATCAAATATGCATACCGTCAAATCATTAGTCATGATATATCTTATACAATATAAATTTTATTATTGCATATCTATGTAGTGTAAGGGCGTGGATCACCTGGACCGGGGACTCCCTGGTCCAGGCCAATCAAAATCCCCCATGAATTTAAACCGAATTTCAAGAGGCGAAGCGCAAAATCCCCCCAAATGGGGGATTTTGATTCGTCCGGACGAAGGGACCAGGCGTCCCCGGTCCAGACGATTCGCTCCATCTGTGCAATATAAAGGAATACCAACCATACAGTTATTGTGTATTGGAAGATACATATTGCACTGTAAAGGACCGTACTGCGTACCCTGATGATTACTGTTGACATAACGCAGGTAAAACAATTGTTCAAAAATCGAATAAACGTTGATTTTTTTTATACGGGTTAATTCAAATGAATTAGCAGCAAAAGATATGATGAAATACAATTGCTACTCATAAGCAAGCATTGGAACTATTTTTATAGAAAGTTAGAAAAACAAAGCATGCAGCAAAAACTCTGATGGCATACTGACAATCACCACATAAGGAGTGTACAGCAACAACTAATCATACCTTAATAAACCAGGTTAATCAAAATGCAAGATCCACCGGTATCAGAAAAATTGGGTGGGTTGATTATGTATATATGCCTAAACAATGCTTGATATGTAAAGTCATGGGCATTATACGAAATTCGGGGTAATGAAAGCTACAGCAAGTAGCAACATGGAAGGGTAAATCTAATCTGTTTGTAACCCGCAAATTATCAAACACTTTGAGTGCATTCACATTTCAAAGTATTAATTCCCAAACTTTGATTCAAATTAAGTAGACATCCCGGAAGATTACCATGCGGTGGTCCAAAAAGGAAGCAAGGGCGAACCAAAAAAACATGCTTGATTTCATCACGCCTTGGTTACTGGTTCAAATGGAAGTTGAACTTAATCAAAAAAAGTGGACAACAGTGTGGATTCATATGTTATGTGTGCGCTGTTAAGGGGGCCTGACATCCGAAAAGATTACGGGAACAGTTGCCAGCACCCGCGTTAGTGATTCTGACGACGTGTCCTGCGAATATCCTACCGACGTCGAAGTGGAAGCAAATCATACAGACAGTAAAAGGTTGCGGTGGTGGGAGAACGAAAAAATGTGAATCGATGGTAAAAGGAAATGGAAAAGCAGGAAGTTGGGGAAACCAAAATGAAAGTGGGTACAGGGCGGTTATGTTATTCAGTAACAACGGTAACAAATACAGAAAAACTGGAACGCACAGATAAGTAGAAGCAGTGAATTAGAAGGAAAATAAACAGGACACGTAAGCACGTATTGGTTCCTGTTTTCCTGATTAAATAATAATAGAATAGATTTGGGAGAATTTAACGGGAGGATTAATAGGAAAATTAAACACTGGAGAAAAGCGAAACAAGAGGAGACACGTAAAAGAAAGCAGAAGAAATACAAAACCGAAAAAATTCAACAACTCATATTTAGAATTAATTGGTCGGTTTGACAACTTATCAAACCGACCATTAGAGAGGTTTCCCTATTGTAAGAGAGTCAAAATAAATTGTTTGTACCAATGAATTTCGCCATCATTTTCTCTCATGAGACATTCGCTCCGCGTTTTATTCCTTTCGAATCTGATTCTTTCCATTTTCTCCTCCGCGATTTCTTCTCCTTCTAATTCTCTTTTCAATTTGAGCTTGCGTTTAGAGTGCGATCTTCGATTCTTTTTCTCCGCATAATCGAATTCTTCTCGTATCCCTGTTTCTTCTCCATGTCGTATTACTGCTTCTACCCGTTTCTCTCCGTATTTCTTCTCAAATCCAATACCCTTCAATCGACGTATCAACTGAATTATCAGATCTAACCCGCAAACCAGTCCACCGTCCAAAACAACCGGCAAACGATTTCAATTTTGCATCACTCCTTCGATTCATCAGGACTACGATTGTGTTGAACATCCTTCAATCAGGTATCATTGTTTTATCTTTATTTTCCTTTGTTTTTTTAGTTCAAATCACTTTTTGACATTCAAATTTAGATTTATCGTTCTGAAATGGTTTAGCTTGTTATTTTTTCTTTCTTATTTTGAACATTTAATCTATTATATGTTAGATCCATGGTTTCCCATTAGCTTAGTCTATGTTATTGGTGGATTTAGAAAAGTGAAGTAAGATTTCGACTCAAAATACGGTTAATTTTCATTTGATATTTCCTCTAAATACGGTTAATTTTCATTTGATATTTCTCTAGCAATACTTCAATTGAATATTCAAAATAAATCATTGAAATGAACTGCATATTCCACCCCTAATATGCATTGGATAATTCATGCGATTGATGAACTTGAAATAATTCAACTGAATATTTAAAATAAATCATTGAAATGAACTGCATATTCCACCCCTAATATGCATTGGATACTTCATGCGATTGATGAACTTGTAAGAATTCAATTCCCTGCTTTGTCATTTATAAGTAAAACTTGTTTATCCTTGTACTTAAACCCAGAACTGTTTTGTGTTCAGCTGAAGTTTATGGTGAAACCGGACCTTGCCATAGAATAGCAATTCTTTTTTTCAGTATACGTAGACTCTTTACCATCTTTACTATATTTAAATGCTACAGCTTCAGGAAAATTAACCTGTTTTCACTAGCAAGTTTTTTGACACACTATGTTTTGATTTGTCAAAAGAAATGAAGAAAGTGTAGTTTTGTTCTAACGATATATGATTGTTTTTTTTTTTTTTAAACCTCTCATACTTAGCAAGTTTTTGGTGAAGTACTCGGTCTGAGTCCCCTATTCTACTTAATGGATTGGTCTGGTTTAAGAACTTTTTGATGTTTTTATTTTTTTCAAGTTTGGGTTTTTTATCCTTTTATTGATTATTCTTTTTTGCTTTTGTGTGAGAAACTTATGATGTCAGTGACAACGATATGCAAAGATATTTTCAGTTTGGTTCAATGTCCAACTTATTTGCATGTGTTATATATTTTGGTATTGTTGTGAAGATGGCTAGTCTTCCCTAAAATTTATAGTTGAAATGATGGATTTGTAGAATGTGTCTCCATCCTTTTTATGAAATCTGTCATCTTGTTCGTGGATAATATTTTGAGTGCAAACACATCTTGACTTTACTAGCATTTATTTACTAACACGATTAATACTTGTTTGGTCATTTTCAAGCAACTATGTTATTCAAGTAGCTTTGTTTGAAATTGGATGCATTGTCTCATTTCAGCTTTGCACCAAAGCCGGTACAGAAAGCTTTTATGCTCATCAACTTAGGCCAAATATAATTTTACATTTTCTCGCATTTCATTGAGCAACTTCTCAACTTTTGTAGGTTATCGAGGAGATGTCTTTACAGTCAAATGTTCCTGCTCTTGCAATGGAAGAGGTAGATTATATAATATATTAGACCATACTTTTTGTCCCATAACTGATAAATATTTGGTGTTGATTGTAGATTGCACCTATAGCTATATCAGATGCTGCGTTGCTTGCTCCAGAAGAGATACTTGATGGAAAAGGCGATGTCAAGGAAGAAGCAAAATTAACGCAGGAGGAACGTAAAAGGAGAAGAGCAAGCAAGAAAAGGAAGTTTAACTGTGTGCTTTCACCTTCATCTTGAAAATTGAGAACTGAATGCCACTTCTATATAAATTATCATTCCCTTTGACCAATTATAATTTACTTAAAACAACTTTGTTGGGAAAAAAATGCATTAATATGTCATCATCATGACAGAACTGTAACTTCATAATGTTGGCATTGAATATTCTCCTCTAAATTGTAATGCTTTATTTTGTATCTTTTGTAATCACAGTGCACTTGATCACTCTAAATTATAACATGTTCTGCAATTTTCCAACCACAAAAGCTCAACGGAGGCCATGAAAAAAGCACGCAAAATGCCCCTACAACCTAGCTAAATGGTAACTGATGCAACTGCATCTTGCTTTGCTACGAATTTTAATTTTGTTAATCGAATCATACTGATTGTTATCTGCATGGTTGTGAAATTAAAGATCCAGGTGCTGAAGAATCATGATCACTGGTAAATCTTGTCCAGAAATATTGGAGTTCAACTCATTTATTCACTCTATGAAGAAGCCAAAGAAATGAAACCTGTTATATATTCGGAGCCAGTTATATTTCCTAATTTTTGTCTATTATGTTATTTTCATATAATATGCATCGACTCAATTAGTTTAATTTTTTACTGAGTGTTAAGCACAAAATGTTTAATAGTGTGTCGCAGACTTGAAACGATTTAGTGATAACCATTTATAAAGTGCTTGCCAGTATCAGTTGCTACAACTGCATTTTAGAATTAAATCTCAGTATGACGAGTTAATAGTGATGTGTGCTTGTGCAAAATTTTCCTTTCTTTAGTTTTTAAACAATTTTATCTTTATAGTTTACCATATGTTTCATGTTATTGTAAGGATTATACTTACAATTGTGATGACTGCAAAATATTATTATTATGTAGCCCGAAGATGAATTGTGATAGATTTGTAATGTATAGAAAGATGGAATCCATACTGCAAAGTAGTGGACATAAAAATTAATAGTGATATTTAGGAAAGGAAAATAGATGATCCAAATATGTCATGAATAAAATGAATAAACTTTTTTTGTGGTAACATACTACAGTTAGTATATAACAGTGTGTTTACTGTACCTAAAACCATTCATTTATATTTGACGGTAACCTTTCAAACTTCAATATGAATATGCTGTATGCAAAAATTTCTGACAATGATCCCTACATCTATTTGTATAGTGGGGACGGCATGCAAGAAGGATGAAGAAATTTTCAATAAAGATTTTCTTTTGTGTTTTCTAAAGTGAAGTGCGGAGGCTGCAAAAGAAAAACGTTTTGGAAATGGATCTCTAGAGGGAAATGCTTGGCTTACTTTTGTTGTTGCAATAAAACTATTGTTGCACATTATCATGCCTATTTTCTGATATTAGTTGGTATTGATAAGTGGCTAGTAATAATATGTGATGATTAGTAGCTATTGCACTCTAAAACCTTCAGATGAATTATTGTCTTAAATAAATCATATACTGATTATGTAATGAATATTCCATCTTTGAGATTTGAGTGTTTTTGAAAATTAATGTAATTGTCATATTTGGTAACAGAACAAGATTGATAAAAAAAATGATGTTTGCTGCGAGTGTATCTTGGAAGACGCCTATATATATATATATATATATATATATATATATATATATATATATATATGTGTGTGTGTGTGTGTGTGTGTGTTATAATATACGTAGTCCATATTTTACTGCATTAGACTAAGAGTTTGTCCAGCTCTTCTTAAAACAATTAATGAATACTACTGGGTAGCTCAATTTCCAAAAAAATGGTTATTCATCTACATTATACTATATATTTTTAATCTAATATGCTGGAGAATTTAGAATTATTTTTTATGTTGATTATTTTCACAGCATTGAAGTAAATAAGGAATTCGAAAAGTTATCACCAAAAAAAAGCTGAAGATTTGTAGCAAATGATTGAACATATATCGAAAGAAATATTTTTCTTTAGCTGAATGCGTAGCAAATGTTTTGTTCTTATTGCATTTACATCCGCCGTGTTGGTCAACATGGTAAGCATCCAAACATAGCACTATTTAACGTCAGGATTATTAATTTGTTCCCAAAATGTGTTGCTGGATTATATTTTATTTTGCTTGAACCAAATATATCTACGCACATTTCATTGCTTCAAATAATTGTTTTTATGGCAACACTTTCTTATCATCTTATATCAACGAAACTATACGTATTTTGGAACATCCGTGTGTGAAGCACATGTGCGCACTAGTTTATCAGAAAAACCAAAACAATATCCAATTTGGCTGCAAATTAGTGCGCTAGGAACCTATGTACTATTTTTGTACTAAACATTAAGATTACATTGATCCAACTTGATATATAATAAAAATGTATGTATGTGTTTGTGATTGATTCAAGTCAATACATTGATAGTATATTTTTACTTCCAAGTTAGTTTATATGTAAAGTCAGTTTAATTGAATTTTCATTCTCTTTGATTACTTTCATTTTCTTTTTTAAGTACCCTATAAATTTTTAAATAAAATATGAATTGAAATATGTTTTAACAAATTATTTTATATTTCATATTGAACACTTAAACGGTCATTTTTCCCACTGTTGTGCGGTAATACTAGTATCTAGAAATTGGTTTAACCGATCTACACGCATTGACTGCAAAATTATAGGCATGTCAGTATTTTCATTTTGCTGCAAGGAAGGAAAAGTACGACTACGAGCTCATAAGAGATGCGTAGAATACTTTTTTTTTGAAAGAGAAAAAAAAAGTTCTGGCCCAAGGCCCAACAGAATAGGGTTAAAACCCAATACAACACTGCTCAAAAGAGAGCAAGACCTAGCCGCCATAATTAAACAATGTATAATTAAACCCTAGTAAAAATACACAAAAATGGCGATCTTCTCTGGGAAGATTATCTCCTCCTTCATCACGGCGGCTTCTAAACAACATCTTCATTCATCTCCCTTCTCTTCTCTCTCAAATCAAGCTTTGGGTTAACTTCATAACCTCTCAAATGGGGGTTCTGGCTTCCTATATGCATTTTCTGAAGCTTGATGTGAGTTGGGGAGTTCATGTCTAATAGACTTGAACTTCTCATACAATCGAAGTTTCTTTTTTGTCTTGTTGAGCCTCTGTTGTCTTCCAAAGTTCTTCCACTGCAACTCTCACCATCAGACCAAATAGATAAGTGGTAGATCTGGTTATTCAGCTTGATTTTGAAGTGATTATCCCCGATTTTGTACAAAGCAGTAAACTTTTCTACTGATTTCTTCTTTTCCAGGTGTATTAATAGACCTGGATCACTACTGGAGGAACCACCCTCTGCTTCAGGTAAACTCAATTGATTACTATTCGAATTACATAGAAAATCACGCACTGTTAGATTGGAATTATGTCTACTTCCCTCATAGTGTTTTGATTTGAAAACAGAGGTGGTGGAAGCCCCAGTAAGGATGTCAGATCTGTCCAAAACACCATTTAAGTTCTCTGAGAGGACATTGATAGAGCGAGGATTTTTGTAACCTGCAACAGGTAAAAAAAGGCATTATTATTCTTACTATTAGATTTTAAAAAATTACGGCTAATAATGTCTTGATAACTTCCTTTGCAGTGTTGAAAACTGATAACATGGCTGGGATTTCTATCCCCAGAGAGGATATCAGAGAACTTTTTATTGGGAAGTTGCTTGCCATTCAGTAAAAATTCTTCAACTTGCTTCTCACAGTCTGCAGTACTTTTATAATGTGCTTGATTATGCAAGTTCTCCTGCTTGAATCTGTTAGCTTTTTTCATGACAATATCACTATCATTAAGAATAATTTTCCAAGTATGAGTGCAATTATTTTCTTTACCAGTGTGAAGTCTCTGGTTTCTTTCTCTCCGAATATAATAAATAGATGTTGTTAGTAGAACACATGATCTATTAAATTTGAAGGACTTGGGCTTGAATTTTTTTAAAATATACTTAATACTATACCTTATATTCAAAGCAGCATAAGATTGACTGAATCCCAGAGTACATTTGGCATTAAACCAAATGTACTGAGAGTAAACACAGTCAAAAAATAAATGATTGGAGCTTTCAACCTCACTTTTGCAAAGAAGACATGTGTTTTCAGAATCCTTTTTCCATTTGTTACAATTCTCTCTGGTTGGAAGCTTGTTTAAAATAGCAAAGTAGGCACAATGTGCCATTTTGGGGCAGTTTGATTTACACCATATTATTTTATGCCGACCAACTTCTACCTCTTTGCCTTGCAAATACTTCCAAACTTTTTTAAAAGAGAATTTTTCGTTTGAATATAAATTCCAAATCCAATGGTCCTTAAAGCAGTTTTGATCAATTTGAATGTCCTTGATAGCATTTTTAAATATATGAGCAGCCGGGTTATTATGAAAGCTCCAACAATTATTTAAAAAAATATTTTGCACTTTGTCTTTAACCCCCCCCCCCCCCAATATATATTGATTAGTGATTTACCACTAATCCATGTGTCAAACCATAAAATGGTTTGACTACCATCTTTTAATTTTCTGAGGATAAGTTTTTTACCAATATCCCTGCAGTCTAAAATTCTTTTACAAACATAAGAATGGTGCATCTCTTTTCTAGCTAACCAAAAAAAATTATTTTTTAAATATTTAGCACTCATCCAACTAGCCCAAAGAGATTTACCATCCAAAAATTTCCAAAATAATTTAAACTTACCGACTTCAGCAATATCTTTGATATTTCTAAGCCCAAGTCCTCCAAATTTTTTAGGTTTGCACACTATATCCCATGCAACCTTATGATATTTGCCTCTCTAAATAAAATTAGAGCACATTCTATCAATCGTATGTATTGCACTGGTAGGAATGTTATGAGACTGTACCCAATAGATAACCATAGCAGAGATAACTGTGTGTGTGAGCTCCATTCTATCTGCTGGGGAAAGTAATTTACCAGACCACCCCACAAGCCTATTTTGAATCAGACCTAATAATCTAGTGCAATCTCTTTCACTGATCTGATTTATGCTTAAGGGGAGACCTAAATACTTATCAGGAAGATTACCTTCTTTAAATTTCAAGAGATGCAAAATTTCGTCTTTAATAAAAAAATCCTTACTAAAATAAACTTCACTTTTGTTTGTATTAACAGCTAATCCAACAAATTTCTCCATATTTTCCAAAATCTTGTGAACAGCAATAGCACTCATTTTACCAGCTTTTAAAAATAAAAGCATTCATCAACATATAACAGATGAGTAATGTGTGGTTTAACTCTATTTATAGGTTTAATGTTTCCCTTGAGCACTTCTATTTCCATTTGCATAGAAAAATATTCCATAACAATAGAAAATAAGTATGGTGACAAAGGTTCATCTTGTATTATTCCTCTATTGCTAAATCAGTATTCCCAAAGCTATAAGTCTTTGTCTAACCTGCGAATGTTATGAGGAGGGGGTCAGAACATAAGTTCTGTGTGAATGAATTTAAACTACACTTCTTGAATAATCCTACATATATTGTTCAATTACATTTTCTCATTTATTAGGTTATCTGTGCTATTAGCACTCAAGGCTTTCACACACATGTCGCACCCATCTACCCCCTAGTAGATTAACCTAATATAATGTATATGTAGCTACCCCCTAAACTGAGGTACCCCCCGTGGTACCCCACTCGCACGGTCTCCTTCGTATTGCCACAGTAATATGCGCAGTCCCTCATCCTATGCCATAGTAATGTACAACGCTACATCCGCATAGAGCCACTATCGTCGTGCTACGTAAGCGTACTAACTGCTATCCTCGAATTATTCGATCGAATTTGGTTCCATCATCGAATAAAGCCCTCTAGTCTATGATACACCACCCAAAGCAGACATGGTTGTACCTAGACTTTCCCACATACGTATCGTCAATCGTACTCGATGTTCACATAACCTCTACTTGTGCACCCGATTTCCGTGGCAGGGCTACACCTGAAACACGGAACTCGATCGGGAGCTTTTCAATATCTGTACGGGACCGCCTCTAAGAGTGTCCAATGTACAGATATCCCTCGGGTCTAGTTTTTCTATGGTGGCTATGGCCCCACCTCAGCCCCTCCCTTAACTAGTAAAGACCACACGAGTTAAGCGACCACCCCTAACAAGCAAACAATCTAAACATCCATGTGGGTCTCCACGCACCCGTCCCTTGATAGCAAAGGTTAATGATCTCTAGGGTTAGCTCTTGTCTTTTCGCATTCCTTAGGCTGCTGGTGATAGGCGTCTGATGATCTTGCTATCGTTTGGTCTTGACGCTCCACCTCCACCTGAGGCAACCGCTGAACCACCCTTAATGCCACCGCGTACATCATTCTGACTTCCCCCTACTTATGCAGTCAAGGCCCACCCACCTGGTAGTTCCGTGCAGACCCAACCTCTGTAATCCTAGCCCGAAGCTAAACCACCACAGAGGACTACCAGGAGCACCTTTAATGTCTCAGGAAGCCGTCTGCATCCCCTTCCAGTCCGTTGGAGCCGCCAGAATAATGTATGTGCGCTCCCCTCGTGCCTTATGACACCGTGACGATCTACCTCGTTGGGCTATTCATCCTATAACGTACGGACTGCTTCAAGCACCTTAGTTTTTTCTGTTATTAGACCCTACGACTAATCATTAATTACGCGCTTGCGCCACCTCATCAATTTTCTTAATTAGCTTAGTTATTCACATTAGCTTCCTTTTTCGTATTTACCAAGTTACCCTTGTTCATTAATTCAATTTATACTTAACCCACTTAAGTCCATTAATAAGCCCACAACATGTTATTTTCCAATTTCATAAATTATTCCCTTTTAGGGTTATAACAACATGTTATACTTAATTCATAGTTAAGTATGCCTTATCCCACATATATACTGATTAGGAGAATAACACCCTAAACACCAGCCCCGAAGACCGAAATCAACATCAGACTGGCACCCAGAGAATTACTCAGCCCATACAACATATATGATTCTAATTTACTTCTTTTCCGTTCATATAACTTATATCATTTTTAATTTCACATTTCTCCTTCCCAAACCACTTAAGTATATCTTTACATATAAGTTATCTCATCTTCCTTATCGTTTCCTATAACTTATCTTATCCCATAAGTTATAATTTCCACCTATTATCCTTTCTTGCCTTATTCAAGTTTATTCGTAATAGGTTATTTATCATTCCCCATTTCTTGTCATTAATTTTAGATTTGACTTAACCCTTCCATTTACTTAACTCGCTACTTAAACTTTACCCAATTCAATTAATTTATGATACCGTTACGGGTCCCATTTGCTTAAGCATATCTAAATTTTTGTTTCACATGTCACCCTTGTCCCACTTAACCCCTTTTATTATAGTTTCCATGTCTTACACATGTCTTACTACGGTTAAGTCTATCTTAGTCATGTTTTACATCACATGTCTTGCAACGGTTAAATCCACATTAGTCATGCTTTATATGTCATTTATATCACCCACTTAACCCTTCAACCATACCCATGTCACCCACATGTATTATTATGGTTAGTATTTCTTAATTTATTTATTATGCCATAACGATGTATGTCCTCTCACATTAGACGTCTGTTCGTGGCTGCTGGATTTGTCGGGCGGTTCCGGGCAAATTTATACCACAACGCGCCTAACCACGTGTCGTAAACCGTTACGCCTCTAGTTCTTGCCGTTGATCTCTCACATTAGACGTCCGCTTGTTGTTGTTGGATTTGTCGGGCGGTTCCGGGCAGTCTTACACCACAAACGCGCCTAACCTCATGTCATAGGCATTCATTAACAATCGTCTTTCACCCAAACCCCAAATTCATGTCATGTGTTCCAAATTCAACTTAATTACAATTCATTTTTTTATGCCTATTTCCAATTTGTCATTAACTACACCAATTGCATAATAGTTAGCCAAATTTCATATTACCCAAATTATCCAATTATAGCAAAATTCACCAATTCCATGTTATTCATACCCAAACATGCCCATTTCAAATATCCAATTATACCAAATTTCATATAATCAATATTTTCCCAAATATATATATATATATATATATCCCAACATTTCCACGTTCATACATATAATCTAATTCACCCTCTAGGCTTATTTTTCAAGTTACACATAAATTTCACCAATCCTTGTTATCCAATTACATGTTGTTAATATTAAATTATACCAATTCCATATCCAATTACAATTATGTCAAACTTACATAAATTCAACATTACAGTATAATTATGTCCATAATTCTATATAAAAACTTCCAATCCCCATATTATGCCCAAACCAACCCTTTTTCCCTTTTTTAATTTTCCATTCCCATTACAACGCAAAAATCCATGATAGACACAGGCTCGAGATAACCTAGCAACAAAAATAAAAAGGGAAAAGAATAAATAGGAGAGAGCTCCAACGTAGGCATAAATAAAATAACTGATCTTATTAAATTATCATCATATTCATTTTGGGGAATGGTAAACGATAGAAGCAATATTATACAACAAATATAGTTCAAATCCACTCACATTGATTGGATTGGAGAAATAAACGATTTGTTGTTGATGTAGAACGCTGATTTAATCTTCTTTTTTTATTATTGGTGAAGAGCTTGAATTGTTGATGAAGAATTTCTAATTTGATTTAGGTTTTAGAGGCGGCGGTTAAGAGAATTGAGAGTTCAGCAGCACGAAGGCATCCTGAGGAATTGTTATGAATTAGGGTTAGGTCTTGCTATGTATTTATAGGTGTAGAGAGTGTTTTTGAGCCCTTAAATTGACCTAGAAGCCATCAGATTCGTACAGCACATTAAAACATGTCACAATAACGAAACTTCCCAGATTTGGGGGGTAGGTCGACCCCCAGGTCGACCCTCTGGTTGACCCCCAGGTCGACCTGCCTGGTTGATGGCGGGAAATTTCCCGCCCAGCTGCCTGGGTCGAATTTCGAACTGTTTTGAATTTTAGTTGAATCTTCTAAAGGCAATAACTCATTCATACGGAGTCCGATTTACGTAAACTTGGACTCTATTCCAAGCAGAATTTTGAGACGAATGCAATGGTGGTGTCCGTTTTACTTAACTCCTGAAATTTAAATTAAGTATCCTTATTTTATTATCTTTTCCGTTACACACACTATTATTGAATTATTTTTTTCCTTCTCTTCCATTTATTAATTAATTCTCGTTGTACATCACCATTATTTACCTATCTATGCATATATATATATATATATATTTAATTATATTAAAAATGCGGGGTGTTACAGTTGCAATTTCCAGTAAAAGCTCAAGGCCTACAAATTGGAGCTTAAAAATTGGAATAGGATCAGACTTAAAGATAATGAAATGCTCCCTGATGCTGTAATGACCCGAAAATCCCCCTCGCGGGAAATCGTCGGATACACTAACTTTGGGTATACAACACATCAGAACAAATAACAGAAGACTTTTATAAACATTATAATAATGTTACATCATAGTACAGAATATCAGAGTACACCAAAAAAATAATACAGCAGAAGATTAGTTTACAATAAACTAAACACAGTGCAGCGGAAACAAATAACTAACATAGGGGAAGGCTATTAGTGCTCTAGACACAACTTTAAGCTTCAATCCAGAATCCTGCTCAATATATCTGCAAAATAAGCTACTCAACTACCCTTGTGGAAAAGAGGGCATCCGAGTTTGCAAAGTGAAGTAAACTACGAGTCAGTCATGGGACTAGTACGAGAAATCTTACTTAAGCTATCTAATACTAAGGCTAATCACAAGACCATGCCGCTAATACGGAACGGGTTTATTCCATTGGATTGCCAGTGCATAAAATAAAGTAAATCATTAAACCATGCAATGCTTTTTAGAAAAATGAAACCATTATAAGACTCAAGTCCCATCACACAATGCAACGCAAACCGGAGGATAGAGTATTCCCTTATAATGGTCAAAAATGCTTGTTACGATAAAGCGGATTTGATATTATTATTAGTGTATACATGTTTCAAAAACATTTCAATCATAATGTATCAACCATAGACAGCATAGCTACCATATACTATGTCGCCATACTAGCTATACAATCAAAACCGTATGTGTCGTATTGGAAGTTGGATTTTCATCATGAACCAGGGCAAAGGATCGTCCTTACCGAATTCGAGACACTCCAGTCCAAGCCTCAGGATCAGAGCTCGAGTGACCCTTGGAGTTCCAGGGCCAGTCCACAAATACTTTAGTGGATTGCTTATGCCTGAACAATACGTTTCCCAGCCCTATGGGGCGTAAATAAAGAGCCATTAGGGATTCAAATACGAGGTACCTCGCTTTTCATCATCCACATAAGTAAAAATATATAGGCTTGTAAAACCTAGACACCACTTCTAGCTAGAAAGAAACGCATGCTCTCCCTGGGGTCCTTTTCCCATTTTTGATTCATACCTGGTTCGTGAAGTAACGCTACAAAAATCTATACTAATTAAAGTTGTGTTTTGATCATCAACCACAAGGCTCTTCTTTTCAACAGAAGACTTGATAATTAGCATCATAGCATGCCACATTTTCAAGCCATACCATATCATTGATTTCTACCAATATATAACCTCTAAGCTTGTACGTCTCAGAGAAGGGTGTTAAGCAAGAGAATAAATTGTCCGCCACCAAACAGATATATATTTAACAGAGATCAACGAATACAACACAAAGGAGTACAACGTCAGACATACCATCCATTTACAAGTCCATTTTGGGTCTGAATGAAATCGGAGGTACCTTATTCCTCATTCCATATGTCCGATATAGGAGAGAGGTCCTCACATATCCGGTCGATCTCCAAGTACGTCTTGGACGATCACCACTTATTACCTTGTCTTGGGATGCCTCCCAATCAAGACATCAGTAAACATCCAAACGATGTGAAGAGCTCCGGTCTTTAACCACCGTCTACATCTTCGATTTTTAATCGTCGTAGTAATTATTCAGAATGGGTTAATCCCGGTCTTTCCGAATAACTCACGTATTTTATAATCGATAATCAAGTGTTATAAAAAACACATCATACGCCACATTCCAATTTAGAATATTCTTTTAATTAAAATATTCACCTTATTAGTGAAAGATTCCCAATAATTTTATCAAAGATAAATTCTTTTAAATTTAATCTTTAATCTTCTTTTTAAAGATTCCTTAAAACTGCAATTTGGTTTTAATATCAAAAATCATTACTTTATGATTATCCAACTTTAAGAAATTAATCTTGTCTTTAACTGAGTTAAAGAACCAATGTCATTTAAAACACAGTTCATGATAAACCCAAAAGCATCTTCCATTAAATATGGAATTTTCACTAAAATCAAATCAATATATAATCGATATAAATTTCCGTATCAGATTAATAATATGAATGTAATAATGGAAAAGTCTTTTAAATTCCATATATAATAACGATCTTCTTTTACAGAAGCTCATCTCGATTATTATTAAATCGAATTCCGTTCAATCCCAATTTAAAATATTAAATTGGAAAACTTTACTCTGGGAAAATTTCCATTTAAATTTAAATAAAAAGATTTATAAATCCCAAATTATGTTTCCACTGTTAATTGGGTTAAAGAACAAATGTCGTTTTAAACACAGTTCACAATAAACCCAATTCACATTTCATTTTATTTCAATTACTAAATATAATTGGAAACTCTAATAATCTTAATTCTAAGATTTATTCTTTTCATACGGGGTTTAAGAACAGTGTTATTGAAGACACCATTCACGACAAACCCAAAAATCCAATTTATTTTATTTAGTTCCATTTAAATTTTAATTAATCGGAAAACTTCATTTAATCTTAATTAAAAGATTTATTCTAGTCAATAACTAGTTCATTTCGGAAAAAAATATTTTTATCTTTAGAAAATTAGAATTTTTCATCCAAATTCCTTTCAAATCACCTATTATGATTTTACATAATTTTTCCATATTTTTAATAATTTTATCAAGGCTTGTACAATCGGTTTCCAATAACGGCCACCGAACTGCATTCGTATCGACCTTTTTCAAATTTGATTTGGACATAATTCCAAATCCCACTATTAGATTCCCAAATTCTTACATTCATTGTAAAACTCTTTTCGATACGAACCCAATGGTTCCGGTTTTAAGAGAATCCGACGGTCGGATCTCCAGTTACATCAATTTGAAATTAATGGTTGAAATTCACGAACGATCGCTGCGCAGCGCATTCTATTCCGGCCATTATATATACATATATATATATATATATTTCGTCGATTTCTATTTAAAACATATTTTATAAAATATTTATAAATTTGTTTTAAAATGATTTTAACTTCATTTTCAATTTTAAATCAAAATTGAACATTCTATATTATTATCATATTATAATATTAATATTTTCAAAATATTAGATTTTGATATCACTTCTTTTTTATGTTCATTTTAAAGTGAATAAAATCGATCGATAAACCCGTTCGGGTTAAAATAAAATTTCTAGTTAATTCGGCTTCACATTTTTATATTTTTACGTCCGTCCAAAAATGGGCATAAAAATCATAATTTTATTCTTTACTAAATTTATTTTAAAATACTCATTATTTAAAATATTCTTTATTTTAAAATATTCTTTATGTTAAAGTATTCTTTTAAAAATGTTCTTTATTCTGAATCGGAATGCGACTCAATCGATTACCATATAAATTCAGTTATATGGATTTCATACATTGCATATATTCAACGATAATGATAAACAATCATCAAACAATCCATTTACATCCAAAGTGAAGTTTATAACTATGTGAGCATTAAAATAAAGAAATAATGCTTATCACAGAGTGTCAATCCATCGATTGACAAATAATTAAATATTAGGACTAGTGTATGTCAAATATCATCCCAATACCCGTGTGGGGTTTTTCAGACAACAACAATTTATATAAATAAATCATTGGCTAATAGATTTAACTAATTATAATTCAGTTTGAATTGTCTTCTATTTAACAAATTTTCACTGTTTAAAATTATAAATGGATATTTATAATTTAATTTTACTATCATATTAATGTTAACATTATTTTTAATACGTTAAACATTTCAACATCACAACATATATTTCAAGACATGATTATTTATTTCATTTCATTTATATGATACAGACGATGTTTTTATTTAATAAACATTTTAACAAATGATTAATTTCTCATGATAAAAATGTCATTTTTAATGACAATACATTTTTTTACACCTAATTCTCTTTATTCTATCTTAACATGATAAAATTGACATTTTTGTCTAACGAGACCTATAATTACCTAAAATGTTTTTATTCTTGTCTAACATGACAAAGGTGATATTTTTGTTTTGACAAAACATTATTCTAATTGATGTATTTTTATATCACAAAACATGTCCTAACTAAATGGCATTTTTGTAATGCTAACAATGTTAAATGACACTATTTTTAATGAATCAACATATGTTTCATAAATGAACATTTTTCTATTTCACTAACATATAAATGATAATGTTTTAATTAACAAAACATAAATAATCAAATGAGCATTTCACAAGGTTTCTAGCATATGAATGATAATGTTTTAACTAACAAACATATATATTCAAATGAACATTTTTCTATGTTACTAGCATATGAATGGTAATGTTTTAACTAGCAAAACATATATATTCAAATGAAATTTTTTCTATGTTACTAGCATATGAATGATAATGTTTTAACTAACAAAACATATATATTCAAGTGAACATTTTTCTATGTAAAACAATGCATGTTTTTAATCATTTCCAATATACAATAAAAATATAAATTTTTATTGTTAAACAATTTTCCACAATTCCTACGCTCATATATGACAAATAAAAAGGAAATTTTATTTTCAATAATTTCAGTGTTTTTATATGACAAATAAAAAGATGGTTTTTATTTTCATAACCTTGTCTACATTTCTAGTGTCAAATAAAAAAGAACGTTTATTTGTCGTAACATTGTCTACATTTCTAATGACAAAATAAAAGACAACTTTGTCAAATGAACATGTTTATAATTCTAGTGACAAAATGAAAAGATAATTTATTTACATGGCAATAAAAAAAGATAATTTATTTTTTTAACAAATCTCACTACAAGAAAAACTGCATATAGCAGCGGAAATATCCGCTTCTAATCCATCGCTAAACAGGCCTTAGCGACGGATTTCCTGCATAATGGTGTGGCCGGTAAAAACCACGACGAAATCTGTGTCAGGTTTTTGCAACAGAATTTAGCATGAGTTTTCCGACAGTTTTCCGTCATTTTACTAATTATATAATAAAAATATAATTTTATTTATTAATTTAATTTTAATTTATTTACCAACTATTTACCGACGGATAAATAATTTATAACAACTTATTATTTATAAAAGGCATTGGTAAACCCTTACTAATTGTCAAGGGATTAGCGACGGATTTTAATTTATGTAAATATTCAATTTACCATCGTCTGTTAGTAATCTGTCGCTATTCCCCTTCTAATATGCAAATATATATATATATATATACACACACACACACACACACACACAATCATATACAGATACATAAATACATATATATATTTATCGAACTAATATCAATCAACTATGAACATTGAAATAAATAGCATATCCAAAAATACAAAGATAAATTTGCAATTACAACTTATTTCTTCACTCGATACATTCAGCTTTGATAACTACGTATTGTCTTGAAGTTTTTAATACATCCAAGCGTCCACTGATAATATACATTTAAGAAAAAGTCATTTGATCGGTAATCACCTAATATTACACTTAACATTACAAGAAACTGTTGTATTACCATCCAAGGAAGTTGTTCTTTGACTCGGAATCTTGCTTCTATAGATACAGGTTATATGGAATTTATTTTGCAAAGCATGACTGCTTCATGTGCTCTGAACTATTTACTACTCCAATATCGTATGTTGGGTGCTTGCTCCATCAAACCTAAGACAAGTGATGCATTGCTGTTATCTTCTTTGTGTCACAATGAAATAAAACAAAGCCCATAACGAAGCTGAATTAAAAATTGATTTTGAACAGTATTAGAACAAAATGATAAAAACTACTCCCTACACAGCAACATTATGGCACCTAGACATAAAGACCATTGCATTTATGAATGATACAAAAACATCACATTTAAAACACTTACAAAATTACTTACAAGAACAAACTTGTTTCCACCAATTGCTCCTCCCTTCTTTCCACCAATTGCTAACAGGAAAGGACTGTCCTCCGAAAAGGCTATTGAGTACATGCGACCCTTCAAAGGGAAAAAAAACATAAAAACATGTCAAAATGCCTTAACATAATCAAAAGCAAAAAATGCATGTCCTTAATTAGAACTAAATAATAAAGAAAATATTAAAAAAAACTTCTTTGAATGTTAATTTTATTGGTAGCTCAATAAAGTCGCACAACTTCGACCTGACATCATTATCCCAAAAAAGTTTTTTCCTTGACAGTTGATTGAATTAATGTATAAATACATCAGCACTCCAACCTTCTCGGTTATTATTAAGATATTACAAAAGGTTTTTATTCAGGAACATAGGTATTAAACAAGGCATTCCACTTTCTTCTTTGACTTTTTTTACCACCATGGAGTTTCTATCAATTCCTATATATAGGCAGCAGAGTTCTGGAAGAATTCACCATATTTAGGAAGGTGGAAACCAAATGGCTATTGTGTTTAGAAGGCCACCTTGCTATTAGTTATCTTAGAGATATTTACCAACGTGCTCCCATACATACTCATATTGTGATTCTTTGACTAGATGATTGTAAAAAAAGTGAATGGCTGAGATGTTGTCCTTCCTAGTTTGCCAACTCGGTTGAACCTATACACCACTATTTCATCTACGATTCTTTATATAATTTCAGCTAAAATTTTGGTTGAGATGATGATTGATTTCAGCTAAAATTTTTGGCCGAGACGATGACTGATTTCAGCTAAAATTTTGGTCTAATCGATATAATATCATGCACTATTTATATGGAGGCAGAGAAAAATATCATGTCTAAAACATCAAAAAATATGGTACCTGAAGTAATGAATCAACACCAAGAACGACATTTAACAAGAATTAAAATAGCACAGTATAAATCTATTTAGATCCTCAAGCATTCAAATTATCTACATATTCCACTTAAAATGTTTAAGACAAACATAAACTTTTAAATTTAATTTTATTTCAAAAACTGATATGTTTTGGTGCATAGGCTTTTCAATACTTCATTTTTTAACTTAAAAGTTTAATCTATATGAAACAGTGTATATTTTGAAATTGTTATGCACGAAAATGCCAGTACAAGCTCAAAGCCATGTATATTAAATTTTGCATGCTCCAGACAAATCAGTTTTAATTTCGAACATTGTTTATAAAGTTATATTTGAGAACTATATATCCATTACATTTGAGAACATAGTAAATAAAATGATTGAAGATTAACTATTAAAATGATAATTATTCTCAAACAATTGATTATCCCATATATAAAATCGTTGGGCTTCTTAAACTTATACAAATTGTCGAGGAGTTTTGTTACACGATTATGAAGTAAAAATTGTTGAACATGAACATAGAACCTGTAGATGTCAGGTTGATAGTAAAAGTTGACTAACTAAGCGAAATTAGGTAATAAAAACATTGACACTGATCATTTTAATTCTTATGCATGGGTTCAGATCCATATCTACCTAAATGAAATACCAAAATACTTGTTTCCATTCACAACATTTTCAATACTTTAACTCACGTTACTTCACATTCTAGATTTAAAATGAACAAGTACATTTTATTCAGTGAAACAACTGAGGATGTTAACTACTAAGAAGTTAACACGGGAGATTGATAAGTTTAGAAAATCAAAAGACAACAGATCAAAACAAAAAAAATATTCTAAAGACAAACCAGTTAACATTTGAAATATATGCTCAGACTGGTACCCTTAAACTACTTTGACACCTCTTGCCAAGAACCAAGTATACATAGAGAAGATAAATGCTTTGGCACATGTTGCCGAAACAAAAAGTTTGTCAATGATAAATACTTAGGCCAAACAATGAATAAATCCAATATAAATCATTAGAGATCAAATAGCGAATCATGGTTATGCCCAGTAATCCCAAAGTACTTACGTTTATCACGTTACTTTCAGAAATAGGCGCCTCAACAGAATTATTCATACCAACACAATCATCAATTACAATAGCAAAACCAACGTTATCTTGTTTACCTTACCTTTCTGAACTAAAAGCTGAGTTTTCCTGCATCAACGCTACTACAGGAGCTTTCGCCAGGAATGGGGTGATAAGAGAACTCCTTTCAACGGCTTGAATACTGGAAATAGGAGTTGTTGCTTCGTCCGGAATCAAGTTAAATGGGTTCTGAAGCATTGAAACCAATGAACAGACAAGCGGCAGAAATTCAAGTACGCTTTCGACTCTGGGAGGTACTGGCGGATTTGGGTTAGGGTTTGAATACGCTCGACCAGATCTAGTGGACGAAGCCAACTGGAGAGGAGTGGGAGGAGACGACATGATGTGGAAGCTATGGAATGGTGAGGCGAAGCGGATGAGAGAGGGAGTACGGCGGCCAGATGAGAGGAGCAAGAAAACCTTAAATCGTGAAGAAGAAAAATCGCGAAGGAGGTGGATCTATTTCTATTTACGATTATTTTGATGTGCTAATTGTTTTTCTTTGAAGGGGAAATTTTGATTTTGGGGTAAAAATGATTTCGATTGGAAATTTATATTTTGGGCAAGAAGGAGGAAATGGGAAAGGTGGAATTGGATTTGCAGCGTTAGTTCTGAGCATGGAAAGATGAAACTGTTTCGTTTCTGGAGCCAATTATTTTGGTCCTTTCCACCTAAATTTAAGTCAAAAGTTTGAATTTGGAGCCAAAACCTTTAACTCCCATTAAACAAGATTTGAAGTATAAATTATTATTATGTCTTCATAATTAACCATAATAAAATATTAAATTTAAATTTAGTTAGTGATTATAAACAATAATTATGAATTATTTATTTGTAACCATTTATTATAATTTATGGATAATTAACCCTTCTAAGTTCTCAATTATAAATTACTAATTATCGTTTATAAATTAATTAACTGTATACTTAATATTTGTTATTAGCTATAAATATTTGTTACTATACGTAATAATAAATATTTTTAATCCTTTTACCGCAAAATTATGTATAAAGTAAAATTACTTCTAAACAATTCATTGTAACTTATTATCTAGTTGGAACCAATGTTTTTTTATAACCTTTTGAATAGCGATTAAACGGGTAGTAGTTAATTTTTAGGAATAAATGTTGTCAAAAATTGCTGCTTTAATGTGTTATATGAAAATGTTATAAAAGTTATATTTTACAATGTTTCTAAATAAAATGCTTTGAAAACATAAGTTTTTTTAACATTTTTGTCAAAAACATTGTAAAGTTACATCTTTTACAACGTTTTGTTATCAATCCTTGTAAAAACATGATTTTGTTGTAGCGAAAATAAATTTTACATATTAAAGTTTACTAATAATATTTATAAATGATAATCTACTATCAAGTTATTCTCCAATATAACCAGTTAAACCGGAACTTATATTTGTGTAAAATAATTGTACGTTAATGGAAGACTAAACGAATAACAATTTATATTAATCGGAACTTATAATTATGTTCCATATGTTTTAGATGTTGTTAGAAAGTCCAAAATAGTTCATTTTCCCATTTATAAAAAAGAGCCATTTGGATCTGTTGCCATGGACGCGATGGGCGTAAACTTCTTTTCTACCATCTACAATGGGATACCCCACTTGAACCAAGTATACACATGATTTTAATATTTTAATACTAAATTAGATATTGATTTTAATATTGACAATCAGTTGTAAAAAATATGTTTATTTCAACTGGTAACAAAACGAAGTAAATAAATAATTTAGGGCTTTGGGAAGCTGACAATGGAATCGTGGAAAAAGGGGCGACGACATTCCAAGCTTGCGGAAGAGAAGGCGAAATAAATAATTTAGGGCTTCGGGAAATCGAACACACGACAAACAAAAAGGGGAATGGAAAAAGGCGGTCTGAGAATGAAAAGAAGCGGACTTATGTAAACTGTGAAGTGTTGCATTGTTTAAGAAATACTGAAATTCACGTTTAACGTCATGTTGATGGTTTTCTATATATTATGTTAATGCGTTTAAGGCATCATAATTGTATCGAAATTTCCGACGCCATTCCGATGTCTTTCCAATGCCTTTTTCATTGGATAAATGCTGAAATAAAATAGTTGTTACAAAATACATTTTACAAATGTTAATTTGTGCTGGTTGTAAATGAAAAGTTGTAATACCGTTACTTTGTTGTAGTGTCAATATTTTAAAGTTTAGAAATTTTTGTTATCTCGTGTCAAACAATAATTGTTTTATAAACTTAATTATATATTTCAAATTTATTCAAGATGATTTAAAAATTTTAAATTTTTCAAAATATAAAATATAATTATCAACTATAATTATAAAATATAAGTATCAACTATAATTATCAACTGTAATTATTAAATTCAATTATTTAAAATTAATTATTGAATACTATATATCATTTCATAAGTATTTAATTTTATTATTAATTATTAAATTATTATTATAATAAAATGATATTTTCATTATTTAGGGGAATAATTATAAAAGAATAATTTAAAATTTTGGGATTTGGAGTAAAATATACTGACTGAAATTTGTGATGAAAACACAGGACTTAATTAAGAATTTAGTAATTACATTGGTTATGAACAAAGATTATTTTGCTAATTCTAAATAAGCAACGATTATAATTTATTTATTACATAACATAAATTATTATTTATTATTACTTATAAATCATTAATTAGAACAAATTAATTATTAGTTATTGAACATGTTAATAATTATTAAAAAATTAACACTAAAATATATCTTAGAAAAATAATATAAACATCTCTTGTAAATCTGTTGGAATTCTGCTGCAAAATAGCTTCAATAAATATTCGTCGTTATTCTGCCTGGATTTGCAGCGGAATATAGCGGCAGAATTTTTCTGTCGGTAATTTGACGCAATTTGCAACGCCTTAGTAAGGGATGGCAGAAGACGACGGTAATAAATAAAAGGAAAAAAGTTGAAAAAACAAAAAACTATCCCTTACAGATCACATGGAAATCCATCGCAAATTAGCGACGGAAATTTCTGCTTCTAAATATTTGACGCTAAATCAGTGTTTTCTTGTAGTGTCTATTTCAACAAAACAATAAAAAATGATATTTTTATTTTGTTAACAATAATCTAATTCGACAAAATTGATATTTTTGTTTTAACACAAATTTATTTGACAAAAATATAATTTTTGTTTTAACACTTTTCTATTTAACAAAAATGAATATTTTGTTTCAACACTTTTCTACTTAACAAAAATGAATATTTTGTTTCAACACTTTTCTATTTAACAAAAATGAATATTTTGTTTCTAACGTAACATTCTCTAACAATAACATTTTCTAACAAAAATAATATTTTTATTCTAACGTAACATTTTTATATTAACATTACATTTCTAAATAAATGACATTTTTTATAATAACATGACATTCCTAGCTAAATAACATATTTATTTGCCAAAAATATATTATAACTAATTAACATATTTATGTACAAAATATGCTTTCTAACTAAATGACATTTTTGTTTACAAAATATGATCATTTTATATACACAATAAAAATGGAAATTTTCATGTTAACACATTTTCATTTCAAACAATGTTCATTTTTAATACACAATAAAAATGGGAATTTTCATGTTAACATATTTTCATTTCAAACCATAAACTTTTCATATTTCTACATTCAATAAAAATGTGGATTTTATTGTAAACTTATTCCATTTTAAAACAATGAATGTTTTTATTTTCGTATATACAATAAAATATTATTTTAATTGAATAAGCAAATTCTAGATCTACACAATTCAGTCCAACAAATTCATTTTAACCACAAACAACCAAATCTAATCTCCTACATCACACACATGAATTTTAATAATGAATACATGTAAATTTCACATCGAAAACAACAATTAAATTTAATTTAAATTAGAGATCTCACAATGAGTTTTGAATTCTTCAAAATTTTAGATTGCTCCGTTTCAGCTCTGGTCTATTCCATGTTGTAAATCTTGGCAAGACGATTCCAACGCAACTGGAATTACTGAATTATGATTCCATTACAAAAAGTTATGATAATTTGAATCTTTAATTACATTAATAATATTATAATCAAATTAACCTAATTATTATTTACCCTAATCATGGATTAAGGCCCCTAATTGTCTTCCAGGAACACATCGCATCGCTGAAACCCATCGTCAAATCCTTTAGCCACCAATACCCGCCCCCACACGCCGCCGGACAACCATCGCCGGGGACCACTCGACCGCCGCCGTCGTCCTCCACCCACGCAGGGAAGCAAACCCCGCTTGTAACGAACATGGATTTTCGACCCTGAAAATCAACACAAAACACCATGTCGAACATTCAAGCATCGAAAATACTGGAACGTTATTAGAAAGAAATTAGAGGGTGAGAAAAGAAAGAAAGAATATTAGTATAGAAATAGAAGAAGAACCAACACAACACAGTGTCTCACATCGCAGCAAAACAAAATATAATATATAAATAAATTTGTAGAGAGCTTTGAAATAAAAACTTACAATCATCAGAATACATCAATACACTGAGGCAGTTATAATATTCAGTCCTCATATACATCATACAACGGAATAATACTAGACAATATCATACGTCTGAACACCTTCAGCTCGTCATTGGACTTCACAGCATTCGATAACCTGAACCTATACAACCCGGTCTAACCCGAGCATTACAAATACCGGGTCAGTCTAGTGAACCAGAGTGAGAAAACTTGCTAAGTTTGTAGGTGTAATCCATCTTGATTTTAAAGTTCAAATCCCTATGAAAGAAAAGGATAATCGTAAGACCAAACCCACAAATAAATACGGACGGTTTTTACCTTATGATAACCCAAAACAGTTTTAAAAAAACAATATTATTCTGATATTATAATAGTGTCTAAATACAAATAAATAGAATCTAGCAGAACGCTTGCATCTCACGCTCCACATATATAGTATACAAACAAAACCGCGGGCGCTTATTGGAGATTGGATTCCGACTATGACGAGGTATGGAACCACCTGCCGATAGTGTATCTCTAGAGGTGAATACACTGGGTTCAACAAAAACGTCTTGCAATCCGGCCCACACATGACCGACCACTCATTTCGCTTGAGTGTATCGAATGTATATCACCAACGGTTGGGAGCTACCCACCGTTTCCCGAAAAGGGACAGCATTGATAGATTTAAGAAGCAAAAGGAATTTCTCTAGGTAGTGATTATACATCCTAATGGTTGCGACCCACAGAGCCATGCAGCCTGCCCGATTTTTGTCATCTCCTGGTTGATGAGGCTTGAGGTTATAATCGACTTTTGGAACATCTGGCCACTATCCACATCGTCCGTACACGTCATCCAGGAACAGGATGAACTGAAGGCACCCTCCTTCCACATCCTAGGAGTCACCCCATAGATCAGTAGCGAGTAGTCCTTGCAATCCGTAGATTTCAATCACGACAAAATCATTATCGAATATATATCTGTAGGGATTAGATAAAGAAATTCAACAATAGTTCTTCCGCTCACAAATATTTACGGTCTTCAATTGCTCCATCTCGATCAACATCAGATATCTTCTTTGTTTACTTATTTGCTGATTCGGAATGGTTTTTGAATATAAATTCGATCCCGGTCTTTCCGTACCAACATTCGTTGGGTCAGATTTTGATACTCGGTTATTTAACTATCAACATAAACAACCATAAAATAAAATAAATACATTGGCTTAGCATGCAGCGTCATTTGGCCATTAAAATAATATATCAGTTGTAATACCAAAGTATATATCTCAATTTTAATATATTAACATTCTCAAATCCATTTATATTAATACTTAGAAAATATATCTTAAAATCATATCAAAATTCCCATTAATTTCCATTTCAAAACATTTGCTATAACATGGCTTATTATTTAATATTTGGGAAACCAATTTAACTTATCATTTTAAAACAATCGTTACAATATCACCTTTGTTTTGTTATTTGAACACCATCATCGTTACTTATCCTTTAAAATAAATCATTCTAAATCTCTTTCCTTTAACTTTTGAAAATATCGTTACAATTTTCACAAATCTCCTTTCATTTATTTCTTTACCACGGAAATATCATTCCATATTTTCATGCCCTTTTATATTTCCTATTATTCCAAAGTTCTTCAAATAATGTTGTGTCATTATTTCTAAAAATAATTTACTTCTAACATCTTCATCATTACAACTAATATCATCTTTCGATAATCCTGAAGTCATTCAAGTTAGGGTATTTTAATTACCTCTCAGACCTTGATCAACAACATTCTTATCTTAAGATAAATACCAGTTATAATATCCAAAACCGATATTCATTCCCAATATCAAAACAGAATCCCATTTTAGTTTCCTTTAGATGAAACATCATCTCTTATTTAATATAACAAATCCAAGTCGTATCTTTATAACTTAACTCACCTCACTGCTTTATTTCAAATTTGAATTTCCATTTCGATTTCCATTTTGAACTTCCATCAGTTCCGAACACTACAACAAAAAGGGCCTTTTATAGCGTTTGAAAACCGCTATTATATCCTTCCATAGCGTTTCAGAGAACGATGTATAACGACATGCTATGTTAGACTTTCAGTTTTAAATAGCAGTATCAAAAACACTATGTAAAATCTAGTTTCTATAGCATTTTATGGTTATGTACTATAGCGTTTATTGACATATTTCTATAGCGTTTTCTGTATATTTCCACAGCGTTTACTTAGTCATCTTATAATGTTTACAATGATCTGATTCCATAGCGTTTCTTTGATGAACAGCGTTTTTAAAACGCTATAATGCAGTATATTGATTTATACCCACATTTCAGCCCATTCACATATACATTTTTCTATTTCTTATATGCTTATAGAATTAACATATTTTCTAAGACAACAGATATGCAAATTACAACAATATATTTCATATATATATCATTCAAACAACTTTCATATATCCTAATTCGGTATCTCATACATATCATTCAAACAACTTTTCACATGTCAACTTGCATTTCATACACATTGTTTTATCAAGTTTTCCATATCACTTAAATGTCACATAGTCGAATCAACAAACTACTATGCATTTCTTCCTTCCTTTCTTTCTCCCACAGCTTTTCCACTTGACTTTCATAATAGTACCTACAATTTGAATGACCACTTGATTAGTAACAAAATCACAGTAATTGAAGGATTATACTCATGATTAGAAATTCATTATCAAAAGCAGAACAAGAAGTATAAACTTTTATCTTTTGCTTGTAACAATGATGTGCATAAAAAAGATTCACAGACATTACATGATAGATTCACATCAAGTAAAACCTCCACCAAAATTCCACAGGAAATCTAAGGAATTTTCAATCATTATTTATTGTTCATGGTGATTTATACCAATTTGACATGATTATGATTATTTACAAGAAATATATACCCGATAGCAAATATGAAGGCCGTGATGAAGACAAAAAAATAAACTAAAAGCAAAACCAAGAAATCTCAGCAAATATCATGTTACCCTAGAGAATCATACATGTGGATTAACTAAAATAAGCTAACATGATATTAAGTTATGTATGACAGAAAAAGAATATGTGATTGCTCTAATTTAACCAAAGATTAATTAAATAAACATACGAAGTAATAATAATTTGAACAAGCGCACATAACTCTTTAGCAAAGCCTTGACTGGTTGAAGAAAAAATAGGCACCAATAGTGATCAATTAGACTAAACAAATGATAACTGCAATACATCCTTCCTTTCCATATATCAATCCCACAGGAGATATTTTGAAATGTTAGTATGAACCTACTACTCAGCAAAAGTCAATGTCCCAGAAACAATTTTTGCATGATCACATCATAATTCACAGTGCATATTAAGTTCATGAGAATAAGAGGACAACACTTAATGCTGAGATTTCATTTGCAGAAGGCATAAATGTGTTTTGTTTAGTACATACATTTAATAAAATATCTTTCATGTTCTCACTAACTTTTTTTGATGATATCTATTCCTCGTAGCATACCAAACTTCATTATGGTACCATACTCGCATAGATCAGGTAGTAAGTACACATGCAAATATTTGCAGCACATTATGAAAACATGTTCATTTGTAATCAACACAAAAAGTAAAATAAAATGATGACTACATACCTAACATATAGCAGCCTCGCCTTCTACTTCAGAGTTATCATATCTGCCTGCCACTGCAATTGCGTGTTGACCTATTTCACGTTTGTCCACTGCAAGCGGTTCAGCAGCACCACACATTAACATCAGTCAAGATACAAGCTTCGGCAACATTCAGGTCACTTCATATCTCACGCAACTCTTTTACGGTTTTACCTATCCATCCCTACCTATCCCCAATTTACCTATGCGTTTTCGATAAGGTGCAGTTAACCCAAAACAATAAGGTTACTTACCTAAAGCGATATTTTCCACTTCAGTCCTCTTCCAAAGGAATTTCTAGAGCATCCCATGCCTATCTTCTTCGATTTTATTATTAAAAACAAAACTAGATGGTGGTGAGTTCAGTTAAGAGAACGACATCAAAACTGAAAACTTGACATTTAAGCCAAGAATATTTAAATAATAATAATAACAACAACAACAATAACAACAACTCTCAGCTATATCGTTCTACTTTAAGTGGTTAGAAGGGCCTCTATGCCATAATATTGTCTCTGTACGGATAAAACATATTCTAAACAGACATACAAAGAAAAAGGTCCTGTGTGTATCCTCCTCAAGCAAAATTAATGTCTATTTTTTTAATGAACAGCCATGGCGTCTATGAACTAGAAAAGGATACCAATTGACATCATATCGTCTTCTTTTTTCCCACAATTTCTACTACTTTTCATTTCATGATGAATTTCTAGGGTCACCTGTGGAATAAAACAGCTGCATGCTAAATTTTATCGAATTTAGAAACTAAAACAAAAATTGTAGGCTGTAGTAAGAACAATAATGGTAAAGGAATACTAAACGATGTTCCCGATGTTGAAGTAAGCGATTTAAGTTGACCTTGTCCTCCTTCGTCAGCTCATTTTTACACCTGTAAAGATCAGATATCAAATATAATGAAATTACTCTTAAAGCAAGCATCTTATGGTTAGCCCTTTATGTGTTGCTTGAAAATGTCATTACCAAAAGAACCAAAAGGAATTCCCCTAACAAAAATCTAATAAAACTGCGCAACTTTATTAAATCACATATAAACAGCTGTCACCAGTTTGCCTATTCCATCTTAATAAACATATATCATTAAAACCATAACCTGTTTTATTCTAAAATTCAATCAAATAAAAGGCAAATAGATTAATTTTTATATATACATGTGGTGAAGACCATGATAATTTATGTCATAATTTTTACACTTGTAAATTGAGTTAATGAGTTAGTAATATTCATTTGGTTACTCAATTGATGATTCAGTATATCATATGATGACTCTCATTATTTCCAAAATATTTTAAACTATATAAAAATTCATGTTACATAAAAGTATTAATTTTTATTGGCGTTTACAAGCCATTGGTAAGAGTTTTGTTTTTTTTGTTACAATTTTTAAGGATTGATGAGAAAAATGTAAGGTATAATTTCTTCGCTAATAAAACCAAAATAACGCTACACTTTTCCAAGTATATAGTAATTAATGATAAATTCTATTCATCCAACACCTTTGGTCTTTTCTACCCCACAATTAAAGAAAAAGAAAAAAAAGGTAAAGAAGCTATTATTTTTTTTCCTCTCTCACCAAGGTTTATTCTAGAACTGTCTTTGCTCCATTTACATGTCTGTTTCATTAAAAACAGTATTTATTATTCTATATATTTCAATTAACCATGTTCGGAAAAGTTCCAAGTGCAACGCACATTAGGATTGCAACAATTCCAAACTATTCATGAACTAGCTTCCTAATTATAATAAACAACCTTAACGTTTTCTTCTCTATGGCTATTATTTTTCACTGTTTTTTTATTGCCCGTGAGTAAAAAATGTGAAGAATAAAGAATGTAATTAAACATCCAATTCGTTTTAGATTGGTTATGGTAAAAGTAAAAATTTCATTAAATTTTGAAATAACCTACAGAAGACCAACAAGACAGTGGAACCAGAATTATCCAAAATTAATGTATATGTTCAGATTCACCCGGTCTTACATTCACCACAATTAAAGAAGAAGAAAAAAAAGGTAAAGACGCTATTATTACAAAAAAGAAAATGTAATCAAGAGTGTGAAACGTAAGTATGATCTAGGAAAATGGAACGGACAACAGATTCAAAATAGTTGAGGACAATTTACTTTTGCGCAACGGCAAGAAGTTATTCGTGCCATATTAACCAGCATGATTCTCTCCTCATTACAAGTATTGTCAGGTTCAAAATAATTAAGGACAATTTACCTATGGATTTGCAAGTATTGTTAGGTATTATTCTTTGTACTATCATACAATCATGGAGATAAAGTCAAAAAACACATACGAATTAAGTTTAACTTAAGTACATTGTCACATCAGTATCAGGAAGTCGGCAGTTACATCAACAGGCAGCTCCCATTTCAATAATACTTAATACTAACAATAACAAAAGTGTAGTTGTTCCAAATATGTGAAGGTATACTTCAACATAATTAACATACATAGGTACATGCATAAGTATTATGTGCAGTCAAATACTGAAATGCTGGGCATGCCAACAAAGACAGAAAATACTGTAACCAGAAAGTAAAGTCACGCAAAGCAATATTTGAATGATATACATTGTTTTATCCCCTATATCAATATTGGGTTCCAATACATCCTATACATATCATAACAGCATGGAAAGCTATTAACTAGTGAACTGTCACTATAGTGGAAAAGAGAAGCAAATGTAACCTCACTGAGACATAACTGTTCGAACACAGGCAGCTTTTGGTTAGTTGTAGGGCCATACAGAGTACATGTAATAAGCTCTTCTTCTTCTTCGGTCGGAGGCCAGTTGAAACTGGTAGGTAATATTGGCATTGATTATATTCCAGGAATGCATTTTGATTTGAATGTAGTTTTATTCATTTCAACAGAAGGGTAAGGACAAATGTAAGGATTGGATGATTTAGGTCTAGGTGATGGACCAGAACCACATAGTTTGCTGCTACATCCTGCATTTGGGTGTGTTTTCCTGGCTAGAGTTCCACTTACCTGTAATAATTTGAAAACATTCAAGTGTGTCAGCTGTATCAAGGTACAAGTGAACTTATATATGCTTGATTGTTTGGCAACAAATTACGGTGTGGTAATATAAATTTATAATAATAACTTGCTATCTATAACCAAAAAAGCCAAAAAATTTCAAGTAATAGTTGCATCAATTCAAGTAATAACTTGCACTTCTCCTGATTCCAATTACACAACCACTTTTTTAGAACGGGTCCTGTCTGATTTTAGAATAAAGGATTATGGAATTAAATATCCTATCAGCTTTTATTGTTTAGAATGAGTAACTAAATGATGAGGCAAATTTAACGGAACACGTGAGAATCGCTGAAAGCAAACAGAGGATTTTAATCCCATTTTTTTGTTTATTTTATCATGCATAGTAATATAAGTATTTTATTAATTCAAAGATTGTATTGTTTCTCCATTTGCATAATCTATAAATCTCCACTTATGATTTGAAGTGGAAAATGTGAAATAGGTATTTGTAACTTGCTACAAATCAGTCTACTTGACTATATGGAACTTTTTGTTGAAAAAATACAAGTTCTTTGCATTATTAGGACCAAGAATTCATACTCTCTCATTAGTTTTCAATTTAAATTTTGCGAAAACGCTGTATGTTTTGTTGTAGTGATGTTCAGATAATCATACAGAAGATAATTTTCCAATGCAAAAAAATCTATAGAAAATATTCATTTATCCTCATAATAGATGCAAAATAATAAAGGAAGATTCTTTTTTTAGATGCACTGATTAATCCTTATTAAAATTTTGGATAGGCCTAAACCAAAATTAAAATAAATTGAATGCTTACCATATTACATTAGCAGCTCGCTTTGCACATAATATAGAAAGTTGCAAATATTTAATATAGAAAGTTGCAAAAATTTATTACTTGGATATCTTAAATAATTAGCACCACTCATTTTGATAAGAAGATGATGTTTATTTTAAAAGTTATATGCTAAGAGAAGATGAAAATATGTGACATCACCTGTTTTCCATTTTGCATGAGAAGGCAACCAACAGGGACCTTAAAACACCTTTTCTCCAGTTCTGAACCATACATCGACAGTAAGAAATCTTCTCCAAGAATGATCCGTTAAGAAATGAGATCATGGTGAAATCCAGCAATAACCTTTGTTTTAGTTTACTTCTAGTTGCAGCAAATAGATAAGGCCCCTGGAAATATAAAAGAAGAAGCCAATAGTTAAAAATTAACAGGCTTCCTGTAATTACAGCAGCAAGAAACGACAAAATTACATGTTCAAGTACTCTAGTTACAATTACAATAAAATATTTAAATGTTGAATATGCAAGTAAAAGTGAGAAATTAGAGGAATATTGTATACATGGTTAACAAACTAACAAACATATATGCTGACATTATATCAAGAAACGACTATACTGGTGTTAACAAATAGATTAAAGAGTTTTCTAGTATAACATGAAAATAAATCCATTTTTCTCAGCAATAAAATTTTGTCGACACAATTTCATTCAGGCAAACATATTAGTTTTCCAATTTTAAAGAGAAGTAACATGAAATATATTAGCTATAACCAACACCCAGACCAGTCCTTGCAAACCTGTAACATCATCATTAACGGTTACATGATGGGCATGGGCCTGTAACGATTCACCAGTAGAAAAATTAGTTGGATGGAGACCATTCTGTATGTAGGATCTTTTAATATACAAACCCAAGATTTCTTGCTCCATTTGGTACCCGTCTCAGAACTCATTTCCTGAACGCCAAAACACTTTATGCATTATAAAGTTTTATATCTGCTGTTCAAAAAAAAGGGTTTCATATCAGGTTTGGATTTTATGTTAGTCACTCGTTATGGATAACAAAACCAAAAGGTGCATAATAAATAATTCAATGCATGTTTATAAAATATTAATAAAACCAAGAGAATCAGTATATTAACCCGCCAATGTTAGATTACGGAAAGTTAATGGACTATATTATAGCAGATATAACTATGTACGTAAAATATCAAGTTTAAAAAAAATAACACAGAGCTGGTACAACTGCTTGGTCGTTGGTTAGGGCACTATTGGCTACTGCCTGATAGCAGCTATGTATTGTTTCTCTGTGCAACAGCACATGAAGTTGCATCATGCAGGGGCCAAACATTTGCCTACCCGCACCTGTTTGATCACCTGGATCTGACTAGAGGTTGGGATAACTAGCATGTGACCCAACACTATTCAGATTGGGCTGGGCTGTGTGCTCTGTTCCTTGGAAAAAGATGAAACAAGCGAGCGATGCCATGTTAAGTATATGAGAAGATGACTCAGAATACCAGCTCTTTGCTTTGCTTGAATTGAGCTCGAGTTTACTAATGATTTTATAACTATTTCAATAATAGTTCCTATTACTAATTTTTTGATTAATTTGCCATGACAGTGACGGGGACTGTTAAGCATGAATGGAAGATGAAAGAGAAATTGTGGTTATGATGTTTTACCCACCATAGGACTGATTGAGCCATAAGCATTGCATAAGTGGTCTTTTGACAAAACACGAAGCACTCTACGATGTAGAGCAACATGTAAAAATTGAGAAGATTATTCGGTATTCTTACGCTGCACAGTATTCTTATTTGAGGTTAACGCACTAATAAAAATTAGAGAGGATAAATATTGATTGGTATTCGAGTTTTAATTAGTTAATTAATAATATATGAAACATGCCTGAATATTTTTTATCAAAGCTGGTGGTCACTCTCTCTTTTTGAAACTGTCGCCTACAATCATTAGTGCCTGATCATCAGTCACATTCTCAGGCGTAGGTTGGAGTTTCAGTTTTCAAACAATTTGTTTTCCATTTTTGCCTTTACCTTTATCGGTACGAACTTCATTATTGGATGCTACAAAGATATTCCTTTTTGCTTCAAATTTTCCTTAATAACTATAAAATTAATCTATTTTTCTTTTAGATTGTTGTAAAATAATAGCATGGCATATCCTACAAAGACATTGCTTCATAATTAAAACTTGAAGAAAACAGATAAATATGTGATTATAAAATTTGTCATTACTTGATGTGTTTGGAATAGCATCAAAACAACAATTTCAAATACCAGCTTCCTTTTCATTAAAATGATTTTGCTCTCTGTTTATCTAGCAGAAAAGTGGGGTCAACAAATGAGGGAAACGAACTATGATTTACTGGCCCAACTTGAACATCATGAGAGAGGAAGTGGTTCCCATGATATGTATCATTGGAGGAAATAAAAAAGGCAGAACTAACTGCGATAGAAGAGGCAATAAAAATATATGACAAGGAAGTGTTTCCCAACTGAAATAGGCTAATCAACTGATTTTCATGCAAACTGCTAAGTTGGCAAAAATAATATTCTTTGATGATTGATATTCATGCAAAAACTATATCCAGTATCCAGATTATATTTTTTTATCATACTGCAATTACTTATAATAAAACCCCCTGAATAGTATAGTTTATCACTTATCAGTATACAATACTACACTACGTGAAATGAGAATAATGAAAATCATTATGTTTTAATCGCTCGATCATCATATACCTCAAATGGCCAAGCACTCCAACTACATCCATTGCCATTCCACCAAAATAAGTGTAAGTGTGACCAACAAAAACTGAAGAAGGATACCTGCATTTTGAAAATAAAATATTCAAACATCCATTAAATTCTGCTTATAAATTTGTAAAAAGAAATGCCAATTATATGAAAGGAAGGCTAGAAAAAATGTTAGTAAGGAAAGGGTAAGGAAACACGAAAGTAATATGACAGCATAGTTCAATAATCTTATCCAAATATTAACTTATTCATGTCACGAAGGACTATATGGAGATTTGGAACTAAAACAAAAAAGACAGACGATTGGACATGTTATGGAAATCAGTTCCTATCTAGTTCATAAACTCTTAGAATCTCATCTTCCAACCTTGCCTATGTAGAAAAGTCTTATCTTTATAGCTCACATTCAAGATTGGAAGATCACTAAAGTCTATACCATGTGCTTCATTGATTTCCTAGGAAATTGAAGCGCCTCTCTTAAAGAAAACTTCAAAAAATTTAGTATTAAGTCTGATCTCTCTTATCTCTAACATTTTTTTAGAAATTTTCACTAATTTATATTGCTACTTTCTTATCTTCTTTTACAAAGATCATAACATCATCAACATAGACAAGATGAGAGATAGAAACATTACTCGGTTTAAAAAGGAAAAATTTCACTCACTCCCATTTTTTATCCATTAACAAAGTGAAAAATTCTATCACAGTTGTAAAAAGAAAAGGGAACAATGGATCTCTATGATTAATTTCATTATTGCTTTGGAAGAAAAGATGCGGACAACAGTTCTTATGACCGAGAAACTGAGCAATCATAATCTCATGTAACATATTAATCCACTTATTAGAGAAGACCATTAATCCCTTAATGATCTGATCATACTCTTTCTGCAAAGCAGCTCCGGTACACATGTACTTGTTGTGAGCACTACAAAAACCACTGTCTTATGAGCCATTAAAATACCTCCCCAACTGTTGTTTCTTTTGTGAAAGCACACTGATTTGAAGATGTTAGATTCTTCATGAACAAATTTTATATACAACGTGACAATAAGTTATGAGTCTAAATTGTTGAATGCTTTTTTGCATTCCGACTCTTTATAATTTATACTCTCCTATAACGGTTTCACATATTTAAAAACGTCTTTAGCCGCTTGTAGTAGTAGATTATTAAATTGACTGCATTGCACTTTATAAATTTTGGCATTTAGATCGTTAGGTCTAGATGACATGGCATCCTTCATACTAATGTTTGCCACCCTGATCTCATCTAACTCTTTGTATTTATTAAAAAACATATTACCATAGTCTGAAATGACGGTTTTACAGGCAATCTTAAGAAAACTATCCATCTGAGATTGATTGAATAATTTGAAAAGTAATATATAGCCTCATCCGCAAACTCCACTTAACAATTACAAGTCTCACCCTTTATCAAAATCTGATTCCTGCAAGATTTTTGATTGTTTCATGATGATATTTTAGCATAGAAAAATGAAATTGCTTCATCGGCCAAGTGTAGCAAGTCACATTTCGATTTATGTTTAGTGTCAATGTTCTCTTGTTGAATTGCTCACTCTAATTTATGTTTTTCCATTTTCATTTGCTTATTCCAAACTCATTTTTAGTTGCCAACCACTGTTGTGAGTCTCTGCAGAGATTTCTACAGTATTCTACTTGTTTCTTAGAGCTATTCTTATTTTTACAACAGCTTCTGAGCTTTTCCTTATTGCTTTCTATTAGTCAACAAGGATTAACATCAGTCTTCCCACAATATCTGTATTCCAAGCATTCACACATAATTTTCCATGTTCGTCAAATAATATCCAACGATTCATATACTTGAACAGTTTCAGAAAATTAACCTGATTCTCCAATAAATACACTAACTTAGGGTTATAGTCACTTAGACCAAAGGATTAAAAAAGCTATAAACTATCTGAATAACTCTAACCACTACACGTTCATTAAATACGATCAATCTTGGTAAGAAGTTTTGCATTAGGACCAAGCCATCAAGAGAATTCATAATCATCTAGACAGTTTCGGGGAATATATAACCACCGATAGGAAAAAAATCAAATTAATAAGCAATGAATCAAGAAATCTGAAGAGTTGAGAGCGATATAACACAGATAATGACAGATAAACAACATGTTAAAAGAAAATACCTAAATTTCCAGAGAATAAAACTAGTGTTTGGCCTATGCGATCTGGACAACTGCGAACGAAGATCGAAGATGAGGAAGCATGGACAATCTACCACGAGTTCAGTGTTGTGAAATTAGTCGCGATGAATGATAGTTAGAATGGAATTTGTGTTGTGATGATTGAAATCAAGGGTGATTTGGGGTAAAATTGATTGGAGATTGAAATATAGGGCATGAAATTAGGAGTGATGTCTGGGATTTGGGAAAGCAAGAAAGCAAGAGGTGCGGGAATGTAAATTTTAGGAGGCTAAATAAAAAGGAAATAAGAAGAACCCGCGTGAAATGTAAAGCGTATATGTTTAATTTAATATTTGAGGCTATATGCGAATAGCGTTCTGTAACGACCCGCATATTTACGCATAATAAATAATTTATTTAATTATTTAAATATGTTTTAGAAATTTAAAATGGTCGTTTAATTCAATTATATTGAATATTTAATTAAAATTAATAATTAAATAATATATTTAATTTCTGAATTTATCAGAAATGGTGAATCGACAATATAATGTGAACTGGACAATTCAAAATATATAATTCAGTTTATATTGGATTTTATTCGCGGAAATATTTGAATAACGACAGTTTGAACGTATAAATTATATTATAATTATAATCGAGCTCGAAATGGCGCTGCAGTTCGTAATTTGGCAACTCAGACTTTAAACGAGTATACATGATCCGTTTTAAGCCGGATTTCAGTGAAATAAGAAACGCGTGGAGCTGGTGGAGGATATTTTTCTAGTAGAAGAGAAAAATATGGATTCCATCGTGTAGATTTTGTTTTATGTCCAAATCAAATTTTAAAATAGTCGCTATGAAATTCCTTTATATTTTGCAACGCTTTATTTACGTTATAAATGGATTTTCAATATAGATTGAATATCGAATTAACACTGGAAATTGAATATCGATTTATAAACTCTGAGATGATATTTTAGAGCTGTGGTATATCATATGTGAATATATGCGATCATATTTATTTTTAAATATTAAATTTAATTGTTTTTAAATATATTTATATATTCAAAAGGGCTATTTTGAGCTTTAAAAATAGCCACTTTTGCAAACGACCTCAGAATTCGACGAAACTAATTTTGTTGGATTCGTAATGTCAAATTATTGTTAGATTTCAATTTTCGTGATTTTTGGGGTCAGTGTGTGGCCGTACGGGATTTTAATGTGAAAAATAGTCAATTTTCTAACTTTAAAAATATGCTGTGTGAGCGTACGGAGTTGGAATTTGACGAAACCAGTTTCGTTGGGTCCGCAATGTCGAACTGAAGGTGCATGTCAATTTTCATGATTTTTGGGTATTGTGTGTGATCACAAGAATTTTTAAACAACGTATACAAACAGCGATACGATAAAATAAATATAAAAATCGAATAAAAAAATATTTTTACTACCCTATAAATATCACTACACTGTCCTAACCCTAACCCTCATTTTTCTCTCTTCAATATCTGCGCCGCCACCATCCAAGAAAAATCCACAGTGAAAATCCCACTTTAAAAATCAAAATCAATTCTCACAAAAATCATAAAATCCTGATATTGATATATTTGAATTTCTGAGAGGCTAAGCTTCATTTTCATGTGGGTATCATCAGGTGCGATCGTGCTTTTGGGATTGGGGTTTTCTGAACGTGAGTCAAGGATTCTAGGGTTTGCGGTTGTGGCTCCTGTGGTGATTATTGGAGAAAGTAGAGGTTAGTTTGGGGTTCATGAGGTCGACCAGCAACTCGAGGCAAAATTTTGGGGCATTCGAACTTGGCTGATGACGCAACCTAGACGGGTGTTCGAACGGGACGGACTCGCGAATGATGATGCGAGTCGGGGACAGCAGATATGAGGATGTAGAGAAAGGGAAGAGGGATCGAATGGAGGTTCCTATGTGATGTTTAAGTGGAGCAATGGTGGAGAACGTGGTGGATGGGTTTGGCGAAATGATGATAAGGGGAATGAGCAGGTGTTCGCCAGTTTTTATGGGAAGAAGGATTAGGCGGGTTGGTTTGATAATTGGGCCGGGTTTTATGAGGTGAAAGCCCAAATGTTTTGTTTAGTTAAATTAGAAATTTAAATTAAATATGTTAACTTATAAAACACATATCTTTTTCGTACGATATCAGAATCAAGCGAAACAAGATTCGTTGGGATCATATGGACGGTGACTACACCATAGAATTGACTGAGAGTGAATTCGAGCTCGTTTGGATTTATGGTGAAAATTTAAAGCCTGAATCAAACCAATGAATGAATATCGTTATTCAACGGCCTCCGACCAAGGTGAGTAAATCTCACTAACTCTGAACGCTTTATATTTTTATAAAGTATTTTTAGAATTGATAAATATTGGCTGATTTGCTGTGTATTGGTTGTTTGGTTGAACTGCTAGTCAGTTGATTGAATATTTCGATAACGATATATATAAATCGTATCGAAATATTGATTCTGTTTACCAGTATATTTTATACTCATGTTATTTATGTTGACTGACATCTGTGGATGCAGGGAAACAGGTCGGAGGGACCCAACTGGGTTCCTCAACATTTATTTTACAATTTTCATATATTCTGATATATGAAGTGTTATATCATCTGTTGTTGATGCTGTGTGTTTGGATGATGACCGATCATTTTGATTTGATATTTTTACACCATAAGTGATACGAGAAAGTGGAAAAGGGAGATTTTCAAAATATATTTGAAAATAGATTATTTATATAAAATCAGCGGATTTTATATATGAAAGGAAAAAGGAGTTTTATAAAAGAAATCATTTTATAAAATCAAAGAAATAAAGGAAAAATATTTGTAAAACAAATAGAGAAGGGAAATTGTTTGTAAAACATTTACAAATAAAATAGAAAAGAAAATATTTGTAAAACCATTGCAAATAGAGATAAAAAGGAAAACATTTGTAAAACATTTACAAATGGAATTAGAAAGAAAATATTTGTAAAAACATTTACAAATAGATTAAAAGGAAATATTTATCTAGAGAAATAAACGGAGTTATAAAAGGAATTATTTATTTAGAAAATAAATAGAATATTGGAATACTTGAAAATAGATAAGAAGGGTATAAAAGGAGAATTTTACACTAGGAAGAATTTAGGCCCGTGCTTCGCACACGGGTAAACAGAATATGAATTCAAAGTGAGAATTTAAGAGAGATCCATTTAACAGATAGAGTGAGAAGGTTAATTTATAAATAAAGTTTTATAAATTAATTTAGTTATTTATCTTTGGATAAATAGAGTATATAAGTCAAGACTTATATAGAGAAGTAAAAATCGATTTCCACATCGATGTTTGAAACTGAATAAGGACGAAGGAGAATTTATCGAATAAGAGTTATTCGAAGTAAAGTTATCGAATATCAGTTTATTCGAAAGGAAGTTTATTGAATATTAGTTATTCGAAATGGGTTGATCCAAGAGAGTTAATCCAATAGAGTTAATCCAATAGAATAAATTGATTGAGATCAATCGTTAGAGTTAAACTGTTAGAGTTGAACTGTTAGAGTTAAACCGTTAGGGTTAAACCGTAGAGTTAAACCGTTGGAGTAAAACGTTTAGAGTTAGTTAGAGTTAACCAATTAAAGTTAATCAGTTAGAGTTAATCGATCAGAGTCTAATCGAACTAGAGTTATCTAAATATAGTAATCGAATAAGGGTTAATTGAATATTAGTTATTCAATTAGAATTGGTCGAATTTAATTATTCGAGATAGAGTTAAACAGAAGTAGTCATTTAAGATAAGTTACCAGTTAGCACGACTGCTAGCGAAATTCGCAGGGCTGCGGATAGCCTAAGGCGGACGGATGTTTCCTGGGGGAATCAGGCGTAACCATTGTGATCGCTGCGATCTAGAGTCGAGCGAATGATGTCAAGTCAAATATTAGTTAATTGATAGAAATAATTTAGTCGTGTTAATTAAGCTAAGTTAGTCCAGTTGAACTGATCAAGTAAGTGGGTCAAAATGAGTAAATCAAAACGAGTTATCTGAACAAGGGTTAGGCCAGTAAGAGTTAAATAGAATAAGAGTTAATTGAATAAGAGTTACAACTTAGAGTTAAGCGAGTATGAGTTAATAATTTAGTTCGTTATTTATTCGAGTTAGAAAGAAAAAAAAACAAAGTATTTATAAAGTCATTATATTTCGGATGCAGGGGATTATAACACCATTGTTATAATCAAGTGTTTTCCGCACGAGAAGCGGATTTGTAAATAGAATCCGAGAATGTCGTAAAGAAGTGTTAAAGATTTAGAAAGATGAACTTTGCCTATTTCGAAGTTAGAAATGTTGTTCAGTTAAGGTCTGAGAGGTAATTATACCCCAACTTGATTGACTTCGTTTTTAACTAAGAAATGGTTAAGGTTCGAGAGTGAAAAGTGGTTAAGTGGAAACCAAATGAAGGAGATTTGGCATAGTGATGTTTATTCAAACATCTGTTTAATCAAATGAAAGAGATTTGGAAATGTTTTTCCAAATGAGAAGCAGAATTGTTTTCTGAATATAGAAACAAGAGAGGGAAATGTTTTCCAATGATAATAATATATTTTCTAAATATAGTGAATAAGAAACATTAAACAACAGGAATAGGGAAATGGACGAATGAATGAAATGATGATTGCTCGATAGAATTTCCTTCGGGAAATAATATCGTTGTTTGCACACTGACATGTTTTCATTTGATAGTTAAATCACCGACTATCAAAGTTTTTGACCATTTTACGTTGTTAATATGGAGAGACCGGTTGGATTATTATCCAGAGAACCACTCCGTATTGGCATAAGCGTTGCGAATCAAGTATGCTGAAGATATTGAAGAGGGAGTTATGCAAGGGCTATCCTATTTACAGAATAGTGCCTTCGGTTTGTCCAGTCCCAGGACAAACGTGAATGGACGAATGTCTGACAGAGTATATTCAAAGGATCGCGTAAGTTGATCTCTTCAAACGTACTTACGTTTGGTGGCGGAGGAATTCGTTTCTCTTAGCTGTATACCCGTTGTATTTTTGGGGAAACCAATTTGTGATTTGGCGGGTATGACGATGTGGCATTCAAAGTAATGGAGGTGTGATCTGTCAAAAGATACGTTATGACCTCAAGCCTCATCAACCAGGAAAGGACAAAAATCGGGCAGGCAGCATGGCTAAGTCGGTCGCTCCGAAGTAGGGTGTATGATCACCTATCTAGAGAAATTCCTTTTGTTCTTAAATCTATCGATGTTGTCCCATTCGGGAGACGGTTGCTGATCCCAACCGTTGGTGATATACATTCGATACACTCAAGCGAAATGAGTGGTCGGTCATGTGTGGGCCGGGTTGCAAGATGTTCTTGTTGAACCCAGTGTATTTGCCTCTAGAGATACACGTTCGGAAGGTGGTCCCATACCTTGTCAAGTTGGAATCCAATCTCCAATAAGTGCCTGCGAGTTTGATTGTATATTATATATGTAGAGCGTGAGATGCAAGCGTTCTACTATATTTTAATTACTTGTGATTAGACATTATTATAATATCAGATAATATATGATTTCCAAAGTGTTTTGGGTTATCGTAAGGTAAAAACCGTCCGTGTTTATGTGTGGATTGGTCTTACGATTATCTTTTCTTTCGGAAGGATTTTGAAAGTTAAACCAAATGATTTGAGTTTACTCACACCAGTCCCATGACTGACCCAGAGTTTATTATGTTTTGTTTTCCCTAAACTCTTGGGTGCCCAAATTTGTACGGGCAGTCAAGTAGTCAGGATTTACAGGTATGCTTGAAGAGCTTGGAGCAGGAGGCTTCAAGATTTTTTTAGCTATTGATTATTCCGCTGTGATGAAAGTGTTGTACTATGATAATGGTATGATATACATATACTACTTTGATTTCAAGATATGTTGTCTATTATATTTTATTCGTTCCGCTGTGAGATTCGTGTTACTCTGATGTTGTTGTGTTCTTCTTCTTCTTCTGTTCTAATTTTCTATCTTATCTATACTCACCCTCTAATTTCTTTCTTGGACTATCCGGTAATTTCGACTTTTGATTGTTCGATAGGTGTTATATATCGGATAACCAAGGTCGCTTTTTCCCGGGTCGTTACAGTTGGTATCAGAGCTGAAGGTTAAGTATTACCTTGGCTCTGTGGCGTGATTCAGTAAAGATGGGGTTAGTAATACCCTAGACTGAGTTTGAGTGTATATATACGAGTGAACGTATTTGTTATTTGATATAAAATGATTTTATATTGTGGAGATTTATTGGTTGAGCTGTTTATGAATTCTGGTCGATCAGTTTGATCCACTGTATCGATAGGGGTTTCTAAACGCTTGAATATGATGTACCGACACAGTATGTTTTGAAAAAAGGTGAATGAAATAATTTTACCCAAATTATATTTTGATATAAGCAAAGTATAGATATTTGAAATTATTATAGTATATTGAATGTGTTGGTTGTGATTATAATCGAATAAGATTATAAAATGTGAAATGGTTATGTAAATAACAAATCAAAACTCATATAAGTGAAATATATGAAATCAGATGAATTAAATCTGAATTTAAGTTCAGGATTGGAATTAAAATTGCTAAAATTTGAATAAGCGTTGTAAATGGAATTAAATTGAATATATGTGAATTTTAAAATCCTGGGAGATTTTAAATTTGTTACAAGCATTGAAAAGGGATATTTTGAAATGAATTTCAAAATGAAAATGTTTAAAAAGGGGTTTTGAAAGTACTATAGTATTGAACTCACTTCGATAGCTGGAAAATAGATTCCGATGATGATCCGGACATCATCGGTGTTCATTTTCGAGTTTGTAAGTGACGGATTACTACCAAAGAGTTTGTTTTTGGATTGTTTTGAGAAAACAAGTTGTTTGATATTCCAAATAAATAATTGGATTTTTGGAAAAGGCTAAGCTGTTTAAAACTCCCAGAAACAGATTATTTGAAATAAACACAAATTAAATAGAAATTTGTGAAAGCAAATTCGAAATTGAATTGAAATTGAATTAGAATGGTATCAAGTAGAATTGGGCTGGATTAGAGATAATCTGGAATAGAAAGGAATTATTGAGTAAGATATTTGAATTGAGATTGGAATTGCAGCTTGGTTGGAATTTTGCTTGGATAAGCGAATGGGTGTGTTGAAGATAAAAGTGATTTGAGTTTGGCTGGGATGACAGTTGGGTATGTTGGATTGGCAGCAGATGGAAGTAATATGATGAATGCCGACAAAAAGGTACACATTCATATTCACATGAGTTTGATGAGATTTTGATGAACCGAATTGGCAAGCCGCTTGGCTGTTTGATTTTTCTTTTGGATTGGAGAGGCCTGTGTGGCGGTTTGGGGATTTTCCCGATGCTCCCGGTACAAAGGAGGTGCTGGAGAAATTTTTCAAAAATTTCAAGTGTTAGAAAATTTTCAGAATTTTGGAAATTTTCGTTTACAGAAATAGATTGATAAATTAGTTAAAATGAATGGGTTTAGTGAAACCGGAGTAAACGAATAAATTTAACCTAGTTATAGGGTTCATACTTCTACCTTAGCAATTTCGAGGACGAAATTATTTTAAGGGGGGAAGAATGTAACGACCCGCATATTTACGCATAATAAATAATTTATTTAATTATTTAAATATGTTTTAGAAATTTAAAATGGTCGTTTAATTCAATTATATTGAATATTTAATTAAAATTAATAATTAAATAATATATTTAATTTCTGAATTTATCAGAAATGGTGAATCGACAATATAATGTGAACTGGACAATTCAAAATATATAATTCAGTTTATATTGGATTTTAATCGCGGAAATATTTGAATAACGACAGTTTGAACGTATAAATTATATTATAATTATAATCGAGCTCGAAATGGCGCTGCAGTTCGTAATTTGGCAACTCAGACTTTAAACGAGTATACATGATCCGTTTTAAGCCGGATTTCAGTGAAATAAGAAACGCGTGGAGCTGGTGGAGGATATTTTTCTAGTAGAAGAGAAAAATATGGATTCCATCGTGTAGATTTTGTTTTATGTCCAAATCAAATTTTAAAATAGTCGCTATGAAATTCCTTTATATTTTGCAACGCTTTATTTACGTTATAAATGGATTTTCAATATAGATTGAATATCGAATTAACACTGGAAATTGAATATCGATTTATAAACTCTGAGATGATATTTTAGAGTTGTGGTATATCATATGTGAATATATGCGATCATATTTATTTTTAAATATTAAATTTAATTGTTTTTAAATATATTTATATATTCAAAAGGGCTATTTTGAGCTTTAAAAATAGCCACTTTTGCAAACGACCTCAGAATTCGACGAAACTAATTTTGTTGGATTCGTAATGTCAAATTATTGTTAGATTTCAATTTTCGTGATTTTTGGGGTCAGTGTGTGGCCGTACGGGATTTTAATGTGAAAAACAGTCAATTTTCTGACTTTAAAAATATGCTGTGTGAGCGTACGGAGTTGGAATTTGACGAAACCAGTTTCGTTGGGTCCGCAATGTCGAACTGAAGGTGCATGTCAATTTTCATGATTTTTGGGTATTGTGTGTGATCACAAGAATTTTTAAACAACGTATACAAACAGCGATACGATAAAATAAATATAAAAATCGAATAAAAAAATATTTTTACTACCCTATAAATATCACTACACTGTCCTAACCCTAACCCTCATTTTTCTCTCTTCAATATCTGCGCCGCCACCATCCAAGAAAAATCCACAGTGAAAATCCCACTTTAAAAATCAAAATCAATTCTCACAAAAATCATAAAATCCTGATATTGATATATTTGAATTTCTGAGAGGCTAAGCTTCATTTTCATGTGGGTATCATCAGGTGCGATCGTGCTTTTGGGATTGGGGTTTTCTGAACGTGAGTCAAGGATTCTAGGGTTTGTGGTTGTGGCTCCTGTGGTGATTATTGGAGAAAGTAGAGGTTAGTTTGGGGTTCATGAGGTCGACCAGCAACTCGAGGCAAAATTTTGGGGCATTCGAACTTGGCTGATGACGCAACCTAGACGGGTGTTCGAACGGGACGGACTCGCGAATGATGATGCGAGTCGGGGACAACAGATATGAGGATGTAGAGAAAGGGAAGAGGGATCGAATGGAGGTTCCTATGTGATGTTTAAGTGGAGCAATGGTGGAGAACGTGGTGGATGGGTTTGGCGAAATGATGATAAGGGGAATGAGCAGGTGTTCGCCAGTTTTTATGGGAAGAAGGATTAGGCGGGTTGGTTTGATAATTGGGCCGGGTTTTATGAGGTGAAAGCCCAAATGTTTTGTTTAGTTAAATTAGAAATTTAAATTAAATATGTTAACTTATAAAACACATATCTTTTTCGTACGATATCAGAATCAAGCGAAACAAGATCCGTTGGGATCATATGGACGGTGACTACACCATAGAATTGACTGAGAGTGAATTCGAGCTCGTTTGGATTTATGGTGAAAATTTAAAGCCTGAATCAAACCAATGAACGAATATCGTTATTCAACGGCCTCCGACCAAGGTGAGTAAATCTCACTAACTCTGAACGCTTTATATTTTTATAAAGTATTTTTAGAATTGATAAATATTGGCTGATTTGCTGTGTATTGGTTGTTTGGTTGAACTGCTAGTCAGTTGATTGAATATTTCGATAACGATATATATAAATCGTATCGAAATATTGATTCTGTTTACCAGTATATTTTATACTCATGTTATTTATGTTGACTGACATCTGTGGATGCAGGTAAACACGTCGGAGGGACCCAACTGGGTTCCTCAACATTTATTTTACAATTTTCATATATTCTGATATATGAAGTGTTATATCATCTGTTGTTGATGCTGTGTGTTTGGATGATGACCGATCATTTTGATTTGATATTTTTACACCATAAGTGATACGAGAAAGTGGAAAAGGGAGATTTTCAAAATATATTTGAAAATAGATTATTTATATAAAATCAGCGGATTTTATATATGAAAGGAAAAAGGAGTTTTATAAAAGAAATCATTTTATAAAATCAAAGCAATAAAGGAAAAATATTTGTAAAACAAATAGAGAAGGGAAATTGTTTGTAAAACATTTACAAATAAAATAGAAAAGAAAATATTTGTAAAACCATTGCAAATAGAGATAAAAAGGAAAACATTTGTAAAACATTTACAAATGGAATTAGAAAGAAAATATTTGTAAAAACATTTACAAATAGATTAAAAGGAAATATTTATCTAGAGAAATAAACGGAGTTATAAAAGGAATTATTTATTTAGAAAATAAATAGAATATTGGAATACTTGAAAATAGATAAGAAGGGTATAAAAGGAGAATTTTACACTAGGAAGAATTTAGGCCCGTGCTTCGCACACGGGTAAACAGAATATGAATTCAAAGTGAGAATTTAAGAGAGATCCATTTAACAGATAGAGTGAGAAGGTTAATTTATAAATAAAGTTTTATAAATTAATTTAGTTATTTATCTTTGGATAAATAGAGTATATAAGTCAAGACTTATATAGAGAAGTAAAAATCGATTTCCACATCGATGTTTGAAACTGAATAAGGACGAAGGAGAATTTATCGAATAAGAGTTATTCGAAGTAAAGTTATCGAATATCAGTTTATTCGAAAGGAAGTTTATTGAATATTAGTTATTCGAAATGGGTTGATCCAAGAGAGTTAATCCAATAGAGTTAATCCAATAGAATAAATTGATTGAGATCAATCGTTAGAGTTAAACTGTTAGAGTTGAACTGTTAGAGTTAAACCGTTAGGGTTAAACCGTAGAGTTAAACCGTTGGAGTAAAACGTTTAGAGTTAGTTAGAGTTAACCAATTAAAGTTAATCAGTTAGAGTTAATCGATCAGAGTCTAATCGAACTAGAGTTATCTAAATATAGTAATCGAATAAGGGTTAATTGAATATTAGTTATTCAATTAGAATTGGTCGAATTTAATTATTCGAGATAGAGTTAAACAGAAGTAGTCATTTAAGATAAGTTACCAGTTAGCACGACTGCTAGCGAAATTCGCAGGGCTGCGGATAGCCTAAGGCGGACGGATGTTTCCTGGGGGAATCAGGCGTAACCATTGTGATCGCTGCGATCTAGAGTCGAGCGAATGATGTCAAGTCAAATATTAGTTAATTGATAGAAATAATTTAGTCGTGTTAATTAAGCTAAGTTAGTCCAGTTGAACTGATCAAGTAAGTGGGTCAAAATGAGTAAATCAAAACGAGTTATCTGAACAAGGGTTAGGCCAGTAAGAGTTAAATAGAATAAGAGTTAATTGAATAAGAGTTACAACTTAGAGTTAAGCGAGTATGAGTTAATAATTTAGTTCGTTATTTATTCGAGTTAGAAAGAAAAAAAAAACAAAGTATTTATAAAGTCATTATATTTCGGATGCAGGGGATTATAACACCATTGTTATAATCAAGTGTTTTCCGCACGAGAAGCGGATTTGTAAATAGAATCCGAGAATGTCGTAAAGAAGTGTTAAAGATTTAGAAAGATGAACTTTGCCTATTTCGAAGTTAGAAATGTTGTTCAGTTAAGGTCTGAGAGGTAATTATACCCCAACTTGATTGACTTCGTTTTTAACTAAGAAATGGTTAAGGTTCGAGAGTGAAAAGTGGTTAAGTGGAAACCAAATGAAGGAGATTTGGCATAGTGATGTTTATTCAAACATCTGTTTAATCAAATGAAAGAGATTTGGAAATGTTTTTCCAAATGAGAAGCAGAATTGTTTTCTGAATATAGAAACAAGAGAGGGAAATGTTTTCCAATGATAATAATATATTTTCTAAATATAGTGAATAAGAAACATTAAACAACAGGAATAGGGAAATGGACGAATGAATGAAATGATGATTGCTCGATAGAATTTCCTTCGGGAAATAATATCGTTGTTTGCACACTGACATGTTTTCATTTGATAGTTAAATCACCGACTATCAAAGTTTTTGACCATTTTACATTGTTAATATGGAGAGACCGGTTGGATTATTATCCAGAGAACCACTCCGTATTGGCATAAGCGTTGCGAATCAAGTATGCTGAATATATTGAAGAGGGAGTTATGCAAGGGCTATCCTATTTACAGAATAGTGCCTTCGGTTTGTCCAGTCCCAGGACAAACGTGAATGGACGAATGTCTGACAGAGTATATTCAAAGGATCGCGTAAGTTGATCTCTTCAAACGTACTTACGTTTGGTGGCGGAGGAATTCGTTTCTCTTAGCTGTATACCCGTTGTATTTTTGGGGAAACCAATTTGTGATTTGGCGGGTATGACGATGTGGCATTCAAAGTAATGGAGGTGTGATCTGTCAAAAGATACGTTATGACCTCAAGCCTCATCAACCAGGAAAGGACAAAAATCGGGCAGGCAGCATGGCTAAGTCGGTCGCTCCGAAGTAGGGTGTATGATCACCTATCTAGAGAAATTCCTTTTGTTCTTAAATCTATCGATGCTGTCCCATTCGGGAGACGGTTGCTGATCCCAACCGTTGGTGATATACATTCGATACAATCAAGCGAAATGAGTGGTCGGTCATGTGTGGGCCGGGTTGCAAGATGTTCTTGTTGAACCCAGTGTATTTGCCTCTAGAGATACACGTTCGGAAGGTGGTCCCATACCTTGTCAAGTTGGAATCCAATCTCCAATAAGTGCCTGCGAGTTTGATTGTATATTATATATGTAGAGCGTGAGATGCAAGCGTTCTACTATATTTTAATTACTTGTGATTAGACATTATTATAATATCAGATAATATATGATTTCCAAAGTGTTTTGGGTTATCGTAAGGTAAAAACCGTCCGTGTTTATGTGTGGATTGGTCTTACGATTATCTTTTCTTTCGGAAGGATTTTGAAAGTTAAACCAAATGATTTGAGTTTACTCACACCAGTCCCATGACTGACCCAGAGTTTATTATGTTTTGTTTTCCCTAAACTCTTGGGTGCCCAAATTTGTACGGGCAGTCAAGTAGTCAGGATTTACAGGTATGCTTGAAGAGCTTGGAGCAGGAGGCTTCAAGATTTTTCTAGCTATTGATTATTCCGCTGTGATGAAAGTGTTGTACTATGATAATGGTATGATATACATATACTACTTTGATTTCAAGATATGTTGTCTATTATATTTTATTCGTTCCGCTGTGAGATTCGTGTTACTCTGATGTTGTTGTGTTCTTCTTCTTCTTCTGTTCTAATTTTCTATCTTATCTATCCTCACCCTCTAATTTCTTTCTTGGACTATCCGGTAATTTCGACTTTTGATTGTTCGATAGGTGTTATATATCGGATAACCAAGGTCGCTTTTTCCCGGGTCGTTACACGTTCAGTGTTTATGAATTTTTTATTTCATTTCCACCAGACGAGTAAACGCCATAATGAGTGCTATAACAACCCTAATTTGTTGTAGTGTAACTGTAAATCAATAAGAAAATAATTCCCTAAATATCAACCCCGAAGGCCGAAACCGACATCAAATCAATAGTCAGAAAATCATTTATCTCAACTAATCTCCAGATAGGTTCTATAGTCTTAATTTCATATCCTGGGTTTTTATTACATTTATAAACCATTTCTAACAACTCATTCCAGTAATACATGCAATAAATCTTTGGTTTTATAACTCCGTCCACTTGGATTTTATAAAATAAACCTCAATAAGGATTTAATTTAAATTTCGAATTAAACTTTATATTATTATTTATGTAAACTTTCTTAAAAACAGCACTTTACCATAAAAAATGTTTTAAGATTTCATAACCCTTCATTTTTTTTGGCATAGCCAACCGGTTTTTATAGTGTTCTGTAACACTCTTTTATTATAACTAATAATAAAATTACAAAGTGGTACAGGTGACTGTAGTTAGCAGTCAGCTAATCGGTTTTTAAGGTGGACCGACCACGGTCAACGGCATTTGTAGTGGGCCGTCCACTAAATCTAAACAAGATTACAGACCAGGAGCTAGTTTAAGTTACTAGGCTACTATATCACTCCACGCAGGGAAGAAATTACATCGTATATTACATATTTTACAAAGAAATAGCGTGACATAAGTGCACAACAGGTAGAAGATAAACAGGTTACACACAGTGTTGTGTACAAATTCATGGGCGCAGCAGGAAAAGTAGACTATACATAATAGTTGCTACAGTGTAACTTGTGCTCCACAGTAAAAGCAGCAGCACGAGATGACATAAGCATGGCTCCCTGACAAGCATAAGTCTAGGAGATCCCATAAAATATCCCAAAAACAGAAATCCAGCTAAGAAGGAGATGATGATCACATTACCAAACGACGTTGAGTGCAAAAGCATCACCTGTGTCGAAGGAGACCATGTCCAAATTGTACCAGAACACTTAAACCACAACTTCATATTTTTGAATGAATTACATGCATAAATCTGCAAACAAATTACCTGACCACAAAACAGTTGATACCAAGTTGACAGCAACACATTTAGGGCCAACTTACATTTAGAAATCCAAAGCTTATACACTAGCCATGAGAGCTTCAGGTAACAAAAACCAGCAATATGAGCAAAAGCTTCCTTGCGCCAGTCAAAGTGCATTATGAAGAAGATCATGACTGGTGAAACAAGCAAAAAACACTCTGCACCAAGATGAAGCTTCCACAAAAACAAAATCATCTCAGCATCCCCTCGTAAACAACTGAAAACCATCTAGATAACAAAAGCCTTTAAACAGGCAAGTCGAAACCAGCATCTAGAAGTCAAGCAAAGACACCACAGGCATGATCTTGCAGACATCAGCCTCCACAAAAACCCAATAACTCAAACTACATGCACGATTACACCAAGCAATGTATTTAACTGACTCGCAAGGAACAGAGGTAGCACACTACAGCTACGTTCGTTGTGTAGACTGAAACCAACAAGAGACAACCCGAAACGAGAATTCTTAACACACCAGACATGGCCACCACACACTGGTCATCGACTCCCAAAATCCAGACACAACATTACAGGCAAGTCGAAAACCCACACCACATAGGCCGGACCAAATACTGCAGAGACTAACTGACTTCGAATATAACCACAATCAACCCCAAGGCTCAAACTACGTGTTCAATTCACACCAATCCATGTAAAAGCATAGATTCGCAAGGAAACCAGAGGTAGCACACTACAACCAATTGTTCGAAAGGGAAACGTTGTCAAACAGAATACCTGAGCAGCAGAGAGTCACAGAGAAGCAATATGGACCACCGCACACTGTATGAGGTTGTAAACAGAAGAAAGTTGGAAACTTTGAGTCAAATTCGTTGTGGAAGAAAGAAGATTGAAGGTGCAGGGCATTTAGGGCTAAGATCAGGAAGGAAGCGAAGAGAAGCTTCTAAACTTCCACGCAGGTGAAAGCAGACTTGAGGAGAGGTAGAGTCGAGAAGATCGTAAGAAGATAGGAAGGAAATTAGAGTTAGAAAGTGGTAGGTGAGAGGGTGGAAGAATATGGAGGAAGTCTGTCACCATTAACGGAGTTAAAGAAGCTCCCTCTATCCCTTCATTTATACATTTTAAATCCCAAGATACCACTTTGATCATCATTTAAAAAATATCAACGTTTAAAAATGGTTTAATTATCCATTAACTATTTTCATTAAATTAATAATTAATTACATAATTCAATTTCGAGTAACATAGTTGACTTAGTCAACTCTACACATGATTAACTCATCTTAGTTCGTCTTTCCATTTAAATTAGTTTCAAATTAAATTAATTATTAAATAATTCCATTTGAATATTATTAAATAAATAGTAATCAAATCAATATAATCTCATTTTAAACAATTAACCTGGGTTATTAAACATCACATTAATATCCGCTCACTCGCTAACCAGTCTTGTAAATGTAAAAATTGTCTTTATAAGATCATTACATAATTGAGATGAGGCACGTGCTTCGCACACAGATAGATTTTAGTACCAAAAATTGTAATTGGTGGTTAAAATAATCAATGTATATAAGGGTGGTTTATTTCCATTTTTATAAACCCAATTGAAATAATATATTCAAAAATCTATACTCAGTTATAAATAATTTTTTTTAAAAGAATTATAAATAAATTTCATAACTTCGTTTCTATCGATATACATGACGGTAAATCAATCGCTATAAAATAATTTGTATTTTGGCCATCAGCTATAAATTCCTTAACCAATATCACCCATTGGTTAATAATCAATAAATGTTGAATTTGGGTTTAACAATCAATGATCAATTCAATAATCCAATCATATGGGTTCAACAGTTCATATGATGATGATAAACAATAAATTTAACTGATAACGGTCAACTAATAACAACCATTCAAACAATCATCAAACCAACCAATATTTAGCAAACATAGCACACAAATAATAAACCCGACTTATAATAATTACAAGTGGGAGAACTGAGTGAGTTTAAATCACCTTGGGTCTTCATATGATGATAAAACAGTTTGTTTTAATTAAATTAAACAAGGGTTTAATTTAATTAAACTTCCAGCTGTGCCAAAATCTGTTCGAACCATGTTTAATTTAATTAAATTTCCAGCTGTGCCAATATCTGTTCGAACCAGCTCCTTATGTCGTGTTTACTGAAACGGTTCCAACGCTGACCGATCATGTTGAATTCTGGTAACATATGAGCACGTTAAAGAATTTATACATATTCCTTTAAATTAAATAAATAAATCTTAACTAAATCTTTTATTAATTAACTAATTATATTAGTCTGTGATGGGTCTACTTATATTGCTATTTATGCTTATGCCGTAGGATTTTTCATTGTTGTGTGATATGTTCCATTTATTTACATATCCGTAAGTAATTACATATAGTATACAAGTTATGCATATGAAAGGCACTGTCATTTGGAACCTTTATTTAATTAGGCACTTCAATTAAAATGGTTCAAAAGGATGGTCAAGTTAACTAAATGATCAGGTCTATTTTTACTACTAGTTAAGCACGATTAAAAGGATTTGGCCATAATAAAATTTCCTTACCTCTATTGTTCACGTGCGCTACCCTTTCCATGCTGCAACTTTTTCATACATGGTCCAACTGAAAATCGACCTTCTGTCCATTCCTCCCACGTTTCTAGTTTCGTAACTTTTTTCCCTTTTTTTTCTATTATGATTTAACCACCGAAAAGCCTCAAGCCCAGAGCCCATGTATGATACTCAAAACCGCATCCAAAGTTCCTTCATACCCCAAACCCGCATGGCCAATCCTCCTCTACATTATACTTCTTCTTCCCAAAATAGATGGATGCGCACGCCTCTCCTTCCTAGGTTCTTGCACCATGCTCCTCAGTCTAGTTTTGAGCTATCTCTCTTTTTTTTCTTCTTCTTGTAAGGATGCAAGCCCAAACCTTCAAGGCCCGAAGCCCATGACTAAACCGGCCCACTTTCCCCCTCTCTACCTTTCTTCTTTGCGTAACTCATTATCCCCCATGAACAAACCTGGTCCGCCAAACTTCCCTTTTGTTTCCTCTTACTGCCCTTTTTTCATTTATTATTCTTTTTTTTTACTTAACAACGCCTGTAGCCCATACCGTTCGCATACATGCACTATACGCGAGGTCTCCCACTTCATTCCTCCAAATCACATTTCCTCCCCACTCCCTGAATTTTTCTTTTTCTTTATATTTTTAAACCATTTCGAAACCTTGCTGAAGCCTTGTGCTCTTTACCATTCTCGTGTCTTTGATCAAGACAATAACCCAGGCGGCTTGCATGATGGTTTTAACTACTGTGTTGAAACTTCCTAATATCTTCATTGTTGCCCTGAACCAAACGTGATACTCAGCTGCATAAAATGTTCGTCAGAAAGCACTCAGCTCTCTCCTTGGTGTCATGGCTTCCGATCCGTACCCTGCTACAGCAACCCATGCAATGGAAGTTGGCGTCAATACTGTAAAGCGGATCTTTACGCTAAGAGAGTGTTTTGAGGATCTAAGATATATTCGGTTTTACATTTCATAGTGGCGTGATTATTTTGATATGAATTTTAAGGTTGCCAATTCATATCCTGAAGGAAAAGGAAGAGAATGGAAATCGCTCTGTATATATACATGCAAAGTAGACATGGGAGGCACGGTAACGTGAGGTTGAAGGAATCGATGGTTTGGTTTGCAAGTTACTGATAGTTTGGCTCCCGCTCCAATTCATTAATATATTTTATTAATTTAGCTATACCAGAAAAGTTATAATATTTTATTACCATAGAATTTGCAATGTTTGCTGCCCTTTTAACGATTTGTAACAGGAACACATCGTAGCTGTCAAACATCTGAATGTTATTTTGTTAAGCCTAGCATGTGTAAAAATACATTTGCTTGCCTTGCCAGTATTGATATTTGAAGTTAACTGGCTTTCTCAGGGTATTAAAGGGTAGGTTTAATTTTACGCAGTCACTGTTATTTAACGTGGTTGCATCCATAAACACAGTCTTCCAAAATTGCGAAAATGGACACCATGATATAATTTGGCGTTACGGTCCTAATGAAACTAATTTCGTTGAACACCGTCTCCGTTTGCAAAAACGACGCTATTTAGATCTTAGTTTATCCATTGATTCACTTTTAAATATTGTCTACTGACAAAACAACTCCGTTTGTCTCCAAACTGGAAAACTAGCAATAATAAATTATACGTAATCAAATAGAACTTGTTTCATCGTAGACGAAGCTCATTTAAAAAAATAACTATCTCTACGGCTTATATAATACCGTAAAAATTAAATTAAATTGAAAAACAATTAAATAAATAATAATAAATTGTTATTTCCATAAATATCCAAATAAAATAACATATATAAACAAGTATGGATTTATAACTCGATATAAACATTTTTGATGTCCAAATTTGATTGAAATTACTTTTAAATAAATAAATAAATATTACCGTTTTATAGACGATTCCCATAGCGACTATTTTAAATTTTGATTTGGACATATCTTACAAATATATAAGCTGGAGTCTCAATTTTTCTCTTTCTTCAGAAAATTATCGTCAATAAGATCTCAACGTTTCTGTTTCACAAAAATTCAACTTAGAACGGATTCTGTATAGTTAATTGAAGTTCAGAACTCCATATTACGAACTACGCGCAGTTATAAGCTCGTTTTATATTAAATATAAATATAAATGTTCGACTGTTGTTTAATAACGAATTCAATATTAAAATTTCATTGATATTTCCAAATATAATATTTAAAACAAATTTAAACATTTGAATTCAAATAGCCGAAAAATCCCGGTTGTTACATTCTTCCCCCCTTAAGTAAATTTCTTCCCGGAAATTGCTAAGTAAGAAGAATACAGCAAAGCCAATTATTTACAAAATAATTATTTAAAAATATTTCTAAGTTTCAAAATTTTACGAAAAATTCGCCAGCACCTCTTTTGCATTGTTCGATCCAACTACTACAAATCGCCACTCTGGACCTCATATCGGTCAAAAAGAAAACCAAGCCAATCAGCTACCAAACTCTGGGGTATAAAATCAATTTCCTAAATCAGTATATTAAGGTTTACCTTTTTGTCAGCCAACCAAATCTGATCACGAAGCAAAGAAACTAACAACTCTTTCTCCTCTTCCAATCAACACCAACTCAATGCCAATAACAGATACAAGGTTAAACCATTTCAGTTTTATTTCGTATTTAATTATATTCTCAAGTTTATTATACTGAAATTCATTAGTTAGTTCTCATTTAATTGTTGATGGATTTAAATATTCCATCAATCTAAGATCGAATAATCAACCAACCAACATAACCAGATCATTCCATTATTAACTTATTCTTAGGTTAATTTTTATCTCCATATATTAAATTTCACATTTTCAAATTCTTCTAGTTATATTAAGCTTATTCAGATTAAGAATCAAGTTTGAATTCTTATTCAAATCAGTCAACAAAACAATACCAATAATTCGATAAAATTATTTCATGAAATACCCTACCTTCGTTAAGGTCACTCACAAAGGGAATGCCTTAACTTCGGTGGAGCATTATAGGTAAAAGATACAGGTAATTTACAAGACAGACATATAAATAGCGGAAAAACTAAATTTATTTCACAAGTACGTGGTTCAGTCAAAACATTACAACAAATGTCTCAAACAAACTTCCAAATCATTACAACAAAATCTCTGTCTTGAATAAAACATAAAGAAGCATAAAATAACAATAAGGCAACATAAATCACCAATAAGAGTGTATCCAAAGCCATAGCCCAAGGAAAGATAATCCATGCAATACATCTACTCTCTTCAAGCTGGAAATGGTCCGAACTAAGCTGAAGTATTCCCTCCCTACGGACCGGGGGGGGACGGAAGAAAAGAAGACGAAAGAAAAATGGGTCTGACATGAGTCTGGTAAGTCCAGTGATTATTTAGCATGTAAACAGAAAAGGATCATGACATGAATAAACTGAACCTAGGACAGCACCCTAGAAATAAGATAATAAAATTGAATATGCTATCGAACTCATTACTATTTCTATGCACCCACATACAAGTGTTTCAACTATCACCATGTGTTTAAGATAAATGATGCCCTTTATCGATCGGCTCCTACTCGTATATGTTTTCTGCTTGTGTCATTCGGCCCCGCTTGATATAGGTAACAGTGTTGGTCCCACCATGGGGTGTATCAAATCCTATGGTGGCAACCCGACACAATTCAGGATGCACAGTGTATAACTACTGATGCCCAGTGCCTGCTTTTTCCACTCTGGAGTATGTGCACGCCCGCACTCCGTCGTAACCTTCACTGACGCACCACCCGCCGTTTTTTTGACCGCTTATAATCAGCCCAGTAATTGTGCCCTACCCTGCCTAGTTCAGGGTACCATGATACATCTATGTGAGTTACTGCTGAAATGGGTCCCCAATACCAGGGTTTCCTAATCAACATGTTAAAATGGTTAAGTGTTCTCAAATTAACCTAACCCCGCCCATCAGTTTAGTTAACATGTTGTATTGGTTAAGTGTTACCTTAATTAAATTAATCCTACCATTCCTGTCTTAGCTTTAATTCATTCATTAAAGCACCAACCACTCACATTAGATATGTATTGTTGCGGTCGTTGGATGCGTCGGTCGGTTCCGGGCAGTCTTACACCGCTCCTCAATCTAACCTCGGGTTCTTTTGGGCTTAATGCGCTAACCTCTCACATTAGAATTATATTGTTATGGTTGCTGGATGTGTCGGGCGGTTCCGGGTAGTCTTGCACCGTAACTCAATCTAACCTCGGGTTAGGCATATTCGTCTTTTACTTAATTTACATATTTACCTTTTATATTTATATGTAAATTATCCACAATTATTTCCATTCAAATCATGCCCCATTTACCCTCTAAATCATGTTCATAATTTTTAGGTATATAAATTATACCATTTTTGCCACTAATCGTTTATATGATTTTGAGCCAAAATATGTCAATAATATGAAATTTAAGGTTTTTTCCCAACATTACCCCCATTATGCGTTCCCATAATTCACATAGAACGTTAGGCTCGCAACTTAGCCTAACTTATAAACAAAAGGGAAAAGAAAGAAGCATGTACCATTCCCACAACATAAAATAATAAGGATCTAACTAAACACGTGTCATATAAATTTGGCATAAAACAATGAACTTGCATTTTAGATCCAATTAACATGAATCTTAAGAATATGAACGGGGACTTACATAGAATTACACAAATCCAATTAGGCATGTAAATGTGAACTTGCATTTGAGTTGGACTTGGATCAAGTTAACATAGATCTAAACATATGAAAATGTAGATCTAAACATAATAGGCATATACGACTTAGCCTATAAACTTGTATGTAACATAACATGAAAGAATCACCAAACTTATATATATATCATGATAGTTTCATCACAAATTTAGCATACATCATGATAAGTCCAATAAACCACAATAGCCTCATAGGAATATATGATAGAATCGTCACAAGAATAGACATGAATCAGCATCACCATTATCTTACAACTAGGCACAATTTTAGTTTTCGCTTTATTACAAATCATGACTTTTAATTGTTCACATCTAAAGAATATTAGGTCTTACAAATAAAAGAAAAATCTTGTTTTCTGGGATCTGTTTTCTGAAACTGAAAAGCTATCCCTTGACGTAGACTATCGATTCTCTAATTTAGATTTGATTCGTAGCTTCTAACTTGCTTTCTAGTTTGCTTCCTAGTTGGAGAAGAATGGTGGCTATGCTAGGTTGACCATGGACAGCATGGTGCCTCCTTGGAATGAAATTGTGTGGTTGAGGGTTGGGGTTGCTTATATAGAAGTTCAGATTTATATGAGCCGTTAGATCAATCTAGGAGAAATCAGAACCATCCAGACAAGATAGAGCTATCCAGAAACCGCCACCTATGCCTTTGTGACTCAGCAACAAGTCAGAAATCATCACTGTATGGATCTAGGCGAGGGGGTCAACCCCTACAGGGGGTCGACACCCCAGTCGGCACCCCTCTTGGGGGTGGACACCTGTGTGACCCCCTAGGGGGAGTCGACCCCTATGGGCGGGAATTTTCCCGCCCAGCTGATCCACATGATTTTTGAATTTCTAACTGTTTTTTTTTGTTTATTTAATTATCTAATTTCTAGTTTAAACATGAAATCTTCTTAACTCCGTAACTTCTTCATACGAAGTCGAATTCATGCAAACTCGGACTCTATCTAAAGCAAAATTCCGAGAAGAACGCAACGGCGTAACCTGTTTCCCTTATTTCTCACTTTTACAATTTAGTATTTTTTTTAATTCATTACTTTAATAAACATAGAAAATACAGGGTGTTACATTCTCCCCTCCTTAAAGGATTTCGTCCCTAAAATCTTCAAGTCAAGAAGAATGTATATCCTACCATCCAATCGTCCATCTACTCAACCATCAAACACCGGCACCCATTGTCCTTAAAAATATTTCTAATGCTTTCATGACTGTATGCATAGTGTGTGTATATGTCCTTATCTAACGCAAAATCAGGCGGTCTACTGATTAAGTTGACCTCCTTAATGCAAATTATGTCAGTGCCATGAGTCCATTATGTACGCAATTATTCCTAATTATACTTTCTACATGAATGCACAATCATTCATACAGATGCAACGTCCATATGATAACTCTCCAAGTTTCAATCCATATGCAAATACATATATGAGCCGATCTAACACCTAATGTGTGTGTATATGCGTCCACGAGCAACCACTAGCAACCACTTGCAACCATCAATCATAACATGTTTCAAATACATGTTTACATCCATTAGTTTCTACCTATGGATAAAGAATAGGACCGAGGAGATATATTTAAAAATGAAGATAGAAGCATGTATAAACTTATGGAAAAAGAGATCAAGGATGTACCCTAAAAAAGAAAAGGGTAGGCAGTGCGTATTTTCCCCTCAGTTTCCTAAGTCGCGTCTTCCTCAGCGTCACTCCATTGAACTTTAACAAGCTTGACTTCACGGTTGCGTAGCTTTTTGACTTCCATACCCAAGATACGAGTTGGAACTCTTCTCACAGTCGCTTCTCGTTCCACTTCTCCTTCCTCTAGTATACTTGGCTTCACAACTTCCGCAGACTCACATAAGATCTTTCGTAGTTGAGAAACATGAAAAACATTATGAACTCCAGCCAGCCTTTCAGGTAGCTCTACTCTGTAAGCCATCGTCCTAATCCTTTCAATGATAGGAAATGGTCCTACAAATCTTGGTGCCAACTTTCCTACGGACCCAAAGCGAATGACATTCCTCAAAGGAGATACTTTAAGGAACACCCTATCTCTAACCTCAAACTCAAGGTCGGTCCTTCTTTTGTCTACGTTGGACTTTTGTCTATCTTGTGTAGTCTTCATTCGTCTTCTTTCCAAGTCCACCTTCTCTGAAGTTTCTCTAATCATGTCTGGCCCAAGTACAAGCTTGTCTGTAGACTCCTACCAACAAGCTGGTGATCAGCATGGTTTTCCGTATAAAGCCTCGAAGGGTGCCATGCCTATGGTGGCTTGGTAGTTATTGTTGTAAGTGAATTCCACCAATGGAAGATGATCCTCCCATGTTCCTCCGAAGTCAAGAATGCACAATCTCAAGAGGTCTTGTAATAATCTGTTCACCCTTTCCGTCTGACCATCGGTTTGGGGGTGATAGGCAGTGCTTAAGCATAGTTGTGTGCCTACAACCTCTTGCAAACTCCTCCAAAACTCGCCCGTAAAGATAGGATCTCGATCACTCACTATGCTGGAGGGTATCCCATGGAGTTGAAATATCTCTTTAAGATAAATGGATGCTAAAGACAAGGCAGTCCTTCTACTCTTAACAGGTATAAAGTGAGCGATTTTAGTGATCCTGTCCACTATTACCCAAATACTAATGTTGCCCTTTCTTGACCTAGGCAACCCATCAACACAGTCCATCGAAATGCTATCCCATTTCCACTGTGGGACCTCTAGAGGATGAAGCAAACCACCAGGCTTCTTCTGCTCCGCCTTGACTTGCTGGCATATCATGCACTTAGAAAATAATTCGGCTACATCCCTCTTCATGCCATTCCAAAAGAAAACCCTTTTTATGTCTTTATACATCTTGCCTCCACCTGGGTGTATGTCAGCTTAGAATGGTGTGCTTCTTCGAGAACTGTTTTCACCAAATCCCTTGCTTGTGGGACGCATAGCCTTCCATCCCGTCTCAACTAACCCTTATCATCGATGGAGTATCTATTGAGGTGACTAGAAGTCTCACCCCTAATTAGCTTATCCATCATATCAACTAGCTAAGGCTCTTCACGTTGCGCGGTTCCTATTGAGTCCAAAAGAGTAGGCCGCACCTCTAGCGATGCTAATAAACCAGGTACAAATTCAGAGGAGGGTCTAAAGTCAAAGTTTGCTATGTACTCCAAGCTTTGCCTTTCCACAAAGAGAGGACTTAAGGTCAACTTCTTTCTACTCAAGGCATCTGCTACTACATTGCCCTTGCCAGGGTTGTAGGAAATCTCAAAATCATATGAGACCAGAAATTCCATCCACCTTTGTTGTCTTAAGTTACGATCTTTCTGTTAAAAAGGTAATTTAACAATTTATGGTCAGTAAACAATTCAAAACTTTCTCCTAGTAGATAACGACGCCATGACTTAAGAGCGAAAACAATGGCAGCCCGCTCCAAATCATGAGTTGGGTAGTTCTTCTCATGTACCTTCAACTGCCTTCTCCCTAACAAACTACCTTGCCTTCTTGCATCAAGACAACGCCTAATCCTGTACCGTATGCGTCTGTGTATACGGTAAACATTTTGCTACCATCAGGCAATGTCAAAACTGGGGATGTTGTAAGAGCCCTTTTCAAACGTTGGAAAGCAACATCGCAATCCAAATCCCAAGCGAAAATTAGGTTCTTCTTTGTCAATCTCATGAGTGGGACTGAGATTTTCGCAAAGTCTTTAACGAACTTTCGGTAAAGCCCCGCTAGCCCGAGAAAGCTTCGGACTTCGGTTGCATTCCATGAACCTTCCAATCTTGCACCGCAACTACTTTCACGGGGTCCACAGATCCCCTCTTTAGACATCACATGTCCAAGAAACCTTACCTCTTCTCTGTAGAAATGGCATTTGGAGAATTTGGCTTTCAGTTGATGTGCACGAAGAGTATCCATGACTTCCCTTAAATGCAAAGCATGCTCTTCTTCATTCTTCGAGAAAAAACAAAATGCCGTTTACGAAAACCACCACAAACTTATTAAAGAACTCCCTGAACAACCTGCTCATCAAGTCAACGAAATAAGCAGGTACGTTCGTCAAGCCGAAAGACATGACAAGCCATTCAAAGAAACCATTGGCGGTTATGAATGCGGTCTTATGTGAAGACCCGTAACTTCCCCGTAAAGGAAAGCGTCGGATAGTTCGAGAACAAACCACAACAGAACGCATACAGAAGAACATTTCACTATATATTACAACAGTGCATCAGATTACAAGAATATACAGAGTATAAATGAATATTACACAGAAATATCAGAGATTTAAATTACATTTAAATACATCGCAGCGGAAAATAATACAATCTACAACTAGAAGAGATATACGGATACAAAGCTTTCCGGATATCGTTCCAGCTGAAAACCAGGATCCTGTGAATATAAATCTGCAAAACCGAAACTACTAGCTGCCCGTGTCAAAAATAGGGGCACCCAGAGTTTAGGTTAAAACAATAAACTCCAGGTCAGTCATGTGACTGGTGTGAGAACTAAAACAGTTATTAATCTTTATTTTAAATCATTAGGTAAATCAAGGGACCACGCCGTATAACACGGAACGGGTTTCCTCCCAAGAATACCAGTGCATAAAGCAAGCAGCGCAATGCTAAATAAAGAAAAATGAAGCTGTTATAAGACCCAGGTCCTATCACACAATGCAACGCAAGCCGGGGGATAGGGGTTTCCCTTATAACAGCCAAAGAATGCTTGATACGTTCAAAACAAATCATTTGATACTATAATAAGTGCATAGTGTATAAAACAACTTCAAATCATAAGTATCAATCATAGGCGGCATGAATGCCCCATACCACTATGTCGCCGTATATAGGTTATACAATCAAAATCGCAAAGTCACGTATTTGGAAATTGGATTTCCATCTATGAACCGAGGCAAAAGATAGTCCTCAACCGATTCGAGACAATCTAGCCTACCATGTCTCAGGATCAGAGCTCGAGTGACCCTAGGAGCGACAGGGCCGGTCCACCGATGTGGATTAAAATGCCTGAACACTACGTTTCCCCGCCCTTTGGGGCGCAAACGAGCCAACGAATGACTCCATCGGTTCGAGAACGACCGATCAATCCGAGGCGCCTCGCAATAGCAACAACCACATAAGTCAAACTCGTCAGGGCGTGTAAAACCACTGACGCCACTTCTAGCTAGAAAGAAACGCAAGTCCTCCCTGAGGTCCGTCTCCCGTTTTTGGTTCATACCGGGTGTGAAACACGCGAGGTAAACGTTACACAAAGCTACGCCACAAAGGCCGTGCTTTGATCCTCAACCACAAGACTTTGCTTTTCAACAGAAGCCTTGATCATTTGCATCTTAGCATGCCACACAGGCAAGCCATCCTGTGCAACCGATATCAGTCACACAGAATGAAATCCGATGTCAGACACACAGTCCATTTACAAGTCCGTTCTGGGTCTGAACGAAACCGGAGGCACCTAGTACCCCGCATATCCATCGATCTCCAAGTACGTCTGGACGATCACTAACTGTTTCCATCTTCTTGGGTGTACAGCCCAATCAAGATCATCAGTTATCACCCAAACGACGTGAAGACCTCCGGTCTTCGACCATCGTCTTCATCTTCGACTTATCGTCGTATCAGTTACTCAGAATGGGATAAACCCGGTCTTTCCGAATAACTCGCGTATATTTTAAATAAGTGTTACACAAACACAACATACGCCTCATTCCAATTCATTAGTCACTAACCGTAAATTAATCAAGAGAATAATTCCCCAAATATTAACCCCGAAGGCCGAAACCAACATCAGATCAATATCCAGAAAACCATTCTGCTTGGCTAACCGCCAGTTAGTTTCTAAATTTCACATTCAAATCTAATTAAAGATTTAACTATCGCCTGGAGCAAAACTGGTGATACTCCATTCTCGATCTTTTCAATCTAATTAAAGATTCATTAAAACTCCACTTAGTTTTAATCTGTGACTGGGTTAAAGAATCAGTGTTATTTAAAACACGGTTCACGATAAACCCAAAGTCACATCCCATTAATTATCGGGTTAAAGAACAAGTGTTATTTAAAACACTGTTCACGATAAACCCAAAAATCAATATCGATTCAATTCCAATTAAATGTTATTTAATTGGTACACTTCATTAAATCTAAATAAAAAGATTTAATCTTTTCTCAATTGGGTTCAAGAACAGTGTTAGTGAAGACACCATTCACGACAAACCCAAATCACATTTCCATTAATTATCGGGTTAAAGAACGAGTGTTATTTAAAACACTGTTCACGATAAACCCAAAAATCAATATCAATTCAATTCCAATTAAATATTATTTAATTGGTAAACTTCATTAAATCTAAATAAAAAGATTTAATCTTTTCTCAACTGGGTTCAAGAACAGTGTTAGTGAAGACACCATTCACGACAAACCCAAATCACATTCGATATTCAATACAAGGCTCTGAATAGAAAATATATCGGCTTATATTCAATATCGAATTCTACGACTAACAAATGTCGTATTGGAAATAACGATATAAATATATATCTTTCAAATTCCCATAACAACACCTGTATAATCCCGAATTCCCACATCGAAATATTCCGAAGACAATTTCGATTCAAATCCACTCCAATGCAATCATTGGAATTTTGGTTACCTTTAAAACCCTTTTCGAATTCAATTTATTTATTTAAAAATAAATAGAATTATAATTCTAGTTCAAAACTAGTTCATTTCGGTAAAAATCTATTTTTATCTTTTCAAATAGGGAGTTTTTCATCCCAATTCTTTCTAAATCATTTCATATGATTTTACACAAATTATTACCATTTTTAATAATTTTATCAAGGCCTGTACAGTCGATTTCCATCAACGGCCATCGAACTGCACTTACAGCGACCTTTTTCGAATTTGATTTGGACATAATTCCAAATCCAACCGTTAGATTTCAAATTTCTAATATTCGTTAGAAAGCTCTTTTCGATACGAACCCAACGGTTCCGGTTTTAGGAGAATCCGACGGTCGGATCTCCCGTAATGTCCATTTGAAATAAATGGTCGAAATTCACGAACTGCCGCGGCGCGGCGCGTTCTATTCCGGCCATTATATTATATATATAATATATATAATATATACTTCGTCGTTTTTCTATTCAAAACGAATTATATAAATAGTTTTAAAATTCGTTTCAAAATCTATTTCAACCTCCATTTCAATTCAAAGCAAAATTGAATTCTTCTTTATAAATTCGTTTCAAAGTTCATTTCTATTCAATTCAAATTTCAATTCAATTTGAATTCATTTCAATCCACTTTCTATTCAATTTGAATTCGTTTTCAATTCAATTCATTTCGAAATCGTTTTCAATTCAATTCATTTCGAAATCACTTTCAATTCAATTCACTTCGAAATCGTTTTCAATTCAATTCACTTTGAATTCGTTTTCAATTCAATTCATTTCGAAATCGTTTTCTATTCAATTCATTTCGAAATCGTTTTCAATTCAATTCATTTCGAAATCGTTTTCAATTCAATTCATTTCGAAATCGTTTTCTATTCAATTCATTTCGAAATCGTTTTCAATTGATATAAATATCGTTCACGTCAAAATAGCGTCAATCTAATCAACACGGCTTCATAAATTTCTATTTTCAAATATTCTATTTCAAATATTTCTTTTTCAAATATTTCTTTTTTTTTCAAAACTGGAATGAGGCCCAATCAATTACCATATAAAATTAATTATATGGATTTGCATACAACACATGTATATAATAGCATTGAAAATAATCAACCATCAACCAAAGTGCACTACACTGTATAAGCATCAAATATAGATATTCAACGCTTATAACAGCCTGTCAATCAATCGATCGACATATTTAATCAATCAGGATGAGTGAACTTCAAATTTCATCCCAACACCCGTGTGGGGTTTCAAACAATCAAACACAGATTTTATTTGTGCAATTGGGCGATGTGTAAAATTTATCGACCCAATCAATATCAGTCAAATCAGTGTATATACAAACAAATCGGCCGATTTGTTTATAACTATTCATTTATTCACATTCACGTTAAAAATTATATTTTTAACGACAAAACATTTTATTTCAACCTATGAATTTCTATTCAATTCATTTACACCATAAAATGATATTTTTATTTTCTAACACATTTTAGAAAATTTCGGCGGCATAACGGCACGATACTAGAAACGGGACAAGGCCTAGCCTTATCCCCGGACTAGTGAAGGCCCACGCCATTCACACATCAATCAAATCAATTTCATTTTGCAAACCACAAAATTTGGAGTAAGGGTCTAACCTAGCCTTACTCCTTCGCCTTATAACGGCGCACGTCTAATCCTAACCAATTTATCGATTCGATTTTTCACACCACAAACCACATTCAAACCAATATCCCAATCAATAACCAAACAGCCAAACAAACAAGTCCATGGTCTGTGGACGATTGTGTCGGGTGCTACTAAGCACCGTCTGCATCCTAGTATATATATATATATAACTAGAAAAGAAATAGAAAGGTGAGAAATTCTCACATATAGCTATCCTAGCTCCACGGCTCTTCTTTTGCAGAAGTCTTCGTCGTTTCGCCTTTTTGTCACCTTCGTTGCTGCTTTCACTACATACGTAAAAATCACATTTTTACTTCGCTATTCAATATATAAAAATCGAATTTTGACTTCGCTATTCAATATATAAAAATATGATTTTTTTTTCTTTTGCTTTCAACATATAAAAATATGATTTTTATCTCGACTTTCAATATATAAAAATATGATTTTTATCTCGACTTTCAATATATAAAAAAATATGATTTTTATCTCGACTTTCAATATATAAAAATATGATTTTTATTTTTAAAGTTCAAATCTTTTCCTTTTTTAATATCTAAATCTTTTTCTTTTTATTATAAATCAGTTTTTCTTTTTCTTTTTATAATCTAAATCTTTTTCTTTTTATTATAAATCAGTTTTTCTTTTTATAATCTAAATCTTTTTCTTTTTATAATCTAAAAATAAAAGTCAGTTTTTAAAACCTATAAAAAGACAGTTTTTACTTTATATAAAATCAGTTTTTTTTTTTTTTTTTTTTTTTTTTTAAATCAAAACCTTCAGATTAAAAATAAAAAAAGTAGAATAAAATAACTTACTTTTTTTTTACCTGCGAAGGAAGGGGGGGAAAACCAAGTTCGGCGGCAGGCTTCGAGGGGGGGGGGGGCGGTGTCGCTGGGAGGTGCGGCAGGAGGAGGAGCAGGGTGCTGGTGGCGCATCCGACTGGAGGAGGCGGAGGCTGGGGATGCGGTGTCGGGGTCTCGGCGTGTTGTCAATCGACGCAGGGGCATCACTGGTGGGGGGGGGGGGCCGCGATCGTCGGAGAAGAAGAAGGGGAGGAGGCGCGAGACGAGGGCGGCGGTGGAGGGCCTCCGGCGGTTCAACGATGGATCGATCGTTTTTTTATTTTTTTTTATTTTTTTTTATTTCTGAATCGAAAGAAGGAAATGGGGGGGGGCCAGAAAGAAAAAGGGGAGTGAAATATTATATATATATATATATTTTTTTTTTTATTTAATTGCATAAGGTTGACTTTTACCTATGACCTCGAAACGAGGTCCACCGCCTGTCGTCCCTAACGTTTTACCCCCATTCCGAACACAATGGGATATGTATCGCAAGCTGATTCGATCGTCTCGATAAGTTTCCGTTGAATTTACATTTAAATCGCTATATTGAATTTTAAACGTACATTTCAAATTACCGGGGTCACATATTAACTCTAAAAATTCCAGAAAAATATTTTCTAGCTTCGTATTGACGATACGGTCCTAACAAAACTAGTTTCGTCGAATTCCGAGACAGTTGGAAAAATGGCCAATTTCCAGTCGATTAAATTCAACTGAAATGGTCAAAACACGTTTTCCTATGCCACGCTCACATATTGATTCGAAAAATTATGAAATTTGGAATCTAGCAATAACTTGACACCACGGACCCAACAAAACTGGTTTCGTCGAAATCCGAGGTCGTTTGCAAAATGTCCATTTTTAAGGGCCTGAATTCCATAGCGACTATTCAGAATTTTCAACTGGACATATCTTTTGATTCCCGCTATGAAATCTTGATTTTTCTGATTCGTTAGAAAGATATTATCAATTAGATCCTATCATTTTTGGTTTCACTAAAATCCGGATTGTTTTGCACCCGGTACATTCAATTGAAGTTTGAAATCGAATTATCGAACTACCGCGCCATTTTCAATTCTATTTATAATTATATATAAATATTTATATTCTAACGACGACGTATAAAATATATACGTTCGAATTATATTCAAAACAAATTTTTCGTCGATATTATTTAAAATAATCTATTTTAAATAATCAAAATTCGCTAAAATGGCCAAAATAAAAATTTTAAACTGGCCCAGATTTTGCGGGTTGTTACAATCTCCCCCACTTAAAACTTTTCGTCCCCGAAAAGGAACAAAGTCGAAAGTGGTTTGATAAATTCAACTCTACGCTCGGTCTGGCTTCCATTCTCCAATTCTTTAGTTTCTGAGAATTTTCAAAATTTCAAAAATTTGGCTAACACCCTAAATTTTTGAAAAATTTCGCCATAACCTCCCCTGCACCGGGAGCATCGGGGAATTTCAAATAGCTTCCCCGGTCCTTCAGATCTCAAAAAGAAAAAGAAAAAGCCAAGCGGCTAGCCAATAGGCTCACAAAATCATCATCACCCAAACAAAACAGGAAATTATGTAGTAAACATGTACCTATTTGTCGGGCAAACAAATTTTATTCTCTGGCTCTAGCCTCCTTGCTATGACCTGTTCAATATAAGTATATGTATATGCAAGAAAATGCAACCAATTTTCAATATAATTCAAAATTTGCAAACAAATAAACAAACAACACAAACATCAATCAATTTGTGAATTTAACGTTTCAAATTCATAATTTTGATACATAGTCAAAAATCAGATTTTTGATGCCAAATCACAACAATAGGCCCTATCTAATTTTGGTTCTCACACCAGTCAATAGGAAATATATAGAAAGCCCACTTTCGTCACTCGAACATAAATTCTAATGATGGAGCTCCATCATCAAAATCATCTCCGGGCGATTAGAGTGTAATTCTATATCTATCCAGTATATTAAAACTTCGAATACACGTGGATCAGACGTATACCCAAAATCTATATATACTGGACTGTCCAACTCAATATAAATAGATAATCAAATACGAATAATTGATTTAAATTTTCAAAACAAAAATTTGTTTTCATTTTAAAAATATACTCTTCACACTCGTTCTAGGATACTACTGATCCCATCTCTAACGAGTCACCCCCGTTGGATATTACTAATCCAATATCTGATGAATTCTTTCGTATGGTTCTAATGTGCCTTGTTCTCTAGCTTTGTAAACCAAAGCTCTGATACCAACTGTGAAGACCCGTAACTTCCCCGTAAAGGAAAGCGTCGGATAGTTCGAGAACAAACCACAACAGAACGCATACAGAAGAACATTTCACTATATATTACAACAGTGCATCAGATTACAAGAATATACAGAGTATAAATGAATATTACACAGAAATATCAGAGATTTAAATTACATTTAAATACATCGCAGCGGAAAATAATACAATCTACAACTAGAAGAGATATACGGATACAAAGCTTTCCAGATATCGTTCCAGCTGAAAACCAGGATCCTGTGAATATAAATCTGCAAAACCGAAACTACTAGCTGCCCGTGTCAAAAATAGGGGCACCCAGAGTTTAGGTTAAAACAATAAACTCCAGGTCAGTCATGTGACTGGTGTGAGAACTAAAACAGTTATTAATCTTTATTTTAAATCATTAGGTAAATCAAGGGACCACGCCGTATAACACGGAACGGGTTTCCTCCCAAGAATACCAGTGCATAAAGCAAGCAGCGCAATGCTAAATAAAGAAAAATGAAGCTGTTATAAGACCCAGGTCCTATCACACAATGCAACGCAAGCCGGGGGATAGGGGTTTCCCTTATAACAGCCAAAGAATGCTTGATACGTTCAAAACAAATCATTTGATACTATAATAAGTGCATAGTGTATAAAACAACTTCAAATCATAAGTATCAATCATAGGCGGCATGAATGCCCCATACCACTATGTCGCCGTATATAGGTTATACAATCAAAATCGCAAAGTCACGTATTTGGAAATTGGATTTCCATCTATGAACCGAGGCAAAAGATAGTCCTCAACCGATTCGAGACAATCTAGCCTACCATGTCTCAGGATCAGAGCTCGAGTGACCCTAGGAGCGACAGGGCCGGTCCACCGATGTGGATTAAAATGCCTGAACACTACGTTTCCCCGCCCTTTGGGGCGCAAACGAGCCAACGAATGACTCCATCGGTTCGAGAACGACCGATCAATCCGAGGCGCCTCGCAACAGCAACAACCACATAAGTCAAACTCGTCAGGGCGTGTAAAACCACTGACGCCACTTCTAGCTAGAAAGAAACGCAAGTCCTCCCTGAGGTCCGTCTCCCGTTTTTGGTTCATACCGGGTGTGAAACACGCGAGGTAAACGTTACACAAAGCTACGCCACAAAGGCCGTGCTTTGATCCTCAACCACAAGACTTTGCTTTTCAACAGAAGCCTTGATCATTTGCATCTTAGCATGCCACACAGGCAAGCCATCCTGTGCAACCGATATCAGTCACACAGAATGAAATCCGATGTCAGACACACAGTCCATTTACAAGTCCGTTCTGGGTCTGAACGAAACCGGAGGCACCTAGTACCCCGCATATCCATCGATCTCCAAGTACGTCTGGACGATCACTAACTGTTTCCATCTTCTTGGGTGTACAGCCCAATCAAGATCATCAGTTATCACCCAAACGACGTGAAGACCTCCGGTCTTCGACCATCGTCTTCATCTTCGACTTATCGTCGTATCAGTTACTCAGAATGGGATAAACCCGGTCTTTCCGAATAACTCGCGTATATTTTAAATAAGTGTTACACAAACACAACATACGCCTCATTCCAATTCATTAGTCACTAACCGTAAATTAATCAAGAGAATAATTCCCCAAATATTAACCCCGAAGGCCGAAACCAACATCAGATCAATATCCAGAAAACCATTCTGCTTGGCTAACCGCCAGTTAGTTTCTAAATTTCACATTCAAATCTAATTAAAGATTTAACTATCGCCTGGAGCAAAACTGGTGATACTCCATTCTCGATCTTTTCAATCTAATTAAAGATTCATTAAAACTCCACTTAGTTTTAATCTGTGACTGGGTTAAAGAATCAGTGTTATTTAAAACACGGTTCACGATAAACCCAAAGTCACATCCCATTAATTATCGGGTTAAAGAACAAGTGTTATTTAAAACACTGTTCACGATAAACCCAAAAATCAATATCGATTCAATTCCAATTAAATGTTATTTAATTGGTACACTTCATTAAATCTAAATAAAAAGATTTAATCTTTTCTCAATTGGGTTCAAGAACAGTGTTAGTGAAGACACCATTCACGACAAACCCAAATCACATTTCCATTAATTATCGGGTTAAAGAACGAGTGTTATTTAAAACACTGTTCACGATAAACCCAAAAATCAATATCAATTCAATTCCAATTAAATATTATTTAATTGGTAAACTTCATTAAATCTAAATAAAAAGATTTAATCTTTTCTCAACTGGGTTCAAGAACAGTGTTAGTGAAGACACCATTCACGACAAACCCAAATCACATTCGATATTCAATACAAGGCTCTGAATAGAAAATATATCGGCTTATATTCAATATCGAATTCTACGACTAACAAATGTCGTATTGGAAATAACGATATAAATATATATCTTTCAAATTCCCATAACAACACCTGTATAATCCCGAATTCCCACATCGAAATATTCCGAAGACAATTTCGATTCAAATCCACTCCAATGCAATCATTGGAATTTTGGTTACCTTTAAAACCCTTTTCGAATTCAATTTATTTATTTAAAAATAAATAGAATTATAATTCTAGTTCAAAACTAGTTCATTTCGATAAAAATCTATTTTTATCTTTTCAAATAGGGAGTTTTTCATCCCAATTCTTTCTAAATCATTTCATATGATTTTACACAAATTATTACCATTTTTAATAATTTTATCAAGGCCTGTACAGTCGATTTCCATCAACGGCCATCGAACTGCACTTACAGCGACCTTTTTCGAATTTGATTTGGACATAATTCCAAATCCAACCGTTAGATTTCAAATTTCTAATATTCGTTAGAAAGCTCTTTTCGATACGAACCCAACGGTTCCGGTTTTAGGAGAATCCGACGGTTGGATCTCCCGTAATGTCCGTTTGAAATAAATGGTCGAAATTCACGAACTGCCGCGGCGCGGCGCGTTCTATTCAGGCCATTATATTATATATATAATATATATAATATATACTTCGTCGATTTTCTATTCAAAACGAATTATATAAATAGTTTTAAAATTCGTTTCAAAATCTATTTCAACCTCCATTTCAATTCAAAGCAAAATTGAATTCTTCTTTATAAATTCGTTTCAAAGTTCATTTCTATTCAATTCAAATTTCAATTCAATTTGAATTCATTTCAATCCACTTTCTATTCAATTTGAATTCGTTTTCAATTCAATTCATTTCGAAATCGTTTTCAATTCAATTCATTTCGAAATCACTTTCAATTCAATTCACTTCGAAATCGTTTTCAATTCAATTCACTTTGAATTCGTTTTCAATTCAATTCATTTCGAAATCGTTTTCTATTCAATTCATTTCGAAATCGTTTTCAATTCAATTCATTTCGAAATCGTTTTCAATTCAATTCATTTCGAAATCGTTTTCTATTCAATTCATTTCGAAATCGTTTTCAATTGATATAAATATCGTTCACGTCAAAATAGCGTCAATCTAATCAACACGGCTTCATAAATTTCTATTTTCAAATATTCTATTTCAAATATTTCTTTTTCAAATATTTCTTTTTTTTTCAAAACTGGAATGAGGCCCAATCAATTACCATATAAAATTAATTATATGGATTTGCATACAACACATGTATATAATAGCATTGAAAATAATCAACCATCAACCAAAGTGCACTACACTGTATAAGCATCAAATATAGATATTCAACGCTTATAACAGCCTGTCAATCAATCGATCGACATATTTAATCAATCAGGATGAGTGAACTTCAAATTTCATCCCAACACCCGTGTGGGGTTTCAAACAATCAAACACAGATTTTATTTGTGCAATTGGGCGATGTGTAAAATTTATCGACCCAATCAATATCAGTCAAATCAGTGTATATACAAACAAATCGACCGATTTGTTTATAACTATTCATTTATTCACATTCACGTTAAAAATTATATTTTTAACGACAAAACATTTTATTTCAACCTATGAATTTCTATTCAATTCATTTACACCATAAAATGATATTTTTATTTTCTAACACATTTTAGAAAATTTCGGCGGCATAACGGCACGATACTAGAAACGGGACAAGGCCTAGCCTTATCCCCGGACTAGTGAAGGCCCACGCCATTCACACATCAATCAAATCAATTTCATTTTGCAAACCACAAAATTTGGAGTAAGGGTCTAACCTAGCCTTACTCCTTCGCCTTATAACGGCGCACGTCTAATCCTAACCAATTTATCGATTCGATTTTTCACACCACAAACCACATTCAAACCAATATCCCAATCAATAACCAAACAGCCAAACAAACAAGTCCATGGTCTGTGGACGATTGTGTCGGGTGCTACTAAGCACCGTCTGCATCCTAGTATATATATATATATATAACTAGAAAAGAAATAGAAAGGTGAGAAATTCTCACATATAGCTATACTAGCTCCACGGCTCTTCTTTTGCAGAAGTCTTCGTCGTTTCGCCTTTTTGTCACCTTCGTTGCTGCTTTCACTACATACGTAAAAATCACATTTTTACTTCGCTATTCAATATATAAAAATCGAATTTTGACTTCGCTATTCAATATATAAAAATATGATTTTTTTTTCTTTTGCTTTCAACATATAAAAATATGATTTTTATCTCGACTTTCAATATATAAAAATATGATTTTTATCTCGACTTTCAATATATAAAAAAATATGATTTTTATCTCGACTTTCAATATATAAAAATATGATTTTTATTTTTAAAGTTCAAATCTTTTCCTTTTTTAATATCTAAATCTTTTTCTTTTTATTATAAATCAGTTTTTCTTTTTCTTTTTATAATCTAAATCTTTTTCTTTTTATTATAAATCAGTTTTTCTTTTTATAATCTAAATCTTTTTCTTTTTATAATCTAAAAATAAAAGTCAGTTTTTAAAACCTATAAAAAGACAGTTTTTACTTTATATAAAATCAGTTTTTTTTTTTTTTTTTTTTTTTTTTTTTAAATCAAAACCTTCAGATTAAAAATAAAAAAAGTAGAATAAAATAACTTACTTTTTTTTTTACCTGCGAAGGAAGGGGGGGGAAAACCAAGTTCGGCGGCAGGCTTCGAGGGGGGGCGGTGTCGCTGGGAGGTGCGGCAGGAGGAGGAGCAGGGTGCTGGTGGCGCATCCGACTGGAGGAGGCGGAGGCTGGGGATGCGGTGTCGGGGTCTCGGCGTGTTGTCAATCGACGCAGGGGCATCACTGGTGGGGGGGGGGCCGCGATCGTCGGAGAAGAAGAAGGGGAGGAGGCGCGAGACGAGGGCGGCGGTGGAGGGCCTCCGGCGGTTCAACGATGGATCGATCGTTTTTTTTTATTATTTTTTTTTATTTCTGAATCGAAAGAAGGAAATGGGGGGGCCAGAAAGAAAAAGGGGAGTGAAATATTATATATATATATATATATATATATTTTTTTATTTAATTGCATAAGGTTGACTTTTACCTATGACCTCGAAACGAGGTCCACCGCCTGTCGTCCCTAACGTTTTACCCCCATTCCGAACACAATGGGATATGTATCGCAAGCTGATTCGATCGTCTCGATAAGTTTCCGTTGAATTTACATTTAAATCGCTATATTGAATTTTAAACGTACATTTCAAATTACCGGGGTCACATATTAACTCTAAAAATTCCAGAAAAATATTTTCTAGCTTCGTATTGACGATACGGTCCTAACAAAACTAGTTTCGTCGAATTCCGAGACAGTTGGAAAAATGGCCAATTTCCAGTCGATTAAATTCAACTGAAATGGTCAAAACACGTTTTCCTATGCCACGCTCACATATTGATTCGAAAAATTATGAAATTTGGAATCTAGCAATAACTTGACACCACGGACCCAACAAAACTGGTTTCGTCGAAATCCGAGGTCGTTTGCAAAATGTCCATTTTTAAGGGCCTGAATTCCATAACGACTATTCAGAATTTTCAACTGGACATATCTTTTGATTCCCGCTATGAAATCTTGATTTTTCTGATTCGTTAGAAAGATATTATCAATTAGATCCTATCATTTTTGGTTTCACTAAAATCCGGATTGTTTTGCACCCGGTACATTCAATTGAAGTTTGAAATCGAATTATCGAACTACCGCGCCATTTTCAATTCTATTTATAATTATATATAAATATTTATATTCTAACGACGACGTATAAAATATATACGTTCGAATTATATTCAAAACAAATTTTTCGTCGATATTATTTAAAATAATCTATTTTAAATAATCAAAATTCGCTAAAATGGCCAAAATAAAAATTTTAAACTGGCCCAGATTTTGCGGGTTGTTACATCTTATCAATGCTGCCTTCAGCCACTCTTAGCTGATGAAACCCGGTAGCCAGATCTAGTTGGGAGAAAACCAATGCACCTACAAGCTGATCAAACAAGTTGTCTATTCTTGGAAGTGGATGCATATTCTTCTTGGTCAGCTTGTATAGCTCCCTATAGTCAACGCGTAGGCAAAGGGAACCATCCGCTTTGGTTGCGAATACTACTGGAGCACCCCATTCAGAAAACTCTGCCTTATGAACCCTTTTTCGAGCAGCTCTTTGACTTGCTTGCTGAGCTTTTTCCTCTCCCTTGGAGCCATGTGTCTAACGGGTAGAGCTGCGGGTTTTGCATTATCAACAAGATATATGTGAAAGTCTATCTCCTTCTTCGGAGGTAAGCCCTTCACCTCTTCAAATACATCTGAGTATTCACGGACTACTCTAACAGACTGCAAGTTTTCAACCGACGCATCAAGAGATTCTAGGTAGCTAAGCATAATAGAAGTTGTCGGATTACAAGATATTTCAAGAGTTACCAAGGCGGGTCATTAGTCTAACCACTCTCTTTTCACAATCGAGGATGGCACCATTACTGGATAACCAATCCATGCCTTGAATCAACCCATAGCCCGTGAAGCCCAAAACATAGGCATTACATCTAAACCCAACGCTTAGTACAGAAATTTCCAAATCCAAACAAATCATTGACAAAAAAGCCGAGCCCCCAATTGGATTTGAAACAACCAAGGGATCCTCTACTAAACTGGTGTCTAGATGCAGAGATTCAACTAAAGCAGTAGATATAAAAGAGTGTGATGCGCTAGAATCAAAGAGTGTACGAACAGGATAATCAAAAAGATAAACTAAACTCTCAATAGAAATATTTCTACCTCATTCTTACGGAGGTGCTATGAGAGCGTGAACCCGCCCTCCAGATGTAGATCCAGTCCTCTGCCCTTGCCCTTGCTTTCTTAGGCATTCTTTAGCCATGTGTCCTGACTCGCCGCACTGGAAACAACCACCTACCTTCCTCTTTTTCTTTTTGCAGTCCTTAATCAGATGTCCCGGAATGCCACAAAAATTACACTTCCTTTTGTCATGGGGTTTGTTGTTCTTCCCACCCTTCTTTGAATCTGTCTTCTTATTCTGCGATCCCCACCTTCTTATCTTGAGGCACTTCCACCTTTGCCTCTTTCTTGCCATCCTTGTCTTCCTCCTGTAACAGTGCCATGTCCACCAGTCTCTCATAAGTTGCACCCATTGGTATATGGGACATAGCTAGGCTGTGCAGTGGCTCACTCAACCCGTTAACAAAACGAAGAGCCTCCTTATGGGGAGTGTTCACTAAATCCAATCCGAATCCAGCCAGCTGGTTGAATTAGTTGACGTATTCCTTGACCGACTTACTTCCCTATTTGAGAGCTAAGAACTTATCCATTTGTAGGCTTCATTCAGCTTGTGAGAGGAATTTCATTTCAAAACTCATTCTGAAATCCACCCAAGTTTCAACTGGTCTCTCAGCATTAGTAACTTCCCACCAATAAGAGGCTTCGTCTTTAAGCAACCATACGACCAACTGTTTCTTCTACCTGTCATCCAGTTCGAATATAACAAACAAATCCTCGGTTTCTTTGAGCCAGTTTCTTGCTACCACGAATGATGCAGTTCCATTAAAGTTCTTTCCACGCATGGCTCGAAAATCTCTACATATCGTTATGAAAGCATTTGCACGAGGAGGAGGAGGAACAGCTGCAGCTGGGGGAGGAGGAACGTCTGTTGGGCCTGCATCATTAGCCCTAGCCTCTAGGTACTTTCTGAACCAGCCAGATACGGTATGCCCTCTAGAAGGTTAAGATCCCCAGACATGCTGAAACGAAAAATAAAAGATTCAAAACAAAGGATAGAAAGATAGTGCATATGGCTTTAGGGATTATGCCTTTTAAAATAAAAACAACACATTTTCTTGAAAATGCTTCTTTAAAATTCTTTTTGAAAATTAGTTTCCAAAATTTTTATCTGATCTGGCAACCGTCAGCTCTGATACCAAATGAAATACCCCACCTTCATTAAGGTCACTCACAAAGGGAATGCCTTAACTTCGGTGGAGCATTATAGGCAAAAGATACATATAATTTACAAGACAGACATTTAAACAGCGGAAAAACCAAATTTATTTCATAAGTACGTGGTTTAGTCAAAATATTACAACAACTATCTCAAACCAACTTCCAAATCATTACATCAAATTCTCTGTCTTGATTAAAACATAAAGAAGCATAAAATAACAATAAGGCAGCATAAATCCCCAATAAGAGTGTGTCCAAAGCCATAGCCCAAGGAAAGAGAATCCAAGAAATACATCTACTCTCTTCAAGCTGGAAATGGTCTGAACTAAGCTGAAGTATTCCCTCCCTACGGACTTGGGGGGAACGGAAAAAAAGAAGACGAAAGAAAAATGGGTCAGACATAAGTCTGATAAGTCCAATGATTATTTAGCATGTAAACAGGAAAAAGGATCATGACATGAATAAACTGAACCTAGGACACCACCCTAGAAATAAGATAATAAAACAGAATATGCTATCGCACCCATTACTATTTCTCTGCACCCACTTACAAGTGTTTCAACTATCACCATGTATTCAAGATAAATGATCCCCTTTATCGATCGGCTCCTACTCGTATACATTTTCTACTTGTGTCATTCGGCCCCGCTTAATTGTAGATACCTATGCCGGTTCCACCATGGTGTGTATCAAATCCTATGGTGGCAACCCGACACAATTCAGGATGCACAGTGTATAACTACTGATGCCCAGTGCCTGCTTTTCCCACTCCGGAGTACGTGCACGCCCGCACTCTGTTGGAACCTACACTAATGCACCATCCGCCGTTGTTTTAACCGCTTATAATCAGCCCAGTAATCGTGCCCCCTGCCTAGTTCAGGGTACCATGATACAATTATGTGGGTTACTGCTGAAGTGGGTCCCCGTTACTAGGGTTTCCTAATCAACATGTTAAATGGTTAAGTGTTCTCAAATTAACCTAACCCCACCCATCATTTTAGTTAACATGTTGTATTGGTTAAGTGTTACCTTAATTAACTTAACCCTACCATTCATGTCTTAGCTTTAATTCATTCACTAAAGCACCAACCACTCACATTAGATATGTATTGTTGTGGTCGTTGGATGTGCCAGTCGGTTCCGGGCAGTCTTACACCGCAGCTCAATCTAACCTCGGGTTCTTTTGGGCTTAATGTGCTAACCACTCGCGTTAGATCTATATTGTTACGGTTGCTGGATGTGCCGGGCGGTTCCAAGCAGTCATACACCGTAACTCAATCTAACCTCGGGTTAGGCATATTCGTCTTTTACTTAATTTACATATTTACCTTTCATATTTATATGTAAATTATCCACAATTATTGCCATTCAAGTCATGCCCCATTTACCCTCTAAATCATGTTCATAATTTTTAGGTATATAAATTATACCATTTTTGCCACTAATCTTTTATATGATTTTGAGACAAACTATGTCAATAATATGAAATTAAAGGTTTTTTCCCAACATTACCCCCGTTATACGTTTGCATAATTTACATAGAACGTTAGGCTCGCAACTTAGCCTAACTTATAAACAAAAGGGAAATGAAAGAAGCATGTACCATTCCCACAACATAAAATAATAAGGATCTAACTAAACATATGTCATATAAATTTGGCATAAAACAATGAACTTGCATTTTGGATCCAATTAACATGAATCTTAAGCATATGAACGGGGACTTACATAGAATTACACAAATCCAATTAGGCATGTAAATGTGAACTTGCATTTGAGTTGGATCAAGTTAACATAAATCTAAACATATGAAAATGTAGATCTAAACATAATAGGCATATATGACTTAGCCTAAAAACTTGTATGTAACATAACATGAAAGAATCACCAAACTTATATATATCATGATAGGTTCATCACAAATTTAACATATACCAAGATAAGTCCAATAAACCACAATAGCCTCATAGACATATATGATAGAATTGTCACAAGAATAGACATGAATCAGCATCACCATTATCTTACAACTAGGGACAATTATAGTTTTCGCTTTATTACAAATCATGACTTTTAATTGTTCACGTCTAAAGAATAACAGGACTTACAAATAAAAGAAAAATCTTGTTTTCTGGGATCTGTTTTCTGAAACTAAAAAGCTATCCCTTGATGTAGACTATCGATTCTCTAATTTAGATTTGATTCGTAGCTTATAACTTGCTTTCTAGTTTGCTTTCTAGTTGGAGAAGAATGGTGGCTATGCTAGGTTGACCATGGACAGCATGGTGGCTCCTTGGAAAGAAATTGTGTGGTTTAGGGTTGAGGGTTGGGATTGCTTATATATATGTGAGTCGTTAGATCAACCTAGGAGAAATCAGAACCATCCAAACAAGATAGAGCTATCCAAAAACCGCTACCTATGCCCTAGTGACTCAGCAATAAGTCAGAAATTGTCACTGTTTGGATCTAGGAGAGGGGGTCGACTCCGACAGGGGGGTCAACACCCCTCTTGGGGTGGTCGACACCTATGTCGACCCTCCCGGGGGGAGTCGACCCCTATGGACGGGAATTTTCCCGCCCAGCTGTCCACGTGATTTTTGAAATTCGAACTTTTTTTTTGTTTATTTAATTTTCTGTTTAAACATGAAATCTTTAGAACTCCATAACTTCTTCATACGGAGTCTGATTCACGCAAACTCGGACTCTATCTCAAGCAGAATTCCGAGAGGAACGCAATGGCGTAACCCGTTTCCCTTAATTCTCACTTTTACAATTTAGTATTTTTTTAATTTGTTACTTTAATAAACATAGAAAAATACAGGGTGTTACATTTCATTTCTATAAAAAAGTATTTTTCGGTAAATATTATTTCATTTACCCTCAAAATAATATAGTATCAATTTATCAGTTCCACTTGAACCGATCAAATAACACAATACATAACATTTATATGTAAATCTACAAATACGCTCCCTCGTATATATACACACTCATCTTGATCTAAGGTATTGCTAACCCTATATCTATCGAGTTATACCACAGAGCCAAGTTTATTCCTAAACCATTGCTCTGATACCACTGTAACAAACAGGGATTTTCGACCCTGAAAATCGATACAAAACACCATGTCGAACATTCAAGCACCGAAAACACCGGAACATTATTAGAAAGAAATTAGAGGGTGAGAAAAGAAAGAATATTAGAATAGAAGAAGAAGAAGAAGAAGAAGAAGAAGAACCAACACAACACAGAGTCTCACATTGCAGCGGAACAAAATATAATATATAAATAAACTTTGTAGAGAGCTTTGAAATAAAAACTTACAATCATTAGAGTACATCAATACACTGAGGCAGTTATAATATTCAGTCCTCGTGTACATCATTCAGCGGAACAATACTAGACAATATCGTACGTCTGAACACCTTCAGCTCGTCATTGGACTTCACAGCATTTGATAACCTGAACCTGTACAACCCGGTCTAACTCGAGCATTACAAATACCAGGTCAGTCTGGTGAACCAGAGTGAGAAAAACTCGCTAAGTTTATAAGTTGTTATCCATATTGATTTTAAAGTTCAAATCCTTGTGAAAGAAAAGGAAAATCGTAAGACCAAATCCACAAATAAATACGGATGGTATTTACCTTACGATAACCCAAAACAGTTTGAAACACAATATTATTCTGATATTATAATAGTTCCAAAATACAAATAAATAGAATCTAGCAGAACGCTTGCATCTCACGCTCCACATATATGGTGTATAAACAAAATCGCGGGCGCTTATTGGAGATTGGATTCCAACTATGACGAGGTATGGAACCACCTGCTGATAGTGTATCTCTAGAGGCGAATACACTGAGTTCAACAAGAACGTCTTACAACCCGGCCCACACATGACCAACAACTCATTTCCTTGAGTGTATCGAATGTATATCACTAACGGTTGGGAGCTACCCACTGTTTCCCGAAAAGGGACAACATCGACAGATTTAAGAAGCAAAAGGAATTTCTATATATAGGTGATTATACACCCTAATGGGTGTGATCCACATAGCCATGCTGCCTTCTCGATTTTTGTCATCTCCTGTTTAATGAGGCTTGAGGTTATAATCGACTTTTGGAACATCAAGCCACTGTTCACATCATCCATACACGTCATCCTGGAACAGGATGAACCGAAGGTACCCTCCTACCACATCCTAGGAGTCACCCTATAGATCCGTAGCGAGTAGTCCTTGCAATCCGTAGATTTCAATCACGATAGAATCATTATCGGATGTATATCTCTAAGGATCAGCTAGAGAAATTCAACAATAATTCTTCCGCTCGTGAAGATTTACGGTCTTCAATTGCTCTATCTCGATCAGCATCAGATATCTTCTTTGTTTACGTATTTGCTGATTCAGAATGGTTTTCGAATATAAATTCGATCCTGGTCTTTCCGTACCAACATGCGTTGGGTTAGATTTTGATAGTCGGTTATTTAACAACAAACATAAACAACCATAAAATAAAATAAGTACATTGGTTTAGCATGCAGCGTCATTTGGCCATTAAAATAATAGATCAGTTGTAATACCAAAGTATATATCTCAGTTTTAATATATTAATATTCTCAAATCCGTTTATATTAATACTTAGAAAATATATCTTAAAATCATATCAAAATTCCCGTTAACTTCCATTTCAAAACATTTGTTATAACATTGCTTATTATTTAATATTTGGGAAACCAATTTAACTTATCATTTTAAAACAATCATTACAATATCTCCTTTGTTTTGGTATTTGAACAACATCATCGTTACTTTATCCTTTAGAATAAATCATTCTAAATCTCTTTCCTTTACCTTTTGAAAATATCGTTACAATTTTCACAAATCTCCTTTCATTTATCTCTTTACCACGGAAATATCATTTCATATTCTCATGCCCTTTTATATTTCCTTTTATTTCGAAATTCCATTACCTATATTCCAAAGTTCTTCAAATAATGTTGTGTCATTATTTCTAAAAATAATTTACTTCTAACATCTTCATCATTACAGCTAATATCATCTTTCGATAATCCTGAATTCGTTCAAGTTAGGGTATTTTAATTACCTCTCAGACTTTGATCAATAGCGCTCTTATCTTAAGATAAATATTAGTTGTAATATCCAAAACCGATATTCATTCCCAATATCAAAACAGAATCCCATTTTAGTTGCCTCTAAATGAAACATCATCTCTTATTTAATATAACAAATCCAGGTCGTATCTTTATAACTTAACTCGCCTCACTGCTTTATTTCAAATTTGAATTTCTATTTCGATTTCCATTTTAAACTTCCATTAGTTCCTAACCGTAAATAAGTACGAAAATAATTCCCAAAATATCAACCCCGAAGGCCAAAACCGACATCAGATCAATAGTCAGAAAATCATTTATCTCAACTAATCTCTAGATAGGTTCTATATTCTTAATTTCATATCCTTGATTTTTATTACATTTATAAACCATTTCTAACAACTCGTTCCAGTAATACATGCAATAAATCTTGGGTTTTATAACTCCGTCCACTTGGGTTTTATAAAATAAACCTCAATAAGAATTTAATTAAGATTTCAAATTAAACTTTATATTATTATTTATATAAACTTGCTTGAGAACATCACTTTACCATAAAAAAATGGTTTAAAATTTCATAACACTTCATTTATACATTTTAAATCCCAAGATACCACTTTGGTTATCATTTAAGAAATATCAACATTTAAAAATGGTTTAATTATCCATTAACTATTTTCATTAAATTAATAATTAATTACATAATTCAATTTCGAGTAACATAGTTGACTTAGTCAACTCTACACATGATTAACTCATCTTAGTTCGTCTTTCCATTTAAATTAGTTTCAAATTAAATTAATTATTAAATAATTCCATTTGATTATTATTAAATAAATAGTAATCAAATCAATATAATCTCATTTTAAACAATTAACCTGGGTTATTAAACATCACATTAATATCCGCTCACTCGCTAACCAGTCTTGTAAATGTAAAAATTGTCTTTATAAGATCATTATGTAATTGAGATGAGGCACATGCTTCGCACACGGATAGATTTTAGTACCAAAAATGGTAATTGGTGGTTAAAATAATCAATGTATATAAGGGTGGTTTATTTCTTTTTTTATAAACCCAATTAAAATAATATATTCAGAAATCTGTATTCAGTTATAAATAATTTTTTTTGGAAAGAATTATAAATAAATTTCATAACTTCGTTTCCATCGATATACCTGACAGTAAATCAATCTCTATAAAACAATTTGTACCTTGGCCATCTGCTATAAATTCTTTAACCGATATCACCCATTGGTTAATAATCAAACAAATGTTAAATTTGGGTTTAACAATCAATGACCAATTCAATAATCCAATAATATGGGTTCAACAGTTCATATGATGATGATAAAAAATAAATTTAGCTGATAACGGTCAACTAATAACAACCATTCAAACAATCATCAAACCAACCAATATTTACCAAACATTGCACACAAATAATAAACCCGACTTATAATAATTATAAGTGGGAGAACTGAGTGAGTTTAACTCACCTTGGGTCGTCATATGATGATATAACGATTTGTTTTAATTAAATTAAACAAGGGTTTAATTTAATTAAACTTCCAGCTGTGCCAAAATATGTTCGAACCAGCTCCTTATATCGTGTTTACTAAAACAGTTCCAAAGCTGACCGATCATGTCGAATTCTGGTAACGTACGAGCACATTATAGAATTTATACATACTGGTTTAAATTAAATAAATAAAATCTTAACAAAATCTTTTATTAATTAACTAATTATATTTGTTAGTGATGGGTCTACTTATGATGCTATTTATGCTTATGCCATAGGATTTTTCATTGTTGTGTGATATGTTCCATTTATTTACATATCCATAACTGATTACATATAGTATACAAGTTCTGCATATGAAAGGTACTATCATTTGGAACCTTTATTTAACTAGGCACTTCAATTAAAATGGTTCAAAAGGACGGTTAAGTTAACTAAATGATCAAGTCTTTTTTTACTACAAGTTAAGCACGATTAAAAGGATTTGGCCATAATAAAATTTCCTTACCTCTACTGTTCACATGTGCTACCCTTTCCATGCTGCAACTTTTTCATACATGGTCCAACTGAAAACCGACCTCCTGTCTAGTCCTCCCACGTTTCTAGTTTCATAACTTTTTCCCCTTTTTTTTGTTATGACTTAACCGCCGAAAAGCCTCAAGCCCAGAGCCCATGTATGATACTCAAAACTGCATCCAAAGTTCCTTCATACCCCAAACTTGCATGGTCAACCCTCCTCTACAGTATACTTCTTCTTCCCAAAACAGATGGATGCACACGCCTCTCCTTCCTAGGTTCTTGCGCCATGCTTCTCATTCCAGTTTTGAGCTTTCTCTCTTCTTTTTCTTCTTCTTGTAAGGATGCAAGCCCAAACCTTCAAGGCTCGAAGCCCATGACTGAACCGGCCCACTTTCCCCCTCTCACCTTTTTTCATTCCGTAACTCATTCTCCCCTATGAACAAACCTGCTCCACCAAACTTCCCTACTGTTTCCACTTACTGCCCTTTTTTCATTTATTATTCTTTTCTTCTTTTTTTACTTAACAACGCCTGTGGCCCATACCGTTCGCATGCATGCACTATACGCGAGGTCTCCCGCTTCATTCCTCCAAATCACATTTCCTCCCCACTCCCTGAATTTTTCTTTTTCTTTCTGTTTTTAAACCATTTAGAAACCATGCTGAAGCCTTGCGCACTTCGCCATTCCCGTGTCTTTGATCAAGACAATATCCCAGGCGGCTTGCATGATGGTTTTAACTACCGTGTTGAAACTTCCTAATATCTTCACTGTTGCCTTGAACCAAACATGATACTCAGCTGCACAAAATGTTCTTTACCACCTTATTCTGCAAGACTTCAACACGTCCCCCCTTCATCCCAGATGACCAACCACCGCCCCCTTGTCAGAAAGCACTCAGCTCTCTCCTTAGTGTCACGGCTTCCCTTCCGTACCCTGCTACAGCAACCCTTGCAATGGAAGTTGGCGTCAATACTGTAAAGTAGTTCCTTGCGCGAAGAGAGTGTTTTGAGGATCTAAGATATATTCGGTTTTACATTTCACTGTGGCGTAATTATTTTGGAATGAATTTTAAGGTTGCGATTTCATATCCTGAAGGAAAACGAAGAGAATGGAAATCACACTGTATATATACATGCAAAGTAGACGTGGGAGGCACGGTAACGTGAGGTTGAAGGAGTCGATGGTTTGGTTTGCAAGTTACTAATAGTTTGGCTCCCACGCCAATTCATTAATATATTTTATTTATTTAGCTATACTAGAAAAGTTATAGTATTTTATTACTATAGAATTTGCAATGTTTGTTGCCCTTTTAACGATTTGTAACAGGAACACATCGTAGCTGTCAAACATCTAAATGCTGTTTTGTTAAGCCTAGCACGTGTAAAAATACATTTGCTTGCCTTGCCGGTATTGATATTTGAAGTTAACTGGCTTTCTCAAGGTATTGAAGGGTAGGTTTAATTTTACGCGGTCACCGTTATTTAATGTGGACCATTAAATTTGCATCCATAAACACAGTCTTCAAAAATTATGAAAATGGATGCCATGATATAATTTGATGTTACGGTCCTAATGAAACTAATTTCATTGAAAACGGTCTCCGTTTGCAAAAACGACGCTATTTAGATCTTAATTTATCCATCGATTCACTTTTAAATATCGTTTACCGACAAAACAACTCCGTTTGGCTCCAAACTGGAAAACTAGCAATAATAAATTATACGCAATCAAATAGAATTGTTTCATCGAAGACGGAGGTCATTTAAAAAATAACTATCTCTACGGCTTATATAATACCGTAAAAATTAAATTAAATTGCAAAACAATTAAATAAACAATAATAAATTATTATTTCCATATATATCCAAATAAAATAACATATATAAACTAGTATGGATTTATAACTCGATAGAAACGTATATGATGTCCAAATTTTATTGAAATTACTTTTAAATATATAAATAAACATTACTGTTTTATAGACGATTCCCAAAGCGACTATTTTAAATTTTGATTTGGATATATCTTACAATATATAAGCTAGAATCTCAATTTTTCTCTTTCTTTAGAAAATTATCGTCAATAAGATCTCAACGTTTCTTGTTTCATAGAAATTCAACTTAGAACGGATTCTGTATAGCTAATTGAAGTTTAGAACTCCATATTACGAACTAACGCGTAGTTATCAGATTGTTTTATATTAAATATAAATATAAACGCTTGACTGTCGTTTAATAATGAATTCAATATTAAAATTTCATTGATATTACCAAATATAATATTTAAAAAATTCAAATAGCCGAAAAATCCTGGTCATTACACCGCTCGCACGCGCCGCCATCTCGAAAAACCCACCCAAAGTCGGCCACTTCCAGCAATAAATCCGACCAGCTCAGTTCGAGATTTCGATCACTCCCGTATGGAATCATAGAGCAAAGAATGCTCTACCATTTTTGCTTTGGAATTGGGTTGAAATTCGGATTGGATGGAGAATGATTAAGGATCTAAATTAGAACAATTTCGGCCATTGAGAAGAAGGAGATGGCGGCTAGGTTTAGTATTAGGGTTGTGTATTTGAACCGTATTTATACAGTGTATTTTATATTATTTAATTATTCTTTTAATTCCAAAAATCCTTTTTTAATGCCATGTACTCCAAATCGAACCCAACGACCATCGCCCTTAGCCAAATACCTCTATTCCAGACACAATGGACTATGTTTCGTAAGCCCATTTGACCGTTTCAGCCTATTTTTCTTTAATTTATAATATAAACATTTTAATTATTTAATTTGAACGTGCATTTTAATTTACTGGGGCCACACACTGACTCCAAATATTCCAGAAAAAATATTTCTAGTTATGTTTTGACGATACGGTCCTAACAAAATTAATTTCATCGAATTTGGAGACCGTTTGAAAAATGACATTTTCTGGTAGATCCAAATTGACTAAAATTGACAAAACATGTTTTCTTTTGCCATGTTCTCATATTAATTCCAAAAATTATGAAAATTGGAATCTAACAATAAACTGATATTTTGGATCCAACTAAAGTGGTTTCGTCGATAGCGGAGGTCGTTTGTAAAATGGCTATTTTTTATATTAATATATATATATATATTCCATAGTGACTATTCTGAATATTTAACTGGCCATAACTTTTGATTCCCACTAAGGAATCTCAATTTTTCAGATTAGTTGGAAAGATATTTTTAAACAGATTTAAATATTTCTACAGATTTAAGTAAAAAAATTAAATTGGTTCCAAAATTCCAGGTTGTTATAGATGTTGAAGCTCTGTTTAAGGAAAGGGAATTGGCTTGTGATGCAGATCCAGAAAATCTCATATTATATGAAAGAGTGATTGATGTTAAGCATGCTTTGGAGGTCCAAAAGCATATTAAATATTGGAGTTACAAATAAAAGGGTAAAGTTTCAGGGCTTCAGGATGGCGATAAAAACTCAAAAAAAATTCATTCTAAAATGTCATCGAGGAGACATATTAATAATTTGAATGCCCTCGTAAATATTAATGGAGAGTTGCTGCACAAACCAGATGAAGTTTCTGAAGAAGCTGTAAGGTTTTTTAATGTGTTATGTAATGGAGCAGTGGACAATGATTTTCTAGACTTTCAATCAATTTCCCAAATTAATCCATATGGTCAACAGATACTTTTAAAACCAATTACTTCAGAAGAGGTAAAAATAGCAGTTGATCCAGTTCATATTGACTCTAGTCCTGGTCCTGACGGTTTTAGTTCAAATTTCTTTAAAATGCATTGGGATTCTATTAAATTAGACTTGTTATCAGCCATGCTAGATATGTTTTCTTCTTTTAAATTACCAAAAGGGATCAATCATACGTTTATCACCTTAATCCCTAAAATGGATAGACCAACTGAAATAGCTCATTATAGACCAATATCATGTTGCAATCTTTATTACAAGATTTTTAGTAAAATTCTTTGTAATAGGATCAAGTGGTATTTACCTCACATAATTTCTCCCAACCAATGTTCTTTTATTCCCTCTGGATATATTGGTGACAACATTTTATTAGCTCATGAATTATTGAGAGACTTCAAGAAGGCAGGGGTAAACAAATTTTCTATTAAAGTGGATCTTCATAAAGCTTTTGACTCGTTGAATAGAAGATTCATTTGTCATATCATGCAGAAAATGGGTTTCCCTATCCACTTTATAAATGTTGTGTTTGAATGTATAAATATCCCAACTTTCTCTGTATTGATTCGTAGGGTGCCAAATGGGTTCATTTCATCTAATAGGGGCTTACGCCAAGGTGATCCCTTATCCCCCTATCTTTTTCAATAGCTATGGAGTATTTTACATACTGCATGAATGAGGCTTGGTTATTACATAATTTTATTCCTGTTTATAGCTTTGATCCAGTGGTAACACACCTATTATATGCTGATGATTTAGTCATATTTGGGAAGTGTTTGCCTGTATGTGCAAGATCTTTGAAAGATATATTTGATAAATTGGGGAAGTTCAGTGGATTAACTGTCAGTATTCTCAAAATTAAAATATATTTCAGCTCTCATGCAAAGAATACCAGTGATTTCTCCTCTGTTTTAGGTTTCCATGTCGATAAGTTGCCTGTCAGATACCTTGGATTCCCTCTGTCTTCATATTATGTGCACTATAATGAATGCCAATCTTTATTACATAGAGTACAGCAGAAGATTCAGTCTTGGGATGTCAATTTTCTAAGTTTTGCAGGGCGAGCGGAATTGATTCTTTCAGTGGTTACCTCAATAGTATTATAATGGTTATTCATTTATCAGCTTCCCAAGCATGTTATTGACAAATTAAATACTATGTGTTCTGATTTTCTTTAGACTAATTCTCAGCATAAGATTAATTGGGAAACTTTGTGTCTACCCAAGCATGAAGGTGGGATAGGCATGAAATCTTTTTCAGAACTAAAGAGAGCTGGTAGTATTGAAATGCTTTGGAAATATCTTGATAATACTTCTCTTTGGAGTTCTTGGATGTAGAGGAAATATTGTCATGATAAGCATTTCTGGAGCATGAGATATGATAACAATGCTTCTTGTACATGGAAGGCTCTTATGAGATTAAGAACTTCAGTGAAACAACTCTTCAATAAGGTAATTTCTTCAGGTTCGAATACTTTATTATGGTTTGAACCCTGGATTAATTGTAAATGCATTGTTGACATGATTGGTTTCTCTAGATTTTCTAATTTAGAAAGGCATAATGAATATGTTTTATCAATTATGAGTGATGGAAATATTAATGCAAATTTGAATCCTGCTACTCGAGAGATTATGCATGAAGTTAATTCAGTTATTGTTAATCATAATTCTTGTCATGATTATTATGAATGGAGTGATGGGGGAGCTTTCACCTTTCACAAAGCATGGAAGAAAATTAGAAGCAGACAAAGTTGTAAACCTTGCTACAAAGTGATTTGGCATAGTAAGAATGCGAGGAGAATGGCTTTTATTTCATATCTAGCTGTTAATGGTAGACTGTCTACAAGAGAAAGGCTTAATAGATTTGGGATGATAGATAATAATACATGTTTGTTATGTGAGGGGAATGTGGAAACTGCTAATCACTTGTTTTTTTATTATGAGTATGCGAAGTTCATTTGGTTAGCCATTTGCATGAAGCTGAGCATTCTAGTAAATCGAATTGGTTCGATTGAAGAAGAAGCAGATAAAATCATGAGATGCTTTAAACAGAAGGATAAAGTTTTGGATGTAGCTTGTGCAGCTCTTTTAACTGCTATATATCACATTTGGTTAGAAAGAAATTGCAGAATTTTCAACCAGAAGTGTATCAGAACAGAAATACGGTTGGTGATGATTGAAAAAGATGTTCAAAGCTTGGTTAATAATAATGGAAGCAAGATGAAGTGGTCTCTTGTGAATGAAGAATTGCTTAGACGTTGGGGTGTGGATCTGTTTGATTCTGGTTAAGCTTTTGCACAGTCTTCTTTTGTTATGTTCTATTTGTAATGGTTCATGTGAGTTGATGTAGTTCTGAGAGAGTTTTGTAATGATGGTTATAGAGTATCGTTTTGTAATGTTAATATATGGCATTTATATATGCTCTTTTTCCTTATGTCGCACCCATTTAGGTTAGGGGGCATAAGGTTTTGACGAGGCATATAAACAAAGTATATGATTGGTTTAGAAATAAATAGAACCAATTTTCAAAAAATACACACAAATATTTATATATATATATATATATATATATTTGTGTGACTTGCATATGGAATCCTTGTGCTTTGAAAAATATACTTCTAGTACACTACTTCCTTGTTGTGCCCATTGTTATGCTTGTCGCCGCCATTATTGAAGTCATGTTGTGTCCATTTTTGGTGCACCATGTCATTGTGTATTTTTCTCCTGTTCATTATTGCACTTGCATGTGGGTATAATTCTTATATAAATAATTAACGTGCCGAGTAAAGTTAACATCTGCATTTCCTATTTGTTGCAGTGGGAGAAGAGTGTAAACAGTAGTTTTTCACAAAAGGATATCGATATTATGCGTGTGAAATGGGCTACACATGTCTACAACTTTGTGTAATCATAGCGCCTGAATTCTATATGTAACTGCCAATTGAGCCCTTGTTAATCAGCTTTTCCAATGTCAGTTTTGTTGAATTTGGTGTACGTGTGGGCCTAGTTGCCTAGATTATGTAGTTCATGATGCTTGTAGGATGTATTAGGATTTAGTGACAATGTTGATATTGTTTAATATTGTCTATATGAAGTTGAAATCTGAACTGCTCTGTGTTATCTAAATTGCTCTATGTTAGTTGAATTGCTTTACGTCATTTCATTTGAGAAGGAACAACATATACAAAAACTAATTTGAGTTATGTTAATTGCTATAAGAATACAGTCATCTGTTGTAAGAAGACGGTTGTGAAAATTAGTGGAAATGTGCATTTTGTTAAGATAACGTAAAAACGATTATTTTATTAACTTTCAGACAATATATATTATTCGTCACGACCATCTGTAAAACAAGAACACCACATCGAACAACACACGACTATGTTTTTTATATGTCACTCTAGTTCAAATCAAAGAATGGGTTATAACTGCGGTCTAATGCAGAATGAGAAAGCACCGGATATCTGTTATCTGATTCGATTTCTTGCGTAGTGATAAGACTAGCACCCTACCACGCAATGCAACACACGTCAGAGGAACAAGTTTTTTCTTTACTCGAAAATCTCATTTGTTATCACTAGTGCATTGTATGGAAATCATTTTCAAAAGTAAATGTATAAATCTTAGAAGACGTACGTACCCATATATTACGTTTACATACATAGATTACAACTAAAACCATAAAATACTTGTATTGGAAGTTGGATTCCATCAATGACCAAGGCAAAGGATCTTCCTTAATCGCATTCGGGCACACCTCTAGCAGGATGTCCGAGGAGTCAACAAATGAGTCCTTCTGTAGCAGAAAAGTCGGCCCATCTATACCAGGTGATGTTCGGGTTTCTCCTGAACATAACGTCCCCTAGTCGTTACCGACCAGTATCTGAGGCACCACGTTTCATCATCCATTAAGTAAATTGCCTAGGCTCCATACCATGGAATCACTTTCTAAACTAGAAGGAAACGTTAGTCCTTGTCTCTATTGTACTTCATCCTGTTTCGGCTCATTACCGGTTGTGAGGCTTGGAGCAACGCTTCCACACAAAGCTCCACTTTTCAATAATAATCTTTTATCATCAATAGCTCATCACTTAACATGCCATACTGTCAATTCACAACATATAATCGGTGTATATTAATATGTAATCCTCTGAATACATAAGTCACTGAGAAGGGTGTTGAGATAAATGGATAAATACTTCCCCACCAACTGATATATCATCAATAGAAACTAATTGGTTATGCCATAAAATACACCATCAGACATACATCCATTTGCAAGTTCGTTCTGGGTTGTGAATGAAACCGAAGGAAACTTATTCCTCGTCCAATAAAGGAGAGATGCCTTTGCAAATCTAGACAATCTCCAAGTACGTCTGGATGACTGCCACTTAAAGCCTCGCCTTGGGTGTACACCCCTATCGAGACATCAGCAATAAATCCAAACGATGTGAAGATCCCGGGTCTTCAACCACCATCTTCAATACTGTCATATAGTTATTCAGAATAGGTTGTAAACCAGTCTTTTCGAAATAAATAGTGCATCTTTACAAACCATAATTTATATACAAAAATATCATGAGTCCTTTTCCACTTTGGAATTTTCTTTTACTCAAATCATTCTTTATATTGCTTATGCCCATTTAAATATTATCAAAGATTTACATTATTTAAACCCTTGCTTAAATCTTTCCTTGTAATTTATTTCAAAAGGTTATAAAAATCTTATTTCACAAACTAAACTCAAATCTAGTTTTCTTTGCATTATCAGGATTATTGAATCTCACGAAAACGGTAATTTCTCAGATCATTATCCCCCATTCCCATCTTATTCATTCCATGGAGAAAAACTGTAAGTCTCCATATCTAGTTGCTCTCGAATTTTGGTAAGTTCGATTACCTTCATTCATTACAAATTTGATTAAAGATTTCAGTTATCTTTACAAGAAAACACATTTATCCCTAACCCAACCCATTCATTGATCATTGATTAGGGTTCATTACTTTATCTTTCCTCAATCTTATCTCTTGCTCAAAATTGAACTTACGATTACCTATTCTTAACAAAGTTCGTATTTGAAAACTTGTTAATTCAAAATCCATGTAACGTCCCTCCCGTTTCTGGTTCATACCGGGGTGTGAGGCTCGCGAATTAACGTTATACACAAAGCTATGCTATATTAACGCCATGCTTTGATCACCAACCACATGACTCTGCTTTTCAACAGAAGCCTTGATCATTTGCATCTCATCATGCCACACAGGCAATTCACGCCATGCAACTGATGTCCATCAATATATAACCTCTGAGCTCGTACGTCTCAGAGAATGGTGTTAAGCAAGAGAATAAATTCTCCGCCACCAAACAGATATATATTTAATAGAGACCAATCAGCACGGAACGAAATCCAATGTCAAACACACATCCATTTACAAGTTGATTCTGGGTCTGAACGAAACCGAAGGCATCTTATTCCTCGTCCATATGTCCAATACAAGAGAGAGAGGTCCTCGCATATCCGGTCGATCTTCAAGTACGTCTGGACGATCACCACTTATTACCTCGTCTTGGGTGTACAGCCCAATCAAGACATCATTAATCATCCAAACGATGTGAAGACCTCCGGTCTTCAACCACCGTCTTCATCGTCGACATATCGTCGAATCATTTATTCAGAATGGGATAAACCCGGTCTTTCTGAATAACTCGCGTATCTTATAAACAAGTGCTATAAAAACACAACATACACCTCATTCCAATTCTGAATATTCTTTTGTTTAAATATTCATATCCTTTGGAAAAGGTTCCTATTAATTTTATCAAAGATAAATTCTTAAAATTTATTCTTTAATCTTCCTTTTAATTTCAATTCTAAACCAAATTAAGGTTCATCCAAGCTAGTCAGGATTAGCGAATCGTACCGAAGTAATCATTTGTTTAATTTCCCAATCCCAACCTATTTATCCCATGGAGAAAAACTGGTAATACTCCATATCTAACACCACGGTGTTATCGGTAAATTTAATTAGCATTTCACGTTCAAATCTAATTAAAGATTTAACTATCGCTTGGAGCAAAACTGGTAATACTCCATTCTCGATCATTTCATGAATTCGATAAATTTAATTACCTAAATCACATTCCAATCTAATTAAAGATTCATTAAAACTCTAATTCATTTTTAATTACAATAATCATTACTTAATGATTATTCAAAGTTAAGAAATTAATCTTATCTTTAACTGGGTTAAAGAACTGATGTCATTTAAAACACAGTTCACGATAAACCCAAATCACATTCCATTATTTATGGAATCTTTACGAAAAACAGATCAATATATAATCGATATCAATTTCCGTGTTTGACTAACAATATAAATGGAATCACGACAAAGCCTTTTAAATTCCATATATATTAACAGTCTTCCTCCACAGAAGCTCACTTCAATTATTATCCAATCGAATTCAATTCCATACCAATTTATTATATTAAATTAGTAAACATTACTTTGGAAAATTTCCTTTAAATCTTAATAAAAGATTTATAAATTCCAAATCACATTTCACTGTAAATCGGGTAAACAACGAATGTCGTTAAAACACAGTTCACGATAAACCCGATTCACATTCCATTTTATTCCGATTACCAAATGTAACTGGAAACTCTAATAATCTTAATTAAAAGATTTATTCATTTCAATCGGGGTTTAATAACAGTGTTAGTGAAGACACCGTTCACGACAAACCCAAAATCCAATTCTTCTATTCAATTCCAATTAAATATTAGTTAGTTGGAAAATTTCACTAAATTTTAACAAAAAGATTTATTCTTTCCTCAACTGGGTTTAAGAACAGTGTTATTTAAGACACCGTTCACGACAAACCCAAAATTACATTTGATATTAAATACAAGGCTCTGAATAGAAAATATATCAGCTTATATTCAATATCAAATTCTGAAACCAATAAATATCGTATTGGAAATAACGATATAAATTTATCTTTCAAATTTCCATAACAATATCTGTATAATCACGAAATCCAACATGGAATTATTCCGAAGATGATTTCGATTCAAATCTATTCCAATTCATATATTGGAAATTCTGGTTATTTTTTAAAAAACATTTCAAATCCAATTTATTTATTTTAAAATATTGGATTATAATTCTAGTTCATTTTGAAAAAAAAATATCTTTACCAACGTGGAATTTTTCATCCAAATTCTTTCCAAATCATTTATTATGATTGTACACAAATTATTGATATTTTTAATAATTTTATCAAGGCCCGTACAGTCGATTTCCATAAACAGTCATCGAACTGCACTTACACGAACCTTTTCCAAAGTGCGTTACACAATTGCATAAGCGCTAAATATAAATAATTAACGCTTACGACAGCCTGTCAACCAATCGATTGACATATAACTAAACAGTTGGAATTAGTGTATGTCAAATATCATCCTAATACCCGTGTTGGGTTTCATTCAACACACAGATTTTATTTGTGCAGTTGGGCGATGTGTAAAATATATCATCCCAATCAATATCAGCCAAATGTGTATACGTTAACAAACCGTCCGATTTGTAAATGAATATTTATTTTCATTCATATACTCGTTAAAAATTATATTTTTAACGATAAAATATTTATTTCAACACATGAATATTTTATACAGTTCATTTATACAATAAAAATGATATTTATTATTCAAATATTTTATTCATCACATGAATATTTTATACAGTTCATTTATACAATAAAAATGATATTTTTATTATTCAAATATTTTATTCATCACATGAATATTATATAGTTTATATATACAATAAAAATGATCTTTTTATTATTCAAATATTTTATTTTCCATTTCACAATACAATCACAACCAATTTCCACCACATAATACAATCAAACAAGTCGTCTATGGTCTGTGGACGACAGTGTCAGGAGCTACTAAGCCCCGTCTGCAACCAAGTATATATTTAACTAGAAAATAAATTTGAGTGAGAAGTTCTCACCTTTGGGATCCACTCCGCCAGTTTTATTTCTGAATTTCTGAACAGCCTGGATTTGCCTGAAATTCCAACGTAACCATTTTCACGTTGTTCACAGTAAAAATCACATTTTTAATATGATGCTGATATATTTAAAAATTGGATTTTAAAACCTTTCTATATATATTAAAAATTATATTTTTATTTCGCTACTATTTTATATAAAAATAACACCTTTTTAAAACTATGCTATTATATAAATTTAAAACAATGCTATAAATATTTATAAAACAATGCGATTTATATTTACAAAATTAATGCTATTTTTATTTACAAAACAAAGGTATTTTTATTTACAAAAATATTGCTATTTTTATTTACAAAAATATTGCTATTTTTATTTTTAAAACATTATCTATTTTTATTTTGCTATTTTTACGTTTTAAAAAAAACACATTTCAAAACAATGCTCTTTACATTAATAATTCATTAAACAAACTAACAATTTACTAATTATATCATCAACAAGGGATTACCCCTTTTTCGAGTTCTTCATCAGCTGTAACCCGCCATTCAATGTCGACCTCGACATTCAAGCTTGCGCCGCCACGTCACGTAGTCGGAGCAAGATCGGAATCCGCCCCTTTGTGTGCCCCACTGCCACCATCCACCACTTGCCACCACTCCAAGTTCGACGCCCCCAGCATCACGAAACCCTCCCCCAAACGTGACGACTTTACACCCCAAATTCGAACAAACCGCCTCATAAAACTTGATCACTACCGTTGATACCCTAGATCTCACCTAGATCTATATTTTTCCCATTAGACTCCCTTTGAATCGCTGCATGGATGAGGAGAAAACAGAGGAAGATTGAAAAAGTTTCACCGTTCGATTTTGAGTGGGAGGCGGATGAACAGATAATGAGAAATTAGGGTTTTAATTTCCTTATATATATATTATAATATTTTAATTCGTTTTAAAAGTCCAAACCATCTCGAACTCGAAACAAAACCCCACGACTGTCGCCCATAGCTAAATACCCCCATTCCGGACACAATGGGATATGTCTGGTAAGCCAATTCAACTGTTTCGATCAGTTTTTGTCAAAATTAAAATATAAATCCATATATATTTAATTTAAACGTACATTTTAATTTACCAAGGCCACAGACTGACTCCAAAAATTCCCAAAAACAAAATGTAGCTATGTTTTGACTATATGGTACTAACAAAACAAATTTTGTCGAATTTGGAGACCATTGAAAATCGGTCATTTTCCAGTCGATTAAATTCAAACTGAAATTACCAAACACATTTAAATCTGCCACGCTCACATATTGATTCCAAAAATTGTGAAAATTGGAATCTAACAATAATTTGACATTCCGGATCCAAAAAAAGTGGTTTCGTCAAAAACAGAGGTCGTTTGCAAAACGGCTATTTTTTATATTAAAATATATATATATTCCATAGCACTATTCTGAATTTTAAACTGGACATAACTTTTTATTCTCGTTATAAAATCTGGATTTTTCATATTCGTTGGAAAGATATTTTCAAACAGATTCAAATATTTATGGTTTTACTAAAATCCGGTTGGTTTTGAATCTTGTACATTCATTTGAAATTTGAAATCGAATTTTCAAACTACCGCACCATTTCCAATTCCTTTTATGATTAAAATAAATATTTATATTCTAACTTTGATTTAAATAAATTTATACGTTCTATTTCTATTCAAAATAAATTTCTAGTTGTTATTATTTAAAATAAATCATTTTAAATATTCAAAATTCATTAAAATTGCCAAAATAAAAATTTTAAATTGGTTCCAATTTTCCGAGTTGTTACAATCTCCCCCACTTAAATCTTTTCGTCCTCGAAAAGGAACGGAGCTGAAAGTTGTTTAACTAACCAACTCAACTTTCAGTCTGACTTTTATTCTTCAACTTTTCAGTTTCTAAGAATTTCTAATTTTTCAAAAATTTGGCTAACACCCTAAATTTTCGAAAAATTTCGCCATAACCTCCTTTGTACGGGGAGACATTTAAAACCACGACTAGCCACGCAGGGCCCTCATTATCCAAAAAGAAAAAGAAATAGCCAAGCGGCTCATAAAATCATCCGACCCAAGAAAATAGTAAACATGTACTTATTTGTCGGGCATACAATTTTATTCCTCGTCTTAGCCTCCTTGTTATGACCTGTTCAATGTTTATACATGTATATGCATGCAATTTCAATCAACTTTCAATTTAATTTAATAATTAAATTTTTTTTATTTGGCCCAATGGTTCAAAATTTAATTAATCAAATCAATAATCAAACAACACAATCAACAATCAATTAGTTGGTTATCGTTTAAAACACATAAATTGTTACATGTACTAAAAATCCATTTTTGATGCCAAATCACAACAAATAAATCCTATCTAGTTTTGGTTCTCACACCAGTCAAATGGAAATATATAGATATCCCATTTTCGGCAATCGAATATAAACTCTGATGATGATGCATCAATCATCAGAATCGTTTCCGGGCGACTAGATCATGATTCTATATCTATCCAGTATATTTGGGGCTTTGTATACACGCTTGCAAGGCATATATGCAAAATCTTCATATACTTGATTGTCCAATTTCAATTTAAAATAAATATTCAAATACGTAGAATAAGATTTAAATTCCAAAACAAAATTTGTTTTCATTTTTATTTTAAAAACAACACTCATTCAACTCATTCTAGGATACTACTGATCCCATCTCTAACGAGTCATTCTTACTAGATATTACTAATCCAATCTCTGATGAATTCTTTTGTTTGATTCTAATGTGTCTTTTTCTCGAGCTCTGTAAACCAAAGCTCTGATACCAAACTGCAATGTCCCGAACTTCCCCGGTCTTCGAAGAGAAGAGAAAGAATGGATTGTCTGAGAACATGACACATCAGAACACAAACAATAGAACATTTCATTACTTACTGCAACAATTTACATCAGAGTACAAGAATATGATTGAGTATGAATGAATAATATACATTTGACAAATATCAGAGATTTACAAATTATTATGCAGCGGAAAATAATACAAAACACAACTGAAAGAAATACACGGATACAGAGCTTTCCGAATATAGTTCCAGTTGTAAATCCAGGATTCTGTGAATATAATATCTGCAAAACCAAAACTACTAGCTGCCGGTGTGGAAAATAGGGGCACCCAGAGTTTAGATTAAAACAATAAACTCCAGGTCAGTCATGTGACTGGTGTGAGAACTAAAACAATTATTAATTTGATTTTAAAGTTAGGTAAATCAAGGGACCATGCCGTACAACACGGAATGCGTTTTCTCCTAAGAATACCAGTGCATATAACAAATAACACAATGCTTTTTGAAAAAATGAAGCTATTATAAGATTCAGGTCCCATCACATAATGCAATGCAAGCCGGAGGATAGAGTTTTACCTTATAATAGCCAAACATGCTTGGTACGTTTAAAACAAATTATTTTTGATACTATTATAAGTGTAAAGTGTATAAAACAACTTCAAATATAAATGTATCAATCATAGACAGCATAACATCCCATGCTACTATGTTGCCATACTTGTTCTACAATTAAAACCAAAATGTCGTATTGGAAGTTGGATTTCATCTTTGAACCAAGGCAAAGGGATAACCTATGCTAATTCGAAACAATCTAGCTCACGCCTCAGGAACAGCCGCCACTGCACCTGGATCGTCAGGGCCAGTCCACATATAAAGTGGATTAAAAATCCCTGAACATGTGTTTCCCCGCCCTATGGGGCGTAAATCTGGTCAGTATGTCGACCAGAACATCCATCGGCCCCGTAGTGACCGATATAACCGAGGCGCCTCGCTATCCATCATCCACATAAGTAAAATGTTTGGGCTCCATACCATGACACCACTCCTAGCTAAAATGAAACGCATGCCCTCCCTAAAGTCCCTCCTCATCCAAATGCTGCTCGAACGCGTGTAGGTCAAGCTAAAAAATCGAGCATTTCACACCACTAGAACTAATCATCTTCAAATTTAATCTTTAATCTTCCTTTGGATTTCAATTCTAAACCAAATTAAGGTTTATCCAAACTAGTCGGGATTAACGAACCTTACCGAAGTAATCATTTGTTTAATTTCTCAATCCCAACCTATTTATCCCATGGAGCAAAACTGGTAATACTTCATATCTAACACCACGGTGTTATCGATAAATTTAATTACCATTTCACGTTCAAATCTAATTAAAGATTTAAATATCTCTTGGAGCAAAACTGGTGGTACTCCATCTCGATCATTTCGTGAATTCGATAAATTTATTTATCTCATTTACATTCCAATCTAATTAAAGATTCGTTAAAACTCTAATTCAATTTTAATTACAATAATCATTACTTAATGGTTATTCAAAGTTAAGAAATTAATCTTATCTTTAATTGGGTTAAAGAACTAGTGTCATTTAAAACACAGTTCATGATAAACCCAAATCACATTCCATTATTTATGGAATCTTTACGGAAAACAGATCAATATATAATCGATATCAATTTCCGTGTTTGACTAATAATATAAATGGAATAACGACAAAGCCTTTTAAATTCCATATATATTAACAGTCTTCCTCCACAGAAGCTCACTTCAATTATTATCCAATCGAATTCAATTCCATTCCAATTTATTGTATTAAATTGGAAAACTTTACTTTGGAAAATTTCCTTTAAATCTTAATAAAAGATTTATAAATTCCAAATCACATTTCACTGTAAATCGGGTTAAAGAACGAATGTCGTTAAGACACAGTTCACGATAAACCCGATTCACATTCCATTTTATTCCAATTACCAAATGTAACCGAAAACTTTAATAATCTTAATTAAAAGATTTATTCATTTCAAATGGCGTTTAAGAACAGTGTTACCGAAGACACTATTCACGACAAACCCAAAATCCAATTCTTCTATTCAATTCCAATTAAATATTAATTAGTTGGAAAATTTCACTAAATCTTAATAGAAAGATTTATTTTTTCCTCAACTGGGTTTAAGAACAGTGTTATTTAAGACACCGTTCACGATAAACCCAAAGTCCCATTTGATATTAAGTACAAGGTTCTGAATAGAAAATATATCGGCTTATAATCAATATCAAATTCTGAAACCAACAAATATCGTATTGGAAATAGTGATATAAATATATCTTTCAAATTTCCATAACAATATCTGGATAATCATGAAATCCAACATCGAATTATTCCGAAGATGATTTCGATTCAAATCCATTCCAATTCATATATTGGAAATTCTGGTTATTTTTTAAAACCATTTCAAATCCAATTTATTTATTTAAAAACATTGGATTATAATTCTAGTTCGTAACTAGCTCATTTTTATAAAAATATATTTTTATCTTTACAAATGTGGAATTTTCATCCAAATTCTTTCCAAATCATTTATTATGATTTTACACAAATTATTGATATCTTAATAATTTTATCAAGGCCCATATAGTCGATTTCCATAAATGGTCATCGAACTGCACTTACACCAACCTTTTCCAAATTTGATTTGGACATAATTCCAAATCCAGTCTCTAGTATTCGTTGGAAAGCTTTTTTCGATACGAACCCAATGGTTCCGGTTTTAGGAGAATCCGACGGTCGGATCTCCCGTAATGTTCATTTGAAGTCAATGGTCGAAATTTGCGAACTGTCGCGGCGCGGCGCGTTCTATTCAGGCCATTAAATATGTATAATATATATATATTATATAATTTTCGTTGATTTCCATTTAAAACGTATTTTATAAATTCATTCTAAAACGATTCCAACTTCATTTTCAATTTTAAATCAAAATTGAATTTTCCTTATCATTACAATATATAAATAATAATATTTTCAAAATATCAAATTTTGAGATCATTTCCTTTTCGATATTCATTATAAAAATGAATAAAATCAATATAAATATCGTTTACGTCAAAATGGCATTAATCTAATCAATAAGGCTTCATATATTTCAATATTTTCGTGTCCATCCCAATTCGGACATCAAAATCATATTTTGATCCATTACTGAATATTATTTTAAAATATTAGTTATTTTAAAATATCCATTGTTCGTCATTTAAAATATTCATTGATTTAAAATATTTTTCTTTTTGAATTGGAATTAGACACAATCAATCACCATATGATTTTATTTATATGGATTTCATGCACACATGTACATAACAATAATCAAACACAGTCAACCATTATCCAGAGTGCATTACACAACTGTATAAGCGTTAAATATTAATAATTAACGCTTACAACAGTCTGTCAACCAATCGATTGACATACAACTAAACAATTAGGATTAGTGTATGTCAAATATAATCCCAATACCTGTGTGGGGTTCCAATCAATACACTCGGATTTTATTTGTGCAGTTGGGCGATATGTAAAATATATCATCCCAATCAATATTAGTCAAATGTGTGTACATAAACACACCGTCCGATTTGTAAATGAATATTTATTTTCATTCATATACTCGTTAAAAATTATAATTTTAATGATAAAATATTTATTTCAACACATGAATATTTTATAAAGTTCATTTATACAATAAAAATGATATTTTTATTATTCAAATATTTTATTCATCACATGAATATTTTATACAGTTCATTTATACAATAAAAAATGATATTTTTATTATTCAAATATTTTATTCATCACATGAATATTCTATACAGTTTATATGTACAATAAAAATGATCTTTTTATTATTCAAATATTTTATTTTCCATTTCACAATACAATCACAATCAATTTCCACCACACAATACAATCAAATAAGTCGTCTATGGTCTGTGGACGATGGTGTCAGGAGCTACTAAACCCCATCTGCAGCCTAATATATATTTAACTAGAAAATAAATTTGAGTGAGAAGTTATCACCTTTGGGATCCACTCCGCCAGTTTTATTTTTGAATTTCTGAACAGCGTGGATTTGCCTGAAATTCCAACGCAACCCTTTTCACGCTGTTCATTGTAAAAATCGCATTTTTAATATGATGCAAATATATTTAAAAATTGCATTTTTAAACCTTTCTATATATATTAAAAATCATATTTTTATTTTCCTACTATTTTATATAAAAATAACACTTTTTTAAAACTATGTTATTATATAAATTTAAAACAATGCTATAAATATTTATAAAATAAAGCGATTTATAATTTCAAAATTAATGCTATTTTTATTTACAAAAATATTGCTATTTTTATTTACAAAAATATTGCTATTTTTATTTACAAAAAATTCCTATTTTTATTTTTAAAACATTACCAATTTTTAATTTGCTATTTTTACCTTTTTAAAAAACACATTTCAAAACAATGGTCATTACATTAACAATTCATTAAACAAACTAACTATTTACTAATTATATCATTAACAAGGGATTACCCCTTTTTCTAGTTCGTCATCTGCTGTAACTCGCTATTCAATGTCGACCTCGACATTCAAGCTCGCACCGCCACGTCACGCAGTCGGACCAAGATCGGAATTCGCCCCTTTGTGCGCCCCACTGCCACCATCCACTGCTGGCCACCACTCCAAGTTCGATACCCCCAGCATCATGAAACCCTCCCCCAAACGCGATGGCTTTACACCCCAAATTCGAACAAACCGCCTCACAAAACTTGATCATTATCGTTGATACCCTAGATCTCACCTAGATCTACATTTTTCCCATTGGACTCCCATTGAATCGCTGCATGGATGGGCAGAAAACAAAGGAGGAAGATTGGAAAAGTTTCACCGTTTGATTTTGGGTGGAAGGCGGCTGAACAGATAATGAGAAATTAGGGTTTTAATTTCCTTATATATATATTTTTATAATATTTTAATTCGTTTTAAAAGTTTAGACCGTCATCAACTTGAAACAGAACCCCACGAATGTCGCCCATAGCTATATACCCCCATTCTGAACACAATGGGATATGTCCGGTAAGCCAATTCAACTGTTTCGATCAGTTTTTATCAAAATTAAAATATAAATCAATATGTATTTAATTTAAACATACATTTTAATTTACCGGGCCCACAGACTGACTCCAAAAATTCCCGAAACTAATTTCGTCGAATTTGGAGAATGTTTGAAAAATGGTCATTTTCCAGTCGATTAAATTCAAACTGAAATTATCAAACACGTTTAAATCCTCCACACTCACATATTGACTCAAAAAATTATGAAAACTGGAATCTAACAATAATTCGACATTCCGGATCCAACAAAAGTGGTTTCGTCGAAAACGGAGGTCGTTTGCTAAATGGCTATTTTTTATATTAATATATATATTCCATAGCAACTATTCCGAATTTTAAACTGGACATAACTTTTTACTCCTGTTATGAAATCTGGATTTTTCACATTCGTTGGTAAGATATTTTCAAATAGATTCAAATATTTTTGGTTTTACTAAAATTCGGTTTGTTTTGAATCCTGTACATTCATTTGAAATTTGAAATCGAATTTTCAAACTACCGCACCATTTCCAATTCCTTTTATAATTAAAATAAGTATTTATATTCTAACTTCGATTTAAATAAATTTATTTGTTCTATTTCTATTCAAAATAAATTTCTAGTCGTTATTATTTAAAATAAATCATATTTTAAATATTTAAAATTCATTAAAATTGCCAAAATAAAATTTTTAAATTGGTTTCGATTTTCTGGGTCCATTTCTTTAAATCTTTTCGTTAGGGAAAACTTTCTTATCCCTTAAATGATCTTTAAAACTTTATCCCCATTATTGTTTACAAGGAGAAACTCTTTCAATAAATCTTTATATTCAAATTGAATAAATGTTACTCTTTAACTTATCTTGAGAAATCATTTTCTCCTTTACATAGGTTAAAGAACATATAATATTTAAGACATTATTCATGATAAATCCAAAATCATACTTCCATTAGAAATGGAATCTTCACAGAAATCATATCTGTCCACAATTGATATAAATTCATATATCATACTAATACCATAAGCGGAACAACGACGAAGCCTTTTAAATTCCTTAAATAGTAAAGGTCTTCATCCACAGAGACCCATCTCGATTATCACTAAATCAATTTTCATTCAATTCCAATTTAATTTATTAATTGGAAAACTTAACTTTGGAAAACTTCATTAAATCTTAGTTAAATGATTTGTTCCATACTCTTCACCTTTAACTGGGTTAAAGAATGATATTACTGAAGACACCATTCACAACAAACCCCAAACTAATTGAAATTAAATATAAGATTTAAATAGAATTTATATCCACTTAAATTAAACACCAATTCTCGTAATCAAAGAATACCATAAGTGGAATAACTATATAAACATCTTCCAAATTCCTCAAATAGTAAACGTCTACAAAACGGTAATCAATACCAAATATCCGAATACCATTTCTATTCAAATCGAATTTATTAAAATTGGAAGACTTTTATTGATCAAAAAGATTTATCAAAGCATATCCTTTGGAATGACAGTCATATTTGATAAACCAAATAACTTAAGTTCATTTGACTTAATTCAAAAACATCGTTTTACCGAATACAACAGGTTAGGCTGAATACACAAAAATTGAAATATAGTTCAAAAATTTATATTTCTTTCTCAAATTACTTTTATATCATTAATTATGATGTATCATAATTTTTATACAGGCATTTCGATCAATTTCCAATTACGGTTATTGAACTGCGTTTACAACGACCTTTTCAAAAACAGATTTAAACATAACTGGAAATCTATAAGTTAAAATCCAAAATTTCTTCTTTCATTTGAAATCTATTATCAATAGAAAACAAACATTTTTGTTTAGGGGAAATCTGATTTAAACTGCATTAGTTATGCTCATTTGAAGTTTTTGGTCGAAATTCGCGAACTGTCGCTACACGACACGTCCTATTCAAGCCATATTACTATTAAAAATAAAACTTGTCCGATTCAGTCCAAATGGTTATTATAAAACTTTTATATGCTCATTTAAAAAGATTCTAACTTCAAATTCAATTATAAATAAAAACTGAATATTCTATTATTATAATATTCATGGTGTCAATTTGTGTGAAATGTTATAATAACAACTACAAAAATTATCATCCATCAAACAATCAGTTATAATATAAGTGTTATAATCATTAACGCTTATACGTACATAAATAGTATAAATAAAACTGTAATAAACATCCATCAATCACGAAGCAACCATAACAACCACAAGTAATCAATATATAATTAGTTGATGATTATAAATAACTTTCAAGTCAAAACAAAAGAGTTCTCACATTGATTTTTGATCGTTGCAATAACGATCGCTTTTAAATTAAATTAAACGTGGGTTTAATTTGACTCAAAATTCCAACTAGCTACAATCTCGTCCAAATTAGTTCCATCGCGTATCCTGCATCCATATGATCCCAACGGTTCTTGTTTCATCAGATTCTGATTTCATACGAGGGAGATATACATGTTTGAACTTAGATAAATTAACAACGACATAAACGAAGTAATTAAATATTATTTACCATAAACTATTTCTTCCCCAAACCCGCCATTCTCAGCTCCTCCCCCTTCCACTCTTGCTGCCACCAGAGACCATCAGATGTCATGCCACGACCACCGCCACCAACGCCTTCGCGAGTCGTGCCTTCGCCACTAGAGCCACCGCCTGAAACACTGTCGTTCACCTGAAAATCAAGCTCGAGTGCCAGCCCTTCAAACTGCCGCATACGCCGCCTTGAGCCACCATTCACCATGAGATTTTACTAGCACCTCGACCTTACCACCACCTTCCACTTCCATGTTGACAACTCCGTCCAACACTTCCTCGATTCGCTAGAAATCATGAAAATACGATCGCTGCTCCCAAAAACTATTAATCCAAGATTATCTCGCTGCTATGCTCACCGCAGGCCGTTTTAGGCCAACCTCCCAACATGAAACTTGTTGACCTCCCTCTTCTCTACAGCTTCCCTTCATATCCCTCGTCTAACTCCTCACTGTTTGCACACAACTTAAGCAAATTTGAAAGTCACTAGTTAGTCGTTCGTGCCAATTTCCGACCACCATAGGTGACCGTTGGCCATGAAATTTGGTCAATGTGTTCTTCCTCAACCCGATTTACAACTTTCATGTTGACACTTTGATTGATTCTCACTCGTTTAGAAGATAAAGTTAAAGGGTTGTTTTTTGCAAATATTGGAATTGTAGAGGGTGGTGGCCGCAAAAAGTGGAGGAGAAGGAATGAATAAGGGTTAGGGAGTTAAAGATATTATATAGGGGAGACATTAGGTTTTATAATATTTAATTTGATTATTGTATAATTTCTTGCCTATCGCTATCCCCGTTCAACGTTCATCAACTCGCACGATCACATATGAACTCCATTCGCGGTGGAAACAGATATACAACTATGGCTTGTCATTGCAGTCCTATCGAAACTTATTCATCGAAATCTGAGTCTGTTTGCTCAAATAGCCTGGTTTGAGCTCAAATTATTGATTTTATATTCATACGTATTTACATTGAATGTTTATAGCTCGCATGACCACATAATTACTCCGATTGGCGCAAAATTTGAAATCTTACAATAAGTTATCATTGCGGATCTAATAAAATTTGTTTCATCGATAATTGTGGTCGTTTGCAAAAATGGTTATATTCCGATATTCAATTAAATCAATATAATATAATTTAAATTCAAAAACAATTCAATTTTATAATAATAAATTAATATTATCGTATATATCCAAATAGAATACCATATAGCTCCAAAATAAACATACTTGGGTTTATGATTCGATGTTTCGAAATCCAAGTTAAGTCAATATTCAATTTACATAAAATCCTTTTATTATATAAAAAAATGGTAATGGTCTATAAATGATTCCAAGCGACTTTCTAGAAATTTGATTTGGACATAACTCACAATTTATAATATGAAATATCGATTTTCTCTTTCATTGGAAAACTATAGTTCAATAGATTCGAACGTTTCTTGTTCCAATGAATTCTGCCTTATAGTGGATTCTGTATATTCATTTAAAGTTTAAAATGTAATATTACGAACTAATGCGGCGTTGCGAGCTTGGTTTTAATTATATTAGAAATTATACATTCAAAACTTAAGTTAAATAAATTTCAAGTCATTAATTCTTAAAAATAAATCGTTTTATATATTTAAACCAATTTAAACATTTCTTAATAAATTCTGGGTCGTTACAATCTCCCCAACTTAAATAAATTTTGCCCTAGAAATCGAAGATGGAACTAACGGTCGTTTACTTAACCAAAGCCTTCATTCTAAAAAACTTAAGTTCTTCAACTTTTTATTTTTCTAAAAATATCCGCATTCTCGAATTTTGCTAATGCCTTAAATTTTCAAAAAATTTCATTATAACCTTCTTAGTAAGGCTCAATCGATACAACTACAACTTGCTTCTTTGGACCCTCACCAATTAAAAAGAAAATCAAATATCCAATCGGCTTGCCAACTAGGCTCATAAAATCATAAACCCAACTAATAAAGTTGTGACGGCCCGCCCTGCACCAGCCTGCATTTCCTCCGAAGGTGCGCTGTACACATGCCCGACTAGCACGGAACGGGTCGTCAGAAGGAATAAGGGAAGAAGGAAATTAACTAACGAGGAACCTGTAGAATGTCTCACAGCGCATGGAACAAAATATAATAATAACATACTTGACATAAAACAGGTGAGACAGTGCATAAGCTGATAACTAAAATCAACATCAACATCAGAGCAGCGGAAATCCAAGTACAGCTTATTACAACTTTTCCAAATTTACTGTCTCTAAAAAAAAGGAAGCTTAAAGTAGAAGATGCACCACTAATGCCCAAGCAGTGATCTTCAACAACACAGGGAGAATACTATATATATTACGTGGAAGCCTCCTGCTCATCTCCGGATCATCTACCCGTGCATCACCAGCTAACCTGTCTCTAGTCTGCTCGTGTGAGCACCCAAGAGTAATAAGAAGAGACATAAAACTCTGGGTCAGACATAAATCCTGGTATGAGCGATAAGCATCTAAACAGAACAATAACAGGTATACTAAACCATACCTGAACCTGGACCTGCAACCAAAGAGTTAGTACCGCATACCGTACAGTACTCCAAGGTGCCATAATAAATAGTGTAAAGAATACGGGGGTGGGGTGTGCATGTCATAATGATGGCAAACAAATCAACCATAGCAACCATCCTCACATCTCTCACTCAGTGCGTAAAGCGTTCGATGTCCACCACTGTCAATCACTAGACCCATCGAAGTAGTGACGGTGTTCAACTTGTACAACTACTGCTACTACCAAGCTTACCACATGGAGTCATGACCAAATCTTTACAAATGACCCCACTTCATTGGTTTATAGCCCTTTAGTCGTACCAAGGCCACTGTGGCCCTGAATCCGTTCACGTACCTCCCATACATAGTGATCCAAAGTCATAGACATCGATAGCCCCTTGGCACACGTCCCGCAGCAAAGCCCAATCATGAAGCTCACTCATTGGTTCCCAGCTGAATCCTGAGTCAAAGCTCTTCATTTGGACTTAGTTTGCATCTCGGGTTTTGATCGAATTGGAGTTGGTCTTCAAAAGAGTCATCGCGTAGTAGTAATAGCCCACGTACGGTTCGGTTCGGTGCTCCTCGTCTAACTCGGTTCGGTTCGGTGGTCCTAGTCCATGCCTTGATCAGTGCTTCATCCCTTATCGGTTCCGTTCGGAAGTATAGTGCCCATCCTCTGTTCGGTTCTGTGGTTTCTCCCATCTAGGTTCCCCGATCTGATCCTGTCCTTCTCCATTTTCCCGATCTGATCCCGCTCGTTTGCCTGCTCCGATCTGATCCGCTCCCGCTCACTTGCCAGCTCCAATCCGATCCGCTCCCTAGCTCCGATCCGCTCCTCTGTCCAACTCCAACTCTAAGCAATGGCCTTCCTTCCTGCCAAGCTTCCCTTGTACCAGACCTCAGTTCGGGTCGGGTTCCTTGCCCAGCTCTCCTATCCGATCCGAGCCCATACCCGATCCGATCCGAAACCCTGCACAACTTTCTGCAACTTTTTCCAGCAACTTGTTTACGCCATTCGACGACGTTTTCTACCAATCTAACTATTCCAATCAATCACAAAACATCCCAAACAGTCATAGCAACATAGCAAACTAACCACAAACACCAAAACAATGAATTTATATGTCAAAATGGATCAAATATACCCAAAACCCCATACTTTCCCTTAAGCATATTTAAGCAAAACTAATCCTAGGGTTAACAAAACTTAACCAAATCAAACCAAATTTCTAACAGAGGTCTAAAACATTATTTTCGAATTTATAGATATTTTTCCAGAATTTATTAGTGTACAAATTCACTAATCTTCACTAATTACCCTTAATTAACCGTAATTAGTGCAAAAACTATGCAAATCACTCACCTTGGCCACAAACAAAATTCTCAGAACTGAAACCTCGCTGATTTGGGTGAATACTAATGTCTAACAGCATCTCTAACCTTGCTTTCGTGTTTTCCCTCCTTAATTTGATGTAGATTAAGCCAAAACTTGATTAGAAAGTGATTTGGGGATGTTTCTAGATGTTGGCAGCCATTGTTAGGGTTCAAGAATGAAAGTGGCGGCTGAAAGGAATGTTTTCTAACCCTAATCAGCCCCTATACATCTCCAATCCCGAAATCCTCTTTGGGCCTAGCTGCTAATTACCCGGTTAAGCCCAATTAAGCTGTTTTTCACTATCTGAAACTTGTTTCATCCATATCTCCCAAACGGTGAGTCCGTTTGGCTAATGTGACCACTCTACGGAATTGTAAACCATCATCCGGAGCCAATGGAAGTGGTTTCAGGTCAAAATTCCTTTCCAGTCAAAAGTTATGGCCAAAACAGTACCAACTAGGGGTAAAATGGTCATTCAAAAAAATCGACAAAAATCATGAACATGGGAAATGACCCCAATAGTCGTCTCCCAAAGTTATATGACCATACGACGTCGTATGTGAAAGAAAGAAATATTCTACGATCCTATGATGCGTAGAATGCGGGTCGTTACACTCTCCCCCCCTTTAAGAAATTTCGTCCCCGGAATTCCTTAACCCAAAACATACAAAAGATCCCGCATGCCTAATAGCCACATACAACAATCAAACATGCAAAACAAGCAAACAAGCCTATCCTAGCATGCGGAAAACTAAATCGAAGTTAAAATCTTACCAGGCGAAGAGTTCTGGATATGTCTTCCTAATATTCTCCTCTGTCTCCCAAGTGCAATCATTCTCGTCCTCGCCCCACTGAACCTTGACTGACTTCACCGCCTTCCTTCGAAGTTGCTTCATATCGTGCTCGACAATACGGACCGGCTTGCGGTTCCCAACCGCCTCGGGTTCTACTTCGAAGTCCTCTAACTGATCAGGTGAAATAGTCATATCTGGGTCGTGAACGAACTTCCTTAGTTGGGAAACATGAAATACGTTGTGAACTCCTGCCATCTTCTCTGGTAAGCCAACTCTATATGCCAAATTCCCGACTGATTCAAGAACAGGGAATGGGCCAACAAATCTTGGTGCCAACTTGCCTCTCCTGCCAAATCGTATCATGTTCTTCAACGGAGAAATCTTGACAAACACCAAGTCACCAACGGGGAATTTTAAGTCTCTTCTCCTCTTATCAGCATAACTCTTCTGCCTATCTTGGGCAACCTTCATTCGTTGTTGAATGATCTTGATCTTATCTGAAGTTTCCCTCACCACATCTGGTCTAAGCATAAACTTCTCGCCAGTCTCTATCCAACATGATGGTGAGTTGCTCGGTCTTCCGTACAAAGCTTCATATGGAGCCATACCGATACTGGATTGGTAGCTATTATTATATGCAAACTCTACTAGATGCAGATGGTTATCCCATGATCCACCAAAATCCAATATACATGCTCTCAAGAGATCTTCCAGAATACGATTCACCCTCTCCGTCTGACCGTCGGTCTGAGGATGATATGCGGTACTGAGATGTAACTCTGACCCTAGAGCCTCTTGTAAGCTCTTCCAAAACCCACTAGTGAACAACGGGTCTCGGTCACTCACAATGCTTTTAGGTACCCCATGAAATCTCACTACCCACTTCATATACAATTCTGCCAACTTGGCTGCCGTTCTAGTCAATTTGACCGGTATAAATCTTGCACTCTTAGTCAATCGATCCACAATTACCCAAATGCTATCATGACCCGATCTAGTCCTTGGTAACCCATCAATGAAATCCATTGACACTTGTTCCCATTTCCATTCTGGAATTTCTAATGGTTGCAATAAACCACTAGGCTTCTTTTGCTTAGCTTTAACTAGCTGGCAATTCATGCATTTGTATATAAACTTCCCAACGTCTCTTTTCATCCCTTCCCAGTAGTAAGTCTGCTTCATGTTTCGATACATCTTATTACCACCGGGATGTATAGTCAGTTTTGAGTGATGACACTCTCTAAGTACTTCATCTCTCAATCCATTGACATTGGGTACAACTAGTCTTCCATCCTTTCTAAGCCATCCATCTCGATCAAGCCCATACTTGTCCATCCCCTCATTGATACCCATCTCTAACTTGGAGATGATTTCCAATAGGTTAGGATCGTCCCTCTGACTAGAGCCGATCCGCTCAATCAAAGTGGGTCTGATCGTCAAACTCGATAACATTTCTGGATCTAATTCGCACTTTGGTCTGAAATCATACCCAACGATGTACTTCAGTTGCTTCAATTCTAGAAACATAGCCCCTAGACTGGCATGTCTCCTACTCAATGCATCGGCTACCGCATTGCCCTTTCCTGGTGTATATGCGATGTCAAAATCATAGGAAGCCAAGAATTCTAACCACCTTTGTTGCCGGAGATTTAGATCCTTCTGGGAGAAGAGATACTTTAACGATTTATGATCGGTAAACAACTCGAACCTTTCTCCCAAGAGATAATGTCTCCACATCTTCAACGCGAACACGATCGCTGCCAATTCCATATCATGGGTAGGGTATCTTCTCTCGTGCGGTTTCAATTGCCGACTTGCATAAGCTACAACCCTACCGCCTTGCATCAATACAACACCCAGTCCAGTACCACAGGCATCCGTGTATACCGTCATCTCTTCATTCCCCTTAGGAATGACTAACACTGGTGCGCATGTCAACTTTTCCTTTAGACTCTTGAATGCATTCTCGCACCTTTCATCCCAGACAAAAGCTTGATTCTTCTTGGTCAACTGGGTCAATGGTGCTGCTATCTTGGAGAAACCTTGGATAAACTTACGATAATATCCAGCTAACCCCAAGAAGCTTCTTACATCTGTTGCATTCTTGGGCGTAGGCCAATCCTGTACCGTAGCTACCTTCGCAGGGTCCACGGCAATACCATTCTCGGAAACAACATGGCCCAAGAACCTCACTTCCCTCCTCCAGAAGTGACACTTAGAAAACTTTGCTTTCAATTGGTGTTTTCTCAGCACCTCCATCACTATTCTTAAATGTTCCTTGTGTTCTTCCTCTGTCCTTGAATAGACCAAAATATCATCAACAAACACAAGGACAAACTTATTCAACTGATCTCTGAATACCCTATTCATAAGATCCACAAAATACGCTGGGGCATTGGTCAGCCCGAATGGCATGACCAACCACTCATAAAATCCAGACGGCGTTCGAAATGTCGTTTTAGCTATACTCTCAGCTTCCACTCTAAGCTGATGAAAACCTGTCGCGAGATCCAACTGAGAAAATACTCTCGCGCCACTCAACTGATCGAACAAATCATCTATCCGCGGTAGAGGATACTTGTTCTTCCTCGTCACTTTATTCAACTCGCGGTAGTCTACACACAAACGAAGGGAACCATCCGCCTTGGTAGCAAAGACAACTGGTGCTCCCCATTCAGAAACACTCCTTCTGATAAATCCCTTCTTCAAAAGATCGCTGACTTGCACCTCGAGCTCTCGCTGCTCCCTTGGTGCCATACGACGAAGTGGCATCACTATAGGTCTGGCATCTTTCACCAAATCAATACGGAACTCAATCTCTCGAGGTGGTGAAAGCCCGGTCACTTCTTCGAAAACATCCGGATACTGGCTAACCACGGGCAAACCTGACAACTCACTATGCGAAATGTCGAGGGAGTTTAGAAAACTAGCCAATACCCCCTCACTGGGTAGACCACCAAACACTATCCTCCGCCTATCATCCGCTCTAGCTGTCACCAAAAAGCCCTCACAGTCTACCACCACCCCGTATCTTTGGAGCCAATCTACTCCCAGAATAATGCCAAACCCAGTAAAGGCCAAAACAAAGCAATCACAAACAAACATGCATCCATGACTCGATAAGACCCCATTACGACAAATCATGTTAAGGTTAGTCGAACCACCAATCGGGTTCGTCACTACTAAAGGTCTATCGACAATCTCGGGCTCTAATCCCAGCCTATCTACCAGGTCACTAGATATGAAGGAACTGGAAGCTCCGGTATCAAAAAAAACTCTAACAGGAACATTATAAACAGAAAGCATACCTTGAATGACGACATTCTTTCCCTTCTCCGCAGCGGTTGGGGCATTCGACGAAGAAGGAATAGCATTAAGGGCATATGCTTTCACCATTTGCTTTTCTTTGGGGGGTTGCGGACACTTGTCCTTGTGATGTCCCATTTGGCCATAGTTGAAGCACTTCCTATCCGCTGGCTTGGCCCGACAATTGCTAGCATAATGGCCCTTCTTACCACAGCTGAAGCACTCAACATCTTGCTTATTCCTTTTCTTCTGACCATCCTTAGTCTGACTCTGCTTTCTCTTATTCTGGGAGCCACCCTTGCCTCCACCACTTGCTTGTGGCTTTGGCTCCTCTGCAGATGCAGCCTCAGTCTTCGGCTTAGGGTAGAGACTTTCTGATCTCAATGCTTTCCCTACGATCGATTCAAACGTCTCATCGATGTGGTTAATAAGCCTTTCCCCCAAGTACTGATCCAACCCAGTTATGAATTTCTCATTTTTCTTCTCGGCAGTATCAATAAGAGATAACCCGTACCTCGACAAAGTGTCGAATTCAGCAATATACTCCGAGACAGCTCTACCATTCTGCTTGAGCTCCAAGAATTTCTTAAACAGCACTGACTTCTGAGCAGCTGGAATGAACTTCTCGCTAAAGCGGACCTTAAACTGCTCCCAAGTAATCTGATCTTCGGGCGTAGCTGCCTTTATAGCATTCCACCAATTCATTGCCCGCCCTTGCAGCTGACGGGACGCTAGCTTTCTCTTCATCGTATCCTCGATACCCAGATCCTCGAAGATACGTTCGCAACTATCCAACAAATCCTGAACATCCGTAGCCGACTCCGTTCCATGGAACGACTTCCCACCAAGACTAGTATAATCCTTATTCAGCTTGGCAAAGTCGACTCTCGGTGCCTGCACTATTGGACCACCACCATTTCCACCATTGGGAGTTGCCGTCTACACATCCCTAAGCATCTCTCTCATGAGGTCAGTAAACATCGTCCTCATGTCAGCAGCACTCCCATTATTGGCCCCTCTACCGGTACCTCTAGCATATCGGCTCATCGTCAATCTGTAAAAGGAAACGATTAACAACCCCATAGTGGTGCTAGTGCAGGACGACTCCATTCTTATACTACTAATAGTATATATATATAGCTTTTTAAAACCAAAATAATCACAAATACGCGTTCTCATATACGTATACTATCTCTCCCTAGTGTCTTTCCCTAGGTTAACTACGCAACCTAGAGCTCTGATACCAAGTGTGACGGCCTGCCCCGCACCAGCCTGCATTTCCTCCGAAGGTGCGCTGTACACATGCCCGACTAGCACAGAACGGGTCGTCAGAAGGAAAAGGGAAGAAGGAAATTAACTAACGAGGAACCTGTTGAATGTCTCACAGCGCATGGAACAAAATATAATAATAACATACTTGACATAAAATAGGTGAGACAGTGCATAAGCTGATAACTAAAATCAACATCAACATCAGAGCAGCGGAAATCCAAGTACAACTTATTACAACTTTTCCAAATTTACTGTCTCTAAAACAAAAGGAAGCTTAAAGTAGAAGATGCACCACTAATGCCCAAGCAGTGATCTTCAACAACACAGGGAGAATACTATATATATTACGTGGAAGCCTCCGGCTCGTCTCCAGATCATCTACCCGTGCATCACCAGCTAACCTGTCTCTAGTCTGCTCGTGTGAGCACCCGGAGTAATAAGAAGAGACATAAAACTCTAGGTCAGACATAAATCCTGGTATGAGCGATAAGCATCTAAACAGAACAATAACAGGTATACTAAACCATACCTGAACCTGGACCTGCAACCAAAGAGTTAGTACCACATACCGTACAGTACTCCAAGGTGCCATAATAAATAGTGTAAAGAATACGGGGGTGGGGTGTGCATGTCATAATGATGGAAAACAAATCAACCATAGCAACCATCCTCACATCTCTCACTCAGTGCGTAAAGCGTTAGATGTCCACCACTGTCAATCACTAGACCCATCGAAGTAGTGACGGTGTTCAACTTGTACAACTACTGCTACTACCAAGCTTACCACATGTAGTCATGACCAAATCTTTACAAATGACCCCACTTCATTGGTTTATAGCCCTTTAGTCGTACCAAGGCCACTGTGGCCCTGAATCCGTTCACGTACCTCCCATACATAGTGATCCAAAGTCATAGACATCGATAGCCCCTTGGCACACGTCCCGCAGCAAAGCCCAATCATGAAGCTCACTCATTGGTTCCCAGCTGGATCCTGAGTCAAATCTCCTCATTTGGACTTCCTTTGCATCTCGGGTTTTGATTGAATTGGAGTTGGTCTTCAAAAGAGTCGTCGCGTAGTAGTAATAGCTCACGTACGGTTCGGTTCGGTGCTCCTCGTCTAACTCGGTTCGGTTCGGTGGTCATAGTCCATGCCTGGATCAGTGCTCCATCCCTTATCGGTTCGGTTCAGAAGTATAGTGCCCATCCTCTGTTCGGTTCGGTGGTTGCTCCCCTCTAGGTTCCCCGATCTGATCCTGTCCTTCTCCATTGACCCGATCCGATCCCGCTCGTTTGCCTACTCCGATCCGATCCGCTCCCTAGCTCCGATCCGCTCCCGCCCACTTGCCTGCTCCGATCTGATCCGCTCCTCTGTCCAACTCCAACTCTAAGCAATGGCCTTCCTTCCTGCCAAGCTTCCCTTGTACCAGACCTCAGTTCGGGTCGGGTTCCTTGCCCAGCTCTCCTATCTGATCCGAGCCCATACTCGATCCGATCCGAAACCCTGCACAACTTTCTGCAACTTTTTCCAGCAACTTGTTTACGCCATTCGACGACGTTTTCTACCAATCTATCTATTCTAATCAATCACAAAACATCCCAAACAGTCATAGCAACATAGAAAACTAACCACAAACACCAAAACAATGAATTTATATGTCAAAATGGATCAAATATACCCAAAACCCCATACTTTCCCTTAAGCATATTTAAGCAAAACTAATCCTAGGGTTAACAAAACTTAACCAAATCAAACCAAATTTCTAACAGAGGTCTAAAACATTATTTTCGAATTTATAGATATTTTTCCAGAATTTATTAGTGTACAAATTCACTAATCTTCACTAATTACCCTTAATTAACCGTAATTAGTGCAAAAACTATGCAAATCACTCACCTTGGCCACAAACAAAATTCTCAGAACTGAAACCTCGCTGATTTGGGTGAATACTAATGTCTAACAGCATCTCTAACCTTTCTTTCGTGTTTTCCCTCCTTAATTTGATGTAGATTAAGCCAAAACTTGATTAGAAAGTGATTTGGGGATGTTTCTAGATGTTGGCAGCCATTGTTAGGGTTCAAGAATGAAAGTGGCGGCTGAAAGGAATGTTTTCTGACCCTAATCAGCCCCTATACATCTCCAATCCCAAAATCCCCTTTGGGCCTAGCTGCTAATTACCCGGTTAAGCCCAATTAAGCTGTTTTCACTATCTAAAACTTGTTTTAGCCATATCTCCCAAACGATGAGTCCGTTTGGCTAATGTGACCATTCTACGGAATTGTAAACCATCATCCGGAGCCAATGGAAGTGGTTTAAGGTCAAAATTTCTTTCCAGTCAAAAGTTATGGCCAAAACAATACCAACTAAGGGGTAAAATGGTCATTCAAAAAAAATCGACAAAAATCATGAACATGGGAAATGACCCCAATAGTCGTCTCCCAAAGTTATATGACCATACGACTTCGTATGTGAAAGAAAGAAATATTCTACGATCCTATGATGCGTAAAATGCGGGTCATTACAAAAGTAAAAATATACCTTTTAGCTGAGCATTCAATTGTATTTCTCATCTTAGCTTCCATTCAATAACCGGTTCAAAATATATATGTGTGTGTGTGTGTGTCCAATTCCAACCAATTTCGAATTTATAAACTACGAATTTTAATTTCCTCAACATCCCTTCCAATTTTATTTAACTTCACTTAAGTTAAATTTTAATTCATTTGATTCACTTTTACCTTTTCAATTCATTTAACTTGTACTAGTTAAATCTAAAGCTCAAATCATTTTAATCATTTCCCGAATCGCAAACATTAATTTTAACCAAGTTCTTAGCTTAAGGCTATTCTTTCCTTTATGTAGGATATTCAAATCATTTTCAAATGCTAATCTAAAATGGTTTAGGTATATATCGACATTTCAATTGGAATTATATAGTCATCCCACTTTCCAAACTCGAAAATAAACACTGATGATGTTGCAGTTATCAACAAAATCATCCTCAAGCGAGTAGAGTGTGACTTTACATCTATCTAGTATATTTGAGACTTCTATGTACGTCAGCCAGGTGTATATTCAAAATCTTCTTATACTCGATAATCCAACCTCAACTTCAAATAAAATACTCAAACTCTTATAATAAGATAATCAAGTAGGTTGTTCATATATAATCTTTCAAAACCAAATTCATTATTATAAATACGCATATTCGTTCTCTTCTACATATAATGCTCTTTAAACTCATTCTAGGTCACTGCTAGCCTTATCTCCAATGAGTCGCTCTTCTAGGATATTACTAATCCCATCTCTGATGAGTCCTTTCCTTCTGTTCAAATGAGTCATACCCCAAAGTTTTGTATAAGCCAAAGCTCTGATACCAACAATGATGGAACTAGGCTTTTCAACCATCATCCAACAGCTACACTCTATTGTGGCATTACCGTGGTACCCCAATCTGCATTGTTTTAGGTCGCTCTTTCGAGCTTTCAACTAACCTAAAGGGACATATAGGAGTAAGGGTCCACTTCTCCCCACCAAACCACCTATGGCGAGAATCCTCTATCATGCTGCATCCTATAACTAGGCATGCCAAACAACGACTGGTGTGGGAACTAAAACAATTATTTACTTCTATTTTAAAGTCATGTAAATCATAAGACCACGCCATATAACATAGAACAAGTTTCCCTTCATGAATACCGGTTATAATATACTTGCAATGCTATTTGAAAATGAAGTTACCATATGACTCGCATCCCATCAAATAATGCAACACACGCCAAAGGAGCAAGTTTTGCCTTATGATAACCAAATATTCTTGGTACGTGAAAGTGACTTTTATTATCACTACATAGTGTGGAAATCACTTTCGAAAATAAATGTATAAATCTTTGAAGACGTAGGTACCCATATATTTCGTCTACATACATAGATTACAACTAAAACCGTAAAAGGCTCATATTGGAAGTTGGGTTCCATCAATGACCAAGGCATAGTATCTTCCTTAGTCGCATTCGGATACACCTCTAGCTGGATGTCCCAAGAGTCAATAAATGAGTCCTTATGTAGTGGCAAAGCTGACCCACCTATACCGGATGATGTTTGGGTTTCACCTGAACATAACATCCCCCGGTCGTTACCGACCATTATCTGAGGTGCCTCGTCCCATCATCCACTAAGTAAATTGCCTGGGCTCCATATCATGGCATCACTTTCTCAACTAAAACGAAACGTTAGTCCTTGCCTCTACTGTACTTCATTCTGTTTCAACTCATTACCGATCGTGAGGCTTGAAGTCACGCTTTCACACAAAGCTCTTGTTTTCAACAATAAGCTTTGATCATCAGTAGCTCATCAGTCAGCATGTCACATTGTCAATTCACAACCTATAATTGGTGTCTATTAATATATAACCCTCTAAATACATAACTCTTAGAGGAGGGTGTTAAGCTAAAAGGATAAATATTTCACCACCAACTGATATATCATCAGTGGGAACCAGTTAGTTATGTCGTAAAATACACCGTCAGACATACATCCATTTACAAGTTCGTTCCGAGTTGCGAACGAAACCGAAGGCACCTTATTCCTCGTCTAATAAAGGAGAGAGGTCCTTGTAAATATGGGCAACCTCCAAGTATGTCTGGACGACTGCCACTTAAAATGTCGTCTTGGGTGTACACCCCAATCGAGACATCAATAATAAATTCAAACGATGTCCCTAATCTTTAACCACCGTCTTCAGTATCTTCAATACTCGTCGTATAGTTATTCAGAATGGGTTGGAACCCGATCTTTCCGAAATAACTAGCGCAATATTACAAACCATAATTGATATAAAAAATATCATGAGTCTCATTCCACCTTAAAATATTCTTTTACTCAAATCATTCTTTGTATTGGGTATACCCATATAAATCTTATCAAAGATTTACATTCTTTAAACTCTTGTTTAAATCTTTCCTTGGAACACATTTCAAAAGATTATAAAATCTTATTTCGTAAACTTAACTCAAATCAAGTTTCTACATTTTATCGGTATTATTGAATATCGCAAAAAAAAGGAAATTTCTCAAATCTTTATCCCATTCTCATCCTATTCATCTCATGGAGCAAAACTGACAGTACTCCATATCTAGTTTCCCTCATATTTTGGTAAGTTTGATTACATTCATTTATTTCAAATCTGATTAAAGATTTCAATTACCATTATAGGTAAAAACATTTATCATTACCCAACCCATTCATTGATCATTGATTAAGGTTCTTTACTTTATCTTTCCCCAATCTTATCTCTTGCCCAAAATCATACTTACGATTTCCTATTCTTAACAAAGTTCATATTTAAAAACTTGTTAATCCAAAATCCATTTCTTTAAATCTTTTTGTTAGGGAAAACTCGCTTATCCTCTAAATGATCTTTAAAACTTTATCCCCATTATCATTTACTATGGAAAACAATTTCATTAAATCTTTACATTCAAATTGAATAAAGAAGACTCTTTAACTTATCTTAAGAAATCATTTCTCCTTTACAAAGGTTAAAGAACAAAAGCTATTTAAGACATTATTCACGATAAATCCAAATAAATACTTCCATTAGAAATGGAATCTTCATGGAATTCATATTAGTCCACAATTGACATAAATTCTTATATCGGACTAATACTATAAGCGGAATAACGACAAAGCCTTTTAAATTTCTTAAATAGTAAAGGTCTCCATCCACAGAGACCCAACTCGATTGTCACTAGATCGGTTTCCATTCAATTCCAATTTAATTTATTAATTGGAAAACTTAACTTTGGAAAACTTCATTAGACCTTAATTAAAAGAATTGTTCCATAATATTTACCTTTAACTGGTTAAAGAACGATGTTACTGAAGATATCAACTGTAATAGCCCGCATTTTACGTATTGGAGGATCGTAAAATATTTTTATTTAATTCCCTGAAGGTTGGATCATTCTCATAGTTTGATATGTTGGTTATGGGGATGTGAGACATGTCCATAATTTTTACCAATTTTATTTGTAACCATTACCCCCATCAGTTTTGTATGGGGGATAACTTTTGACTGGGATCGAATCAAGTGTTGAGATCGATTTCATTGAAAACAAAATGTTGCTGCCAATTCCGTAGAGTGGTTACATTAAAATTTTGGTTCAGCGGTTTGGGAGAAATCTCTGTTTTAGTGTTTCACAATTTCAGTTCAGGTTTTGTAAGCCATTGATGGGCTGATTTCAGGAGGCCCATTAGTGGGCTGGTGGGAGGCTATAAACAGGGGTTAGAGGCATGGAGAGAGGGTTACTTTTCTTCATTCTCTCATTTGGTTGAGCTCGTGATCCTCCTTGCTCAATACACATTTCCACCATTAAAATTCTAGATCTACATAAGAGAATGGAAGATCTACATCGTTTGAAGCTAGATCAACGTTAAGTGAAGAGAGATCGCATCAAATTAAGAGGTTTGAAGAATATTCTTCGTTGTACGGACTGAGAATTTAGTGATTTCAAGTTAATTCGAAGAATTGGTGAGTGATAAGCATCACTCACACGCATTGAGTCAAGTATATGGGTTGTTTGATCTTATTTTCATCATTTCAAATTGTTTTCACCTATATCTACATAAGTATATTTTCATTTGAATCACCATAGGATCTAATCTAGCAACTTAAAATTAGGAATTCTTATGTTAATTCATATGTTTATGAAAGTTAGATCATTATTTTAGTTTATTCATTCATTTATCATGATTTAGTGAATCTTATATGATTATTGATGAATAATTATCATTTTGATGATGTTGATGGTTGCATAAAGTGTTGATTGTGGAATTGGATGATTTGGATGAGTTGTTTGCATTGATGTTGTCATTTGGTGATGATTTGGTCAAGTTGGAGCTATTTTGGTCAGATCTAAAGTAGGGTTTCTTAGGTCGTTGACGATATGGCATGAAGTTCTAGTCGTGTGGCTTGTTGCTCAAGTAAGAGATGAAGGTCAAGTCGTTAGCGTGTAACGTTGTTTTTAAGACCTAAGGAGTTAGGTCTTAGGTCGTTTTAAGACCTAAGGAGCAAAACCTAGCGAGTTAAGACCTAAATAATGTCGACCAAACGGAGCTTTTTTTTTATTCAACGATGGTTAAAGCTTCGGCACGAATTCATGGAGGAATGTCTGAAACATTGTGAAGTGTTCGTTGATTGTCGTAATGCAACGAATGTGAAAACGACTCAAGGGTGTTGAGTTCGTAGATAATGGTTACTGAAGAAGGTTGTTTGAGCTATGAATAGCCATCAGGGAGGGCGACTAATGATATTGAAAGTTGATAGATTATCTTTGTCATAGGTTCCAGCGGACTCAAAGCAAGGGTACAATAGGGACGTCTAAAAGACCGGTTGAATGGTCGAGTACCCTGCCTACCGTTGAAAGGCCTAGATATGTATCGGTGAAACGCATATGGAGTTTTTGCTAGAACCCCGATTACCATTAGCCCTTGACGTGACAAGGTTGGTCGTCATATGATTAACAATGGTTTCGAAGTAGGATAGGCAGTGATAGCCAAGGTCATTGATGTTGGTTGTTTTGCTCGTACTATCTCATGTAAGTTGTCTAACGTCGAGGGAGATGTTTCTTGGGTGCCTGTCTGATGTTGGTTTAGGCCTTCGGGCCTTATACTTTATGGATGTTGATCTCGATTAGGGTGGTTTACGTGAGTTATAACTAGTTTCTATGATTGCTATTTTCTGGTGGCTTTTGATTGCCATGGATGAATTGTTGTTTTCAAATGCTTGCTGTAAAGGCTATCACTGTCAAATGTGGAGAAGACAGGTTTGGGTTCTTCTCTGAAGTTTTGGTAGATTGGTTGGTTAATCTACCTATTCTCATATACTTTGTTGATGATGCTAGATAGTTTTTTATCACTCATTAAGACTGTAATCTGACTCAAGATTTTATGTTTCCTCTTATTACCTTGGGTTGTTCATCCGGTTTTGGATGGGCAGACTGAGTAGCAGGTTACAAGTAGTAGAACTTAGTAAGGCGAGGATGCAAAGCGAGGACGAGCAGGAGGCTTGCGTATCAAATTTTTCTACTATCTAGTACTAGTTATTTCCGCTGTTATGATTGGTGTTTGCTCTGAGTGTCGTAGTGAGGCAAATTTGTACAGACACTTATATTGTAATCTAAGGGTGTATGGATATTCTTTCTAGTTGTTATGAAAGTTTAAGTTTCTTCTCAGAAATTCTTCACTATTATGGCCTATTTATATGTTCTATTATATTTTATCCTTGCACTGTGAGCTATACAACAGGTGCCGCATTGTGTTATTATACCTTGGTGATCGTCCATGGCTTCCTGACATACCTTTAGCGCACTATTCTTCTTACTTAGTGCAGGAGTTATGGGAGGTCGTCACATTTGGTATCAGAGCTCTGGTTAACGATTTTAGCCAAAGTTCGAAGATGTAATAACGTATGAGAGACGTACTTGTAGATTTCTATTAGATGCTTACTATATATATTAGTGTATAGTAACAGTGTTTGAACTCTATAGCAGTTTTCTCGTAAGTGGCTAATCATTTTATATTACACATTTACAATGAGTCGTCGACCATCGAGACACGCTGCTAGGGAGGAGGATGCTCCTGAAGGGGGAAATGGCGGTATACCAGACTATCCAGCTATGTTCGAGGTCATGATGGCAGCGATATTGAGGAGGGTACCCGCTCAAGAGGCAGCAACGGTAGATGTAGGAGTTTAAGTGTAGGTACCGAGGGCTGTGGACTTCGCGAAGCTATGCAAAGACTTCACTTTTCTCGAAGGAAAGTTATTCAAGGGGACAAAGCTGACTGAAGAGGTTCAGAGGTGGTTGTATGCTTATGTACGGATTTTTGGAAAGTTAGTTACTGATAATGCAATGAAAAGGAGGCGTGCATCAAGTCAATTGCAAGGTAGAGCTATGAATTAGTGGAACTCTATCACCTTGGAGACTCCTGAAGAAGAGATAACATGGGAACAGTTCCAAGTCAAGTTCAAAACGAAGTTTATCCCTACTGCTCAGAAGTCAGTTCTTTTTAAGAAATTTGTGGAGCTAAAATAGAATGGTCGATCAATGCTTGAGTATGTTTTTGATTTTGATGCCTTGTCCAAGTATGCCTGATCGTACGTTGACTCTCCTTGTCATAAGAATGAAAAGTTTGTTATGGGTTTGGATACCTATATTAGGAAGCCGTTGGTGGATCATCTTGATGATCCATATGAGAAGATAGTGGAGAAAGTTTTTCGACATGAAAGCTTGTTTCCTAAAGAAGAGAACGTTGTCGTCGCAACCAAGGAAGCTTCAAAACCACAACAGGGTGGTAATAACAATAAAAAGAGGAAGCAGCAACAACAGAAAGGAAAGGATGGCAAGAAGAAACCTAAAAATGAGGTGGTTTCCTACAACTGCCAACAGAAGGGCCATTTCGCTAATGAGTGTAAGAATCCAAAAGCTGAAAAGAAGTGCTTCAAATGTGGAAAACCTGGGCATGATAAGAAAGATTGTCCGGAGCTATCGAAAGGGAAGCAGATAGTGAAGGCTTATGCCTTGGAGGTCGTACCATCTTCTTCAAGAGCTCCTACTGCAGAGGAGAAAGGAAAGGGTGTCGTCATTCAAGGTACTCTTTCAGTTAAAGGTGTTTCAGTTCGTGTGTTGTTTGATACTGGAGCTTCGCATTCATTCATTTGTAATGAGCTAGTGTGTTGCTTAGGTTTGGAACCTAAAACTTATGATAGACCATTGGTTGTGACTAATCCAGTTGGGGGTTCGTCTAGCCTTTGTATGGTTTGTCGTGGTCTTGTGTTATCGAGTCATGGTTGCTATTTTGCGTGTGATTGCTTTGTTTTGAACTTTGCTGGGTTTGGGATCATCTTGGGCATGGATTGGCCCAAGAGGTATGCGGCAAGAGTGAATCGAGAGAAGCTTGAGGTGAGAATCGGGGATGTGGAAGGGTGAAAGGTTTCGATTCGATGTCAGCCCGAAGATGGTTTCTTTGTGAGCTTTTTATATTCGCTTGTGATTCCACAGGAAGACTTGTCATTTGTGCTGATCGCTAATGATTTTGAGGATGTATTTGAAGAAGTCAAAGGCTTGTCGCCGCATCATGAGATTGATTTCAGAATCGATTTGGTCGAGGGTGCTAGACCTATCGTTATGCCTCTTAGGTGGATGGCACCTAAGGAACAACGAGAGTTAGAGGAGCAAGTTCGTGACCTTTTGGGAAAAGGATTCACTCGGAGAAGTGTATTTGAATGGGGAGCACCAGTTGTGTTTGCAACCAAGGCTGATGGTTCGTTGAGATTATGTGTGGACTATTGTGAGCTTAACAAGGTGACCAAGAAGAACAAGTATTCGTTGCCGAGGATCGATGACTTGTTCGATTAGCTTCATGAAGCTAAAGTGTTTTCTCAGATGTATTTGACAACGGGATTCCACCAGTTGAGGGTAGCAAAGGATAGTGTGCCGAATACTGCTTTTAGGACACCATCCGGTTTCTTTGAATGGTTGGTGATGCCATTTGGGTTGACTAACGTGCCAGCGTATTTTGTGGATCTTAGGAATAGGGTTTTCAGTCAGTTGAACAAGTTCGTGCTTGTGTTCATGGATGATATTCTGGTTTACTCTCGGAATGAGGAAGAGCATAAGATGCACTTGAGAGTTGTTTTAGAAATCTTGCGAAAGCATCATCTGAAGGCTAAGTTTTCGTAGTGTCGCTTCTGGAAGTGCATAGTGAGGTTCTTAGGACATGTAGTTTCTGGAAATGAAATAGCGGTTGACCCCGCTAAGGTGACAGCAATCCAAGATTGGGATGGACCTAAGAATGCAATGGACGTGGGAAGTTTCCTTGGATTGGCAAGTTATTACCGATGGTTTATTAAGGATTTCTCCAAGATAGTTGCTCCATTAACATGATTGACGAAGAAGAACCAAGTGTTCACATGGGATGCAAAGTGTGGCCAAGCTTTCAGAACCTTGAAAGAGAGACTGACGAGTGCTCCTGTTTTGACGATTCCAAGTGGGAATGAAGAGATGGTGGTATGCACTGATGCATGTGGTACTGGACTTGGAGCAGTGCTGATGTAGAAGGATAGGGCTGTGGCATACGCGAGTCGACAGTTGAAGCCGCACGAGAGGAATTTTTCAACTCAAGATTTGGAGTTGGGAACGATCGTGTTTGCTCTGAGGATGTGGAGACATTACCTATTGGGGGTTTGATTCAAGTTGTTCACGGGTCACTAGTCAATAAAGTATCTTTTCTCCCAAAAGGATTTGAATCTTCAGTAGCAGCGGTGATTAGATTTTCTGGCATCATATGATTTTGGTATAGCCTATACTCCTGGTAAATGTAACGCAGTTGCAGATGCGTTAAGTCGAAAACACGCAAGTTTGGGAGGGATGTTTTTGGAATGGAAGAGCCTTGAGTACTTGGCAGAATTTGGTTTTGAACGGAACCTGAAATGTTGGCAACTTTATCGATAAGACCTACTCTCATCGAAAGGATTAGCGAAGGGAAAAAGCGGGATGTAAAGCTTACTGAGATTATCCAGAAGTTGGAACCATAGAATAAGGAGTTTGAGGTCGATCGAGAGGGTTGGCTTCGAAAGAAAGGACGATTGGTTGTTCCTGATATTGACGGATTGAAAGATGAGGTTCTAAGGGAATGTTATCACTCGAATTTGACGATTCATCCTGGTGGTAATAAGATGTATCAGGACATGAAGCGATCTTACTACTGGGAAGGGATGAAAAGGGATATTGGAAAGTTTATTTCCAAGTGCATGAATTGTCAGATGTTGAAAGTTGAACAGAAGAAGCCGAGTGGATTGCTTCATCCATTGGAAATTCCTACATGGAAGTGGGAGCAAACATCGATGAACTACCTAGAACCAGGACATGAAACGAAGGAAGGATTTTGGGTCATCATGGATCGCTTGACCAAAAGTGCAAGGTTTATTCCTATCAAATCGACTAGGACAACATCGAAGTTGGTTGAGCTTTATATAAAATGGATAGTTCGATTCCATGGTATCCCGAAGAGCATAGTGAGTGATCAAGATCCATTATTCATGAGTCAATTTTGGAAGAGTTTGCAAGAAGCTTTGGGAACCGAGTTGTGTTTAAGTACGGCTTATCATCCCCAGACTGATGGTCAAACCAAGAGGGTTAACCAAGTTTTGGAAGATCTCCTAAGAGCTTGTGTATTAGACTTCGGAGGATCATAGGAAGACCATTTACATCTAGTCGAGTTTGCATATAACAACAGCTACCAGTCGAGCATTGGGATGGCACCATACAAGCCATTGTATGGTAGACCGTGTAATGCTCCGACATGTTGGTTAGAGACTGGAGATAAGTTGATACTTAGGGAAGAGATGATTAGAGAGACATCATATTATATCGAGATCGTTCGACAATGAATGAAGGTAGCCTAAGATCGTCAGAAGAGTTATGCCGATAAACATCGAAAGGATTTGGAATTCAATGTTGGTGACATGGTTTTCATGAAAATTTCGTCGTTGAAGCATGTTGTTCGGTTCGAAAGCAAAGGAAAGTTAGCTCCCAGATTTGTTGGACCATTTCCGATAGTCGAGCGGATTGGAAAGCTTGCGTATAGATTGGAGTTACCCGAGAAGATGTCGAGTGTGTATAATGTTTTCCATGTGTCATTTCTTCGGATGTGTGTGCACGATTCGAATGTGGTGGTTTCTCCAGGACAGTACAAAGACCTAGAAGTCGAGTCCGTAGTTACGAGACCTCGTAAGCCGCTTCGCGTTGTGGGGAATGACATGAGACAACTTAGGAGGAAGATGGTTAAGTTGGTCAAGATACAGTGGAGTGAGTATGATGATGATTGTACGTGGGAGACGGAAGAAAGTATGAATATGGCCCATCCAGAACTCTTCGTCGGTATGACCCATAAGTGTCGTGTCATTCTTACCCCATTGTGACTTGTACTATTATTGTTGTTGTTGTTAGAGTTCCGCGTGCTATAATAAGGCTATGGATGCATGACTTGATGGATGGTAGTTCGGATGGTAAATTAACTTGCTCATGGATGATAGGCATGCAGAATTGTTCGGTTGCTTGTGTTTGCTTGGGATTTCGAGGGAGAAATTCCTAAAGGGGGGAGGAGAATGTAACAGCCCGCATTTTATGTATTAGAGGATTGTAAAATATTTTTATTTAATTCCCTGAGGATTGAATCATTCTCATATTTTGATATGTTGGTTATGGGGATGTGAGATATGTCCATAATTTTTACCAATTTTATTTTTGACCATTTTCCCCTTGTCAGTTTTGTATGGGGCATAACTTTTGATTGGGATCAAATCAGGTGTAGATATCGATTTCATTGGAAAGTAAATGGTGTTGTCAATTCCATAGAGTGGTCACATTAAAGTTTTGGTTCAGCGGTTTGGGAGAAATCGCTATTTTAGTATTTCACAATTTCAGTTCAGATTTTATAAGCCAATGATGGGCCGATTTAAGGAGGCTCATTAGTGGGCTGGTGGGAGGCTATAAATTGGTGGTTAGAGGCATGGAGAGAGGGTTATGTTTCTTCATTCTCTCATTTGGTTGAGCTCGTGATCCTCCTTGCTCAATCAATTACACCTTTCGACCATTAAAATTCTAGATCTACATAAGAGAATCGAAGATCTACATTGTTTAAAGCTAGATCTATGTCAAGTGAAGAGAGATCGCATCAAATCAAGAGGTTGGAAACATATTCTTTGTTGTTCGGATTGATAATTTAGCGATTTTGAGTTAATTCGAGGAATTGGTGAGTGATAAGCATCTCTCAAAAGGATTCAATCAAGTATATGTGTTGCTTGATCTTATTTTCATCATTTTCAAGTTGTTTTCACCTGGAAATACATCATGGTAAGTATATTTTCATTTGAATCACCATAGGATTTAATCTAGCAACTTAAAACCGATAATTCTCATGTTAATTCATATGTTTATGCAAGTTAGATCATTATTTTAGTTTAGTCATTCATTTATCATGATTTGATGAATCTTATATGATTATTGATGAATAATTATCATTTTGATGATGTTGATGGTTTCATAAAGTGTTGATTGTGGAATTGGATGATCTGGATGAGTTGTTTGCATCGATGTTGTCATTTGGTGATGATTTGGTCAAGACTGGAGTTATTCTGGTCCGATCTGGAGTAGGGTCGTTTTTCTTAAGTCGTTGTTGACGTGGCATGGAGTTTGGGTCGTGTGGCTTGTTGCTCAAGAAAGGGATGAAGGTCGGGTCATTGGTTTTAGGTCATTAGTGTGTTAGGTCATTTTTAAGACCTAAGGAGTTAGGTCTTAGGTCGTTAGGTCTTAGGTCTCAGGTCGTTTGGTCATTAGGTCTTAGATTGTTCGGTCTTAGGTCGTTAGGTCTTATTAAGAACTAAGGAGCAAGACCTAAGGAGTTCAAGACCTAAAGAATGTCGACCAAACGAAGCTTGTTTTTGAGTCAACGATGATTATAGCTTCGACGCGAATTCAAAGAGGAATGTCTGAAGCATCGTGAAATGTTCATTGATCGTAGTAATGTAACGAATGTGAAGACGACTCAAGGGTTTTGAGTTCGTAGATAATGGTAGCTCAAGAAGGTTTCTTGAGCTATGAATAGCCATCAGGGAGGATGCCTAAAGATATTAAAGGCTAAGAGCTTATCATTGTCATATGTTCCAGCGTACTCAAAGCAAGGGTACAATAGGTTGAATGGTCGAGTACCCTGGGTATCGTTGAATGGCCTAGTTACGTATCGATGAAAGGCGTATGGAGTTTTTGCTAGAACTGGAGTTACAATTAACCCTTGACGTATGGCAAGGTTGGTCGTCATATGATTAATGATGGTTTCGAAGCAGGATAGGCAGTGATAGCCAGATTCATTGATGTTGGTTGTTTTGCTTGTACTGTCTCATGTAAGTTATCTAACGTCGAGGGAGATGTTTCTTGGGTGCTTGTCCAATGTTGGTTTAGGCCTTCGAGGCTTGTGCTTTAGGGATAATGGTTTACGTGAGATATAACTAGTTGCTATGATTGTTATTGTCTAGTTGCTTTTGATTGCCTTAGATACATCGTTGTTTTCAAATGCTTGTTGTAAAGGCTATCACTATCAGATATGGGGAAGACGAGTTCGGGTTCTTCTCTGGAGTATTGGTAGATTGGTTGGTTAATTTACTTAGTACTTTGTTGATGATGTTGGATAGCTGTTTTATCACTCATTAAGACTGTTGTCTGACTCAAGGTTTTATATTTCCTCTTATTACGTTGGGTTGTTCATCCGGTTTTGGATGGGTAGACTGAGTAGTAGGTTACAGGTAGCAGAACTTAGTGAGGCGAGGATGTAGAGCGACGACGAGCAGGAGGCTTGTGTATCAATATTTTCTACTATCTAATAGTTGCTGTTTCCACTATTATGATTGGTGTTTTCTATGAGTGTTATAGTGAGGCAAATTTGTACAGACACTTATGTTGTAATCCAAGGGTGTGTGGATATTCTTTCTAGTTGTTATGAAAGTTTAAGTTTCTGCTCAGAAATGCTTCACCATTATGACCTGTTGTATACGTTCTATTATATTTTATCCTTGCTTTGCGATTTATATGACATGTGCCGCATCGTGTTATCTTACCTTGGTGATCATCCATAGCTGACTGACATACCTTTTAGCACATTATTCTTCTTGTTTAGTGCAGGGCTTATGGGCGGTCGTCACACCATTCACAACAAACCCCAAACTAATTAATGTTAAATATAAGATTTAAACATAATTTATATCCACTTGTTTTCAACACCAATTCTCATAATCAACGATTATATAAGTGGAATAACGATATAAACATCTTCCAAATTCCTCAAATAGTAAACGTCTACATAACGGTAATCAATACCAAATATCCAAAGATCATTTCTATGCAAATCCAATTTATTCAAATTGGAAGACTTTTCTTAATCAAAAATATTTATCAGAGCATATCCTTTGGAACATAATTCATATTTGATAAACCAAATAACTTAAGTTCGTTTAACTTAAATTCCATAAACGTCGTTTTACCGTATTTAGCGGGTCAGGCTAAATACAAAAAAATCGAAATATAGTTCAAAGCTTCATATTTCTTTCTCAAATCACTTTTAAATCATTAATTATGATTTATCATAGTTTTTCCATATTTTTAATAATTTTAAATGGCCATTTCGATCCATTTCTAATTACGGTCATCGAACTATGTTTATAGCGACCTTCTTAAAAATAGATTTAAATATAACTAGAAATCTATAAGTTGAAATCCAAAATTCCATCTTTCATTTTAAATCTATTACCAATAAAAAACAAATATTTTTCGTTTCGGGGAAATATGATTTAAACTTCATTAGTTATGCTCGTTTGAAGTTTTTGGTCGAGATTCGCAAACTATCGTTGCGCGACACATCCTATTCAAACCATATTATTATTAAAAATAAAACTCGTCCGATTCAGTCCAAACATATTTTGTAAACGTTTATAAACTCGTTCGAAAATGATTCTAACTTCAAATTCAATTATATATCAAAATTGAGTATTCTATTATCATAATGTTAAAATAGTAATATTTTTCAAAATTAATCTTTTGAAATCCACACTTGGCAGAAATCCATTTAAACGTTATATAAAAATAACGGAATAATCAATTTGGGTTAAAAACGTCATTTATATATCTAATTCGAATTCACTTTTGAATATTCAAAATCTATTTCAAATTAGAACAAGTATTTTAATTCAAAACTCTTTCAAATTCATTTCAGTCTTTTCAACAGTTGTTTGAAATCATTTCAATTTCAATTTCAAATCATTTCATATATAAAAAAATCCAATTTTTATTTTTACGCCTTATTTCATTTAAATGAATGTAATGTTCATTTAAAATTCTAATGGAATTTAACTCAATCAATTCTCAAATTATTTCATATTCATGATGTCAATTTGTGTGAACAATAATAATAACAATCACAACAGTTATCATCCATTAAATAATCTGTTATAAAATAAGCGTTACCATCATTAATGCTTATACATACATAAACATTATAAACAAAACTGTAGTAAATATCCATCAATCACGAAGCAACCATAGCAATCACAAGCAATCAATATATAATCAGTTAACAATTATAACTAAATTTTAAATTGAAACAAAAGAGTTCTCGCATTGATTTTTGATCGTTGCAATAACGATTTATTTTAAGTTAAATTAAACTTGAGTTTAATTTAACCCAAAATTCCAACTAGCTCCAATCTCGTACAAATCAGTTTCATCACGAAACCTACGTCCATACGATCCCAACGGATCTTATTTCCTCAGATTCTGATTTCATATGAGAGAGATATACATGTTTGAACTTAAATAAATTAACAACTACATTAATGAAATAATTAAATATTATTAACCATAAACTCTTTCTTCCCCAAACTCGTCATTCTCAGCTCCTCCCCTTCCACGCTTGCTGCCGCCCGCCACCAGGGTCCGTCGAGCCACGACCTTCGTCGCCACAGCCATCGCAATCCCCGGCTTCGCCACTAGAGCCACTGCCCGAAACGCCGATGTTCACCCGAAAATCGAGCTCGACCGCCAGCCCTTCAAGCCGCCACCCACGTCGCCTTGAGCCACCATTCACCACGAGTTTTGGCCACCACCTTGGCCTCACCACTACCTTACAATTTCATGTTGACAACTTCGTCCAGCACTTCCTCGATTCACCGGAAATCGCGAAAATACGATCACTGCTCCCAAAAACTGTTCACCCACGATTATCCCGCCGCCACGCCAACCACAGGTTGTTTCAGGCCAACCTCCCAACATGAAACTTGTCGACCTCCCTCTCCTCTACAATTTCCCGTTAGACCCTATCGTCTAACTCCTCACCGTTTGCATGCAATTTTAGGAAATCCAAAAGTCACCAGTGCGCTGTTCGTGGCGATTTTCGACCACCACAGGTGACCATTGACCATGAAATTTGATCAACGTGTCGCCCTCAAACCGATCTACAAATTTTATGTTGGACACGTCGATTGATTCTCACTCGTTTGGAAGATAAAATTAAAAAGAGTATTTTCGCAAGTATTGAAATTGTAGAGGGCGGTGGCTGCAAAATATGGAGGAGAAGGAATGAATGAGGGTTAGAGAGTTAAAGATATTATACATAGGAGATATTTTGGTTTTATAATATCTCGTTTGATTACTTTATTATTTCTTGCCTACCGCTATCCTCGTTTGACTTTTATCAACTCGCACGATCACATATGAACTCTGTTCGCGGTGAAAACGGATATAAGACATGGTTTGTCATTATGGTTCTAATGAAACTTATTTCGTCAAAATTCGAGTCTGTTTTCTCAAATAGCGCTAGTTTGAAATGAAATTATTGATTTTATATTCATACATACATACATTGAATGTTTATAGCTCACACGGCCACATACCAACTCTTATTGGCGCGAAATCTGAAATCTTACAATAATTTATCATTACGGATCTAATGAAATTTGTTTCGTCGAAAAGGGAGATCATTTGCAAAATTGGCTACTTGATATTCAATTAAATGATATAATTTAAATTAAAAAAACAATTCAATTTAAACATAATAAATTAATATTATCATATATATATATATATATATTCAAATAGAATATCATACAGCTCCAGAACAAACATACTTGGGTTTATAATCGATATTTCAGAATCCAAGTTAAATCGATGTTCAATTTATATAAATCTTTTTATTATATAAATAAATAATTTGTTATGGTTTATAATAAACGATTCCATAACGACTTTCTGAAAATTTGGTTTGGGCATAATTCACAATTTATAATATGAAATCTCGATTTTTCTCTTTCATTAGAAAACTATAGTTCAATAGATTCGAACGTTTCTTGTTTTAACGAATTCTGACTTATATTGGATTTTGTATATTCATTTAAATTTCAGAACGTAATATTACTAACTACCGCGCAACTGCGAGCTCGTTTTTAATTATATTAAGAATTATACTTTTGAACCTTAAATTAAACAAATTCCAAGTCGTTAATTCTTAAAATAAATTATTTTCAAACATTTAAATAAATTTAAACATTCCTTAATAAATTTTGGGTCGTTACATTAAATGATTTGGCGCTTTTATCGACTGAAAAAAACATTATCAATGAACTTGAATACGACCATATTATTGGTAATTTTGCAAGTTAGAAAGCTTGAAAAATGTTCGTAACTAATTAGTGTTTTTTTGCTGTATCGGTTGAATTATTATTAGGAATAAAGTTATTTCTTTTGTTCTTCTTCTTGTTATTTTTAAATAATATAAATTATTTTGATGCAATACATTCCTATATAAGGGTCTCGTTTTCACATTTTGCTTCAGGTACCAAAACTTTTAGGACCGACCCTAGGTGTAGTGATAGTTCTTTTCTTGCACGAAATATTTGATTCAGCGGGAAACTGATTGTAAACCTAAAAAAGAGGGTTGTTTAGGCATTATTAATTTGTATAATTTAAACATTTCCTTATTAAGCAAATAGATCTAAAAATTCAATGATTGTAGTGTTAACTTATTATGAAAAAATTAATTTCTAATCAATGGTATAGTGGTAATTATAATTTAAATTTTTATACTAGGAATAATTCTAGTAACCTTTCTCATTTTTGGAACTATTTTATGCTAAATTTTGATATTTATAGGTTAAATATTAATTTTATTACATACTCTAGTAATAATCTCTCTTTTTGGGATGACTATTGGATTTCTACTATCCCTTTAAGAATTGAATATAAAGAATTATATGATATTTGTAACTTTATAAAGGATATATATAATCATGATCGCATTTTGCCATGGAATTTTTAGTTTTAATCGTGTTCTTGATGGCTTTACTCTTAAACAATTTGCCTTATCTGTGAAAACCCGTAACTTCCCCGTAAAGGAAAGTGTCGGATAGTTCGGGAACAAGCCACAACAGAACGCATACAGAAGAACATTTCACTGTATATTACAACAATGCATCAGAATACAAGAATATACAGAGTATAAAGAATATTACACAGAAATATCAGAGATTTAAATTACATTTAAATACATCGCAGCGGAAAATAATACAATACACAACTAGAAGAGATATACGGATACAAAGCTTTCCGGATATCGTTCCAGCTGTAAACCAGGATCCTGTGAATATAAATCTGCAAAACCAAAACTACTAGCTGCTCGTGTCAAAATAAGGGCACCCAGAGTTTAGGTTAAAACAATAAACTCCAGGTCAGTCATGTGACTGGTGTGAGAACTAAAACAGTTAATCTTTATTTTTAAAGCTAGGTAAATCAAGGGACCACGCCGTATAACACGGAACGGGTTTCCTCCCAAGAATATCAGTGCATAAAACAAACAGCGCAATGCTAAATAAAGAAAAATGAAGCTGTTATAAGACCCAGGTCCTATCACACAATGCAACGCAGGCCGGGGGATAGGGTTTTCCCTTATAACAGCCAAAGAATGCTTGATACGTTTAAAACAAATCATTTGATACTATAATAAGTGCATAGTGTATAAAACAACTTCAAATCATAAGTATCAATCATAGGCGGCATGAATGCCCCCATAACACTATGTCGCCATATATAAGTTTACAATCAAAACCGCAAATGTCGTATTGGAAGTTGGGTTATCATTTATGGTATGAACCGAGGCTAGGGGCAAGATCCTCAACCGATTTGTGACTCTCTAGCCCGAGCCACAGGATCAGAGATCGAGTGACCCTTGGAGCGACAGGGCCGGTCTACCGATGTGGATTAAAATTCCTGAACACTACGTTTCCCCACCCTATGGGGTGTAAGTCTGGTCCGTCAGCCGACCAGAAGCATCGGCCGAAACCGATATAACCGAGGTGCCTCGCTTTTCAGCAAGTAATAATAAGCAACATCCACATGAGTCAAACTCGTCAGCCAGTTCAAGCACTGACGCCACTCCTAACTAGAAAGAAACGCATGCCCTCCCTGAGGTCCGTCTCCCGTTTTTGGTTCATACCGGGTGTGAAACTCGCGAAGTAAACGTTACACAAAGCTACGCCACAAAGGCCGTGCTTCGATCATCAACCACAAGACTTTGCTTTTCAACAGAAGCCTTGATCATTTGCCACTTAGGCATGCCACACAGGCAATTCACTCCATGCGATTGATATCCATCAATATATAACCCCTGAGCTCGTACATCTCAGAGAAGGGCGTTAAGCAAGAGAATAAATTCTCCGCCGCCAAACAGATATATATTTAATAGAGATCAATCACACGGACTAAAATCCAATGTCAGACACACAGTCCATTTACAAGTCCGTTCTGGGGCTGAACGAAACCGGAGGCACCTAGTACCCCGCATATCCATCGATCTCCAAGTACGTCTGGACGATCACCAACTGTTTCCATCTTCTTGGGTGTACAGCCCAATCAAGATCATCAGTAATCACCCAAACAACGTGAAGACTTTTGGTCTTCGACCACCGTCTTCATCTTCGACTTATCGTCGTATCAGTTATTCAGAATGGGATAAACCCGGTCTTTCCGAATAACTCGCGTATATTTTAAATAAGTGTTACACAAACACAACATACGCCTCATTCCAATTCATCAGTCACAAACCGTAAATTAATCAAGAGAATAATTCCCCAAATATTAACCCCGAAGGCCGAAACCAACATCAGATCAATATCCAGAAAACCATTCTGCTTGGCCAATCGACAGTTAGTTTCTAAATTTCACATTCATAGGGAAAGGTTCCCATTAATTTTATCCAAGATAAATTCCTTGAATTTGTTCTTTAATCATCTTTTGAATTTCGATTCAACTAGTCGGGATTAACGAACCTTACCGAAGTAATCATTTGTTTTAATTTCCTAATCCCAACCTATTCATCCCATGAAGTAAAACTGGTAATACTTCATATCTAACACCACGGTGTTATCGGTAAATTCAATTACCATTTCACGTTCAAATCTAATTAAAGATTTAACTAACGCCTGGAGCAAAACTGGTGATACTCCATTCTCGATCTTTTCAATCTAATTAAAGATTCATTAAAACTCCACTTAGTTTTAATCGTTAACTGGGTTAAAGAATCAGTGTCATTTAAAACACGGTTCACGATAAACCCAAAACCACATTCATTAACTATCGGGTTAAAGAACGAGTGTTATTTAAAACACTGTCCATGATAAACCCAAAAATCAATATCAATTCAATTCCAATTAAATATTATTTAATTGGTACACTTCATTAAATCTAAATAAAAAGATTTAATCTTTTCTCAACTGGGTTCAAGAACAGTGTTAGTGAAGACACCATTCACGACAAACCCAAATCACATTTGATATTCAATACAAGGCTCTGAATAGAAAATATATCGGCTTATATTCAATATCAAATTCTGCGACCAACAAAGATCGTATTGGAAATAACGATATATATATCTATATCTTTCAAATTTCCATAACAACATTTGTATAATCACGAAATCCAACATCGAAACATTCCGAAGACAGTTTCGATTCAAATCCATTCCAATGCAATCATTGGAAGTTCTGGTTATTTTCAAAACCATTTTTAAATTCAATTTATTTATTTAGAAATAAATAGAATTATAATTCTAGTTCAAAACTAGTTCATTTCGATAAAAATCTATTTTTATCTTTTCAAATATGGAGTTTTTCATCCCAAACTTTCACAGATCATTTCTTATGATTTTACACAAATTATTACTATTTTTAATAATTTTATCAAGGCCTGTACAGTCGATTTCCATCAACGGCCATCGAACTGCACTTACAGCGACCTTTTTCAAATTTGATTTGGACGTATCTCCAAATCCAACCGTTAGATTTCAAATTTCTAATATTCGTTAGAAAGCTCTTTTCGATACGAACCCAACGGTTCCGGTTTTAGGAGAATCCGACGGTCGGATCTCCCGAAATGTCCGTTTGAAATAAATGGTCGAAATTCACGAACTGCCGCGGCGCGGCGCGTTCTATTCAGGCCATTATATTATATATATAATATATATAATATATATATCATCGATTTCTATTTAAAACGAATTTTATAAATAGTTTTAAATTCGTTTCAAAAGCAATTTCAACTTCCTTTTCAATTCAAACCAAAATTGAATTCTTCTTTATAAATTCGTTTTAAAATTCATTTCTATTCAATTCAAATTTCAATTCAATTTGAATTCATTTCAATTTGCTTTCAATTCAATTTGAATTCGTTTTCAATTCAATTCAATTCGAAATCGTTTTCAATTCAATTCATTTCGAAATCGTTTTCAATTCAATTCATTTCGAAATCGTTTTCAATTCAATTCATTTCGAAATCGTTTTCAATTCAATTCATTTCGAAATCGTATTCAATTCATTTCGAAATCGTTAAAATCGATATAAATATCGTTTACGTCAAAATGGCGTCATTCTAATCAACACGGCTTCATAAATTTCTATTTTCAAATATTCTATTTCAAATATTTCTTTTTCAAAATAGTTGTTATTATCAAAATATTTCGTTCAACACATGACCAATCTCAATGGATGAGTACTGTCAACACATGAACCTTTATTTTATATTGATAAAGATGTAAATTTTATTACTAAAATATTTCGTTCAACACATGACCAATCTCAATGGATGAGTATTGTCAACACATGAACCTTTATTTTATATTATTCTTTATTTTTCAAATTGGAATGAGGCCCAATCAATTACCATATAAAGTTAATTATATGGATTCCATACAACACATGTATATAATAGCATTGAAAAATAATCAACCATTAACCAAAGTGCACTACACTGTATAAGCATCAAATATAGATATCTAACGCTTATAACAGCCTGTCAATCGATCGATCGACATATTTAATCAATCAGGATGAGTGAACTTCAAATTTCATCCTAACACCCGTGTGGGGTTTCAAACAATCAAACACATATTTTATTTGTGCAGTTGGGCGATGTGTAAAATTTATCGTCCCAATCAATGTCCTTCAAATAGGTGTACATAAACAAACCGTCCGGTTTTTAAATGAATATTTATTTATTCACATTCACGTTAAAAATTATATTTTTAACGATCGAACTATTTTATTCAACCTATGAATTTTCTATTCGATTCATTTATTAAATAAAATGTTATCTTTATTTTTCTAACTTATTTTTATAAAATTCGGCGGCATAACGGCACGATACTAGAAACGGGACAAGGCCTAGCCTTATCCCCGGTCTAGTGAAGGCCCACGCCATTCACACATCAATCAAATCAATTTCAAACAACCCAATTCAATTCAAATCATCAAACTAATTTATGCAACCAAACAAACAAGTCCATGGTCTGTGGACGATTGTGTCGGGTGCTACTAAGCACCGTCTGCATCCTAGTATATATATATAACTAGAAAAAGAAATTGAAAGGTGAGAAATTCTCACAAATAGCTATCCTAGCTCCACGGCACTTCATTTGCAGAAACCTTCGTCGTTCTCGCCTTTTTATCACCTTCGTTGCCCGTATTCTCTACATATGTAAAAATCACATTTTTACTTCGATGTTCAATATATAAAAATCACATTTTTACTATGCTATTCAATATAGATAAAATTCCATTTCAAAAATATAGATTTCGCATTTTTACATCTAAAAATTTCGCCTTTTTACATCTAAAAATTTCGCCTTTTCACATTTTAAAATATCGCCTTTTCACATTTTAAAATATCGCCTTTTCACATTTTTACATCTATATCTCATAAAGATTATATTTTTATAGTTCCTACTATGCAAAGATCATATTTTTATCTTTCTACAATATAAAAGATTATATTTTTACTACTTTAAAAATATAAAAATCATATTTTTATAATCGCTATATAGTAAAGACTATATTTTTAATACTTTAAAAATATAAAAATCATATTTTTAATTCTTTTAAAAATATAAAAATCATATTTTTATTATGCTATTCATTTATAAAAACAACGCTAATTTTATTTGAAAAATCTATGCCATTCATAATTGAAAAATCAATGTCCTATATATATATATATATATATATATATATTAAATCTATATTAATTTCAGTTTTATAAACAATCCTATTTAGTTAAATTAAAATTAATTAAACCTAATTAAAAAACTCACCTTTGCCCCTTTTTATCGAGATCGATTCTTTATAAAAATTGGATCTTTATCGAACTCAGTTGCTGTTAGTGGTTGGAGGATGATGAAGGAGGCGTCGGCAGGTCCACATTGACTGGTGGTGAGGTTTGAAATCGATTTGGGAGGGGAAGAAATAGTGGCTCGCGGATTTTCAAAAGGGGGAAGGGTTCATTGGTGGCGCTGGAGGCTAGGGAGGGCGGAGGGGAGGCATCGTCGGCCGGTGGTGGGGCCAGCGTGGAGGTCGACTGCGGCTTGGGCGGTTTTGGGTTTGGGGATTGGACCACACACGACGGAGAAGGGAGAAGGAGAGGAGGGGCGCGGAGCACGGGGCGTGGCGGCGGTCATCTGAAGGCGCGACGGAGGCGATGGATGCTGGAGGAGGTGCGGCTCCTTAGGGTTCGACGGATTTTTTTTCTTTCTTTGAAATCGGGTTCGAACTGTATTAGGGAAGAGGGGGGGTTTGACCGGGGACTGTAGGGAGAAAAGGGTAAAGAGGAATTATATTTTTATTTAATTTATTTATTTATTTTTCCTTCCAAGAGTTGATTTTTCACCCGAATGCCAATTCGAACCCAACGACTGTCGTCCCTAGCTAATTACCCCCATTCTGAACACAATGGGATATGTATCGTAAGCTGATTCGGTCGTTTCGACCAGTTTCCGTCAAAACCAACATATAACTCTATATATTGAATTTGAACGCGCATTTCAATTCACCGGAGTCACATACTGACTAGAAAAATTCCCGAAAAATATTTTCTAGCTTCGTATTGACGATACGGTCCTAACAAAACTAATTTCGTTGAATTCTGAGACCGTTTGAAAAATGGCCAATTTTCAGTTGATGAAATTCAACTGAAACTGGTCAAATGCGTTTAACTGCGCCACACTCACATATTGATTCGAAAAATTATGAAAATTGGAATCTAGCAATAACTTTACATCACGGACCCAACAAAACTGGTTTCGTCGAAATCCGAGGTCGTTTGCAAAATTCCCATTTTTAAGGGCCTGAATTCCATAGCGACTATTCAGAATTTTCAACTGGGTATATCTTTTGATTCCCGCTATGAAATTTTGATTTTACGGATTCGTTGGGAAGATATCATCAATTAGGTCCTAATGTTTTTGGTTTCACTAAAATCCGGATTGTTTTGCACCCGGTACATTCAATTGAAGTTTGAAATCGAATTATCGAACTACCGCGCCGTTTTCAATTCTATTTATAATTATATATAAATATTTATATTCTAACGACGACGCGTATAATATATACGATCGAATTCTATTCAAAAATGAATTTCTCGTCGATATTATTTAAAATAATTCATTTTAAATAATCCAAATTCGCTAAAATTGCCGAATAAAATTTTTAAACTGGCCCAGATTTTCCGGGTTATTACAATCTCCCCCACTTAAAACTTTTCGTCCCCGAAAATGAACAAAGTCGAAAGTGGTTTGATTAATCAACTCTATGCTCGATTTGGCTTCCATTCTCCAACTTTTTAGTTTCTGAGAATTTTCAAAATTTCAAAAATTTGGCTAACACCCTAAATTTTTGAAAAATTTCGCCATAACCTCCCCTGCACCGGGAGCATCGGGGAATTTCAAATAGCTTCCCCGGTCCTTCTAATCTCAAAAAGAAAAAGAAAAAGCCAAGCGGCTAGCCAATAGGCTCATAAAATCATCATCACCCAAACAAAACAGGAAATTATGTAGTAAACATGTACCTATTTGTCGGGCAAACAAATTTTATTCTCTGCTCTAGCCTCCTTGCTATGACCTGTTCAATGTAAGCACATGTATATGCAAGCAAATGCGACCAATTTTCAATATAATTCAATATGTGATTCAATTAGGCTAATTGGCTAAAAATTAGCAAACAAATAAACAAATAACACAAACATCAATCAATTAGTGAATTAGAGTTTCAAATTCATAATTTTGATACATATACAAAAATCAGATTTTTGATGCCAAATCACAACAATAAGCCCTATCAAATTTTGGTTCTCACAACAGTCTAATGGAAATATATAGGAATCTCACTTTCGTCACTCGAATATAAACACTGATGATGAGGCCTCATCATCTGAATCATCTCCGGGCGACTAGAGTGTGATGTTATATCTATCCAATATATTAAAACTTTGAATATACGTTTGCAAGGCGTATATGCAAATTCTTTATATACTGGACTGTCCAAATCAATATAGAATAAATAATCAAATACGAATAGTTGATTTAAATTTTCAAAACAAAATTTGTTTTCATTTTAAAAATATACTCTTCACACTCGTTCTAGGATACTACTGATCCTATCTCTAACGAATCATTCCCATTGGATATTACTAATCCAATATCTGATGAATTCTTTCGTATGGTTCTAATGTGCCTTGTTCTCTAGCTTTGTAAACCAAAGCTCTGATACCAACTGTGAAAACCCGTAACTTCCCCGTAAAGGAAAGTGTCGGATAGTTCGGGAACAAGCCACAACAGAACGCATACAGAAGAACATTTCACTGTATATTACAACAATGCATCAGAATACAAGAATATACAGAGTATAAAGAATATTACACAGAAATATCAGAGATTTAAATTACATTTAAATACATCGCAGCGGAAAATAATACAATACACAACTAGAAGAGATATACGGATACAAAGCTTTCCGGATATCGTTCCAGCTGTAAACCAGGATCCTGTGAATATAAATCTGCAAAACCAAAACTACTAGCTGCCCGTGTCAAAATAAGGGCACCCAGAGTTTAGGTTAAAACAATAAACTCCAGGTCAGTCATGTGACTGGTGTGAGAACTAAAACAGTTAATCTTTATTTTTAAAGCTAGGTAAATCAAGGGACCACGCCGTATAACACGGAACGGGTTTCCTCCCAAGAATACCAGTGCATAAAACAAACAGCGCAATGCTAAATAAAGAAAAATGAAGCTGTTATAAGACCCAGGTCCTATCACACAATGCAACGCAAGCTGGGGGATAGGGTTTTCCCTTATAACAGCCAAAGAATGCTTGATACGTTTAAAATAAATCATTTGATACTATAATAAGTGCATAGTGTATAAAACAACTTCAAATCATAAATATCAATCATAGGCGGCATGAATGCCCCATAACACTATGTCGCCATATATAAGTTTACAATCAAAACCGCAAATGTCGTATTGGAAGTTGGGTTATCATTTATGGTATGAACCGAGGCTAGGGGCAAGATCCTCAACCGATTTGTGACTCTCTAGCCCGAGCCACAGGATCAGAGCTCGAGTGACCCATGGAGCGACAGGGCCGGTCCACCGATGTGGATTAAAATTCCTGAACACTACGTTTCCCCACCCTATGGGGTGTAAGTCTGGTCCGTCAGCCGACCAGAAGCATCGGCCGAAACCGATATAACCGAGGCGCCTCGCTTTTCAGCAAGTAATAATAAGCAACATCCACATGAGTCAAACTCGTCAGCCAGTTCAAGCACTGACGCCACTCCTAACTAGAAAGAAACGCATGCCCTCCCTGAGGTCCGTCTCCCGTTTTTGGTTCATACCGGGTGTGAAACTCGCGAAGTAAACGTTACACAAAGCTACGCCACAAAGGCCGTGCTTCGATCATCAACCACAAGACTTTGCTTTTCAACAGAAGCCTTGATCATTTGCCACTTAGGCATGCCACATAGGCAATTCACTCCATGCGATTGATATCCATCAATATATAACCCCTGAGCTCGTACGTCTCAGAGAAGGGCGTTAAGCAAGAGAATAAATTCTCCGCCGCCAAACAGATATATATTTAATAGAGATCAATCACACGGACTAAAATCCAATGTCAGACACACAGTCCATTTACAAGTCCGTTCTGGGGCTGAACGAAACCGGAGGCACCTAGTACCCCGCATATCCATCGATCTCCAAGTACGTCTGGACGATCACCAACTGTTTCCATCTTCTTGGGTGTACAGCCCAATCAAGATCATCAGTAATCACCCAAACAACATGAAGACTTTTGGTCTTCGACCACCGTCTTCATCTTCGACTTATCGTCGTATCAGTTATTCAGAATGGGATAAACCCGGTCTTTCCGAATAACTCGCGTATATTTTAAATAAGTGTTACACAAACACAACATACGCCTCATTCCAATTCATCAGTCACTAACCGTAAATTAATCAAGAGAATAATTCCCCAAATATTAACCCCGAAGGCCGAAACCAACATCAGATCAATATCCAGAAAACCATTCTGCTTGGCCAACCGACAGTTAGTTTCTAAATTTCACATTCATAGGGAAATGTTCCCATTAATTTTATCCAAGATAAATTCCTTGAATTTGTTCTTTAATCATCTTTTGAATTTCGATTCAACTAGTCGGGATTAACGAACCTTACCGAAGTAATCATTTGTTTTAATTTCCCAATCCCAACCTATTCATCCCATGAAGTAAAACTGGTAATACTTCATATCTAACACCACAGTGTTATCGGTAAATTCAATTACCATTTCACGTTCAAATCTAATTAAAGATTTAACTAACGCCTGGAGCAAAACTGGTGATACTCCATTCTCGATCTTTTCAATCTAATTAAAGATTCATTAAAACTCCACTTAGTTTTAATCGTTAACTGGGTTAAAGAATCAGTGTCATTTAAAACACGGTTCACGATAAACCCAAAACCACATTCATTAACTATCGGGTTAAAGAACGAGTGTTATTTAAAACACTGTCCACGATAAACCAAAAAATCAATATCAATTCAATTCCAATTAAATATTATTTAATTGGTACACTTCATTAAATCTAAATAAAAAGATTTAATCTTTTCTCAACTGGGTTCAAGAACAGTGTTAGTGAAGACACCATTCACGACAAACCCAAATCACATTTGATATTCAATACAAGGCTCTGAATAGAAAATATATCGGCTTATATTCAATATCAAATTCTGCGACCAACAAAGATCGTATTGGAAATAACGATATATATATCTATATCTTTCAAATTTCCATAACAACATTTGTATAATCACGAAATCCAACATCGAAACATTCCGAAGACAGTTTCGATTCAAATCCATTCCAATGCAATCATTGGAAGTTCTGGTTATTTTCAAAACCATTTTTAAATTCAATTTATTTATTTAGAAATAAATAGAATTATAATTCTAGTTCAAAACTAGTTCATTTCGATAAAAATCTATTTTTATCTTTTCAAATATGGAGTTTTTCATCCCAAACTTTCACAGATCATTTCTTATGATTTTACACAAATTATTACTATTTTTAATAATTTTATCAAGGCCTGTACAGTCGATTTCCATCAACGGCCATCGAACTGCACTTACAGCGACCTTTTTCAAATTTGATTTGGACGTATCTCCAAATCCAACCGTTAGATTTCAAATTTCTAATATTCGTTAGAAAGCTCTTTTCGATACGAACCCAACGGTTCCGGTTTTAGGAGAATCCGACGGTCGGATCTCCCGAAATGTCCGTTTGAAATAAATGGTCGAAATTCACGAACTGCCGCGGCGCGGCGCGTTCTATTCAGGCCATTATATTATATATATAATATATATAATATATATATCGTCGATTTCTATTTAAAACGAATTTTATAAATAGTTTTAAATTCGTTTCAAAAGCAATTTCAACTTCCTTTTCAATTCAAACCAAAATTGAATTCTTCTTTATAAATTCGTTTTAAAATTCATTTCTATTCAATTCAAATTTCAATTCAATTTGAATTCATTTCAATTTGCTTTCAATTCAATTTGAATTCGTTTTCAATTCAATTCAATTCGAAATCGTTTTCAATTCAATTCATTTCGAAATCGTTTTCAATTCAATTCATTTCGAAATCGTTTTCAATTCAATTCATTTCGAAATCGTTTTCAATTCAATTCATTTCGAAATCGTTTTCAATTCATTTCGAAATCGTATTCAATTCATTTCGAAATCGTTAAAATCGATATAAATATCGTTTACGTCAAAATGGCGTCAATCTAATCAACACGGCTTCATAAATTTCTATTTTCAAATATTCTATTTCAAATATTTCTTTTTCAAAATAGTTGTTATTATCAAAATATTTCGTTCAACACATGACCAATCTCAATGGATGAGTACTGTCAACACATGAACCTTTATTTTATATTGATAAAGATGTAAATTTTATTACTAAAATATTTCGTTCAACACATGACCAATCTCAATGGATGAGTATTGTCAACACATGAACCTTTATTTTATATTATTCTTTATTTTTCAAATTGGAATGAGGCCCAATCAATTACCATATAAAGTTAATTATATGGATTCCATACAACACATGTATATAATAGCATTGAAAAATAATCAACCATTAACCAAAGTGCACTACACTGTATAAGCATCAAATATAGATATCTAACGCTTATAACAGCCTGTCAATCGATCGATCGACATATTTAATCAATCAGGATGAGTGAACTTCAAATTTCATCCTAACACCCGTGTGGGGTTTCAAACAATCAAACACATATTTTATTTGTGCAGTTGGGCGATGTGTAAAATTTATCGTCCCAATCAATGTCCTTCAAATAGGTGTACATAAACAAACCGTCCGGTTTGTAAATGAATATTTATTTATTCACATTCACGTTAAAAATTATATTTTTAACGATCGAACTATTTTATTCAACCTATGAATTTTCTATTCGATTCATTTATTAAATAAAATGTTATCTTTATTTTTCTAACTTATTTTTAGAAAATTCGGCGGCATAACGGCACGATACTAGAAACGGGACAAGGCCTAGCCTTATCCCCGGTCTAGTGAAGGCCCACGCCATTCACACATCAATCAAATCAATTTCAAACAACCCAATTCAAATCAAATCATCAAACTAATTTATGCAACCAAACAAACAAGTCCATGGTCTGTGGACGATTGTGTCGGGTGCTACTAAGCACCGTCTGCATCCTAGTATATATATATATAACTAGAAAAAGAAATTGAAAGGTGAGAAATTCTCACAAATAGCTATCCTAGCTCCACGGCACTTCATTTGCAGAAACCTTCGTCGTTCTCGCCTTTTTATCACCTTCGTTGCCCGTATTCTCTACATATGTAAAAATCACATTTTTACTTCGATGTTCAATATATAAAAATCACATTTTTACTATGCTATTCAATATAGATAAAATTCCATTTCAAAATTATAGATTTCGCATTTTTACATCTAAAAATTTCGCCTTTTTACATCTAAAAATTTCGCCTTTTCACATTTTAAAATATCGCCTTTTCACATTTTAAAATATCGCCTTTTCACATTTTTACATCTATATCTCATAAAGATTATATTTTTATAGTTCCTACTATGCAAAGATCATATTTTTATCTTTCTACAATATAAAAGATTATATTTTTACTACTTTAAAAATATAAAAATCATATTTTTATAATCGCTATATAGTAAAGACTATATTTTTAATACTTTAAAAATATAAAAATCATATTTTTAATTCTTTTAAAAATATAAAAATCATATTTTTATTATGCTATTCATTTATAAAAACAACGCTAATTTTATTTGAAAAATCTATGCCATTCATAATTGAAAAATCAATGTCCTATATATATATATATATTTTAAATCAATATTAATTTCAGTTTTATAAACAATCCTATTTAGTTAAATTAAAATTAATTAAACCTAATTAAAAAACTCACCTTTGCCCCTTTTTATCGAGATCGATTCTTTATAAAAATTGGATCTTTATCGAACTCAGTTGCTGTTAGTGGTTGGAGGATGATGAAGGAGGCGTCGGCAGGTCCACATTGACTGGTGGCTAGGTTTGAAATCGATTTGGGAGGGGAAGAAATAGTGGCTCGCGGATTTTCAAAAGGGGGAAGGGTTCATTGGTGGCGCTGGAGGCTAGGGAGGGCGGAGGGGAGGCATCGTCGGCCGGTGGTGGGGCCAGCGTGGAGGTCGACTGCGGCTTGGGCGGTTTTGGGTTTGGGGATTGGACCACACACAACGGAGAAGGGAGAAGGAGAGGAGGGGCGCGGAGCACGGGGCGTGGCGGCGGTCATCTGAAGGCGCGACGGAGGCGATGGATGCTGGAGGAGGTGCGGCTCCTTAGGGTTCGACGGATTTTTTTCTTCTTTCTTTGAAATCGGGTTCGAACTGTATTAGGGAAGAGGGGGGGTTTGACCGGGGACTGTAGGGAGAAAAGGGTAAAGAGGAATTATATTTTTATTTAATTAATTTATTTATTTTTCCTTCCAAGAGTTGATTTTTCACCCGAATGCCAATTCGAACCCAACGACTGTCGTCCCTAGCTAATTACCCCCATTCTGAACATAATGGGATATGTATCGTAAGCTGATTCGGTCGTTTCGATCAGTTTCCGTCAAAACCAACATATAACTCTATATATTGAATTTGAACGCGCATTTCAATTCACCGGAGTCACATACTGACTAGAAAAATTCCCGAAAAATATTTTCTAGCTTCGTATTGACGATACGGTCCTAACAAAACTAATTTCGTTGAATTCTGAGACCGTTTGAAAAATGGCCAATTTTCAGTCGATGAAATTCAACTAAAACTGGTCAAATGCGTTTAACTGCGCCACGCTCACATATTGATTCGAAAAATTATGAAAATTGGAATCTAGCAATAACTTTACATCACGGACCCAACAAAACTGGTTTCGTCGAAATCCGAGGTCGTTTGCAAAATTCCCATTTTTAAGGGCCTGAATTCCATAGCGACTATTCAGAATTTTCAACTGGATATATCTTTTGATTCCCGCTATGAAATTTTGATTTTACGGATTCGTTGGGAAGATATCATCAATTAGGTCCTAATGTTTTTGGTTTCACTAAAATCCGGATTGTTTTGCACCCGGTACATTCAATTGAAGTTTGAAATCGAATTATCGAACTACCGCGCCGTTTTCAATTCTATTTATAATTATATATAAATATTTATATTCTAACGACGACGCGTATAATATATACGATCGAATTCTATTCAAAAATGAATTTCTCGTCGATATTATTTAAAATAATTTATTTTAAATAATCCAAATTCGCTAAAATTGCCGAAATAAAATTTTTAAACTGGCCCAGATTTTCCGGGTTATTACATTATCATGTACCAAACTATATTTATATAACATTGATAATGAGAAAGATATTAATATGTGGTGTTGGGATAAAAGTTAATTGTCTACTTCTCACTCTTGTTATCATATTCTTAGTTTCTCCGATGTTAATATTAAATTTTTTGATTATCTTAGGAAAGCTAGCGGTCCTTCCTAAACTAAACTTCGTATGTGGATTGTGTTACATGGTAAAATCAGTACTATTGAACTCTTAAAAACGAAGATATTGTTATTAATAATAATTGTTATTTTCGTATTAATAGTTTGGAAAATATTGCTCATCTTTATTTTTAGTGTTATAGTATTAAACATGTCTTATCTCGTATTTTTGTATTTTCATTTTAATCTTTTTGATTGTGACTTTTATTCGAATAATTATAGATTTCGTTTTAATGTTAATAACAGGTATTTATACGATTATATCTTCCTAATTATTTATTGGTTTATCTGGTATAAAAGAGACCAATATGGTTTTAATAATTGTAATGTTAGCTTAGATAATTTATTTTACATAATTTCACTTTTCGTTTACAATTGGATTTCAATTCCTTGTTATAAGCTTAACGAGATTCCGAATTTTATAAGCGTTCTTGAAAAATATTAGGTCTCGTGTTGATATTTTTAGGTTTAATTGTAGCTTTGATAATCTTAATAATGCTTTATTTGTTTCAGTTTAATTGATCTATCTTGTTCTAAGTGTGATTGTGTACTGGTCATTGTTTCTGTCTTTATTTGTTTCTTTTCTTTTTTGCTTATCTTATGAATGTTTTTTTTTTTAAATCCTATCTCTGTTTTACATGTATTCTAGGGTAGTGTTCTTTTTTCGTTTTTTTGTTTTTGGTTTTTTGGACTCTATAAGTTATATTATAATTACCCGGACTTTAGACTCTTAGGTTGAGTGAGTTTTCTATTTTTATTTGTTTTACAGGGGTTTTTTGCTGTCTGTCAAACTTATTAACGGTTCTTTTTTAAGTATACAATAAAATTACATGAGTGTTCTTATCCATGTGAAGATCGCTTATTTCTCTCAAGGAAAACCTACAAATCAATTAAATCAAAAATTAAAATACTCCGTTTAAAAGTGTAAACGTATACCTCGTATAATTCTCAACTACGTTAAAATAACTTGTTCTTGTTATCGTTATATATAAACGGACCCTACGCCATCTCCCCACACAAGTATACTGATACTGTGGGTTGGTAGTTCATGGGATTACACTTGTTACCGTTGAATTAAAGAAGTGTATACTTCCGAAAGTTTCTCCACGAAATTGTAGCAATTTTCAAATATAATAACTAAAGAACCAAAAAAAAAAAAAAGAATGAAAAATGGAGAGAAAATAAAGATAAAGATCAAAATATTCACGTGCAAAAACCGAGACGAATGGAATGTGACGCCGCACGTGTACGGTCAGACCTAATTAATTCTACGCGCACGCTTCCAATTCCAACCTAAAATCCTCCCAGGGCAAACATGTAATAACGTCAATCTCTTTGCCTAACCTCATAACCACACTACACCTTGCTATAAATCAAATCTCCTTTGAGCACACACCCGAAAACAAATCAAAAAAGTAAATCAAAACCCTAACTCTGGAGAGAATTTCAAAATACTAGCTTGCTTCAAGGTGATTCTTCTCTATTTGATCACATTTTTCCGTCTCAGATGGTTTGGGTTGGTCTGATTGTTGTTTTTTTTGTGGCATTTGGGTTTTTGATTGTCTTCTCTTGTAATGCAGAAACGAGAAATGGCAGTAGTTGATCTGGATTAAACATCGAGGAAAATTTTGAGGTTCGTAAGAAATTTAACGACTAAGTGCAGTAACGATGCCGAAGTTTTTAAGTGAGAGAACGACGATGCTGGCGATTACTGCGTGCTTCTCCATCGCGATTTTCTTAGCAGTAGCATTTTATTCCTTCGGTACTTGTTCTTTTGATCTCGTTAAAATCGTTTGATTCTGTCAGTGTTTGTTTGTCGTTAATGTTGCCGTTCATTTTAGAAATTATTGTGCTCATATATCTCCGATTAAATGTTTTCAATTTTGCGCATTATTTCATATATTTAAGGTGATTTTACATTTTAATTTAATTATTTGACCATGTAAACAGTGATTTGATAAGTCAGTTTGTTTTTTTTTGAAAAGACAGCGAATGTGTATTTTGCAGCAGCGATTGATGTCTTGTTTAGTTTTTTATTGTTCTCTTTGCTCAATAAATTTCTATCGTATCAACTGTTTTTTAAGAATATATTTATTTCACATTCATTAAAAAAAAAAAAAAAAAAAGCTTCAGTCAATATTTCCCGTTTTGAAAAAAATGCACGGTTCGTAATGTTGTTTTTAGTATACAGTAGAATGTGAAAGACATAATTTCCATTTTTTGCAGTTTTATTAGTGTTGAGTTTATTTCTTCTTCCCCGTCATAAAAATCAGCACTGCTACATTCGTTCTTGTTATTACTTCATAAGCACATCCAATTTTCTAGAATTTTAAACTTGTATCCTAATAAACGCAAATACTCTTTTTTATTTTAGGATCTTCGTTGGAGCACATGAGTGTCCTAATTGATCGGAGTGGCGAAGTCCATTATCGTTTCAGCCGCAAGCTTTTACATCAGGGTAATGCCCTAATCCGACGGTTTAGCATAAATCTACAATACAGTTACAGAAGGCATGGTAGGATTGAATCTTTATTAATCAATAATTGGATTATCCTATTTATTTTTATTTGAAGGGTGGTCCCTGCAAATTGGAAACTTCTGAAAACACGTAGTATAATATAAGTTATAATTTTTTTATTCAAAATAAGGTACAGCCCAACTAGTCACTCCTACTGCAGCTGCAGATGCAGCCACAGCCAAAGCTGCAGCACAAAACGACCTGATCAAAGCAGAGGAGAAAAAGAAGATTTCTCTGTATTTTTGTTTCCCTGTTTCTTTCTCCTTTGTATAATATTTTTTCTTTTTTGGGTTTCCGGCCACCGCACTGGTCAGCCCACCCACTTGCTGAGCTATATTTTCGAGTATATACTTAATTGATTTTCTAATTTCTCTACTTTCTTTTTTAAATTATAAAAAAAAAAACACCCTTTTGAGTTTTGAGTGTTCATTTGTTACTTCTTCTCCCCTTGATAAAACTCCTGTACAACACTTATGGGTGTCAAAATTGGTGGTTGATTCTTGAAAATTTGAAAATTTTAGAGATGTATGTTTATTTTGGCTTATTAGACTATGAGTATGATGTCGACTTTATGTTTTGTTGGCTAGAAAAGGTGTACAGTTCTGACGACTCTTTCCCCTTTAGGTTACATGTGAAATTGGCCATTATTCAATCTTTCCTTTATTGAACAAAGTAGAAATACAATTCTCATTGCTGTTTGTATCATTCATTATAGAAAAGGTTATGCTTTTTTTTTAACAATTACTTTTTCACCTTGACATAAATTATGTGAAGCATCCTAAAGCGTAGGAAATACTTGTTTCCTTTGTCGTAATGATACAAATGGAAATGGTACTAATTTTGTGTTTGTTTTGATTGCTAGGCAGCATTATCTGCAGTGAATGTCTTCCAAACTTTAGAACGTGATCATGTTGAAATATGTCTGCTGACCAAAAATAAAACATCCATTTTTACCCATTTTCATTCCATTTATACATTTTTGTTGCTTTCTTATAAGTGCCTTTTTCCTTTTGCCAGAAAGCATTCTATTTCTTTGTTTGTAGGTTGGTAGTCGGTTACACTTTTGTATCCTTTATTTCAAACGCAGAAAAGGCTCACATACCATTCTAATTTCATACCCTCAATGGTTATTCTTTATGTTTACTCTTAAATGTATTTAACTGACTACAATTTCATCTTTAATCATTGTACAGCTCAAACAAACAGCTCAAGCACAAACCCAAATAGAATTGGAGACGAATGCTCGCCGGACGACATAGTAATCTATCAAGCAGCAACGACTCCGCTCCCTAATGGGATTCCAACCTACACCGTTCAGATCTTCAACGAATGCGCCAACTGTGGTGACTGCATGATCGGGCACATCCACCTCTCTTGTGGCTGGTTCAGCTCGGCCCGTTTAGTGAACCCACGTCTCTTTCGTCGAATCGGGTATGACGATTGCTTGGTCAATGATGGGCAGCCCATCCGCAACGGGCAGTCTGTTTCGTTCCAGTATGCTAACTCTTTCCATTACCCGCTTTCCGTTGCCTCAGCCACTTGCATTTCCACTTCCTCATTGCCTGCTCCTTGATTTGGCCGTGAATGCCTAATTTTTGCTCAGTTTATTAGCTCTTGACATCCTTTTGGAGGTAAATTACCTTTATGTCAAGTTTTAATAAATATGAAGTTAGCTTTCTGAATTTTGCTGACATCAAAAGTAGAAAGGTTTTAAAGTTTTGATAGCAATTAGGTGGAGAGTTTGGTGTCATGTGTATATATGTCTCTACTTAGTTGTTGAATATATCGTATATCATATATGTAGGATTGTATTACCCACTAAATATGGAGTTAGGGATGAAAGTGATATGTGGTTAAAGGTTATGTAATTTTTTGGGAAAGTTCAAGACTTTCTGGTTTCGCATATGCAGCTGGAGTGCTTGTTTTTTCTATCTTTGTTATTTTCGTGTTTCTTTGTTGTAATTCTCTGTTGTTATGTGATCAGTCGTGAGAAAAGCAAATAACTCACAGGATGTTTTTTTTCACACATTTGGTGGATTTGATCCTTTTGAGGTCCATTAATGATTTCCAACTTCATTTCTTTCTTTCTATGAAAAGAAAGTCATTTAAAACTGGACCTTTTTGAGTGAATAAGTTGACAAAGGTCAAGTTATGTGAACTGGAATGTGCAGGTATTGAATGTTATATTCTAGGTGTTACCCTGCCTTTATTGTAGTAAACCTTTAATTCCTTGTGCATGATCTTGTGAAAATGGTCAACTTTCGTTTGGAATATTGTGCCTTTGACAATGATCTATGAACGTGGTTTCATGATGTTCGATATGTGACTTATTTTATCGAAGAACTAATATCTAATTGATTATGCATATAATTATGTGGTTATGGTGGTTTTTCAACTTTTTCAATATGATGAACATATGATTGATTGTTTGTTAGAATATAATAATTATCTGAGTAACTGTTTTCTTGAATATGACAATTATGTGATTGGTCGTTCGTTTTAATATGATATTATTACATAAGTGGTTTAGGGAATGTATATGCTATCAGTGGTAAGTAACTAAATTTACAATATGCTATCAATGGTAAGTAACGTTTTAAAAGTATTACAAAAACAAATGTAAATTAGCGCAAAATGTATAGCTGCTTCAATATAACCCTATAGAAAAAAACTTCTGTTGCATTTTAAAAATGTTTTTGTGGCGTTTACTACAATGCGACAAAAAATTTAGATTTTTAGTTGTATGTTGTATAACAGTGTTATCTGTGATGCTACTAAAAAAGAACGTAGCGTTTGTTGAACGTTGATAAAGGTCTTTTTTGGTGTAATTATGTCTCGTATCAGTAGTAAGTACATTCGACTATTGGTAGCCTCAAAGTGAAGGGCAAACTTTCATACAATTATTCTGCTGACTCCGCATCACTAATCCACTAAATCCAATCAATTATCCTAAGTTGTATAGTTACTACTCTAGTTTAATATTCAGAGTGAGTTTGTTGACCTCACATTGGGTGAGGTCACCATGACTCTCTCCACCCATTGGCGAAATTCGGGGGAGGGGGGGGGGGGGGGTCATATGGGCTCCACTAATCTCCACCAATGAGTGGAGAGAGTCATGGTGATCTCGCCCAATGTGAGGTCAACAAACTCCTATTACACTTATTATGTTCAAGTTGCCGATAAGCTTTTGAATTTCAAATCACTCGTTTCACAATGGTTATGACTGCAACCACTTATTTCCATTTATTACATTAAATTTAATGAATATTAGACTTAGATCCTTAAAATCAATATTAGTACATGAAAAGTCTGTCGTAAAAAAGAATGCAAATTACATCCCTAGTATTAAATTACAAAATAATTGATTAAATTATGCTGTAATTTAGTGAACAATTGCAGACATTTATGCAGTTATACCCAAAAATTGCATAAATTTGTGCAATTATTCAGCAACTAATTACAAATATTTCCACAATTTTCATAATCAATAATTGCATAGATTTCCGTATTTTTTTTCAAATAATTGCGTAAATTTTCGTAACTTTTTGCGAATAACTGCGGAAATTTATTTAAATTTTCATTAAATAATCATGGAAACGTTTGCAACTTTTTGATATAATTGCAATTTGCGTGGATGTCTGCAATTATTCACTTAATAATTGCATAAAATTTATATACATATTCGGTAATTTAATTTTAGGGACATAACTTATACACTTTTTTTGATAGGATATTTTAATTATTTTGATACTTAGTAAGTACTTTAGCATATTTTCCCTTAAATTTAATTACATTCTTTTCAATTTAAATCACCAAATTAATTAGGGTTGCAATCTTCCCTTTCCTACTAATTAATTAGCGACTGCCAATTAATAGGAATTAATTACCATTTCCTAATTTCTAACATTTATTTCTTAATGGTTTATCTAATTAATTTATGTTTTAATTTATTTCTCAAATGAATTATTTAGTAATTAGTTTATTTTATTTTCTTTTTTTATTAATTTTAACTTTCTTATTTTTGCTTAGTTAAATTTCTTTGTTTTTTATTTCACACTTACTACACACTAAATTCCTGTTTTATCCAAGTTTATATTCTAGTTTTAATTACAACACTAAAACAAGTTTCCATACTTAATTGCTGAAACTACATGTTTTAGGTTGATTTTCCATTTAATTTTCGTAAATTTAATAAACCAAAAAATTTATCTCATTTTAAGTCACAAGGATCATTTATATTTCTTTTTATTTGGAGTGGACAGTACAAAATACGGATAAATTCGTGTACTTAATAAATCTTTTCATAATTATTTGTTTATTTTCCTTATCAAATCCTAAGTTGTATTTTATAAGGAAAAAGTAAAAACAAGAATATATTTATAAAAAATAACGGATGTTCTACCCATAAAATGAACAATGGAATTTCAAACTTATTACTAAAATTAAAATTAGTCATTTAATCAAATTTCCAGTTAACCCTAAATTTGCAGAATTGGACTAAAACAACAATTTACTCAACTACAATTTGCATTTGAATATATATATATATATATATATATATATATATATATATATATATATATATATATATGCAAAGTATTTTATAATAATGCAAGAACAAGCCTACAGTTCAAATAAAAGATAGATCTACACATAAAGATCAAACATACTCTAATGAGATAAATTAGCATGACAAGACAATATATATAATTTCTCACTTACCTTGGAAGAGTGCTCCCAAATTCTTAATCTGAAATTATAGTTATGGATCCAACTCCAATCACTTCCAAATCCGAGATATATATTTGAGAATGGAATATACTTATGTTAGGATTGCAGATTTGGAATTGGAAATAAAAAGGAATAAATAGGACATGCCAGATTATGATCTAAAGATATACCTGAAGCGCAAAGGTTGATTTATTTCTCTTCTCCAAAAATTTAATTTTTTAATCTTCTCCTATTTTAATAAATTTGGTTATAGATTTGATTTAGTAAGTATTGAGAAGAAAGGAAAGGAGAATAAATAGCAAAGCTTCGCTCTTATTAAATGTATATGGATGTTTATGAATGCTAGTTATTGCATTGCATTCACATGGATATTGAGTCTCTTTGGCATACACATTCATAACTTAAGCACACTGCTTTTTGATTTTGGATTGTTATCCAAGGATGATTTTTTGTATATGAATGTTGCATTAGGATGTATGATTGAGCCTACATATATAACTTTATGTTTATTAAGGTCCTGTATACATTTGAATATAAGACATAAACATAATTTCATAATTAAATAGGCCTACTTAATCAGTAGATCAATAACGATGTAGCATTAGTTTAGATTCATTGGCATTCCATGTTGCATAATGACATAAAGCACAAGAATCAATAAGGGCTGTGGTTTCCATAAATTATGGATGGGTAGATAGATGCAGATATGGCAGTTGGTTGCTATTTGCATTCTTCTGTCCTTTGCGATTTCGGAGACAATACCCTTTAAAGAGAAAAGAATGTAATACCTCAGGATTTCTAGAAATGAATGAGAATAAATATAAAAATATAACTAAAAGACAAGAATGAACCTAAAAAGAATCTATACGGACGTCCAAATTTGGCCATGGGACTTACAAAATTGTGTCTATACAAATATTTAGGATAATTTTAATATATTACTTGTTGGCATCTGATTTAAGATAAAGAAGTTAGAAAGATTTTTTTATTTGAGAAATTAATTAAAAAATAAATATGTGATATACACAACGGGTTAGGTCAACATGGAATGAGACTTGTTAATCCTAGGCGATCGACCTTTAGTATGACTGATCGACCCAACCTAGGCAAAATATGATGATCACGATTTTTCGCATGATGTTTTCAAGCATAGATGATTTTTTGCGTGCAAGCAAGCAATCAGAAAATGGACCAAATTTTCTAGACTATCAGATCAGATGTTTTTGAGTGCGAACGTTGCTCTCCTTAATCTATCTCCAATCTTAATTCTTATTTTAATCTAAATTTCTACAACTAAAATTAGGGAGATTTATCAATTGGAAAAGGGACCTAAGCAATATCTAAAGAAAAGCTGAAACACCCCGGAAATGGCGATAATTAAATTAGTTATTTAGTTATATTCCAAAAATGGAATTTTGCAAATGATGGCATTTGACCATAAAATTTGCACCATTGCGTTCGTGACAAAATTTTGGTCAATTATCATGTTTGGAACTTTGAAAACGGAGGGCGTATGAAAAAGTTACGGACGAAATACAAAAATAGACGGAAAATAAATAAACAGAATATATTAATTAATGCTTACCTCCTATCACCTTCCATCACTAGAGGTAGGACGACCAAAGCGGTCGACCCCCCTGGTTTCCCGCACTCCAGTGACGGCAAGAGTTAGGTATAATATATATATATATATATATATATATATATATATATATATATATATGTATATATGTATATATATATATCGATGGATGGACTTTTATGAAATTTAATCTAACGGTTCAGGGTCATTTCTATGCTTATAAATAAAGGGCAAGGCCCCACTCTTTTGCTCATATTTTCTGGAGGCAGTAGCGAAATTTTTTCGTTTCCAATCCTCAAGCCTCTTCTAAAATTTTAAAATATAAATGTATACAGACAAAATAAACAAGGTTTGGGGAGAATAAATCTAGATTTGTGCAAAAGGGTTGGTTTTGCGAAATGTGGATCATAAATCTAAAGGAAAACCTAACATTGGGGGAGGCGGGTGAATAGTGTTTAATAGAATTTGTGAAATCTTTTTGAATTTAACACAATCAAAAGCAAATTAGATATAAATCAATCACAGAATCAAACACAGATGCAAATAATAAATAAAAGCAGTAGAGAAAAGAACACACCAGGGATTTTTATACTAGTTTGGAGTTACCCTACATCTAGTCTCACACAACTTTGGGTTGATGCGGATTTCTTTTTAATATATTATTCAAATACAATCCTCGATTACACAGGCCACGAGGTACACGTCACCTGTTTCCGCAGTACCGTGAGACTCGATTAATTTCTCGGCTATAATCACACCAAGTTGAATTGTACGGGCTACAACCACACCTTTTCAATTTCAGTTTGGATGAAAGACTCAATAAAACTTTTGAAACGACCCAGACTTCCCCGAACCCCGAAGAGACGGAGGAGCCTGGATTGCTTTGAGAACATGACGCATCAGAACACAAACATTAGAACATTTCATTGCTATTACAACAATTCACATCAGAGTACGAAAAAATAATATACAACAGAAAATATCAAAGATTTACAAATTACAAAAGCAGCGGAAAATAATACTTAAATATAATGTATAGTGGAAATATATCAACTAGCATAACTGAAAGAAATACCCGGATACAAAGCTTTCCGAATATAGCTCCAGGTGTAATCCAGGGTCCTGTGAAAAGAAATATCAACAAAACCAAAACTACTAGCTTCCCGTGTGGAAAATATGGGCCCCCAGAGTTTAGGTAGAAACAATAAACTCCGAGTCAATCATGGGACTGGTGTGAGAACTAAAACATTTATTAAATGAAACACCCCACGTCCGTTAATGTCACTCGCTAAGGGAATGCATTAAGTTTCGTGAAGCACTGTAGGTAAACAAACACAGAACAATTACAAGACAGAGATAAATAAGGCAGCAGAGGAAAATTTGAACTTTTATTTCAAACAGAAGTCATAATTCCATGGTCCACAATTTCATAAGTCACAAAAACCATTCAATAAAAATACTTTTGTCTTGCACCATCAGAGTCATAAGTAAATAAAAAGCATCATTTCCCCAATAAAAAGAGTTAAGCCATAGTAGAGTCAAGAACTTGAGCCATACTTCAGAAGTAGCTCTTAGCAAGATGATATCTGATTCCTGATTAAGTCTGATTATTTCATCCCTGAGAAACTGGGGGGGGGGGGGGGGACGCAAGAAAGAAGGAGAAACAACAGGGTCACACATAAAGTCTGGCGAGTCTAGTTACCTTTGCCAGTAGATAATTAAAAGCAACATGATAGGCATATAAAGTGGGTACGAGAGAAATCACTACATAAATGGCAGGTGTGACAAGGTAAGCAAGTTAAGGTATATATGCCTTACTAATGATAACTCTGCATTATTACTAGTATAACTAAAATGAAATGATCCCTTCCACTATAAGCTGGTAGGTTTAGGTCATACGTCCAAGTATACCCTAACCACTACCCTAATCGATCGGCTCCCTGCCTTGTAGATATCCAGTGCTAGCCCCACAGCAGGAGGTATCACTTCCTAAAGTGGCAACCCATGGTGTGCACAACTATATCTACTGGTGTCACGGTCGTCTTAGCCCCATCTGCTCGGCCCAAGCACGCACATGTCCCCGGTCGGTTTGCGCCGCCGCCTACACCATCCGCCTCATTTGGATCTCTAATAATCAATCAGTAAGGGTGCCCCTTCTCCGCCTAGTACGGAGGTCTTTACTTTATACCACTTCGGGTTACTGACTTAAATGGGTCCCTCTCAATATGATACAAGCTCTCCCCCTTGTCTTGTATCCCACTAGGTTTTTCTACTGACTATGTATACCCTTAGGTGTCTTTAATTACATAGCCCTATACTAGTTATGCTTACCCTAAAGGGTGTCTTTAATTACATAACTTTCTTACATCATCTACCGGTTATGTACACCACTTAGGTGTCTTTAATTAGATAACCTTATTGGGTTAAGTATGTGGGCCTATATATATTTATATATATATTACCCATCCCCTCTAACTTACTTAACCCCGCACTACCCATCCAGTTTTACTTAACCCTAACTTAAGTCCATAGTCATATTAAATTAGGTTAAGTAGTCCATTTCTTTACCATGTCCAATTATGGTTATAATGGGCTAGACCTCCTACATTAGGCCTACAACGTGTGGATGCTGGATATGCCGGTTGGGTCCGGGCAGTCTTATTCCACAGTTGGGCCTAACCTCGTGTCTTAGCCCGATTCGTATTTACGTACTTAGACCTCCTGCATTAGGTTCAACATTAGTGGCTGTTGGATATGCCGGTCGGGTCTGGGCAGACATCCGCCACTAATGTAACCTAACCTCATGTCATAAGTACAATTTATGATTCCTAATTGTAAATTACTAAACATTCCAAATTAGTCCAAATCTGCCTATGTCATTATAGGTAACTATTTCTATGTTTTCCCCATTTTATTTACATGTCCCATTTCCTATTAAATATTACTTTAATCATGCCAATTTTAATTACCTTTTCCCCGTTTTCTCTCTAACGTATTCGTAAGTATTTTGGCGGCATCTAGGCTATAAAGTAGCCTAGCTATAATAATTATAAGGGAATATGACAAGGGTGATAGTTTCAACATGTCGTGACATAAACATGATCATAAACTGGCATAGTAACAAAGTGAATGGACATGTGATTAACATCATAATTAAGTGGGCATAATTAATTACTTGTGGCAATAACTATGATGTTTAAGCAAGCATAATGAGATCTAGATCTAACATTATGTGTCCAATTACCTAGATCTAGCATAGTCATGGCAACATGTTTAGATCAAAAGGTAGATTCACATGTCAAGTTTACAACATATATCAATGTATCACAATATGACAAGTGAAAGGTGATTAGCATAAAATTCTAGATCCAAGTAATGTCACAATTATATAAATTAATAGATGTACTTCCATCATAACATGGTGACAAGTCAAGGTCCATATAAACATCATAATCGAATCACCACAATTATATTAGATCTAGGAAATTAGATCTTGTCATGACATAGGATAAAGTTTCATATCAACATAGAATCATACTTTACAACATATCCAATTCAATGTCTATCAAAGCATACTTTTATTTATCTAAACCTAAAAGTAACTTTTATTTATCTAAACCTAAAAGTAATCTAGAAACTAACAGTGTTAGGTTTAGAGAATTGAGAGAGAATAGATCTGAATTCTGAATTTGATTAGCTAAACCGTTGTTGTAGAACTTGATCTTCTAATTTGACTTGATGGATAAGAAAGGCTAGTTTTAATTTAGATTAGAGCAGCATGGAGGCGCCATGGATGAACATAATGAGATTAGGGTTAGGTTTAGGTGTCTATTTATAGATGTATTAGGCGTATAAGGGCCTTTAGATTTGATTAGGAACCATCCGAACCACTCAAATTAGAAAAACACATCATCAGGAAACTTCCCAGAATCAACCAGTCGACTGGCCAATTTCAACCAGTCGACAGTTTTCACTTCTGTCTAAAAACGGTCGACTGGTGATAAATAGGCGGTCGACTTGTACCAGTCGAATGGTGAAAAATGGGCGGTCGACTTGTTTTACAGCTTTAAACTTTAAATCTTCTGAGCTTCATAACTTCTCCATACGATGTCCGTTTTACGCAAACTCGGACTCTATCTCAAGCAGAATTCTGAGACGAATGCAATGACGTAACCTATTTCACTTAATTCTTCTTATAAAAATTAAGTTTTCTTTAATTTTTCATTTTTATATTTAAAATTACGGGGTGTTACATTCCTCCCTCGTTAAAGGATTTCATCCCCAAAATCTTCAAGTTAAGAAGAATGTATCTTGCCATCCATCATCCATCATCCATCTACTCATCCATCATCCACAAGCATCCATTGTCCTTAAAGTTTTATAATGCTTATATGAATGTATGCAACCGTGTGTGTATATGTCCCAACACTAATGCAAAAAATCAGGTGGTTTACTGATTCAGTTGACCTCCTTAATGCGATGTATGTTAGTGCCATGAACCTAATATGTATGCAAATAAACCTATTGTATCATATAAGTTCTATATGTGTGCGCACCCATTCGTCCAAATGCGACATCCATCCATTTTTATCTATAAAAGAAAAGAAAATGCACACACATTTATATGCATTATGAGCATGATTGAGTCGATCTTAGTGCCTAATGTGTGTGTATATGCATCCACAGGCAACCACTAGCAAATACTTGCATCCACTTGCATCCATCAAACATAACATGTTTCAAACACATGTTTACATCCATAGGATTCCTATCTAAAGGTCGAAAATACCATGGACAAGACATACTCTATTGACGGAAACAAGTACTGATAAGATTTAGGAAAAAGGAGTTAAGAACATACCCTCGAAAAGAAAAGGGTATGAAGCACGAATCTTATCGTCAGGTTCCCAAGTCGCATCTTCTTGGTTATTTCCCCATTGAAACTTTAGCAACTTGATTTCCTTATTTCGCAGCTTCTTAATCTCTGATCCAAGAATACGGGTGGGGACCCGTCCGACTATCGCCTCCTATTCCACTTCGACTTCTTCCAACATGCTCGGCTCAACAACTTCCACGGTGTCATGTAGGAACTTCCGTAGATGAGAGACATTGAAAACGTCATGAACACCGGATAAATTTTCTAGGAGCTTTACTCTGTAGGCCATTTGGCCAATCCTCTCGGTTATGGGAAATGGTCCCACAAACCTAGGTGCCAACTTCCCTACTGATCCGAAGCGAACCACATTCCTCAAAGGTGATACTTTGATAAAAACTAGGTCTCCTACTTCGAATTCGATGTCAGTCCTTCTCTTGTTTACATAGGACTTCTGCCTATCTTGAGCTGTTTTCATCCATCGTCGAATAAGTTCAGTCTTTTCGGATGTTTCCCTAACCATATCTGGTCCAAACAATTATCTTTCTGTAGATTCCCGCCAACAAGTTGGCGATCTACAGGGTCATCCGTACAACGCTTCGTAGGGTGCCATACCGATACTAGCCTGATATCTGCTATTATAGGCAAACTCTACTAAAGGAAGATGCTCTTTCCAAATCCCTCCGAAGTCGAGGATACACAGCCTTAAAAGATCTTCTAGAATTCTGTTCACCCTCTCCGTCTGCCCATCGGTTTGAGGATGATAAGCGGTGCTCAAACACAACTGTGTACCAATGCTTCTTGCAAGCTCCTCCAAAATTCGCTAGTAAAGATGGGGTCACGATCGCTCAAGATGCTGGAAGGAACTCCGTGGAGACGAACAATCTCACGAACATAAATTGCTGCCAACCATGGTGTCGTCCTTTTACTTTTAGATGGAATAAAGTGAGCACTCTTAGTGAGTCTGTCCACTATCACCCAAATACCGGTATTACCTTTCTTCGATCTATGCAAACCATCTATGAAATCCATAGTGACGCTTTCCCTTTTCCACTGCGGAACCTCCAACGGATGAAGTAATCCACTGGGCTTCTTTTGCTCAGCTTTGACTTGCTGGCAAACTAAACATTGAGAAACAAATCCGGCTACGTCTTTCTTCATTCCAGCCCAAAAGAAAACCCTCTTCATGTCTCTGTACATCTTGTCACCGCCTGGATGTATGGTCATCTTAGAATGGTGGGCTTCTTCGAGGACTGCCTTTATCAAGCTTTTAATTTGAGGAACACAAAGCCTTCCATCTCATCGTAACCACTCCTTTTCATATATGGCATACCTACTGAGGTGACTAGAAGTCTCCCCTCTTCTGAGCTTATCCTCGATGTCTAGAATCTGTGGGTCACCTCGTTGCGAAGCTCCTATCTGCACCATAAGAGTCGGTCGTATCTCCAAGGATGCAAATAAATCAGGAAAAACTTCGATGGAGGGTCTAAAATCAAAACCTGATATGAACTCCAAGTTCTTTCTTTCCACAAACAGAGGACTCAGAGCTACCCTCTTCCTTCTTAGTGCATCCGCCACCACATTACCCTTGTCGGGGGTATAAGCAATCTCAAAATCATATGAGGCTAAGAACTCCATCCATTGTTGTTGCCTTAGGTTTAGATACTTCTAGGAGAATGGATACTTGAGAGATTTATGATCGGTGTATAACTCGAACTTCTCTCCAAGTAAGTAATGACGCCACGTCTTTAACGCGAATACTATGGCTGCTAGCTCTAGATCATGCGTGGGGTAGTTCTTCTCATGAACTCTCAACTGTCTACCCCCATAACATATTACTTTTCCTTCTTGCATCAGAACCGCACCAAGCCCTGTACCGCATGCATCAATGTAAACAATAAATACTTTACTCCCATCGGGAAAATTCAAGACTGGGGCTGTTGTCAGAGCCCTTGTTAGTCATTGGAAACAACGTCACAGTCTATGTCCTATGAAAATGTCAAATTCTTCTTTGTCAGCCTGGTGAGAGGGGCTGATATCTTTGCGAAGTCCTTAATGAACTTTCTGTAATAACCTGCCAACCCAAGAAAGCTTCTCACCTCAGTTGCATTTTTAGGAATATGCCAATCTTGTACTGCAACCACCTTCGCGGGATCTACAGTTATCCCTTCTTTGGAGACTACGTGCCCCAAGAATCTCACCTCTTTTCTCCAGAAATGGCATTTGGAGAACTTTGCTTTTAGCTGATGGTCACGGAGAGTTTTCAGAACTTCTCCCAAATGCTGGGCATGCTCTTCTTCACTCTTGGAGAAGACCAAAATATCATCAACAAAGGCTACGATGAATTTGTTTAGGAACTCCCGAAACACCCTACTCATCAAGTCAACAAAATAGGAAGGTGCATTTGTCAACCCAAAAGGCATAACTAGGCATTCAAAGAAACCGTTTGGAGTTCTAAATGCAGTCTTATCTATACTGTCCCCAGCCACCCTCAGCTGAAGGAACCCCGTAGCCAAGTCCAACTGAGAAAATACCAAGGCATCAACAAGCTGGTCAAATAAATCATCAATCCTTGGAAGCGGGTGCCTATTCTTCTTGGTGAGCTTATTTAACTCTCTATAGCCAACACACAAACGAAGCGAACCATCCGCTTTAGTTGCGAATACTACTGGAGCACCCCACTCAGATATGCTACGTTTGATAAACCCTTTTTCAAGTAGCTCCCCTACTTTCTTACTCAGCTCCCTCCTTCCTCTTGGAGCCATGTGGCGCACTAGTAATGCAACTGGCTTTGCATTGTCCACCAGATATATGCGGAAGTCAATCTCACGTCTTGGAGGTAAACCCCGTACCTCATCAAATACATCGGGATAATGTCGAACCACTGGAACAGTTTGCAAATCATCTATGGATGCATCTAGATACTTTAGGAAGCTAAGCATAACAGACCTTGAGGGTCACAAGAAACTTCGAGGGTCTTTCCATAACGATTCAGGAGTCTAACAGCCCTCTTCTCACAATCCAGAATGGCTCCATACGTGGTAAGCCAATCCATTCCTAGAATCAACCCATAGCCCATAAATTCGGGCACATATGCGTCACATTCAAATTCGACGCCCAACACATATATTTTCAAACCCCGACAAATTATCGAAAATGAGCCGAACCACCAATGGGTTTGAAACAACTACGGGATCAACTACCATACTAGTAATTAAATGCAGAGATTCAACCACAGAACTAGATATAAACGAGTGTGAAGAATCAGAATCAAAAAGTGTTCTAAATGGAAAGTTTGAAAGAGAAACTAAACTTTCTATGAAAATTTTTCTACCCCTTTCAGGAGCACCGATTGCGAGATCAAGCACTTGCCCTCCAAAAGACCCTGCTCTTTTCCCTTGTCCCTGCGATCCCTGTTTCTTCGGGCACTCCTTAGAGAGGTGTCTGACCTCTCCGTAATTAAAGCAACTGACCTTCCTTCTGTTGCAATCTTTGATCAGGTGGCCCTCCTTTCCACAATTGTGACATTTCCTCTTATCCTTGCCTTTAACATATTTTCCCCTTTCTTCTGTTGTTGCTGCTATTGCTATTGCTGCCCCTTCATGGGCCATACCTTCTTATTCTGCGATGTCCCCTCAGCTTTCACTTCCTTCTTTTCTCCCTTATCCTCCTCATGCATTAGGTCCATATCAACAAGCTTTTCAAACGTGGCCCCCATTTTAATATGGGACATTGCTAGCCCATGCAGAGGCTCATTCAGCCCTTTAGCAAACCGCAAATCCCTTTTGTGCGGCGTATCCACCAACTCTAAACCGAACCTTGCCAACTGGTTGAACTTGTTCACATATTCCTTCACCGTCAAATTTCCTTGTTTGAGAGCTAAGAACCTCTCCATCTGTATGCTTTGCACCGCTTAGGAAAGAAATTTTATTTCGAACCTCTGTCTAAAGTCTTCCCAAGTCTCTACCGGACGTCCAGCTTGGGTGACTTCCCACCAAAATGAGGCTTCGTCCTTTAAGAGCCAAGCGGGTAATTGGATTTTTCTTCGGTCCTCCACTTCAAAGATTACGAATAAGTCCTCAGTCTCCTTGAGCCAGTTCCGAGCTTCTACGAATGTCTCATTCCCATGGAATGGCTTCCCTCTTATAGAATGGAAGTTCTTGTAGATCTTGGCAAAGTTATCTACTCTTGGAGGGGGAGGAGTAGGAATGACTGGTGCAGCTGGTAGAGGAACGTCTCTTTGGCCTTCGGCTGGTGTCGTGGCTTCCAAATACCTACGGAACCATCCGGGTATAGTGATGACCTCTGGGATATTAGTGATGTTTTGATCCCCAGACATGCTGAAAAAAAAGGAAGAGGAAGAAATTTAGATAGAGGACCGAAAGATACTACATATGGCTCTTTGGGGAATGTTTTTCAAAACAGACATTTCTTTTTGAAAATGCTTTCTTTAAAATCTTTTTGAAAAAAAATTCAAAAACTTTTATCTAATCTGGTAACCTTCAGCTCTGATACCAAGTGAAACACCCCACAACCGTTAATGTCACTCACTAAGGGAATGCATTAAGTTTCGTGAAGTGCTGTAGGTAAACAGACACAGAATAATTACAAGACAGAGATAAATATGGCAGCAACGGAAAATTTAAACTTTTATTTCAAACATAAGCCATAACTCCATGGTCCACAATTTCATAAGTCACAAAAACAATTATAATAAAAATACTTTTGTCTTGCACCATCAGAGTACATAAGTAAATAAAAAGCATCATTTCCCCAATAAAAAGAGCTAAGCCATAGTAGAGTCAAGAACTTGAGCCATACTTCAGAAGTAGCTCCTAGCAAGATGATATCGGATTCCTGATTAAGTCTGATCATTTCCTCCTTGAGAACCTGGGGAGGGGGGGGGGACGGAAGAAAGAAGGAGAAACAACAGGGTCAGACATAAAGTCTGGCGAGTCTAGTTACTTTTAGCCAGTAGATAGTTAAAAGCAACATGATAGGCATATAAAGTGGATACGAGAGAAATCACTACATAAATGGCAGGTGTGACAAGGTAAGCAAGTTAAGGTATATGTGCCTTACTAATGATAAATCTGCATTATTACTAGTATAACCGAAATGAAATGATCCCTTCCACTATAAGCTGGTAGGCTTAGGCCATACGTCCAAGTATACCTTAACCACTACCCTAATCGATCGGCTCCCTACCTTGTAGATATCCTGTGTTGGCCCCATAGTAGGAGGTATCACTTCCTAAAGCGGCAACCCATGGTATGCACAACTATATCTACTGGTGTCACGGTCGTCTTAGCCCCATTTGCCCGGCCCATGCATGCACATGTCCCTGGTCGGTTTGCGCCGCCCACACCATCTTCCCCGTTTGGATCTCTTACAATCAATCAGTAAACGAGCTCCTTCTCCGCCTAGTATGGAGGTCTTTACTTAATACCACTTCGGGTTACTGACTAAAATGGGTCCCTCTCAATATGATACAAGCTCTCCCCCTTGTCTTGTATCCCCACTAGATTTTTCTACTGACTATGTATACCCTTAGGTGTCTTTAATTACATAGCCCTATACTAGTTATGCTTACCCTAAAGGGTGTCCTTAATTACATAACTTTCTTGCATCATCTACCGGTTATGTATACCACTTAGGTGTCTTTAATTACATAACCTTATTGGGTTAAGTATGTGGGCCTATATATATATATATATTTTACCCATAACCTCTAACTTACTTAACCCCCACTACCCATCCAATTTTACTTAACCCTAACTTAAGTCCATAGTCATATTAAATTAGGTTAAGTAGTCCATTTCTTTACCATGTCCAATTATGATTATAATGGGCTAGACCTCCCACATTAGGCCTACAACGTGTAGATGTTGGATATGCCGGTCGGGTCCAGGCAGTCTTATTCCACAGTTGGGTCTAACCTCGTGTCTTAGCCCGATTCGTATTTGCGTACTTAGACCTCCCACATTAGGTTCAACATTAGTGGCTGCTGGATATGCCGGTCGGGTCCGGGCAGACTTCCGCCACTAAAGTAACCTAACCTCATGTCATAAGTACAATTTATGATTCCTAATTGTAAATTACTAAACATTCCAAATTAATCCAAATATACCTATGTCATTATAGGTAACTATTTCTATGTTTTCCCCATTTGATTTACATGTCCCATTTCCTATTAAACATTACTTAAGTCATGCCAATTTTAATTCCATTTTTCTCCGTTTTCTCTCTAACGTATTCATACGTATTTTTGTGGCATCTAGGCTATAAAGTAGCCTAGCTATAATAATTAAAGAGAAAATGACGAGGGTGATAGTTTCAACATGTCGTGACATAAACATGATCATAAACTGGCATAGTAACAAAGTGAATGGACATGTGATTAACATCATAACTAAGTGGGCATAATTAATTACTTGTGGCAATTAATACGATGTTTAAGCAAGCATAATGAGATCTAGATCTAACATTATGTGTCCAATTACCAAGATCTAGCATAGTCATGGCAACATGTTTAGATCAAAAGGTAGATTCACATGTCAAGTTTACAACATATATCAATGTATCACAATATGACAAGTGAAAGGTGATTAGCATAAAAGTCTAGATCCAAGTAGTGTCACAATTATCCAAATTAATAGATGTACTTCCATCTTAACATGGTTACAAGTCAAGATCCATATAAACATCATAATCGAATCACCACAATCATATTAGATCTTGGAAATTAGATCTTGTCATGACATAGGATAAAGTTTCATATCAACACAGAATCATACTTTACAACGTATCCAATTCATTGTCTATCAAAGCATAATTATATTTATCTAAACCTAAAAGTAATCTAGAAACTCACAGCTTTAGGTTTAGAGAATTGAGAGAGAATAGATATGAATTCTGAATTTGATTAGCTAAACCATTGTTATAGAATTTGATCTTCTAATTTGACTTGATGGAGAAGAAAGGCTAGTTTTAATTTAGATTATAGTAGCATGGAGGCACCATGGATGAACATAATGAGATTAGGGTTTGGTTTAGGTGTTTATTTATAGATGTATTAGGTGTATAAGGGCTTTTAGATTTGATTAGGAACCATCTGAACTACTCAAATTAGAAAAACACGTCATCAAGAAACTGCCCTGAATCAACCAGTCGACTGGCCAATTTTAACCAGTCGACAGTTTTCATTTCTGTCTAAAAACGATCGACTGGTGATAAATGGGTGGTCGACTTGTACCAGTCGAATGGTGAAAAATGGGCGGTCGACTTGTTTTACAGCTTTGAACTTTAAATCTTCCGAGCTTCATAACTTCTTCATATGTTGTCTGTTTTATGCAAACTTAGAATCTATCTCAAGCACGCAATGGCGCAACCCGTTTCACTTAATTCTTTTTCTAAAATTTAAGTATTCTTTAACTTGTCATTTTTATATTTAAAATTACCGGATGTTACGTTAACTTTATTGTAGAGTTGGGTAAAACAAACATGGAACGAGTTTCCTCCCAAGAATACCATAAAACAAACGGCGCAGTGCTAAAAAGGAAAAATGAAGCCATTATAAGACTCAGGTCCCATTACACAATGCAAACACAAACCAGAGGAGTTTTACCCTATAATGGCCAAACATGCTTGGTACGCGAAGTTTATCTTTTATTATTACTATAAGTGAAGAAATCAACTTCAAATATAAATGTATCAATCATAGACGACATAGTACCCCGTCCTACTATGTCGCCATATGTTGGCTCGCTTTTTGACCAAGCCATCCAGGATCATTCGTGAAAGGAAATCAGGAAACCAAGTCCTTCAAGAAAGTGGATCGCGCGCCATCGTCTCGTCCCGCTTGGATCGCACGCCATCGTCTCGTCCCGCTTGGATCGCACGCCATCGTCTCGCCCCGCTTGGATCGCACGCCATCGTCTCGCCCCGCTTGGATCGCACTCTATCGACTCGCCCAGGGACGGATCGCTCTCATCTCGTCGGCAAGCACCACCTCCAGGCGATCCGATCCCTTGTAACGAACCGAACCCACTAACCCGTTCAACCACGAGCTGGTCTGCAGCGATCCGAATCGCACGGATCTGACGGCACCTGTTCGCAACGGCTAGTTTGACCTTTTCTTCGATGGCTGCGATGCGATCCGAAAGTCTCGGGATTCGTGCCACGTGTCCACGATCCATCCGACGAAATCAGCTATAAATAGCCCAGAGCTTGGCATTTTTCGGGATCTTTTTGGCAATAGTGAATGCTGAGTCCGCCATTGTTGTCAAACCACTGGAATATCGAAAGAAAACACTGTTGTACTAGCTTTTAAAGCATAATCAATAAGATATAAAGTGGACGTAGGCTCATTAACGCCGAACCACTATAAATTCTGAGTGTTATTTTCTTTTTCCTGATTCCTCATTTAGAATTCTCTACAGTTTATAACAATTGGGGTGTTAGGTCCAAATTTCGATCTAACATTTTTGGTGCTTTCACTGAGAAACTCAGCCTTAAAGTTTCGTCATTCATTTTCTTGAAGATTCCAGCGATTCGGATATCATGGTTGGAAAAAGATCTAAAGTTTCGCAGACCAACGAAACGATCGAGGAGAATGTGCACGAACTGGTCAACGAAGAAATCCTGGATCGCGGAGCGCAGGGGGCGATCCGACCCGACGAAGACACCTCGTTCCGAGTCGAGGGGAACGAGGCGATCCGTGCTACCGAAGGTGTTGTCACTCGATCCCGAGGCAACACCTCGCAACCTCTGCGTACTACGGCCACGAGTCGATCTCAGGGGGGCGCATCGAACCGCCCTCCACGAACCGCAGCAACCCGAACTGATGGTCAGAACACAACTCGACCTGGAAAAGAACCTATGACTCACTCCTATCGTCCTGGAACCTCTGCTCGACCCGGTCCAAGCAATTTGCCCATGAGAGAGGGTAATGATGACCACTATGATCCTGCTGCTCCTGTCACTGAGGGGGATCTTTCTCGCTTTGTCGAAATGTGGGATAGGTTATTTGATGAGTTGGCCGCCCAAAGGCAGGAAAATTCTATCCTGAGGCAAAACCTGACGGCTATGGATAGAAGACTTGATGAGCTAACAAGGCAAAGAACATCGCCAGTTCGTCCACTCACCCCAGCATATTCCTCTTCATCTGAAGAATCGCCGAGACCTCCGCGGCGACCGTATGAGAGAGCCGAAAACATAGAGCAGCTTCGGTTCGGGACCCTGCCCTCACAGGAAGAAGAAGAACTAGGGGCAGGACCCACGAACCGTAATATGAATGGTCAAGCAACGGCTCACAGGACTCGAGATGTGAACAATCCTGTGCACGACAGACCACCTCAGCCCCGTCGCCGCGCGCATACTCATGATAGCAGGGGGCAACGAAGCCCCGTCCGAGCCCCAGATTTTGTGACTACTCCCCGAAGAGAGATCAGAGAACCTCGTCGGGCCAGAGGCACTGACCCTGAACCTCCTCTGACTAGTGCAAACGTCGCAGCCATGGTTCACCAGATTTTGGCCGACAGCCGTGGGCAGCGGAACGAAGATTGGGGGATTGGCCACAGTCATACTCCTTTTACCGACGATATTTTAGATGCAACTTTTCCAAGGCGTTTCAACATGCCACAAATGAACCGATATGCAGGAAGTTCCGATCCTGTTCAGCACCTAATGAGATACTCTTGGTCGATGACTGCTGCCGCCGCTTCTGACGCGGTTAAGTGTAAAGCGTTTCCCATATTCCTGGAGGACGTGGCTTTGTTATGGTTTACTCGCCTGCCGGCGAGATCGATTTCTAGCTTCAGGGAACTAAGCGAGAAGTTCGTAGAGCAATTCCGTATCTACGCACAGAAGACGAAAAGCGTGATCGATTTATTCCTTGTCAAACAGCGACCAGGCGAAAGTTTAAAGGTGTACCTGGATCGTTTCAATTTGGCCGCCACTGAGGTTAAAGATCCTCATGAGCCGACCATCGTCGCAGCATTGATTGACGGAGTGGATAAGGACACTGAATTCGGGAGGTACTTGGCAGGCAAACCACCCCACACCAGAGAATTATTCTATGAGAAAGCCAACGTACATCTGCGCCGGGAAGAGGTATACGCAAACCGAAAGCTTAAAACAACTGATAAGGAAGAAGTTCAGAGCAATGTCGCCATCAAACAGAATGGAGACAGCTCCGGGAAGGTTGAAGTTAACGTCAGGAATCAGAATCAGGGTGGCCGTCAGCCGGGTAACAACAGTAACAATGGTAACAGCAACAATCGGAAGAGGGGCCGAGGGAACGATTCCCAGAGAAGGACTCGTCCCAGGGCCTTTGAAAGTTATACACCCATCAATGATACTTTGGAGAATATTTTCGTGGATGCGTATGAAGTCCTCCAAAACAAGAGGCCACCTCCTAGAGAATCGACAGAAAAAGAACGTGAGACAGGAAAGTTTTGCCTCTTTCATCAAATTCACGGTCATTCGACGAATGAATGCCGCCACCTTAGGGACGTGGTCGAAAGGCTACTTCGAGAAGGGAAGCTAGATGAATACAGAGTAGCGCCTAGGGACAGGGGGCAAGCAGTGCAGGCCCCGAATCAGAATCAAAGTCAACTTGCTCCTAGGCCGACTGCTCAGCAAAAAGGAAAGAATATTGTTATCAATACCGTGATCGGAGGACTCTATCTTGCTGGGCATAGTTCCAAAGCGTTAGATCAATACGTCAACGCAGCCAAACAACACCTCGAAGTGGGGGAATGTAGCAATCCCGAGGACAGTACCCCGGTGAAGCAGCAGAAGATGATGACTGATGATGTTGTTTTTCGAGAACGGGATAGCGTCGGAGTCCATGCTCCAACTGAAGATCCGCTTGTAATCACAATACCCATTGGGCCAGCCACTGTTCATAAGGTCCTGGTGGACAACGGGAGTTCCGTTAATATTCTCTTCAAAAAGGCCTTTGACCAAATGAATCTTGAAACAAAAGACTTGAAGCCCTGCCAGGGGTGGATCCGTGGATTCAACGGAGCATCCACCGCTCCAATGGGTTATGTAGAGTTGCCAGTTACACTTGGGGAAGGAGAACGCCAGAGAGTGAGAATCCTTCCCTTTGTGGTTTTGGATGTTGAATCACCATATAATGCCTTCTTGGGCCGACCGGCCCTCGCAAAGTTCAGAGCCTGTATAGCCCCTTGGTGCTTGTTATTGAAATTCCCCACAGAAGCTGGCATTGGTATCGTCAGAGGGGATCAAGTTGCTGCGCGAGCATGTTATGTCGCCGAACTAAAGTTACTTCGCAATGGAGGGGATATCGACACTAAAGGCACTTCTCCCCCTTCGGGGGTAGGGACCTTATAGCAACCAAAGAGGACAATTGTTGGAGAGTTGCCTAAAGTGGTGCCCGAGGATATGGATCCCAGAGAGGATCAAGAACCCGGGGGCAGAACGGCGACTCCCAACGAGGCAACTGTGGATGTACCAATCGATGACAGTGACCCGGAGAAGGTCCTTAAGATTGGATCTCAGTTAAGTCCAAATCTTGCCGAAGAATTGACGAATTTCTTAAAGAACAATTTGGATGTATTTGCTTGGACCCATGCGGACATATGCGGGATATCCCCATCAATCATGAGCCATTCTTTGAGCATTAACCCCAAACATCCTCCAGTAAAGCAAAAAAGGCGAGTGCTGGGCCCAGAGAGGTCCGCTGCCTTGAAGGAAGAGGTCGGAAAGCTAAAGAGTAATGGGTTTATCAGGGATTCCACTTACCCAGACTGGATTTCGAATCCAGTCCTGGTGAAGAAGGCCAACGGAAAGTGGCGAACGTGTATCGACTTCTCGGATCTAAACAAAGCTTGTCCAAAGGATGGTTTCCCACTACCTCGAATTGACCAGTTGGTAGACTCGACGGCAGGTCATGAGCTTCTCTCATTCATGGATGCTTATTCAGGATATAACCAAATTCCGATGCACGTTCCGGACCAAGAGCATACTAGCTTTATCACTGATCTGGGATTATATTGTTACGTAGTAATGCCTTTTGGTTTGAAGAATGCAGGCGCTACATACCAACGTCTGGTCAACAGAATGTTTTATAACCAAATCGGGAAGACAATGGAGGTATATGTCGACGATATGTTGGTTAAATCCAAGCAATCCTTTCAACACACTATTGACTTGGCAGAGATGTTCGGCATTCTTCGAAAGTATGGGATGAAACTCAATCCCACCAAATGTTCATTCGGTGTTGCCTCTGGAAAATTCTTAGGATTCATTGTCAGTTCGCGCGGTATCGAGATTAATCCAGACCAGATCACAGCAATCAGGAACATTCAGGAACCCAGGCAAATTAAGGACGTGCAAAGCCTTGCTGGAAAAGTGGCCGCGCTAAGCAGATTTATCTCCAGGGCTACGGATAAGTGCATCCCGTTCTTCGAATTAATAAAGCGGGGAAAACGCCACTTTAAATGGACTCCTGACTGCGTAGAAGCGTTTCAGAATTTGCTCAGCCACTTGGAGAAACCTCCAATTCTATCTAAACCAATAGACCACGAGGATTTATTCGTGTATTTGGCAGTATCATCTCATGCAGTCAGCTCAGCATTGGTAAGGGAAGAGGAGAAGGTCCAAAGACCTGTGTATTACGTGAGTAAAAAATTAACAGCGGCAGAACGTAATTATCCACGGATAGAAAAACTGGCGTATAGTTTACTGATTGCCTCCAGAAAGCTTCGGCACTATTTTCAAGCACATCCTATTATCATATATACTGATCACCCACTCAAGCAAGTTCTACAGAGACCAGAGGCGTCTGGAAGATTACTCAAATGGAATATTGAGTTAAGTCAATTTGACTTGAACTTTCAGCCCAGACGATCAATTCGGGGGCAAGCGATAGCTGACTTCATAGCAGAATTCACAGTTCCTGAAGAAAACATAGCAAACGAAGAAGTGGAACCCTCAAAATTACTTTTCGACCCTGATGTCTGGAGATTATATACTGATGGTGCTAAAAATAATGAAAGATCCGGCGCCGGAATAGTGCTTGAAACCCCCGAAAAACGATTGATAACTTATGCCATCCGAATGGAGTTTCGGGCCACTAACAACGATTCTGAATATGAAGCCCTGATAGCCGGATTAAAGATTGCAAAGGTGCTAGAAGTCACGAAACTGAACATCTTCTGCGATTCCAAGTTAGTTGTGAACCAAGTTACTGGGACATTCCAAGCTAAAAGTGCAAGATTGATTCTATACTTAAAGAAAGTGAAAGAGCTGCTGAATGAGTTTGATCGCTACAGCATATCTCATATTCCGCGGTCAGAAAATCAGCAGGCAGACAAGTTGGCAAAGATGGCTAGTTCTAGCGATCCTGGAGTGATAAGGCTAGCCCCCGTTGAAGTACTTCGGTCCCCCAGCATTGATCAGATGGAAATCGACCTAGTACTAGAGACGGAACCAGAAAAGGAATCGTGGATGACCCCTATAAAGGATTTCCTAATGAATGGAGCGCTTCCGGCCAGGAAAAGCGAGAGGCGAAAAGTGATTCGTAAAGCCGCCCGATACGTACTGCAAGGCGGAGTCCTTTATAGACAAGGGTATTCAATGCCCCTCCTTCGGTGTATAGCCCACGATGACATCAAACACGTGCTGCAAGAAGTCCACGAGGGCGAATGCGGCGATCACACTGGAGGGCAAACTTTGGCGAAAAAGATATTGCGACATGGTTACTTCTGGCCTACCATAAACAAGGATGCAGTAAGATATGCACGACGGTGTGATGCATGCCAGAGATTTTCAAAGATACCTAGAGCGCCTCCAAGCCAGTTAAAAACAATGATCAGTCCATGGCCGTTTGCTATGTGGGGAATTGATATCATCGGAAGTCTCCCCATAGCAAGGGGCGGAGCAAAGTTTGCTATTGTGGCCATAGATTATTTCACTAAGTGGGTCGAGGCAGAACCACTAACTACAATCACAGCTAAACGAGTGATCAACTTCATTGTGAGAAACATCATCTGCCGATTTGGAATTCCAAAGATTGTGATAACGGATAACGGAGCTCAATTTGATAGTGCTGAATTCAGAAACTTCTGCCAGAAATACCATATCGATAATCGATACACCTCCGTGGCACACCCACAATCGAACGGGCAAGTCGAAGCTGCAAATAAAGTAATTAAGTCCATTCTGAAAAGAAGAATGAAGCGGGCTAGAGCCACGTGGGCTGATGAATTGCCCTTGGCACTATGGGCTCACAGAACGACATATAAATCGGCGACCGGACATACCCCGTTCTCCCTCGCTTTTGGAACAGAAGCAGTCATCCCGATTGAGATAAAGGTACCTTCTCATCGGGTGACTTATTATGATCCAATGACCAATAATGAATTGCTCCTTGAGTCCCTGGATATGATCGAAGAAAAGAGGGATGAAGCCGACCTGCGTGCTCTGAGATGCAAGCAACAGGTCGCCAAATATTACAACAAAAAGGTCCGAGTCCGGACCTGGGAACCCGGAGACTTGGTTCTGAAGCGTGTCTTCCCACCCCCAACTCATATGGGAGCGAAGTGGGAAGGACCATACTCCATTTTGAGCAAGCTTGATAATGGAGCCTTCAAGCTAGCAACCGTAGATGGACAGGAAATCCCCAGAGTGTGGAATGCCCAACATTTACGGCCATATTTGACATGAGAGTTTCAAATCTATTCTTTTGCTTTGTTAAAAACTATGTACAAGGCATGACTTGCCTAGAATAGTCTGATTTCTTAAAGCAAGAGGTTATAAAGTGGACGTAGGTCATGATTCGACCGAACCACTATAAAAATACTGTGTGTTATTTACCTTTGCCGCACCTTTATTTACTCGTCTGTTTATCCTTATGAAAAATCAATGTGAATAATCCAGGTGCCCGAAGTCTGGTGCCAACAGTTCATCCCGTAGACTAACCGAAGGGACCCAAAGTTTTAGTAAAAGCTCTAACTGCTTGTCCGACTAGTTCTAATCCACAGAGTATGGGTTAAAGTATACCCCAAGGATGAGTTTAATGAAAAATGCATGATTGCAGACTGCTTAATCCGTGACTCTAACCCTCCAGAGAGGAGAGAGAGTATAAAAGATACAAAAACCGACATCCACGAATAACGGCGGTGTGCTATGATCGGAGCTGCCTAAGCACGAACTCTAACTTTCCAGAGCGAGAGAGAGTATAAAGGCGTCTCCGATTGAGCGTTGAGAAAAGAGCTCCTTTCCCGCTGAAGGATCGGGAAGCGAATGAATCGCTGAGCTCGAACTCTAACTTTCCAGAGCGAGAGAGAGTATAAAGGCGTCTGCGATTGAGCGCTGAGAAAAGAGCTCCTTTCCCGCTGAAGGATCGGGGAGCGAATGAATCGCTGAGCTCGAACTCTAACTTTCCAGAGCGAGAGAGAGTATAAAGGCGTCTCCGATTGAGCGCTGAGAAAAGAGCTCCTTTCCCGCTGAAGGATCGGGAAGCGAATGAATCGCTGAGCTCGAACTCTAACTTTCCATAGCGAGAGAGAGTATAAAGGCGTCTCCGATTGAGCGCTGAGAAAAGAGCTCCTTTCCCGCTGAAGGATCGGGAAGCGAATGAATCGCTGAGCTCGAACTCTAACTTTCCAGAGCGAGAGAGAGTATAAAGGCGTCTCCGATTGAGCGCTGAGAAAAGAGCTCCTTTCCCGCTGAAGGATCGGGAAGCGAATGAATCGCTGAGCTCGAACTCTAACTTTCCAGAGCGAGAGAGAGTATAAAGGCGTCTCCGATTGAGCGCTGAGAAAATAGCTCCTTTCCCGCTGAAGGATCGGGTAGCGAATGAATCGCTGAGCTCGAACTCTAACTCTCCAGAGAGAGAAAGGGTACAAAAGCGTCTCCGATTGAGCGCTGAGAAAGAACTTATTCCCTGTTAAGAGGATGAGGGTTGACTGAACTACCGATACCCCATGAAATCTCTTTTTACTCCCGTACTCCTAAATAGAGGGCAACTTGCTGCTAGTACTAATTTATTCCTAGCGAACCCCAGTCGGATGCTACGGTAACAACTGATTGGGGGAAGCCAGACACTCGTATGCAAACACTAAACTTTGATATAATAGTGTAACATAGCATGAACATTCTTCTTCCTGTTGATTGACTGACTTATAATTATTAGTAGTTGGCTAACGACAAAACGTGGAAAGTTTCTATGAATACAGGTACACAATGATGTAAGAAGAAACAAATCCTTGTTTATGTACTGCAAATCAGCAAGGTGAAAACAAGCTAGAAACAAAAGTGAGGGCCAGTCTCACAATTACACTTCCTGGCCAGTGGGAAGCTCAAAAGACAAAATATCAGTAAAACATCCTATTTATGCTTTGATATCTTCTCTCGCTTCTGCCTCTCCAGCCTCTCCTTGTCGGCTTCAGATGGATCCCCCTTCTTCCTTTTCCGCTTGTCCACGAGGGGAGCATCTGACTCCTCTGAGGTTTCCTCTCCCCCATCCTTTCCTTTGCTTCTGCCGGAGAGGGAAGCCGGGAAGTCATCAGGGTTTGCAAAGTGAAGTTGCCGGCTGATGGACTTGGACTGGATTTTCATAATCATCCCAGTTTTGGGATCGAACTCTGCAAGAGGGACCACATCCAAAGCCTCGTCCCCCACCTTCTTCAAAGCCAACTCTTTTTCTTGTCTGGCTTTTCGGCTGGCCAGGGGTTCCTCATCATCATCATCATCGTCGGCCTTCTTGGTGCCGGTGGTATCCTCTTCGTCATCCACATGCCGACCATCCATGTCTTTTAAAGCTTCAATGGTCTCGGCATCCTTGGGAACATCGGTGCTAGCTGCTGGGATGCTTCCTTCTGCTGTGGTGGTCTCGACCCGCTCTGAGACATCGGTGCCAGCACCCGGCAGGAGAGCCTCCTCCTCCACTCCTCTCTCTTTTCCGACACCCTTGTCGGCGGGCTCGCCACCTGCATTATGAAAGACACGCGTTACTAATTCAACGGGTTGTCCTGTTAGACGACGGCAATTCGCAATCGCTTTAGCAGATTGTGGGGAAAAGAGAGAGGTACCTTCAGCAGATACTCCCTCTTGAGTAGATCCGGATCCTCCAACAGCCACAGGAGTTAAGCCTAAAGGGATTAGCGGATCGTCAGGGTGATACTCCTCGACTTCGGAAGTTTTAGACTTGGCGGCGGAGCTGGAACCTTCGTCAATCTTGCTTTTGCCTTTAGCCATGGTTCTCTCCTTCTCCATTTCCGCCAGGATTAAGCGACGGCCCTCTGCCAGATCCTCAGGCTCGTTGTCCCTTAGGATGCTTTTCATTAATTCACCTTCATCGATTTCTTCGACCCCTAGTCTATGTTTTTCGCCTTCCACGATGGCATCCCATAAGTTGGCCAATGTAACATGATAATCCGGGATCCATGAGATATTGCGAGTTTTGAGAACCTGACCGAGGAAATCGAAAATCATCTCCTCAAACCCCTCAATTTCTTTCTCTCTTTCAAGGAGTTTGTGGTTGGAGGCGGTGGCCATTTCAATGGCACTATCCACGTTCCTTTCGGCAAGAGCTGCCCGTCTCTCCGCGTCCGCCACCTGATCATTCAAGACCACTTTTTCCGCCTCTGCCAGAGCCAATTTCTCTTTTAGACTCGCTTTTTCCGCCTCCCAAGCAGCCTTCTCAGTCTCAAAATGGCCTTGTGCCGTTACCAATTCGATGTTGGCCATTCTGAGGTCTTCAACTTCCCTTTTTAAGGCCATTTTTTCCTGGCTATTGGAATCCAGTTCTGAATGGAAACGCTGCTTGGCATTTTCTAATTCAGTTTTATAGTTAGCGGCGTCCCTCTGTGCCAAAGCGAGCTGGGCTTGAGCGTCTTCCAGATCTTTTCCTAATTTTGTCCTAGCCCTTTCATTATTGTCGAGTTTTGCTTTAGACCTGTGAGCTTCAATTTCAAGTGTTCGGATGACTTCCGAAAGATTAAATGCGTGCTTTTTCATCGCCTCGTACTGTTTGGCCACGTGGCGGATATGCCCGATAACTTCTTTATCCCAGTTTTTAGGGACCGGTTCCAAGGCAGGAACGAAGACCATCCTATCAAAGAACATTCCTGGAAATTGTTCCCGTAGCTTTTCCAGCCTACCTTGGATTTCAGGACCGTGAACGTAATCCCGTGAGCCGGGGACAGCTAGCTCTGGTTGGCTGGTAGGGACAATATCACTTCTCTCCCGCTCAGTGTCTTTGGATGAATCTCTGTCCCCATCTTTGGATTCGTGACGCCTTTTGGACGACCGACTGTGGGAAGGCGCACTCTTAGGAGGAGTCAACTCTTTTGGAAGTGTCTTCCCCCCGGTCGGGATTGTTGGATGACTCAAAGGCCTGGTAGAAGTTGACTTGGGTGGAGATCGAGGTTGCGAAGAGCTCGGCCTATGAGGGGGACCGCGAGGGCGCTCGGTACCCGATCGAAGGCTGGGAGTGCCTTCGCGAAGAGAATGGTACGAATAGGATTTCCTGCGAGACATCGCTCCTGTAAAAAGAAAAGAAGAGCATATTATCACATTGAATATCCACAACGTAATAGTGCACAGTCAGGCAGTGTGTGTGAGGTGTGCATCCCATATAATTCCCCCTAACAGACCCGGGCCTGGAGACGGGCTCGTCTGGCCCGTTTCGCGTCCCCTTGTTGAATCAGTCGCCTCTTCGGGAGCAGAAAAGAAAGGCTCCTCGCCGAAGTCTTTCTCCGTGTATTCAATGTCGGGCAAAGGAATTTTATTCAGCTCATCGAATAATTGTTCTTCTGTCAATTCGTCATCACCGACAGTTTCCATTGGAGAAGTAGTAGGGATTTCTTTCGACGCATCGTCGCGGAATTCATCTCCCCTGTATACATTCAAGTCTTCGTCGTCCTGGATGACTATCGGAGAAGGGCTTTTGTGAAATTTGGTTGTCTCCACCGCTTGTGAAGTTCCCTCTCCTTCCGTCGGGGGCACATATTTATAAGGTTTGCCGCCGGTTCCAAGTCCAAATTTCCTATCCAAGAGGCGATGCTTGTGAAGATTGTCATCCGTAATGCATTTCTTAATCCTTAAAAAGTCGGATCTGCTTTGCAAAAGAATGGATAACCGGTTGTTGTACAATGCGCCCTCTGTTTTCGGGAAGACATGATCTGTTTAAGACAAAGGAAAAAGCGGAAGAATGTTATTACTTAGACTCCCCCAAGCAAGATATTCATCTAGGCGATCAAAATTTACTTGATTTGAGCCATCTCCGTGAGCATCCAGCCTGTCTTCTTATGTAAAACCAGTCAGACTTAGGATCCCCGATGTTGCTGTACCCGTCATACAGAACTTTCCTGTTCGCCACTGATTCAAAAAAGGAAAAGTTGGGAGTTGCAGAAGAACGGTGCTTGAAGAGAAAGAAGAACACCAGGTCTCTGAATTTGAGTTCGGCATGCAAGATTTCCGCGTAAGCAACATACAAAGAATATAGAGACCCGTAGGCGTTTGGATGAAGCTGCATCGGGGCAATGCCTAATCGTCTCAGAGTTTCAATGACAATTGGAGGGAACGGAGGGATAGCTCCTACTAGACACATTGTCCGACTGATCGACATATACCCTTCCGGTGCAAAATGAGGTCTGTCTTCGCTTCCCGGTGTTAAGACATCGTCCCAAGGAATGCCGTGTCTTAGGCAGATTCTCTTGAGTTTTATTTCGTCGAGCTTGGACGCTAAAGAGTCAGAGAATTTATCTATCCCGACTGCGCCTGGAATTTCGTCCGGAGCTCGCTCGTCAGAATCGGAGTTGTTGCTGGATGACGTGCTCTCTGTCGGATCCGATTCTGTGGCTTCATATTCGGACCCAGAATCCTCACCTTCTGGATTGATTGGAGGAATTTGAGGATTATGCTGTTCAGGAGTCTCAGATTCCGTTTCGGCTACAGATCTTGAGGAAGAGTGGTCGTTCGACATTGCTGCTAGGACGAGAAAATATGAACGATAAGATTAACACTACCCGTCCCCCGTGTGTGCAAGTGCTACTGCGTGTGCTTGTGTGTGCGCAATATTAAAAACGATAATGAAACATGAAAGCAGTCGAGGTTATTAAAAGTCATTAGTCGTCATATGCAGTCAAATCATGAAGTCATTTAGTCCAGAGAGATCAACGACAGGGCACTATCCTAACTGTCCAGAGTTTTGTAGCGGCAAGGCGCTGGTTAAAGACTGAAATTTCTTCGTATCAACAGCCGTGAGACGGATCGCATAGCAGAGGGATCGCCCCCCCTCCGACTCGCACGTCAGGGGGATCGCCCCCCCTTCGACTCGCATGGCAGAGGGATCGCACCCTTTCCCGATCGCAGAGCAGAGAGTTTGCCCCTCATCGAATCGCCGGGCGAAGGGAAGGCTCCCTCACGAACCGTTGCGACTACCGTGGTGCGACCCTTGGTTGCCCTCTCAGTCTGTATTCGTCTCGCCACTTGCTTCCGTCCTCAATCACTGGCCACGATCCGAGTCAGCCTTCTTTCTCCTTCTCCATCCTTCTTCTTCCTCATCCCCTTCCTATCCTCAAATTCTGAGCTCCACGTTCAATGGCCATGGCGATTTGGTGATAACTTCGAAAAGTAGCGGATTTATATTGTTTCTCTCTGGAATCAACCGTAGAAATTCAGGAAAATAGTATGAGGGTGTTTCCTATAAAGTTACCTTTCTATAAACTGAGAGAGTTCTTGGATTTTCGAAAGTTTTAAAGGGTTGGATTCGTTGTTCGACAGCTCGCGCGAGACGATTCAGCAGAGAGGAGAAAGAAGGAAAATGAAGAGGGGAGCGTCGGCTTATATAGGCAAAGAAGGTGACCGTTTGCCTCCCCTCCTTTGTCTTATTCGGTCCACGAACAGCCCCCCGAGCCACGATCCGAAGACGGAATCGCAAAAAAGCCCACGGACCACTTTGAATTGATGGCCCACAAAACTCAGAGTCCGATACGACTCGAAGGAAGATGCGCCCCGTATCGCACAAGACCCTAGGAACTCAGCACGCGACGAGCAGATGACCAAATCGGACCGTGTCGTCCTATGGCGATCCAATCCATCCATGTGTCAATTTGAACCAATGCGATTGTAAACTTGCATCTTTTCAGGAGAGAGTCAATAAGTATCTACGAAGCATGTTTCATCATCAATAAAACATACTTCGAGGGGGCAAAGTGTTGGCTCGCTTTTTGACCAAGCCATCCAGGATCATTCGTGAAAGGAAATCAGGAAACCAAGTCCTTCAAGAAAGTGGATCGCGCGCCATCGTCTCGTCCCGCTTGGATCGCACGCCATCGTCTCGTCCCGCTTGGATCGCACGCCATCGTCTCGCCCCGCTTGGATCGCACGCCATCGTCTCGCCCCGCTTGGATCGCACTCTATCGACTCGCCCAGGGACGGATCGCTCTCATCTCGTCGGCAAGCACCACCTCCAGGCGATCCGATCCCTTGTAACGAACCGAACCCACTAACCCGTTCAACCACGAGCTGGTCTGCAGCGATCCGAATCGCACGGATCTGACGGCACCTGTTCGCAACGGCTAGTTTGACCTTTTCTTCGATGGCTGCGATGCGATCCGAAAGTCTCGGGATTCGTGCCACGTGTCCACGATCCATCCGACGAAATCAGCTATAAATAGCCCAGAGCTTGGCATTTTTCGGGATCTTTTTGGCAATAGTGAATGCTGAGTCCGCCATTGTTGTCAAACCACTGGAATATCGAAAGAAAACACTGTTGTACTAGCTTTTAAAGCATAATCAATAAGATATAAAGTGGACGTAGGCTCATTAACGCCGAACCACTATAAATTCTGAGTGTTATTTTCTTTTTCCTGATTCCTCATTTAGAATTCTCTACAGTTTATAACAATTGGGGTGTTAGGTCCAAATTTCGATCTAACACCATATAGGTTTACAACTAAATCCGAAAAGTCGCGTATTGGAAGTTGGAATTCCATTATTAGTCAAGGCAAGGTATGGTTTTCTTACCGATTCGGATCACCTCTAGCAAGATACCCAAGATTACACACTCTGGGTAACCCTTGGATCCTCCAAGACCAGTTCACACTTACTTTAGTGGATTGTTATTCCTGAACACACGTTTCCCGGTCCTATCGGACCTATCTCTGAGCCATTAAAGACCCAATATCCGAGGCGCCTCGCAATCTATCATCCACATAAGTAAAAATGTCTGGGCTCCATACTATGACACCACTTCTAGTTTGAAAGAAACATCATGCACTCCTTGGGTCCCTTATCCCATTTTTGACTCATACCGGGGTGTGAGGCTCACGAATTAACGCTATACACAAAGCCATGCTACTTAAAGCCGTGCTCTGATTATCATCCATAAGTGTAACAACCCGGATTTTCAGAACCAATTTAAAATTTTACTTTAGCTATTTTAATGGATTTTGAATATTCAAAATGGTTTATTTTAAATAATAACGACTAAAAATTTATTTAATCGAAATTAGAACATATAAAATTATTTTAATTATAAAATGAGCCTGAAATGGCGCGATAGTTTGAAATTTCGATTTTAAATTTCAATTGAATGTATAAAATTCAAAATAAGTCAGATTTCAGCAAAACCCGAAACGTTTGGATCTGTTTTACTATATATTTCTAATGAATGTGAAAAATCTAGATTTCATAATATAAATTGAAAGTTATGTCCAGTCTAAAATTCAAAATAGTCACTATGGAATTTATATATATTTTTAATAATATATAGCCCTTAAAAATAACCATTTTGCAAACGATGTCCATTTTCGATGAAACCACTTTTGTTGGATCCATAATGTCAAATTATTGCTAGATTCCTGTTTTCATAATTTTTGGATTTAATATATGTGCTTGGTAAATCTAAACGTGTTTGGTAATTTCAATTTGAATTTAATCAACTGGAAATTGGCTATTTTTCAAATGGCCTCCAAATTCAATGAAAATAGTTTGTTAGGACCGTATCATCAAAACATAGCTAGATTTATTTTTCTGAAATTTTTGGAGTCAGTATGTGGCCCCGGTAATTTAAAATGTATGTCGAAATCAATTTTGAACTTTATATTGATGTATATTTTAATTTGGATGAAAATTGATCGAAATAGTCGAATCGGCTTACGGGACATATCCCATTGTGTCCGAAATAGGGGTATTTGGCTAGGGGCGAGAATTGTTGGGTTCGATTGGAAAAGTTGCTTTTTATGGAAACTAATATATATATATATATATATTTCTAACCCTAGTTTCATTAAAAAAAAACCCCGTCGACCACTTATTCTCTAGCCGCCCCTTCTCCAATCCACCGCCGCCTCCCCCAGGCCCGCTGCCCTCTGCCGCCGCGCCGCCAGCACCACTGCCCGTCCCCCCCAAGCTGCCGCCACCCTCCTCCTTCTTCAAATTCAAACCCCCAAACTCCCAATCACTGGAAAATCCGCCACCGCCGCCCTTACTCACCACCAACCATTCGCAACTCCCCTTGGCCACCAAACCTCCGGCGCCACCTACCCTGCCCCCAATTCCAGCTGTGGGCCCCCCTCCTATCAAAAATCCGACTTTTAACAATTTTTAGTTTTACATTTTACACCCTGACCTTCCCGAGCCCATATTTTCCAATCTGAGCACTTCTGGCCAAAACTCCACAGTGCCAAAATCGAAGAGCACGATTTTCTCTTCGATTTGAGTATATGGAAGTCATATTTTGGATTGCAGAGATACCCATAAAAACACGTCCAAAGTATGCTGTCCAAATACCATCTATCCCAAATTCTAGCGAAATGGAGCATTTTCGGAAGAAAGTCCATTAGGCGAAAGTTGTCCGGAATGGCGCGTTTAAGCTAAAAAAAAGATGACGTGAAGATTGGAGCTCATTTTCAAATTCTGGAACCAGAACATCAAATCAAAGCGAGAGAAAAGCACGAAGGAGTGGATCCAATGTGAGAACACCTTCTCACTCAAATTATTTTACAGTGAAATATATTTTAGGTTGTAGACGGGCCTTAATAGCCCCGACACTATTTATTTGTAAAAACCAGGGTTGTTTGTTTGTTTGGATTGAATTTTGGGAAAATTGACTGTATTGTGGTGAAATGAATTGTATTGTGGGGCATTGAATGTGATTGATGATCACTACACGAAATAGTCAAATTTGAAACATTTGAATTTTTTTATTCGAAACACTTTTTTTTCATTTCTAGGTTTGAAATGATTATTTAGTGTTTCTATGTTAGCCTAAGTGTTTCTGTTATTTTCCTATTATTTTTTAATACTTCATTTAAGGTTCTTTTAAGGGAAAAGGAAAAGGGTGTCGTACCTTGGCACAACGCAGATTTAACCGTTCCCAGAATCCCAATTAATCGGCTGCGTAACTTAACTTCTTCGAATCATTTACCTTCTTATGCGATTTATTTTTTCCTTTTCAATGTCAATTATCGAGCTCCTCCAAATCAAATATGTCACCTCCTACCGACTGTCCTCTAGGTGATTTGCTGAAGAAAGAGGTTATTTCTCCTGATCTTCAAAAAAGAGGTATTAATCTTTTTAATCTTGGAATTAATCTGATTTTAGTTCGAATTCAGCTTCCTACTCTGTTTCTTGTTTTGCTTCATTGGATCCATAGTGGATAGTGCTAGATTTGAACTAATTGACATATTATCTAGAGAGATCAGGTAAACTCGGATTCCAGCAACGATTTGAATGACGATACTGGACATTAGGAAAATTGTTGGTTATGTATTATTAATGGCACAATTCTACTATTTTTGTTCCATTTAATCCTCTGTTTTACTATTATTTGTGTTTTAACCATTTGATATTATGTTTAAGAATTATATTGGTAGGTACAATACGGTCAGTTAAAGCAGTATGGTATTTATTGGTATTAGTACGCTAGTTATGTGCCATGCGTGGATATTTAGGGAAAATCAATGTTAAAATGTTTTATTTTGATATTTAATTTTGTTATGCTAGTTTTTCCCTTTTGTGATATATAAATGCGATTACCCGGACATTATGCATGTCTCAAGAGATTACAAACTACCAAATAAATATACATGTCTCAAGAGATTATGCATATCTCAGGGCATTTAATCATTCTCATGTAAACGTTGCACAAACAAATGTAATTTTGGTACTAAATTTTGATCAGTTTAGGCTTTTCACATTTCAAGAATACTGTTTACCATTGCAATAAGTAATCTATCTTAATTTCGAATAATTTATAACGCATTATCGCTACATGCAATGCTTGACAGATCCCTAATTTTCAGTTTTATTCGTTTCCTGTGAGAATTGATACTTAATATCATAACTTGTTGTATATTGGGATGAATATGTATTTAGCATAAGTACTAATATACTGTGGTGCTAAATTCCTATGTTTGTGCTCCTGATTTATATTTGTCTTCAATATCATAAACAGGGTGAGTAACATGTGAGTTGTGAACATAAATCTTGTTAAGACTTGATGAATTCCAACAACCGGTGCTACCACCATTTTATTTCTTTTTATTCATCACTTGCCGTCAAGTGATTCTGAGGTGGATTTAGTTATATTCTTTCATATTGTATGATTCTCCTGATTAATGGAAAAGTCATGTGCCAATGAATTTGTCAATTAAATCTCTATTTTCTAAAAGACTAAAAAGCTTCGTTGGAAGGTTTTGAAAGTTTCAGTACATTCTGATAATTTGAAAAAAGTTGATTGATAAAATGCACTTACTTGGAAAAGTGTCTAAATTCTAATTACTTAAATACCACTTACAAATAATGAAATTTGATACTTTGAATTTTCATTCTTTCCCCTTCTTGGGAAAGTGTAAATTAAGTTGCAATCTCAATTAAAAGAGTGCTAACTGGTTTGCGTTTACTATTATGAAAATAGAGATCTGATTAACATGTTATAGGTATAAAAGAATTAAGATATTAAGAACTAGTGTGAACTTTAAAAATATTAGAGATACCAGCATAACATATTGAGAACTACCAAACTAAATATCAAAATTAAATATTTAATTCTGTTATGTTAGTTTTTATCAAGTTTCAACTACCAACTCCATAAGCATAATGTCTTCAAATGGCATGAGCTGTCAAAACCAGCATAACATATTTAATTTGAGACAGATGCTCAACTCTTAAGACAACGTCAGCTTTAAAAATATTATAGTATAATACTCATATACTTGTGTAAATAATGAACTGTCCACTTCAAATAAAGCATGCATGCATAATAGTAATATTAAATACACATATGGCAGAATAATAAAATGTCAATTCATTTATTCTGAGGAAAGGAAGCGAACGACATCATTTATATAAAGCAGTAAAAGCACTGACCATTTGCTAATATTGGACATAGAATAGAGCAAGTTGCATGGCCAGCTTAACAAGAACAAATAGGCTAATAATGAAAAAGAAAGCTATGATTGTAACCAGCTAGGCCTACGTCTTGTACTGCCATTTTAAGTATTCGTATAAAATATAATTTGGTTTAAGTCAAAATTTTAAGTCAAGGGGTACAAGGAAGATTTCAGTGCATAACGACCAAAGTTAAATAATAAGAACCACCATAAAAGAGTTTTTTTATGAACTCTCTTAGTTTATACTATGGATATGTAACAGTACAATATTATTCCTCACTGTGTTCATGATCCTGAAGGTCATGAAAAATTATTTTTGCCTCCTCTGTAATATGTTAATGTAATAACCCGGAAATCCGAGCCAATTTAAAAATTTTATTTTGGCAATTTTAGCAAATTTTGATTATTTAAAATGAATTATTTTAAATAATAACGACGAAAAATTATTTTGAATAGAAATAGAATGTATATATTTATATACGTCATTGTTAGAATATAAATATTTATTTATATATATAAAAGGAATTGAAAATGGCGCAGTTGTTCGAAAATTCGATTTCAAATGAATGTATAGGATTCAAAATAAACTGGATTTTAGCGAAATCAAAAATATTAGAATTTTTTTGAGAATATCTTTCCAACGAATCCGAAAAATTGAAATTTCATAACGGGGATAAAAAGTTACGTCCAGTTGAAAATTCAGAATAGTCGCTGTAGAATTCTGGCCCTTAAAATTGGAAATTTTGCAAACGACCTCGGTTTTCGACGAAACCACTTTTGTTGGATCCGTGATGTCAAATTATTGCTAGGTTTCAAAATTCGTAATTTTTTGAATCGATATGTGAGCGTGGCGAAGGAAAAGGCGTTTGACCAGTTTCAGTTGATTTTAGTCGACTAGAAAATGGCCATTTTTCAAAAAGCCTCAGAATTTGACGAAATTAGTTTTGCTAAGACCGTATCGTCAATACGAAGCTAGAAATAATTTTTCGAGAATTTTTAGGGTCCGTATGCGACCCCAGTAAATTGAAATGTACGTTCAAATTCAATATATAGAGTCATATTTTGATTTTGACGAAAATTGATCGAAACGATCGAATTATCTTATGATACATATCCCATTGTGTTCGGAATGGGGGTAATTAGCTATGGACGACAGTCGGTGGGTTCAATTTGGAGGTCGAAATTAAAAGTTGCTTTTTGAAATGAATAAATTAAAAAAAAACCTCTCTCTTTTTCTCTATACTCTCAGCCCCCCCGTTTACTTTTCAAAAGAGAAAAAAAGGAAAAAACCCTAGGCCGTCAATACCCAGGCCCCTCCTCCCCTTGTCGATTCAATGCGCCGCCGCCCACGGCGGGGCCACCGCACCCCCCAACTCCTCTTCCCTCTCCGAGCTTCACCCTCTCTCCTCCCCTCTAATTCGATCGAGACCCCCAAACGCCCCAAAAATCGCAGCCACCAGACCCCACCACGCTTCCATCGGCCAACCGCCACCCCAGCCACCATCTACACCTCCGACCGCCGCCTCTCAGGAGCACCAGCAACCCCTCGGACACACCATCCCCTTCCTCTTTCTGCAACGCTGTAGGTTTTAACTATTCATTTAATTTTATTTTAAATAATCAGTTTTTAAAATATCATAGGTTTAAATAAAAAAAAAGTGTTGTTTAGATATAAGGATGATAAAGTTTTAATTTTTGTATATAACTTAAATGATAAAAATCTAATTTTTATAAGTGATAAAAATCCAATTTTTATATAGTGGACCGTATTAAAAATACGATTTTTTGTATTAGTAGAAGGTAAAAAAATGTGATTTTTACATAGTAAAAATGTGATTTTTATATAGTAGGAATAATAAAGATGTGATCTTTAGAGAAGTAGTCATGTAAAAGTATGAATTTTATATTATATAGATAATAAAAATTCGATCTTTATTATGTAGGAGATATAAAAATATGATTTTTATTCATGTAGAGTAATAAAAATATAATTTTTATTATATTGCTAGCAAGATAAAAATATAATTTTTATCACGGAAGTAGCGTCGTAAAGGAGTGATTTTTACATATGTAGCAGTGATATAAAAATACGATCTTTATATATAAAAATATAATTCTTATATAGAGAATAGCGTGATAAAAATATAATCTTTATTATATGAACACCGTTGTAAAAATAGAATTTTTATCCATATAGAGTGAATATAAAAATGTGATTTTTATATACATATCAACAATATAAAAATGTGATTTTTATATATGTAGTGGCTACGGACAATATAATTGACAAAAGGCGAGCACGACGATGATTTCTACATAAGAAGAGTCATGGCGTTTGGTTTAGCTATTCGGTGAGAACTCCTCATTTTTATTTTATTTTCTAGTTTGAAAGATATACTAGGATGCAGACGGTGCTTAGCAGCACCCGACACCCGACGTCCACGGACCATGGATGACTTGTTTGATTGATTGTTGTGTAGTGAAATTTGGTTGTGTGATGTGGAGTGAAATAAAATATTTATAGTGGAAAATATTTTATAGTTAAAAATATAATTTTAACGTGTATATAAAATGAATATTTATAAACAAATAGTCGATTTGTTTATATACACTGATTTGATTGATATTGATTGGGACGATAAGTTTTACACATTGCCCAACTGCACAAATAAAAATCTATGTTTGTTGATTTGAAACCCCACACGGGTATTGGGATGAGATTTGACGTACACTAATCCCGATTGTTTAGTTGTATGTCAATCGATGGATTGACAGACTGTGTAAGCGTTAATTATTTATATTTAATGCTTATGCAGTTGTGTGGTGCACTCTGGATGATGGTTGATTATTTATCGTTGCTATTATTTACATGTGTTGTAGAAAATCCATATAATTAACGTTATATGGTAATTGATTGGGCCTCATTCCAATATAGAAAATAAATTCATGTGTTGAATTGAAAATAAATTCATGTGTTGAATTGAAAATAAATTCATGTGTTGAATTGAAAATAAATTCATGTGTTGAATAGAAAATAAATTCATGTGTTGAATAGAAAATATATTCATGTGTTGAATAGAGAATAAGTATTCATGTGTTGAATAGAATAAATATTCATGTGTTGAATAAAAGCCGTATTGATTAGATTGACGCCATTTTGACGTGAACTATATTTATATCGATTTTATTCATTTTTATAATGAATATAGAAAAGAAAGTGATTTCAAAATATAACGTTTTGAAAATATTATCATTTGTATATCAATGATGCAGAATATTCAGTTTTGATTCGAAATTGAGTATGAAGTTGAAATCGTTTCGAAAACGAATTTAAAACGATTTATAAAATACGTTTTGAAAGGAAATCGACAAAATATATATATAACATATATTATATGTATATATATATAATGGCCTGAATAGAATGCGCCGCACCGCGGTAGTTCGCGAATTTCGACCATTGACTTCGAATGGATATTGTGGGAGATCCGACCATCGGATCCTCCTAAAACTGGAACCGTTGGGTTCGTATCGAAAAGAGCTTTCTAGAGAATATTAGAGATTTGAAATCTAATGGTTGGATTTGGAATTATGTCTAAATCAAATTTGGAAAAGGTCGCTGTAAGTGCAGTTCGATGGCCGTTGATGGAAATCGACTGTACGGGCCTTGATAAAATTATTAAAAATAGTAATAAATTGTGTAAAATCATAAGAAATGATTTGTGAAGAATTGGAATGAAAAACTCCAAATTTGAAAAGATAAAAGTAGATTTTTATCGAAATGAACTAGGTTTGAACTAGAATAATAATTTATTTATTTTTAAAATAAATAAATTGGACTGGAAAGTGTTTTAAAAGTAACCAGAAATTCCAATAATTGAATTGGAATGGATTTGAATCGAAATTATCTTTGGAATATTTCGATGTTGGATTTCATGATTATACAGATATTGTTATGGAAATTTGAAAGATATATTTATATCGTTATTTCCAATACAATATTTGTTGGTTGTAGAATTTGATATTGAATATAAGTCGATATATTTTCTATTCAGAGCCTTGTATATAATATCAAATGTGATTTGGGTTCGTCATGAATGGTGTCTTCATTAACACTTTTCTTAAACCCAGTAGAGAAAAAGATTAAATCTTTTTATTTAGATTTAATGAAGTATACCAATTAAATGGTATTTAATTGGAATTGAATTTGAATTGATTTTGGGTTTATCGTGAACATTGTTTTAAATAACACTTGTTCTTTAACCTGATAATTAATGAATGTGATTTTGGGTTTTTCATGAACCGTGTTTTAGATGACATTGGTTCTTTAACCCAGTTAAAGACAGGATATTGATTTCTGTGAAGATTAAAACTAAGTGGGGTTTTAATGAATCTTTAATTAGATTGAAATGGTCGAGAATGGAGTAGCACCAGTTTTGCTCCAGGCAATAGTTAAATCTTTAATTAAATTTGAACCTGAAATGGTAATTGAATTTACCGATAACACCATGGTGTTAGATATGAAGTATGACCAGTTTTACTTCATGGGATGAATAGGTTGGGATTGGGAAATAAAATAAATGATTACTTCGGTGTGGTTCGCTAATCCCGACTAGTTTGAATATATATATTCAAAAGAAGATTAAAGAATAAATTTAAAGAATTTATCTTTGATAAAATTAATGAGAACCTTTCCAAGGTATAAGAATATTTGAATAAAAGAATATTCTGAATTGGAATGAGGCGTATGTTGTGTTTGTGTAACACTTGTTTATTATATACACGAGTTATTCAGAAAGACCGGGTTTATCCCATTCTGAATAATTGATTCGACGTGGTGTTGAGGATGAAGACGATGGTCGTAGACTGGAGGTCTTCACATCGTTTAGGTGATTACTGATGATCTTGATTGGGCTGTACACCCAAGAGGAGGGAATCAGTTAGTGATCATCCAGACGTACTTGAAGATCGATGGATATGCGAGGTACAAGGTGTCTCCGGTTTCGTTCAGACCCAGGACGGACTTGTAAATGGACTGTGTGTCTGTCATTGGATTTTATTATGTGTGATTGATTTCTATTAAATATATAACTGTTTGGCGGTGGATAATTTATTCTCTTGCTTAACGCCCTTCTCTGAGATGTATGAGCTCAGGGGTTATATATTGATGGATATCAATCGCATGGAGTGAATAGCCTGTGTGGCATGCCTAATTGGCAATTGATCAAGGCTTCTGTTGAAAAGCAAAGTCTTGTGGTTGATGATCAAAGCACGGCCTGTGTGGCATAGCTTTTTGTAACGTTGATTTGCGAGCCTCACACCCCGGTTGTGAACCAGAAATGGGAGAGGACCTCAGGGTGGGCATGCGTTTCCTTCTAGCTAGGGTGGTGTCAGTGCTTAAACTAGCTGACATTTATATTATTTTCACCTGTGTGGTTGTTGCTGTTGCGAGGCGCCTCGGCTATATCGGTCGATCCGGGACAGATGGAGTCATTCATTAGCTCATTTACGCCCAAAAGGGCGGGGAAACATAGTGTTCAGGCATAATAATCCACATCGATGGACCGACCCTGATGATCCAAGGGTCGATGCGTTCTGTCCCTGAGACATGGGCTAGATTGTCTCGAATTCGGTGGAGGACGATCCCTTGCCTCGGTTCATAGATGGGAATCCAATTTCCAAATATGTGACATTTGCGGTTTTGATTGTGAACCTATATATGGCGACATGATATATGGTACCCATGCCGTCTATGATTGATACTTTTGATTGAAATTGTTTTGACACTATACACTTATAATAGCATCAAGTGATTTGTTTTTAGCGTATCAAGCATTCTTTGGCTATTATATGATAAAACCCTATCCTCCGGCTTGTGTTGCATTGTGTGATGGGACCTGGGTCTTATAATAGCTTCATTATTCTTTATTTAGCATTGCGCTGTTGTTTTATGCAATGGTATTCTTGGGAGAAAACCCGTTCCGTGTTATACGGCGTGGTCCCTTGATTTACCTAACTTTAAAATAAAGATTAATAACTGTTTTAGTTCTCACACCAGTCCCATGACTGACCTGGAGTTTATTGTTTTAACCTAACTCCGGGTGCCCTTATTTTAACTCGGGCAGCTAGTAGTTTTGGTTTGGTAGATTTATATTCACAGGATCCTGATTTACAGCTGAAGCTATATTCAGAAAGCTCTGTATCCGTGTATTACTTCCAGTTGTGTATTGTATTATTTTTCCGCTGCAGTAATTTATTGTAATCTCTGGTATTTTCTGTTGTATAATATTTGTTTATACTCTGTATATTCTTGTATTCTGATGAATTGTTGTAATTAACAATGAAATGCTCTTCTGTTTGCGTTTCGACGTGGCTTGTTCTCAACTCAATCCGTGATTTCCCGTAAGGGGGATTTCGGGTTGTTTCATCGTGGTATCAGAGCTTTGGTTTACAAAGCTGTAGAACAAGACATGTTAGAACCAAACGAAAGAACTCATCAGAGATTAGATTAGTAATATCCAATGGGAATGACTTGTTAGGGATGGGATCAGTAGTATCCTAGAACGAGTGTGAAGAGTATATTTTTTAAAATGAAAACAAATTTTGTTTTGAAAAAAATATAAATCGTATTATACGTATTTGAATATTTATTTTAAATTGATTTAGACAATCAGGTATATAGAGATTTTAATATACGTCTGATCCGCGTGTATTTGAAGTTTTAATATACTGGATAGATATAGAATCACACTCTAGTCGCCCGGGGATGATACTGGTAATTGTGATCACATTACCAGTATTTGTGCTCGAGTTTCGAAGGTGTGATGTTTATATGATTCCAATTGACTGGTGTGAGAACCAAAACTAGATAGGGTCTATTGTTGTGATTTGGCATCAAAATTTGATTTTTTGGACTATGTATCAAAGTTATGAATTTGAAATGATAATCAACTAATTGATTGCTGATTGTGTTGTTAGATTATTGGTTGATTAATTTAAATTTGAACCATTTAGCCAAATTGAACCAAATAGTGAATTGTATTCAAAATTAGTCGCATTTGCATGCATATACATGTACTTACATTGAACAGGTCATAGCAAGGAGGCTAGAGCAGAAGAATAAAATTGTTTGCCCGACAAATAGGTACATGTTTATTGTATTTCTTGGGTTTTGGGTGATTTTATGAGCCGATTGGCTTTTTCTTTTGGATCGAAGAAGGCCATGGGAGGCTATATGAAATATCCTAAAGTCCCCGGTGCAGGGGAGGTTATGGCGAAATTTTTCAAAAATTTAGGGTGTTAGCCAAATTTTTCAAAAATTTGAAAAGTTCTTAGAAACTGAAAAGTTGAAGAACTTAAGCCGTAGTGAAAATACTGGAAGTTGAGTTGATTTGTGAAACAACTTTCGGCTTTGTTCCTTTTTGGGGATGAAAAGTTTTAAGTGGGGGAGATTGCAATAACCCGGAAATCCGAGGCAATTTAAAATTTTTATTTTGGAAATTTTAGCGAATATTGATTACTTAAAATGAATTATTTTAAATAATAACGACGAGAAATTTATTTTGAATAGAAATAGAACGTATATATTTATATACGTCGTTGTTAGAATATAAATATTTATTTATATATATAAAAGGAATTGAAAATGACGCGGTAGTTCGAAAATTCAATTTCAATTTTCAAATGAATGTATTGGATTCAAAATAAACCGAATTTTAGCGAAATAAAAAATATTAGAATTTATTTGAGAATATCTTTCCAACAAATCCGAAAAATTGAAATTTCTTAGCGGGGATAAAAAGTTACGTCCAGTTGAAAATTCAGAATAGTCGTTGTAGAATTTCGACCCTTAAAAATGGAAATTTTGCAAACAACCTCTGTTTTCGACGAAACCACTTTTGTTGGATCCGTGATGTCAAATTATTGCTAGGTGTCAAAATTCGTAGTTTTTCGAATCCATATGTGAGCGCGGCGACGGAAAACGCATTTGACCAGTTTTAGTCGATTTTAGCCAACTGGAAAATGACCATTTTTCAGACAGTCTCAGAATTTGACGAAATTAGTTTTGTTAAGACCGTATCGTCAATACGAAGCTAGAAAGAATTTTTTGAGAATTTTTAGGGTCCGTATGTGACCCCAGTAAATTGAAATGTGCGTTCAAATTCAATATATATAGTCATATTTTGATTTTGACGAAAACTGATCGAAACGATCGAATCAGCTTATGATAAATATCCCATTGTGTTCAGAATGGGGGTAATTAGCTATGGACGATAGTCAGTGGGTTCGATTTCGAGGTTGAAATTAAAAGTTGCGTTTTGAAATGAAATAATTAAATAAAACCCCCCTCTCTCTCTTTCTCTATACTCTCAGCCCCCCCGTTTACTTTTCAAAAGAGAAAAAAAAGAAAAAAACCCCAGGCCGTCGATACCCAGGCCCCTCCTCCCCTCGTCGATTCAACGCGCCGCCGCCCACGGCGGGGCCATTGCACCTGCTCCCCCCTAACTCCTCCTCCCTCTCCGAGCTTCACCCTCTCTCCTCCCCTCCAATTCAATCGAGACACCCCAAACGCCCCAAAAATCGCAACCGCCAAACCCCACCACGCTTCCATCGGCCAACCGCCATCCCCAGCCACCATCTGCACCTCCGACCTCCGCCTCTCAGGAGCACCAGCAACCCCTCGGATGCACCACCCCCCTCCTCTTTCTGCAACGCTGTAAGTTTTAACTATTCATATAATTTTATCTTAAATAATCAATTTTTAAAATATCATAGGTTTAAATAAAAAACAGTTTTGTTTAGATATAAGGATGATAAAGTTTTAATTTTTATATATAAGTTAAATGATAAAAATCCAATTTTTATAAGTGATAAAAATCCAATTTTTATATAGTGGACCGTATTAAAAATACGGTTTTTTATATTAGTAGAAGGTTTAAAATTTGATTTTTATATAGTAGAAGGTTAAAAATGTGATTTTTATATAGTAGAAATAATAAAAATGTGATCTTTAGAGAAGTGGCCATGTAAAAATATGATTTTTATATTATATAGATAATAAAAATTCGATCTTTATTATGTAGGAGATATAAAAATATGATTTTTATTCATGTAGAGTAATAAAAATATAATTTTTATTATATTGCTAGCAAGAGAAAAATATAATTTTTATCATGGAAGTAGCGTTGTAAAGGAGTGATTTTTACATATGTAGCCGTGATATAAAAATACGATCTTTATATATAAAAATATAATTTTTATATAGAGAATAACATGATAAAAATATAGTCTTTATTATATGAACACTGTTGTAAAAATAGAATTTTTATCCATATAGAGTGAATATAAAAATGTGATTTTTATATACATAGCAACAATATAAAAATGTTATTTTTATATATGTAGTGGCTACAGACAATATAATTGACAAAAGGCGAGCACGACGAAGATTTCTACATAAGAAGAGTTGTGGCGTTTGGTTTAGCTATTCGGTAAGAACTCCTCACTTTCATTTTATTTTTTAGTTTGAAAGATATACTAGGATGCAGACGGTGCTTAGCAGCACCCGACACCCGTCGTCCACAGACCATGGATGACTTGTTTGATTAATTGTTGTGTAGTGAAATTTGGTTGTGTGATGTGGAGTGAAATAAAATATTTTATAGTGGAAAATATTTTATAGTTAAAAATATAATTTTAACGTGTATATAAAATGGATATTTATAAACAAATCGACGATTTGTTTATATACATTGATTTGACTGATATTGATTGGGACGATAAATTTTACATATCGCCCAACTGCCCAAATAAAAATCTATGTTTGTTGATTTGAAACCCCACATGGGTATTGGGATGAGATTTGACGTACACTAATCCCGATTGTTTAGTTGTATGTCAATCGATGGATTGACAGACTGTGTAAGCGTTAATTATTTATATTTAATGCTTATGCAGTTGTGTGGTGCACTCTGGATAATGGTTGATTATTTATCATTGCTATTATTTACATGTGTTGTAGAAAATCTATATAATTAACGTTATATGGTAATTGATTCGGCCTCATTCCAATATAGAAAATAAATTCTTGTGTTGAATTGAAAATAAATTCATGTGTTGAATTAAAAATAAATTCATGTGTTGAATAGAAAATAAATTCATGTGTTGAATAGAAAATATATTCATGTGTTAAATAGAGAATAAATATTCATGTGTTGAATAGAATAAATATTCATGTGTTGAATAAAAGCCGTATTGATTAGATTGACGCCATTTTGACGTGAACGATATTTATATCGATTTTATTCATTTTTATAATGAATATAGAAAAGAAAGTGATTTCAAAATATAACGTTTTGAAAATATTAACATTTGTGTATCAATGATGTAGAATATTCAATTTTGATTCGAAATTGAGTATGAAGTTGAAATCGTTTCAAAAACGAATTTAAAACGATTTATAAAATACGTTTTGAAAGGAAATCGACGAAATATATATAATATATGTTATATATATAATGGCCTTAATAGAACGCGCCACGCCGCGGCAGTTTGCGATTTTCGACCATTGACTTCGAATGAATATTGCGGGAGATCCAGCCGTCGGATCCTCCTAAAACCGGAACCGTTGGGTTCGTATCCAAACGAGCTTTCTAACGAATATTTGAGATTTGAAATCTAACGGTTGGATTTGGAATTATGTCCAAATCAAATTTGGAAAAGGTCGTTGTAAGTGCAGTTCGATGGCCGTTGATGGAAATCGACTGTACGGGCCTTGATAAAATTATTAAAAATAGTAATAAATTGTGTAAAATCATAAGAAATGATTTGTGAAGAATTGGGATGAAAAACTCCAAATTTGAAAAGATAAAAGTAGATTTTTATCGAAATGAACTAGTTTTGAATTAGAATAATAATTTATTTATTTTATAAATAAATAAATTGGAATGGAAAGGGTTTTAAAAGTAACCAGAATTTCCAATAATTGAATTGGAATGGATTTGAATCGAAATTATCTTTGGAATATTTCGATGTTGGATTTCGTGATTATGCAGATATTGTTATGGAAATTTGAAAGATATATTTATATCGTTATTTCCAATACGATATTTGTTGGTCGTAGAATTTGATATTGAGTATAAGCCAATATATTTTCTATTCAGAGCCTTGTATATAATATCAAATGTGATTTGGGTTTGTCGTGAATGGTGTCTTCATTAACATTGTTCTTAAACCCAGTTGACAAAAAGATTAAATCTTTTTATTTAGATTTAATGAAGTATACCAATTAAATGGTATTTAAATGGAATTGAATTTGAATTGATTTTTGGGTTTATCGTGAATATTATTTTAAATAACACTTGTTCTTTAACCCGATAATTAATGAATGTGATTTGGGGCTTTTCGTGAACCGTGTTTTAGATGACATTGGTTCTTTAACCCAGTTAAAGACAGGATATTGATTTCTGTGAAGATTAAACTAAGTGGGGTTTTAATGAATCTTTAATTAGATTGAAATGGTCGAGAATGGAGTATCACCAGTTTTGCTCCAGGCAATAGTTAAATCTTTAATTAGATTTGAACGTGAAATGGTAATTGAATTTACCGATAACATCGTGGTGTTAGATATGAAGTATGACCAGTTTTACTTCATGGGATGAATAGGTTGGGATTGGGAAATAAAATAAATGATTACTTCAGTGTGGTTCGTTAATCCCAACTAGTTTGAATTGATATTCAAAAGAAGATTAAAGATAAATTTGAAGAATTTATCTTTGATAAAATTAATGGGAACCTTTCCCAAGGTATAAGAATATTTGAATAAAAGAATATTCTGAATTGGAATGAGGCGTATGTTGTGTTTGTATAACACTTTTTTATTATATACGCGAGTTATTCAGAAAGACTGGGTTTATCCCATTCTGAATAACTGATTTGACGTGGTGTCGAGGATGAAGACGGTGGTCGAAGACTGAAGGTCTTCACATCGTTTGGGTGATTACTGATGATCTCTATTGGGCTGTACACCCAAGAGGAGGGAATCAGTTGGTGATCGTCCAGACGTACTTGGAGATCGATGGATATGCGAGGTACAAGGTGCCTCCGGTTTTGTTCAGACCCAGGACGGACTTGTAAATGGACTGTGTGTCTGACATTGGATTTTATTCTGTGTGATTGATTTCTATTAATATATATCTGATTGGCGGCGGAGAATTTATTCTCTTGCTTAACGCCCTTCTCTTAGACGTACGAGATCAGGGGTTATATATTGATGGATATCAATTGCATGGAGTGAATTGCCTGTGTGACATGCCTAAGTGGCAATTGATCAAGGCTTCTGTTGGAAAGAAAAGTCTTGTGGTTGATGATCAAAGCACGGCCTGTGTGGCATAGCTTTGTGTAACGTTGATTCGCGAGCCTCACACCCCAGTTGTGAGCCAGAAACGGGAGAGGACCTCAGGGAGGGCATGCGTTTCCTTCTAGCTAGGGTGGGGTCAGTGCTTAAACTGGCTGACAATTATATTATTTTCACCTGTGTGGTTGTTGCTGTTGCGAGACGTCTCGGTTATATCGGTCGATCCGGGACCGATAGAGTCATTCGTTGGCTCATTTATGCCCCAAAGGGCGGGGAAACGTAGTGTTCAAGCATAATAATCCACATCGGTGGACCGGCCCTGACGATCCAAGGGTTGATGCGTTCTGTCCCTGAGACATGGGCTAGATTGTCTCGAATTCGGTGGAGGACGATCCCTCGCCTCGGTTCATAGATGGGAATCCAATTTTCAAATACGTGACATTTTCGGTTTTGATTGTAAACCTATATATGGCGACATGATATATGGTACCCATGCCGTCTATGATTGATACTTATGATTGAAATAGTTTTCACACTATGCACTTATAATAGTATCAAGTGATTTGTTTTTAGCGTATCAAGCATTCTTTGGATATTATAAGGTAAAACCCTATCCTCCGGCTTGTGTTGCATTGTGCGATGGGACCTGGGTCTTATAATAGCATCATTATTCTTTATTTAGCATCGCGCTGTTGTTTCATGCACTGGTATTTTTGGGAGGAAACCCGTTCCGTGTTATACGGCGTGGTCCCTTGATTTACCTAACTTTAAAATAAAGATTAATAATTGTTTTAGTTCTCACACCAGTCCCATGACTGACCTGGAGTTTATTGTTTTAACCTAAACTCTGGGTGCCCTTATTTTGACATGGGCAGCTAGTAGTTTTGCTTTTGCAGATTTATATTCATAGGATCCTGATTTACAGCTGAAGCGATATTCGGAAAGCTCTGTATCCGTGTATTACTTCCAGTTGTGTATTGTATTATTTTTCCGCTGCAGTAATTTAATGTAATCTCTGATATTTTCTGTTGTATAATATTTGTTTATACTCTGTATATTCTTGTATTCTGATGAATTGTTGTAAATAACAATGAAATGCTCTTCTGTTGCGTTCCGATGTGGCTTGTTCTCAACTCAATCCGTGATTTCCCGTAAGGGGGATTTCGAGTCGTTTCATTAACTTTTACTTGGACTGTGAATCATTTTATTTCTCCACTAAACTGTTATTCCTACTTACTGAAACATTATCAAGATCTAAGGCAGATGCCTAAAGTCTCTAGTGTCATACTGTGTATATTTGGACAAATTCAAATGGCTTAAGGCCTTTGATATCTCAATCCGTCTAAGGCTTCCAAATTCTATTGGTATTTCAGGGCCGGTCATGTTGAAATATTTATCCTTCAGTTTTTTTTATTCTCAGTTTTTTTTCATTTTAACTCTCAATATGAGTTGATAAAGAAGGACTTTAGATAAAATGGTGAATGTGGATAGAAATATGATTCAGGTTTTTAAATGTGTCAAGCTTTATTCGGTCTTTAATATGTATGGTGAGGCTGAAATCAGTTTTGCGTTTGGTTAAGGGTAATGGAGTTAGTTGTTCAGGTGCAGTTTGTTTGGTTAGCGGTTAAGCTTCTTATGGGCACATTTTTGTTGATGTGGTTGATTTATTAAATACAAGATTAATATATAGAAAAGCTTCCCTTCGAAATCAGTTTTGCCGGCGGCAACATACGAGCCTCTGCATATGTTTAAGACGTCGGTTATTAACATGATTTTAGTATCAAGATGTTGGGTTAAAGCTAGCCAAATACTACAGTGGTATCTTGTTCCACTTGATCTCAAAACAACTTCTAAAAGTATCCCTTTTAAAATAAATATTTGAATCTCATCTTTGGGCGCTCGTCCCTCACTGGTGGGGTGACCATTTACGGGAAGCGTTTGTTATTTCCATGTGGTTCATCCATTCTTTCCACGTCTGGTGATGTTCAATCTTTGAAATTACAACCAGTTGTGGGTTGCAAGATATATTGTCTCAAAATTTCTATCCAAAGTAGCATAGTCATCATATGTGGACCTGTATCGGTTATCAATATCTACACATGTGTACGATTATTGTTAAATGTTGCTTACGTTAATTTTTCAAACCCTGTAAAATAAATAATTTACATTTGTAAATGCTCTTCTTCTTATAGATTGACAAATTTTTGATCATGTTGAGCATCTCGTAGAAGAACAAGATCTCGACTTATCATGTAGAGAAAGGAAAGTATGATTTTATTTAGTCGTTACATATTAATGTGTGATTTAACCTTTTTAATACAATGGGTTTATAGTATAGAAATCAAAATAATTTGTAGGTCGAGTTCTACAGGATCCTATGGGAAAGATATTTTGTTTTATAAAGGCCAGTTAACCCACTGCATGTTTTAGTGTAGAAACCGACTTCGGATCTTGTTTTAGCGTATGGGTGTGCTTGTCCAGAATGCTAGTGCTACTTGTATCGGATAAGGAGTGAATGGTTCATACTACTTTGGGTGCATTTTCTTAACTATAATCCAAATAAAGAACATTGAAAGATTGCACCTTCAGCTTCAGTGATAATTATATGTGTTGAATTGTTGTAACTTACCCATGTTGTTTGCTTGTTTACTTTGAATTCATGTTGGTTTGGTTGATATGTTTTCTCCTTTGAGACCAGTTAAGTTACTTGAAGTCTATATAATGGAGTTGATCATTAGAGTAGAGAGCTGGTTTCAGAAAATAATTTGTGAAACTTTGACATAAACTTGAAGTTAATAAACTGAATTTTGCTAAACTTCATTGTTCTCTCAACATTCAGAAAATAATTTCATTTCTGTCTTTTGCTAAACTTCATTGCTCTCTCAACATTCAGAAAATAATTTCATTTCTTTCTTTTGCTAAACTTCATTGTTCTCTCAACATGTATAAACTGAATTTGTACTACCATAGTTCTCAACTTGTACATATATGTACACATTGTAGGCAGAAGAACAGATTAATACTGTGAGCACCAAACCCAAGCACCAGAAGGAGAGGCAGGGGATAGGTGCAACTTAGGGTGCAGCTGAGAAAGGTAGCTTTCTACTCTTTTTATCTTATATATGCTTATAGATGAGGATTATTCTGTGGTTTCTCCTATAATTGTGCAGCTTTGAAACTGGATAGCCAAATTGGAAATGAATTACTGAAGCTGACAGTATTTAAGGCTTTGCTGGAACTACTAATATTGTTGTTTAAGTAACGTTGCATGTTATTTCTGAGAATTTTAAATTTTAATATATTTTGTTCATGTTTATCATGGAAAATAGAACATGCTCACATGAGAAGGCAACCAAAAGTTGAAAATTCAGGTACTATTTCCTTTTTTCTCTTTTGCTTTTTTTTATTAACTGTTTCCATAAGAGTCTTTCTAGAAGAATAGGATTGCTTTCATGTTAAATGAATATGTCGTTATATCATAGGAAAATAGTTGTTACTCTTGTCTACATTTCAGTGAGAATCTGTACTTCTCGCCAGGTAACTTAATTTTAAAAATTACTCTCAACATTCCATCTATTGAATTTTGTTGTTCTTTTTCTTGCAAAGTGATAAATTGACTAGCTTAATAGTTTCCCATTTCCTTCATCTCAATCATACGGCCTTGGCCTGGTGGTACTCAGTTTTGTTATCTGTGTAAATGCTTATATAATTCAACTGCAGGCTTATCACATGGGGAAACAAATTTGGCTTGCAATGTCATATTTTCGGAACCTTGCAAATCTAGGATACAAGTCAAGGTACATTTTGGTTATCAAATTTTGATGACTTGTCAAAAGTTCTAGGTCACTTTTTTTATTGTAACAGAAATAAATATGAAAAGCCAAATGACATTGTGTTTTATAATTTCATCAACTGTGCTTACTTCCATATTCGCAGCATTGGAAGTTTAAATATAAACTCAAGGGATGAGCATGTCAGGATATCCAATAGTAAGGTTTTTGGAACTTAACTAGTACAAGGAGCAAGACATGGCAGATATGCTATTGTGTTGTAGTTATTTTGAGTCAAGACTATGCATTTCAGTGAAACACACGTGCATGCACTTAGTATTGTAATTAAATCTACATATATGAGCATTCAGGAGGATCTAGTTATGCAGAGAACATAGTGTTTCAAAACATAGCCTTTTCTGCAGTCAAAATACCAATTGAAGTTAGTCAATTCTAATGTCCACGTGGAGATTGTGTGGATGAGGTAGCTAGCTTTTTGCACACTAATTCATTTTATTTTTCTCCTTTTTTCCTCCTTTTATTCTTTTCAGGTAGGATAAATAATACTTTAGTTTTGTCATTCATAATATGTAGTGTTGAAAATGTCAACAGTGGCTTTAGACCAAGCAACATTACAAAATCTGAAGGGTACATCAACCCAACCAGTTGCCATTCATTTTTATTTGGAATGCAGCCAGTGGAAATATGTTGGATAACATCGATATTACATATAAAGGAATTGGTGATGCTAAATAAAAATGTTATCATGATATTGGAAAAGCAGTTGGAGCGGCTAAGCCTCAATTTCCATGCCTTAGTAAGAAATCAAAGTATATTTAACTAGCACACTCGGCTTCAATACGAGCGAACTACGACATTAGCAAGTTGCATTTTGTCTTACTCCTCTTGTTGAAGAAATTGAAAGCTGAAGCTATTAATTTGGTTCGGTAATAACGTGTATCATGTGTTTAGCGAGCAAATCTATGTCAAGCATAGGTTATGTAATTTGATTAAATTAGTTGTATTGTAACTTCGAAATTCTACAATAAATGGCATGGTTCGTTTCTATTAATTGAGACATTTAGTAAGCATTGCAATTTATTACCTTGAAATATTCAGTAAATGTTGTAGTTTATTAACTTGAAACATTTAAGTATTGTAGTTTATTAATTTGAAACAATCGATAAGTGTTTCAAATCGATACATTGAAACTTATAATAAATGTTCCAGTTTATTAATCTGAAACACTTTGTAAGCGTTTCAAAATATTAATCTGAAACACTTGTTAAGTGTTGCGGATCAACAATTTGAAGCACTTAGTAAGCGTTTCAATTTGTTAAACTGAAACGCACAATAAGTGTTGCAAAAATCTGCAACATACTAATCTGCAACACTTATAAAGTGTTGCTAAAAATTTTAGTAACATTTTATTACCGTTCCCAATAGGTCTTTTTGGTGTAGTGGATTGTGTATGGCGCGAGCCAGTATCAGGAGAGGGGTAATGCTAGACATTACTCCGGTTCTAATATCGCACCATTATAATGCTGATATTTTCTGAAATAAATATTTTTTCATTAAAAATATAATTTTTAATGTGTATGTGAACTATATAAAATAGTCAAGTGATGAAATAAATATTTTAACGATAAAAATATAATTTTTAATGTATATATGAACGGCATAAAATTCTCCTGAAATGGAAATAAATATTCATTAACAAATGGAACGATTTGTTTATGTATACCCATTTAACTGACATTGATTGTGATGTTAAATTTTACATATCGCCAACAGCATAAATAATATTCAGTATTTGTTGGTTGAAACCCCACACGGGTATTGGATGATATTTGGCGTACACTAATCCCAATTGTTTAGTTGTATGTCAATCGATTGGTTGACAAACTGTAGTAAGTGTTAATTATTTATATTTAATGCTTATGCAGTGGTGTAATGCAATCTGGATGATTGGTTATCATTGTTGTTGTATACATGTGTTGTATGAAATCCAAATAAATAATTTATATGGTAATTGATTGGGTCTGATTTCAATTTAGAAATAACTAATATTTTAAAATAAGGAAATATTTTTAAATAATGAATATTTTAAAATAATATTCAGTAAAGGATTAAAATGTGAATTTGATGTCCGATTTTTGATAGACACGAAAATATTGAAATGTGTGAAGCCGAGTTGATTAGATTTGCGCCATTTTCATGTGAACGATATTTATATCAATTTTATTCATTTTTATAACGGATATCGAAAAGGAAATGATTTCAAAATCGGATATTTTGAAAATATCATCATTTAAATATTATAATGATAAATAGTATTCAATTTTGATTTAAAATTGAAATGAAAGAGGGAATCATTTTTAGAACGAATTTATAAAATACGTTTTGAACGAAATATATATTAATGGCTTGAATAGAACGCGCCGCACTGCGATCATTCGCGAATTTCGACCATTAACTTCAAATGGATGTAACGGGAGATTCGACCGTCGGATTCTTCTAAAACCGGAACCTTGGGTTCTATCGGAAAGAGCTTTCCGACGAATATAAGAGATTTGAAATCTAACGGTCGGATTTGGAATTATGTCCAAATCAAATTTGAAAAAGGTCGCTATGGATGCAGTTCGGTGTCCGTTATTGGAAACTGACTGTACGGGCCTTGATAAAATTATTAAAAATATTAATAATTTGTGTAAAATCATAATAATTGATTTGGAAAGAATTTTGATGAAAAATTCCACGTTTGTAAGGATAAAAAATATATTTTTATCAAAATGGACTAGTTAATAACTAGAATGATAATCCAACGTTTTTAAATAAATAAATTGGATTTGTGAATGGTTTTAATCTAACCAAAATTTTCCAATGTATGAATTGGAATGGAATTGAATAGAAATCATCTTCGGGAGATTTCGATATTGGATTCCGTGACTATACGGATATTGTGGAGGAATTTGGAAGATAGATATATATCGTTGTTCCCCATACGATATGTGTTGATTTCAGAATTTGATATTGATTGTAAGCCAATATAATTTCTGTTTAGAGCCTTATATTTAATATAAAAGTTGATTTTGGGTTTGTCGCGAATGGTGTCTTAAATAACACTGTTCTTAAACCCCGTGTGAAAAGAATAAATCTTTTAATTAAGATTATTAGAGTTTCCAGTTATATTTAGTAATTGGAATAAAAATGGAACGTGAATTGGTTTTATTGTGAACTGTGTTTTAACGACATTCGTTCTTTAACCCGATTAATAATGAAATGTGATTTGGAATATATAAATCTTTTATTAAGATTTAATGAAAATTTTCCAAAGTTAAGTTTTCCAATTTAATATATATTAAATTAGAATTGAATGAAATTCGATTTAGTTATAATCGAAGTGAGCTTTTGTGGAGGTAGACTGTTACTATTGGAATTTAAAAGGTTTCGCCGTTATTCCATTTATATTATTAGTCGGATACGGAAATTGATATCGATTATATATTGATCCGTTTTCTGTGAAGATTCCATAATTAATGGAATGTGATTTTGGGTTTATCGTGAACTGTGTTTTAAAAGACATTGGTTCTTTAACCCAGTTAAAGACAGGTGTTAACATTGTGAACACACAGTTCAAAGTGCCGGGTCGGTCCATTCAGAACGGATCGGGTCGGTCACAAATATGGATCGGCCTCACAAAGTGGATCGGTTGTATTCACACAACAGCGAGTCGGCCTATTCTGCAAAGCATCAGGTCGGTCCATTTCATTCAGAACGGGTTGGGTCGGTTAGTTCCAACCGACCGGGTCGATCAGTATAAGTGGACCGGGTCGGTTAGCACCTTAACAATCCGGCTGGTCAATTTCGAAGCACCGAGTCGGGTCGGTCTGTATTAACGGACCAGGTCGGGTCGGTCTGTATTAACGGACCGGGTCGGCCATAATGAAACTACAATTGGTCGGCCATAAACAAGGAATGCGGATCGGCTTCAACAATATGGAAGTATACACATGAATAAAATGGAACGGGTCAGCTCCAATTGAAAGCAAGTTTGGATCGGCATCCATATTGTGATCTATTATTGGAAAAATTCAAGACAAGTTGAAGGTTTCATACGTGAATACATACATGAATGCATGATGTGGCAATATTTTAAATATAATGCTTTATATAATACTTGGTTGGTATTAAATAGGAGAATGGATGAGCCTCAAGTGTAAAGGAGCAAAATGGCGGTGGCCTCATCAATACATGAGTTTGTGTCTAAGCAGTAACGCATGAAATGGTTTGCTTAAAGCATGCACGTGTAGATCCATATAAAGACAGAACACATCGGATCGGTACATTAACATGAATTCGGATCGGTATATTAATATGAAGTGGGTCGTCTATAAAGGAGAACACATGGCAGAATTTGGATCGGTACATTGTATTAAAATTAAAGTGGCTAGCAGTACAACGAAGTGAAATAAGTGGACCAGTACATTTTAATACAAATTGGATCGAGGCATTGTATAAATTGGATCGGTGCTTTTCATTATGAATGGGACGATGCTTTACAACACGTGGCGCGATCGGATCGGTCATATAATTCAAATTGGACCGGTACATATAATATAAACTGGGTCGGTACCCTAAAAGAAAATTGGATCCGTACTATTAGAAATAATGGGCCGGGAATGAAGCATAAAGTGGATCGTTCAAGTACAAAAAGCGGTGGAAGAACTGTAAATATGGACCATGACAGCTGTACACAGCTGTAAAGTGGACCAGTGGCATTTCTGTAATTAGTTTTAACCCGATCCAAATTTACGCCCGGTCCAAACTCTGCACCCCGTAATTATGAGACTGCCACTACCTCCAAACTTCTTCTATAAATAGCCCCTTGCTCCACAATTCAAAGGACCGATTCGACTACCCTAAAGGGCTGCCAAATTCATTCCTCGACCGTTCTAAAGCTTCTAAAAACTTAATTAATGGCTGCCAAAATTCTCTCCTTCTTCCTCCTACATGAAATGGATCTTATCTTCTCTGAGCACCATTAATTTACACTCTGATCTACTCTAAGTGATCTCCGATCGCCATTGCTCCTTTTCAAAGCACGGATCTAGCACCATTTTCATTTTGGAACCAAGGAAACGTATACAATTAGATGTTCCAATCCGTTCCTTCTTGAATCTAAGTGTGATCTAAAGCGGAAAGAGAGCAAAAAGTGGATATTTATCACAAGTGGTCAAGTGTAATAAATACGATGTACGAGATGATAAACTATGTAATTCTCTCCATAATGATGAAAAATGATTGAAAAGTGGACGTAGATTCACATTGAATCGAACCACTATAAAAATCCTGTGTCCTCTACTTGTTTTTCTCCATTTATTTTGCTATTGTGGCCCTTTGAATTTCTAACCATAATTGGTGAAGTGTGATCTCACACCATTGGTGTTTGATTCATTTTTGATCCAAACATTTGGCGCCCACCGTGGGGTCGTGTTCGCATCTCCTTCCTTCACATTGATATTCTAAGCCTACTTCTACCAAGATTCCGCAAATCTAAGATTTAGGCCAATCGACGAATTATCATCATAATTCAAGGCCTTGTCCAAGATCATGGCCAAGTCTTAGAAAACCACTAGCAATGCCGTTGAAGAAAACAATTATGTTGCTAACAACGAGATTACTCCACTTGCCAGTCGCTTTGAAACTGGAGAAAATACAATGGCCGGAGCTTGAGTGACTAATTCTGAATTAGACGTCGTCGTCACTAACTTGAGTCAACGCATGGAAGCCTCCAACAAAGCTTTAATTGATGATAATAAAACTATCGTGGATGCTAATCAAGCTTTGATGGATAAAGTGAGCGCTCTCCTAAACGCTCAAGCAAATCCCGCTCCTCTTCCGAAAATCCATGTCAAGCTTGAAGAGAATGCAAATTCATTAGCCTCCGATCCTCATAATGACAACTTAGAAGGATTTGTTGGCAAGGACGACGCTAATGTCGAAGACTCAAAGTTGAATGCTATAAACCACTCCGATCGAAATAATCGACGAGTTGCAAGTCCCGTCAAGGTGGCAACTTCCCATAGCGGAAGTAAAAGACCTAGATCCTCTAAACATGATTGCTCGCCACGACGAGCATCCAGAAAGGAGATCGAACTCCCCCCCTGGAATGACACAACTTGAAGGAATATATTGCGGATGTGGTAAAGCAGATCATGAAAGACAACATGCCTCGCAAGGATAGTGAAAGAGAATGGGACTTCTCTCCTGGCAAAAATCCATTCACAAAGTGGATTCGCAAGGCTGAATTTCCCAAGATGTTCACTCATCCTACTCTGCCTCCATGTAACGGGATTTCTGATCTGAATCACTTCCTATACAAATACGAATGGTATATGAATGGAGCTAAAGAAACAGACGAGATCAACTGCCTATGCTTCCCTCTCTATCTAGAAGTTGTCACATCGTTATGGTTCACAAGGCTCCCGCCCAAATCCATCAACCAATTTGATGATTTGATTCTGAAATTCAAAGAGCAGTTTAGGCTGCAAGCTACGAAGGAAAAGGACGTTATTTCTCTTACATCGATGAAATAGAAACCGGGAGAATCTGTCAAAGCTTTCCTCAAAAGATTCGACGTTGCTGTATCTGGAGTAGGAAATCCCGAGCCTCACATGATCTTAATGTCTCTAATCGGCACCATAGATGAGGATAGCAAATTTGGCAAGTGGATCAAAATGAAAGAGCCAAGCACACTTGACAAGTTCTATAAAAAGGCTGAGGAGTACATGAGATTGGAGAATAAGCCTGTGCCTCTTCAGATTACTAATTTAAACCAACCTCTTGAAGCTCCCAAAAATGCTGCAACTCGGTACAATCAAAAAAATGCCGGAGGTCAGAAAAGGGGAAGCGACGGGAAAGACAATCGAGATAGCAAGAAGCTTCGCTTCTCCAACCCATCAGAGCTAACACCTTTAAATGACACTCCAGAAAACATCTTCGCAGCAACAAAAGATACTGAGGATTATCCGATTCCAGAACCTCAGACAGTAAGCGGCAAGCAAGCGAACTCTGGAAAGTTCTGCCGATTCCATAATTTGTCAGGCCACAACACCAACGAGTGTAGGCATCTGAAATCACTGATTGAAGGGCTGATTAGGAAGAATCGTCTGCAACAATACGTGAAAAATCCATAGTCCTCAAATGCTTCTCCGACTCCCCAAGGCCAGGGGGCAACAAGCAACGAAGCTTTTGTTCAAACCATGCCAAGGCTGATCATCAACTAAAAGCCATTGATTGTGCTTCAGTTTCAATGGCTTAGAATAAGCGATCAACATCGCCACTACTTTACTTCATGCTCTATTTACTGATGTAGTTCATGCTTTACTTCATGTTTTACTTTCTGTTATATTCAAAACTTCTTGTAAACAGTCTGTAATAATCTGCAAGTGATACACTGGACGTTAGCTCAACAATTAAGAGCATATCTGTTTGAATGAATTTCTAGATTGCAAAATTATGTGTCAAATCAAAACTTGTCTAAAGGATGATTTCATGTTGCAGGCCGTATGTCGATGACTTGTTCCTTCAGAATCTGAAAAAGCATAGCGACCGCAATAACATTAACTCAAGTGCCAAAGGCTGTAAATATCAACATGACCAAATGCAAAAATAGAAAAGCATTTCCCTGAGAAGTGAATGTGAGGAGTCGCAAAGATTCAAATAGTGAACAAGTGCCACAAGAAACAAATAAAAGTGTTGTAACTCTCATCGATGGGGCACTCCCCTAAGTGAGAGTTTCGAAGCTTCATTTCCTAATCTGAGATAGCTCGCCAAGTTGAATATCCAACAAAGGAATTGATGACAACCCTGAGCTAGAGGGACCATCACCGTGTTGGAAGTACCGACAAACCTGGTTATCGGAAGTACCGACAAACAAGCTGGAAGGACCAGCACAAACCAAAGTCCTCTCCGAGGGCACCCAATTGATCATCAGAATCAGGAAGTACCTGATGCGATAACGACAAACATTGGATTCTAGCTAAAGTCCTCTCCGGGGGCACCCAATTGATTGTCAAAATCAGGAAGTACCTGATGCGATAATGACAAACATTGGGGTTTCAACCAAAGTCCTCTCCGGGGGCACCCAATTGATCGTCAGAATCAGGAAGTACCTGATGCGATAAGGACAAACATTGGGATTCTAGCCAAAATCCTCTCTAGGGGCACCCAATTGATCGTCAGAATTAGGAAGTACCTGATGCGATAACGACAAACATTGGGATTCTAGCCAAAGTCCTCTCTAGGGGCACCCAATTGATCATTAGAATCAGGAAGTACCTGATGCAATAACGACAAACATTGGGGTTTCAACCAAAATTCTTTCTGGGGGCACCAACTGATCGTCAGAATCAGGAAGTACCTAATGCGATAACGACAAGCGTTGGGGTTTCAACCAAAGTCCTCTTCGGGGGCACCCAATTGATCGTCAGAATCAAGAAGTACCTGATCCAATCACGATAAACATTGGGTTTTAACCGAAGTCCTTTGTAGAGGCACTCCTTCTAAAATTACCGACGCTTGGATTAATCAGTACAATTGAGTGGCGAAAGTGTCCAATATCTGAATTAGCCAAGCCAGACTACAGATGGAACCCGGATTTAACCAGTTAGCTTGTGTCATGTCTGAAAATCCCAGACACGACAAGTATTAAATTTTAGCCTAAGAAAAGGCAACAAATCCAAAATGCTTCCCTAGAGGAAGGCTGATAACGATCTCCTAAACTAGGGCAAAAATATCCAAGCCTTCTCCAAAAGGAAGCAGGGAATACATCATGAATATGCATTTCTAAAAATATGAAATGCTGTCCACCATCATATAAGTCATTAAAACGATAACGTTTGAAATCCATAGTCGATTTAAGTCGATTAGTTGATTTCAAGCGTTAAAGTGGATTTGAATTAGAGTATTGTATTCATGTAGATAACACTTGATGAGTTATAAACCGTTGAGTAGAATAATTATGTGCAAACACTTTATTCAATTCAGAATAAAATTCGTTATAATTCACTTTTTGATGATTAACTAATCCACCATCGATGTGGACAGTCGATGGTGAGTATAAGTCCAAAATTGTGCAATTGCTTGTTTTAATTACAAAACAGGTGACACAAAGCATATGAATTCAAAGTATGGTTTTCCATAGCAGATAAAAAGCTATAACTAGATCTCAATGCATAATATATCAATAGCAATGTTCATTTCGAAGCCCGCATTTCTTGCAAGCAAAAAATACAGGCTCCGAGGGGCAAATGTTAACATTGTTAAAACACAGTTCTAAGTGTCGAGTCGGTCCAATCAGAACGGATCGCGTCGGTCATAAATATGGATCGGCCTCAACAAAGCGGATCAGTCATATTTACACATTAGCGGGTCGGCCTATTCTACAAAGCATCGGGTCGGTCCATTTCATTCAGAATGGGTTGGGTCGGTCAGTTCCAACGGACCGGGTCGGTCAGTATTAGTGGACCGGGTCGGTCAGTTCCTTAACAATCCGGGTCGGTCTGTATTAACGGACCGGGTCGGCCATAATGAAACTACAATTGGTCGGCCATAAACAAGGAATGCGGATTGGCTTCAGCAATATGGAAGTATACACATGAATAAAATGGAATTACTCAGCTCCAATTGAAAGCAAGTTTGGATCGGCATCAATATTATGATCTATTATTGGAAAATACAAGACAAGCTGAAGGTTTCATACGTGAATACACACATGAATGCATGGTGTGGTAATATTCTAAATATAATACTTTATATAATACCTGGTTGGTATTAAATAGGAGAATGGATGAGCCTCAAGTGTAAAGGAGCAAAATGGCGGTGGCCTAATCAATACATGAGTTTGTGTCTAAGCAGTAACGCATGAAATGGTTTGCTTAAAGCATGCGCGTGTGGCTCCATATAAAGACAAAACACAGTTGATCGGTACAATAACATGAATTTGTATCAGTATATTAATATGAAGTGGGTCGTCCATAAAGGAGAACACGTGGCAGAATTTGGTCAGTACATTGTATTAAAGTTAAAGTGGGTAGCACTATAGCGAAGTGAAACAAGTGGATCAGTACATTTTAATACAAATTTGATTGGGGCACTGCCTAAATTAGATCAGTGCTTTTCATTATGAATGGGTCGAGTCTTTACAACGCGTGGCGCAATTGGATCGGTCATATAATTCAAATTGAACCGGTACATATAATACAAACTGGTTCGATACCCTTAATGAAAATTGGATCGGTACCGTTAGAAATAATGGACACGCAATGAAGCATAAAGTGGATTGATCAAGTGCAAAGAGCGGTGGCAGAACTGTATATACAGACCATGAAAGCTATACACAGCTGTAAAGTGGACCAGTGACAATTCTGTAATTAGTTTTAACCCAATCCAAATTTACGCCCGATCCAAACTCTACACCCCGTAATTACGAGACTGCCACTACCTCCAAACTTCTTCTATAAAAAGCCCCTTGCTCCACAATTCAAAGGACCGATTCCACTACCCCGAAGGGCTGCCAAAATCATTCCTCGACCGTTCTAAAGCTTCTAAAAACTTCATTAATGGCCGCCATAATTCTCTCCTTCTTCCTTCTACATGAAATGGATCTTATCTTCTCCGAGCACCATTAATTTACACTCCGATCTACTTCAAGTGATCTCCAATCGCCATTGCTCCTTTTCATAGCACGGATCTAACACCATTTTCATGTTGGAACCAAGGGAAAATGTGACGGCCCGCCCCGCACCGCACCAGCTGACATTTCCAATGAAACGCGCTATGTCGATGCCCAACCAGCATGGGACGGTCGTCAAAAGAAAAGAAAGAAGACAATCATCGAGGAGCCTGTAGTATATCTTACAGCGCATAGAACAAAATATAAAAAATAACAAAACTTGATATAAAACAGGTGAGATAGTGCATAAGCTGAAAACTAAACCATCATAACAGCGAAAAATTCCAAATACAGCTAATGATCCAAACCATCTTTATTACAACTTTCAAAACTGTCTCTAAAGCAAAATAGGAAGGTACACTACTAATGACAAAAGTAGTGACCCGCAACAACACAGAGAGAATATATGGAAATGATATGTGTAAGCCTCCTGCTCATTTCCGGATAGCTACTCATGCATAACTAGCTAACCTGTCTCTAGTTTGCTCGTTTAGGAGCACACAGAGTAATAAGAAGAGACATAAAACTCTGGGTCAGACAAAAGTCTGGTATGAGTGATAAGCAGCAAAAACAGAACAATAACAGGTATACATAACCATACCTGAACCTGGACCTGCAACCAAAGAGTTGGCACAACAGGATGTACAGTACTCTTAGGTGACACTAACAAATGGTGTGAAAATAATGGGGAGGGGGCATGCGTGTCATGGTGATAGCAAACATCAAACATAGCAATCATCCTCACATCTCTCACTCATTGCGTAAAATATACGATATCTACCACTTTGATCACCTAATCCTTTGCTACGATCACTCTGCCCCAGGGAGTCATGACGGCTCCACTGCATTGATCCATAGCCACTAATCCACGTTTATGTCCACTGTGCCCCATGAAGTCATAACAACTCCACTGCACTGGCTCATAGCCCTGCTATGATCACTTTGCCTCATGGAATCATGATAACTCCGTTGCACTAATCCATAGCCAATATCCATCTCTCAGTGGTGAGTTAAACCTATAGACATCGATAACCCCTTTGTACTCGTCCCACAACAAAGTCCAACTCATGAAGTCAACTCATCGATTCCCGTCTGGATCCTGAGTTCTACTTCCTATTTGGACTACCTTTGCATCTCGGGTTTTGGTCTTCATCCCGGTTCGTGATTCTTCAACTTGCATTCGGTTCAACTCATACCCTTCATCATGTCTCAATTCGATACTCAAGTCCAAAGTTCAGCCTGCAGTTCATGGATGCTCCACGGTTCGTGATGGTCCTTCCGGTTCGTGATGACTGGTTGCCATCGGGTCGGCTCGTGACCAATACTTCCCTGGCAGCTCGGCTCGTGGTGAAGGATACTCCACGGTTCGTGATTCCCAGCTTGGCTCGTGAGGTGTTGGAGTGGCTCGTGGGTGGCATCCAGTTCGTGGTTTGCGAAGGGGGTCGGCTTGTAAGGTGGCTCACGACTGGGGCGGCTCGTGATGATAGTGTCACGATTGGGGAGGGTGCCTCACGAACGGGGGTGACCAATTTCCTACAACCCTTTCCAGCAAGCTATTTACGCCATACGACGGCATTTTAACCAACCTAACTTGACTATACCATCACAAAGCATTCCAAATAGTAATAGTAACATGGACAATCAACCATAAACACCAAAACAACAATCTAATATGTTAAAATGGATCAAACATACCCAAAACCCATGTTTTCCCCTTAATCCCCTTAATCATGATTTAACCATATGATTAGCAAAACAAGTCCAAATTAACCCAAACTTCTAACAAAGGCATAAAATAGTATTTCGAAATTTCTAAATATTTTTCCAAATTTTTATAATGCATAATTTCGTTAATTAACACTAATCACTCCTAATTGGCCATAATTAGTGTAAAAATGTGCAAATCACTCACCTTAGCCACAAATAAAATCTTAGATCTAAAACCCTACTGTTTTAGTGTGGTTTCCAATGCAACATAGCAGCTCCAACTCTGATTTGACACTAATCCTCCTTGATTTGGTGTAGATTAAGCTAATACACGATTAGAGAGCGATTTGGGATGAATTTAGAAAGTGGAGGCCACTGCTAGGGTTTTAAGGATGCAAATGGCGGCTGGAAAAATGAATAAAACTGAATTTCCTAACCTTATTAGTCCTCCCATAACCCTAATCCTGAATGGGTTATGGACCTAGCTGCTAATCACCCTAATTAGGCCCGGTTAAGCTGTTTTTCACCTTCCAGACCTTGTTTCAGCCATATCTCCCAAACTGTATGTCCGTTTGATCAATGTGACCACTCTACGGAAAGGTTAACCATCATCCGAAACCAATGGAAATGGTTTCAGGTCAAAACTCCTTACCAATCAAAAGTTATAGGCAAAACAAGATTTGCTAGGGGTAAAATGGTCATTTAAAATCGGCAAAAATCGTGAACATGGGAAATGACCCCAATAGTCGTTCCCCAAAGTTACACGACCATATGACTTCGTATGTAAATGAAATAAATATTCTACGACCCTTCGATACTTAGAATGCGGGTCGTGACATTTTTCCTCCCTTAAGAAATTTCGCCCCCAATATTCCTTAACAAAACATACAAAGGTGTCCCGCATGCCTATCAGCCATTTACAAACAATCAAACATACATAATATCACAACAATCCTATCCTAGCATGCAGTTTACTAACAAGGGAATAACTATCACTATTAAAATCTTACTAGGCAAAGAGTTCTGGATGCATCTTCCTTATGTTCTCCACTGTTTCCCAGGTACAGTCATTCTCATTATCGCCACACTGAACCTTGACCAGTTTCACTGTCTTCCTTCGAAGTTGCTTCGTATCATACTTGACAATACGAATCGGCTTGCGGTTTCCAACCGCCTCGGGTTCTACGTCGATATCGTCTAACTGATCAGGTGAAATAGCCATATCAGGGTCGTGCACGAACTTCCTTAACTGGAAAACATGAAATACATTGTGAACTTCCGCTATCTTATCAGGTAATTAAACTTTATATGCTAGATTTCTAACTTGTTCAAGGACTGGGAATGGACCAACATATCTTCATGCTAACTTGCCTCTCCTACCAAATCGAATCACGCTCTTTAACGGAGTAATCTTGACAAATACTAAGTCGCCAATGAAGAATTTCAAGTCTCTTCGTCTCTTATCAGCATAACTATTCTGCCTATCTTAGGCAGCCTTCATTCGCTGTTAGATAACCTTGATCTTGCTTGAAGTTTCTCTTATCACATCTGACCCCAGCATAAATTTTTCACCAGTTTCCAACCAACGTGATGGTGAGTTGCACGGTCTTTCGTACAAAGCTTCAAATGGGGCCATACCAATACTGGACTGATAGCTATTATTGTATGCGAACTCAACCAGATGCAAATGGTCATCCCAAGAACCTCCAAAATCCAATATACCAGCTTTCAATAGATCCTCCAATATACGATTCACCCTCTCGGTCTGACCGTTGGTTTGAGGATGATATGCGGTACTGAGATATAATTCTGACCCTAAAGCCTCTTGTAAGCTCTTCCGAAACCAACTAGTAAATAACGAATCTCGGTCACTCACAATACTTTTAGGCACTCCATGAAATCTCACTAACCATTCATATACAATTCGGCTAACTTAGCTGATGTTCTATTTGACTTGACTGGTATAAACCTTAAAATTTTAGTCAATCGACCCACAATCACCCAAATACTATCACAGCCCGATCTAATCCTTGGTAATCCATCAATGAAATCCATCGAGACTTGTTCCCATTTCCACTCGGGAATTTCTAGTGGTTGTAACAAACCACTAGGCTTCTTTTGCTCGGCTTTAACAAGCTGACAATTCATGCATTTGGATATAAACTTCCCAACGTCTATTTTCATTCCTTCCCAGTAGTAGGTCTGCTTCATGTCTCGATACATTTTGTTACCATCGGGAAGTATGGTTAGTTTTGAGTGATGACATTCTCCAAGCACTTCATCTCTCAATCCATCGACATTGGGCACAACTAGTCTCCCATTCTTTCGAAGCCATCCTCCTCGATCAAGCCCATACTTGTTCATCTCCTCATCGATACCCATCTCTAACTTGGAGACGATTTCCAATAAGTTAGGATCGTCCCTTTGACTGGAACCAATCCGCTCAATCAAGGTGGGTCTGGTCGTCAAACTTGCTAACATTTCTAGATCGAATTCGCACTTCGGTCTGAAATCATACCCTGCGACATACTCCAGTTGCTTCCATTCCAGAAACATAACCCCTAAACTGGCATGTCTCATACTCAATGCATCGGCTACTGCATTGCCCTTTCCTGGTGTGTATGCGATATCGAAGTCATATGAAGCCAAGAACTCTAACCACCTTTGCTGACGAAGATTTAAATCCTTTTCAGAGAAAAGGTACCTTAATGACTTATGGTCGGTAAACAACTTGAACCTTTCTCCCAAGAGATAATGTCTCCACATCTTCAACGCGAGCACGATCGCTGCCAATTCCAAATCATGGGTAGGATATCTTTTCTCATGCGGTATCAGCTGTCGACTAGCATAAGCTACAACCCTATCTCCTTGCATCAATACATCACCTAGTCTGGTACCACAGGCATCCGTGTATACCGTCATCTCTTCACTCCCCTTAGGAATAATTAACACTAGTGCACTCGCCAACTTCCCCTTTAGACCCTTAAATGCATTCCTTTCATCGTAGACGAAAGCTTGATTCTTCTTGGTCAACTGAGTTAACAGTGCCGCAATCTTGTAGATGTCCTGGATGAACTTACGATAATATCCAGCTAACCCTAAGAAACTTCTTATGTCTGTTGCATTCCTGGGTGTAGACCAATCTTATATCGTAGCCACCTTCGCAGGATCCACGGCAATACCATTCTCTGAAACAACATGGCCCAAGAATCTCACTTCCCTCCTCCAGAAGTGACACTTAGAAAATTTCGCTTTCAATCAGTGTTCTCTCAACACCTCCATCACTGTCCTCAAATGTTCCTTGTGTTCTTCCTCTGTCCTTGAGTAAACAAAGATATCGTCCACAAACACAAGAACAAACTTATTCAATTGATCCCTAAATACCCTATTCATAAGATCCACAAAATATGTTGGTGCATTGGTCAACCCAAATGGCATGACCGACCACTCATAAAATCCAGATGGCGTCTGAAATGTCGTTTTAGGAATACTTTCAGCTGCTACTCGGAGCTGATGAAATCCTATTGTAAGGTACAACTGGGAGAACACTCTTGCTCCTTCTAGTTGATCAAACAGATCATTTATCTGTGGAAGAGGAAACTTATTCTTCCTAGTCACCTTATTCAACTAGCGATAGTCCACACATAAACGAAGGGATCCATCTGCCTTATTGGCAAATACAACTGGTGCACCCCACTCGGAAACACTCATTCGGATAAATCCCTTCTTCAAAAGATTGCTTAATTTCACCCTGAGCTCTTGCTGCTCCCTTGGTGCCATACGACGAAGTGGCATCACTATAGGTTTGACATCTTTCACTAAATCAATACAGAACTCAATCTCTCGGTGTGGTGGAAGTCCGGTCACTTCCTTGAAAATATCCGGATACTGGCCAGCAATGGGAACCCCTGATAACTCGTCCTGCGGGATGTCGAGGGAATATAGAAAACTAGCCATCACCTCATCACTAGGTAGGCCAGAAAACACTACCCTCCGGCCATCATCCGCCCTAGTAGTCACCGTATATCCCTCATAGTCTACCACCACCCCATACCTTTAGAGCCAATCGACTCCAAAATAATGCCAAACCCAGTAAAGCCCAAGACAAAGCAATCACAAGCAAACATACATCCATGACTCGATAGGACCAAATTACGACAAATCATACTAAGGCTAGTCGAACCATTGATCGGGTTCGTCATAACTAAAGGTCTATCAACAATCTCGGGTTCCAATCCCAACCTATCTACCAGGTCACTAGATATGAAGGAACGGGAAGCCCTGGTATCAAACAATACTCGAACAGGAACATCATAAATAGAAAGAATACCTTGAACGATGACGTTCTTTCCTTTCTCCGCCGCAGTTGGGGCATTCGACGAAGAAGGAACAACATTGATAGCATATGCTTTCACAATCTGCTTCTCTTTAGGAGGTTGTGGACATTTATCCTTATGATGTCCTACTTGGCTGTAATTGAAGCACTTCCTGTCCGCTGGCTTTGCTTGACATTATTTAGCATAATGGCCCTTCTTGCCATAGCTATAGCACTCAAAATGTTTCTTACTCTTCTTCTGACCATCCTTAGCTTGGTTATGCTTCCTCTTATTCTTCGAATTATTCTTGCCTCCACCGCTTGCTTGCGGCTTTGGCTCCCTTAGAGATGTAACATCAACCTCGGTCTTTGACTTAGGGTAAAGGCTCTCAGATCTCAATGCCTTTCCCATAATAGATTCAAATGTCTCATCGATGTGGTTTATAAGCCTTTTACCCAAGTACTTATCTAAGCCAGTTATGAACTTCTCGGTCTTATTCTCGGCAATATCGATAAGAGATAATCCATACTTCGATAAAGTGTCGAACTCAGCAATATACTCTGAGACTGCCCTACCATTCTGCTTAAGCTCTAAGAATTTCCTAAACAATTCTGATTTCTGAGCAGTTGGGATAAACTTATCACTGAAGAGAGTCTTAAACTGATTCCAAGTAACTTGATCTTCAGGAATAGCTGCTATAATAGCGTTCCACCAATTCATTGCCCGTCCTTGCAGTTGACTGGATGATAGATTTCTCTTCATTGCATCATTGATCCCTAACTCACAACTATCGAGCCAATCTTGAACATCCGTAGCCGATTCCGTTCCATGTAACAACTTTCCACCAAGACTAGTGTAATCCTTGCAAAGCTTGGCGAAATCGGCCCTAGGCGCCTGCACCGCTGCACCACCACCATTAACAGCATTAGGAGCTACTCCCTGAACATCCCTAAGTATCTCTCTCATGAAGGTAGTAAACATTGTCCTCATGTCAGAGGCATTCCTATTATTGTCCCCTGAACCTGTACCCCTCGTATATCGGATCAACGTTAAATTTATAAAGGGAAAACGATTGACCATCACCTTAGTGGTGCCAGTACAGTGTGACTTCATCCTTAAATATACTAATAGTGTATATATATAGCTTTTGAAAACCAAAATATCACAAATACGCGCTCTCATCTACGTATACTATCTCTCCCTGATGCCTTCCCCTAGATTATCTACACAACCTAGAGCTCTGATACCAAATGTGACGTCCCACCCCGCACCAGCCGACATTTCCAATGAAACGCACTGTGTCGATGCCCAACCAACATGGGACAGTTATCAAAAGAAAAGAAAGAAGACGATGAATCATCGAGGAACCTGTAGTATATCTCATAGCGCAATGAACAAAATATAATAATAACATAACTTGATATAAAACAGGTGAGACAGTGCATAAGCTAAAAACTAAACCATCATAGAAGCGAAAAATTCCAAATACATTTTATGATCCAAACCATCTTTATTACAACTTTTAAAACTCTCTCTAGAGCAAAATAGGAAGGTACACTACTAATGCCCAAAGTAGTGACTAGCAACAACACAGGGAGAATATATGGAAATGATACGTGTTAGCCTCCTGCTCATCTCCGGACAACTACTCGTGCATAACCAACTAACCTATCTCTAGTCTGCTCATTTAGGAGCACCCAGAGTAATAAGAAGAGACATAAAACTCCGGGTCAGACAAAAGTCTGGTATGAGCGATAAGCAGCAAAAACAGAACAATAGCAAATATACATAACCATACATGAACCTGGACCAGCAACCAATGAGTTAGCACAACAAGATGTACAACACTCTTAGGTAACACTAACACATGGTGTGAAAATAATGGGGAGGGGGCGTGCGTGTCATGGTGATACCAAACATCAAACATAACAATCATCCTCATATCTCTCACTCAGTGCGTAAAGTATATGATATCTACCACTTTGATCACACAATCCTTTGCTACGATCATTTTGCGCCGTGGAGCCATGACGGCTCCACTACATTGATCTATAGCCACTAATCCTTTGCTATGTCCACTATACCCCCATGAAGTCATAACAACTCCACTGCACTGGCTCATAGCCCTACAACGATCACTTTGCCACATGGAGTCATGATAACTCCACTACACTGATCCATAGCCAATATCTGTCTATCAGTGGTGAGTCAAAGCTATAGACATTGATAACCCCTTTGCACTCGTCCCGCAGCAAAGTCCACCACATGAAGTTAACTCGGTTGTTCCCATCTGGATCCTGAATTCTACTTCCTATTTAGACTACCTTTGCATCTCGGGTTTTGGTCTTCATCTCGGTTCGTGATTCTTCAGCTTCCATTCGGTTCAACTCATACCCTTCGTCATGTCTCGATTCGATACTCAAGTCCAAAGCTCAGCCTGTAGTTCATGGATGCTCCACGGTTCTTGATGGTCCTTCTGGTTCATGATGACCAGTGGCCATCGGGTCGGCTCGTGACCAATACTTCCCTGGCGGCTCGGCTCGTGGTGAGGGATGCTCCACGGTACGTGATTCCCTACTTGGCTCGTGAGGTGCTGGAGTGACTCGTGGGTGGCATCCGGTTCGTGGTTCGCGAAGGGGGTCGGCTTGTGAGGTAGCTCACGACTGGGGCGGTTCGTGATGATAGTGTCACGATTGGGGAGGTTACCTCACGAATGGGGGTGACCAATTTCCTGCAACCCTTTCCAGCAAGCTATTTACGCCATACAACGGTGTTTTCGACCAACCTAACTTGACTATACCATCACAGAGCATTCCAAAAGTAATAACAACATGGACAATCAACCATAAGCCCCAAAACAACACCTAATATGTTAAAATGGATCAAACATACCCAAACCCATGTTTTCCCCTTAATAATGATTTAATCATACAATTAGCAAAACATGTCCAAATTAACCCAAACTTCTAACAAAGGCATACAATAATATTTCAGAATTTCTAAATATTTTTCCAGAATTTTATAATGCATAAGTTCATTAATTAACACTAATCACTCCTAATTAGCCATAATTAGTGTAAAAATGTGCAAATCACTCACCTTAGCCACAAATAAAATCTTAGATCCGAAACTCTGCTGTTTTGGGCATGGTTTCCAATGCAACACAGCAGCTCCAACTCTGATCTTCCTTGATTTGGTGTAGATTAAGCTAATACACGATTAGAGAGGATTTGGGATGAATTTAGAAAGTGGAGGTCATTGCTAGGGTTTCAAGGATGTAAATGGCGGCTGGAAAAATGAATAAAACTGAATTTCCAAACCCTATCAGCCCTCCTATAACCCTAATCCCGAAATGGGTTATGGGTCTAGCTGCTAATCACCCTATTTAGGCCCGGTTAAGCTGTTTTTCACCTTCCTGACCTTGTTCCAGCCATATCTCCCAAACGGTAAGTCCGTTTGATCAGTGTGACCACTCTACGAAATGGTAAACCATAATCTGAATCCAATGGAAGTGATTTCAGGTCAAAACTACTTACCAACCAAAATTTAGAGGCAAAACAGGATTTTCTAGGGGCAAAACGGTCATTTAAAATCGGAAAAAATCGTGAACATGGTAAATGACCCCAATAGTCATTCCCCAAAGTTACACGACCATACGACTTGGTATGTAAATGAAATAAAAATTCTACGACCCTCCGATACGTAGAATGCAGGTCGTTACAAAATGTATAGAATTACACGATACAATCTGTTCCTTCTCGAATGTAAGTGTGATCTAAAGCGGAAAGAGAGCAAAAAGTGGAGAATTATCACAAAAGTGGTCAAGTGTAATAAATACGATGTACGAGATGATAAACTATGTAATTCTCTCCATAATTATGAAAAATGATTGAAAAGTGAACGCTGATTCACATTGAATCGAACCACTATAAAAATCCCATGTCCTTTACTTGTTTTTATCCATTTATTTTGCGATTGTGGCCCTTTGAATTTCTAACCATAATTGGTGGAGTGTGATCTCACACCATTGGTGTTTGAGTCATTTTTGATCTAAATAACAGGATTACATGTCTAACATTGTATTTCGAACCGTATTGTTGACCTCTATTAAATATATATATGTTTGGTGGCGGAGAATTTATTCCCTTGCTTAACACCCTTCTCCAAGACGTATGAGCTTAAAGGTTATATATCGATAGAAATCAATGGTATGGTGTAGATTGTCAGTGTGGCATGTTTGACATCCTAAAGTTAAATAATCATAGAGTAAAATTTATGAGATTAAAACTAAGAGGAGTTTTAATGAATCTTTAAATAGATTGAAATCAGAATGTGATAATTTAAATTATCAGATTTGGGAAATGATCGATAATGGAGTACCACCAATTTACTCTAGGTGATAGTTAAATATTTGATAAGATTTAAACGTGAAATGGTAATTAATTTACCTATAGCACAGTGGTCTTAGATATGGGGTACTGTAACAACCCGAAAATCTGGGCCAGTTTAAAATTTTTATTTTAGCGAATTTTGATTATTTAAAATGAATTATTTTAAATAATATCGTCGAGAAATTTATTTTGAATATAATTCAAACGTATATATTTATATTCGTCGTCGTTAGAATATAAATATTTATATATAATTATAAAAGAAATTGAAAATGGCGCGGTAGTTCGATAATTCGATTTCAAACTTCAATTGAATGTACCGGGTGCAAAACAATCCGGATTTTAGCGAAACCAAAAACAATAGGATCTATTTGATGATATCTTTCCAACGAATCCGAAAAATCGAAATTTCATAGCGGGGATCAAAAGATATGTCCAGTTGAAAATTCTGAATAGTCACTATGGAATTCAGGCCCTTAAAAATGGGAATTTTGCAAACGACCTCGGATTTCGACGAAACCACTTTTGTTGGATTCGCAGTGTTAAATTATTGTTAGATTCCAAATTTCATAATTTTTCGAATCAATATGTGAGCGTGGCAAAGGAAAACGCGTTTGACCAGTTGTAGTTAATTTTAATCGACTGGAAATTGGCCATTTTTCCAACAGTCTCAGAATTCGGCGAAACTAGTTTTGTTAGGACCGTATCGTCAATACGAAGCCAGAAAGTATTTTTCTGGATTTTTTAGAGTTAGTATGTGACCCCGGTAAACTGAAATGCGTGTTCAAATTCAATATATAGAGTTATATGTAGATTTTGACGGAAACTGATTCAAACGATCGAATCAGCTTGCGATACATATCCCATTGTGTTCGGAATGGGGGTAAAACGCTATGGACGACAGGCGGTGGGCCTCGTTTTGAGGTCGAAAATAAAAGTTGCTTTTTAGAAAAAAAATAAAATATTAAAATAAACTTTCTCTCTCCCTCCTCCTTAAATCACGTTGGCCCCTCCCCTTTTCATTTCGATTCAGATGAAAAAAAACAAAAAAAAAACAATTAAGCATCGCGCCCTTCCCCATGGCCCACCGCCGACGTTAGCCGCCTCCGACCCCCACCCCTGCCATCGACGACGACGCCTAAGCCCTCCTCCCTCCGTCGTTTCCTGAAACCCTAAGCCCTCCGAGCCCAAAACCTACACAACCCCAGTCGCCAATCGAAGTCCCTCCACCCTCGCTCCCCCGCCATCAGCCCTCCACCTCAAGAACCGCCGCCTCTGACCGTTTTACCCCGCCGTCGGTCAGCCCTACTTCTCCCTCCACCTACCAATTCCGGCGCCACCATCCTAGTGTGTTTTTCTTTTATTATTTTATTTATATTTATTTATTTTCAGTTTTATTATATATGTATATAATTAAAATTCTAAATTTATATGTATGTATATGGCAAAAGATTAGATTTTTAAACAAGCAAGATTGGATTTTTTTTTAATAGTGAAAAGATAGGTCTTTATTAAGAGAAAAGTTAGATTTTTGAACATAGAAAAAGATGTTTTTTAAATGATAAAAATATCTATAATTTGTGGCGAAAAGATTTGATTTCGAGAAATATAAAGCGGTGATTTTTATAGTGATGAGATGAAAATTAAATCTTTATATATGAAAAGACGATATTTTGATATAAGTAGTGAAGTAAAAATATGATTTTTACTTCGAGAAAAATATAATTTTTATAATATAGAAAGGTTAAAAATATCATCTTTATATTTGAAAAGGCGAAGTATTTATATAAAGCATGGATATTTATTTTTAGATTTTAATATTCTTAGCATAGAAAAAAAAGATTCGATTTTTAAAATAGAAAAATTTGATTTTTCTATATTGAATAGCAAAGTAAAAATTCGATTTTTATATATTGAATAACAAAGTAAAGATTCGATTTTTATATATGGAATAGCAAAGGAAAAATTCGATTTTTATATATTGAATAACAAAGTAAAAATTCGATTTTTACATATGTAGTGAATACGGGCAACGAAGATGACAAAAAGGCGAGAACGACGAAGATTTCTATAAATGAAGAGTCAAGATGATTGGATAGCTATCGGTGAGAACTTCTCACCTTTCAATTTAATTATTCTAGTTATATGTATACTAGGATGCAGACGGTGTTTAGTAGCACCCGACACCCGTCATCCACAGACCATGGATGGCTTGTTTGTTTAGTTGTTTGGTTGCATAAATTAGTTAGATGATTTGATTGAAATTTGAATTGGTTGGTGAAATGAAATTGATTTGATTGATGTGTGAATGGCGTGGGCCTTCACTAGACCGGGGATAAGGCTAGGCCTCGTCCCGTTTCTAGTATCGTGCCGTTATGCCGCCGAAATTTTCTAAAATAAGTTAGAAAAATAACAATATCATTTTATAGAATAAATGAATTGAATAGAAATTCATATGTTGAAATAAAATGTTTTGTCGTTAAAAATATAATTTTTAACGTGAATGTAAATAAATAAATATTCATTTACAAACCGGACGGTTTGTTTATGTACACCTATTTGAAGGACATTGATTGGGTCGATAAATTTTACACATCGCCCAACTGCACAAATAAAATCTGTGTTTGATTGTTTGAAACCCCACACGGGTGTTGGGATGAAATTTGAAGTTCACTCATCCTGACTGATTAAATATGTCGATCGATTGATTGACAGGCTGTTATAAGCGTTAGATATCTATATTTGATGCTTATACAGTGTAGTGCACTTTGGTTGATGGTTGATTATTTTTCAAAGCTATTATATACGTGTGATGTATGAAAAGTCCATATAATTAACATTATATGGTGATTGATTGGGCCTCATTCCAATTTAGAAAATAAAGAACACTATAAAATAAAGGTTCATGTGTTGACTGTACTCATCCGTTGAGATTAGTCATGTGTTGAACGAAATAATTTAACAAAAATAGTCACACGTGGACAGTACTCATTCGTTGAGATTAGTCGTGTGTTGACAAAAATAAATATTCATTTGTTGAATAGAATAAAGGAATATATGAAGCCGTGTTGATTAGATTGACGCCATTTTGACGTGAACGATATTTATATCGATTTTATTCATTTTGAAATGAATTGAATATAAAACGATTTCGAAATGAATTGAATATAAAACGATTTCGAAATGAATTGAATATAAAACGATTTCGAAATGGATTGAATATAAAACGATTTCGAAATGAATTGAATATAAAACGATTTCGAAATGAATTGAATATAAAACCAATTCGAATTGAATTGAAAACGAATTCGAATTGAAAACAAATTGAAGTGAAATCAAATTGAATTGAAATTTGATTTGAATAGAAAACGAATTTGATTTCAATTGCATATATAAAGAATTTGATTTGAATAGAAAACGAATTTGATTTCAATTGAAATATATAACGAATTTGAATCAAATAGAAAACCACTTTGAATTGAATCGAATTGAAAACGAATTCGAATTGAATTTAAAACGAAGTGAAATGAATTCAAATTGAATTGAAACTTGAGTTGAATAGAAATGAATTTTAAACCGAATTTATAAGGAAAGATTCAACTTTGATTTGAAATGGAAGTTGAAAATGTTTTAGAAACGAATTCAAAATTATTTATAAAATTTGTTTTAAATAGAAATCGACGATAAATATTATATATATATAATATAATGGCCTGAATAGAACGCGCCGCGCTGCGGCAGTTCGTGAATTTCGACCATTTATTTCAAACGGACATTACGGGAGATCCGACCGTCGGATTCTCCTAAAACCGGAACCGTTGGGTTCGTATCGAAAAGAGATTTCTATCGAATATTAGAAATTAGAAATCTAACGGTTGGATTTGGAATTATGTCCAAATCAAATTTGAAAAAGGTCGCTGTAAGTGCAGTTCGATGGCCGTTGATGGAAATCGACTGTACGGGCCTTGATAAAATTATTAAAAATATCAATAATTTGAATAAAATCGTAAGAAATGATTTGGGAAAAATTGGGATGAAAAACTCCAAATTTGAAAATATAAAAATAGATTTTTATCGAAATGAACTAGTTTTGAACTAGAATTATAATTCTATTTATTTTTAAATAAATAAATTGAATTTGAAAAGGGTTTTAAAAATGACCAGAATTTCCAATGATTGATTGGAGTGGATTTGAATCGAAATTGTCTTCGGAATATTTCGATGTTGGAATTCGTGATTATACAGATGTTGTTATGGAAATTTGAAAGATATATATATTTACATCGTTATTTTCAATACGACATTTGTTAATCGTAGAATTTGATATTGAATATAAGCCGATATATTTTCTATTCAGAGCCTTGTATTGAATATCAAATGTGATTTGGGTTTGTCGTGAATGGTGTCTTCATTAACACTGTTCTTGAACCCAGTTGAGAAAAGATTAAATCTTTTTATTTAGATTTAATGAAGTGTACCAATTAAATAATATTAAATTGGAATTGAATTGATATTGATTTTTGGGTTTATCGTGAACAGTGTTTTAAATAACACTCGTTCTTTAACCCGATAATTAATGGAATGTGACTTTGGGTTTATCGTGAACCGAGTTTTAAATGACACGGATTCTTTAACCCAGTTAACGATTAAAACTAAGTGGAGTTTTAATGAATCTTTAATTAGATTGAAATGATCGAGAATGGAGTATCACCAGTTTTGCTCCAGGCGATAGTTAAATCTTTAATTAGATTTGAACGTGAAATGGTAATTGAATTTACCGATAACACCGTGGTGTTAGATATGAAGTACTACCAGTTTTGCTTCATGGGATGAATAGGTTGGGATTGGGAAATTAAAACAAATGATTACTTCGGTAAGGTTCGCTAATCCCGACTAGTTTTGAATTGATATTCAAAAATAGATTAAAGAATAAATTCAAGAAATTTATCTTGGATAAAATTAATGGGAACCTTTCCCTATGAATGTGAAATTTAGAAACTAACTGTCGGTTAGCCAAGCAGAATGGTTTTCTGGGTATTGATCTGATGTTGGTTTCGGCCTTCGGGGTTAATATTTGGGGAATTATTCTCTTGATTAATTTACGGTTAGTGACTGATGAATTGGAATGAGGCGTATGTTGTGTTTGTGTAACACTTATTTAAAATATACGCGAGTTATTCGGGAAGACCGGGTTTATCCCATTCTGGATAACTGATACGACGATAAGTCGAAGATGAAGACGATGGTCGAAGACTGGAGGTCTTCACGTTGTTTGGGTGATTACTGATGATCTTGATTGGGCTGTACACCCAAGAAGATGGAAACAGTTGGTGATCGTTCAGACGTACTTGGAGATCGATGGATATGCGAGGTACTAGGTGCCTCCGGTTTCGTTCAGACCCAGAACGAACTTGTAAATGGACTGTGTGTCTGACATTGGATTTTAGTCCGTGTGATTGATCTCTATTAAATATATATCTGTTTGGCGGCGGAGAATTTATTCTCTTGCTTAACGCCCTTCTCCGAGACGTACGAGCTCAGGGGTTATATATTGATGGATATCAAATGCATGGAGTGAATTGCCTGTGTGGCATGCCTAAGTGGCAATTGATCGAGGCTTCTGTTGAAAAGCAAAGTCTTGTGGTTGATGATCGAAGCACGGCCTTTGTGGCGTAGCTTTGTGTAACGTTTGCTTCGCGAGTTTCGCACCCCGGTTGTGAACCAAAAACGGGAGAGGACCTCAGGGAGGGCATGCGTTTCCTTCTAGCTAGGGTGGTGTCAGTGACCTACCAGCCCTGACATTTATATACTTTTCACCTGTGTGGTTGTTGCTGTTGCGAGGCGCCTCGGTTTGATCGGACGATCCGGGTCCGATGGAGTCATTCGTTGGCTCATTTACGCCTCAAAGGGCGGGGAAACGTAGTGTTCAGGCATAATAATCCACATCGGTGGACCGGCCCTGACGATCCAAGGGGCAGTTGCGGCTGTTCCTAGACATGGGCTAGATTGTCTAAAATCGGGAGAGGACTATCTTTTGCCTCGGTTCACAGATGGAAATCCAACTTCCAATACGTGACATTTGCGGTTTTATTTGTAGAGCCTAGTATGGCGACATGATATATGGTACCCATGCCGCCTATGATTGATACTTATGATTTGAAGTTGTTTTATACACTATGCACTTATTATAGTATCAAATGATTTGTTTTAAACGTATCAAGCATTCTTTGGCTGTTATAAGGGAAAACCCTATCCCCCGGCTTGCGTTGCATTGTGTGATAGGACCTGGGTCTTATAACAGCCTCATTTTTCTTTATTTAGCATTGCGCTGTTGTTTTATGCACTGGTATTCTTGGGAGGAAACCCGTTCCGTGTTGTACGGCGTGGTCCCTTGATTTACCTAACTTTAAAAACAAAGATTAATAATTGTTTTAGTTCTCACACCAGTCACATGAGAGACCTGGAGTTTATTGTTTTTAACCTAAACTCTGGGTGCCCTTATTTTCGACACGGGCAGCTAGTAGTTTTGGGTTTGCAGATTTATATTCACAGGATCCTGGTTTATAGCTGGAACGATATCCGGAAAGCTTTGTATCCGTATATCTCATTCTAGTTGTGTATTGTATTATTTTCCGCTGCTATGAAATGTAATTTAAATCTCTGATATTTCGGTGTAATATTTATTCATTTATACTCTGTATATTCTTGTATTCTGATGCATTGTTGTAATATACAGTGAAATGTTCTTTTGTATGCGTTCTGATTTGTCGTGTTCTCAAAACAATTCGTTCTTTCTCTTCTCTTCGGAGACCGGGGAAGTTCGGGTCGTTAAAGGTACTATCAGTTTTGCTCCATGGGATGAATAGGTTCGGATTAGGATTAATATAATAACTGATTACATCGGTACAGGTCAATAATCCCAAAAAGTTTTATAAACCATAATTTGGTTTAGAATTGTGAAAAGATAGAATGAAATCTTTTGAAATGGATATCCAAAGGAAGATTAAAGAACAATTTTCAAAGAATTTATCTTTGATAAAATTAATGGGAACCTTTCCCCAAAAATGGGAATGTTTGAATAAAAGAATATTCTGAATTGGAATGAGGCATATGATGTGTATTTATAGCACTTGATTATTGATTATAAAATACGCGAGTTATTCGGAAAGACCGGGTTTATCCCATTATGAATAATGAATACGACGACTAAAAGTCGACGATGAAGACGGTGGTTGAAGACTGGTGATCTTCACATGTGTTCAGGAATAAAAAATCCACTAAAGTAAGCGTGGACCGGCCCTACCGGATCCAGGGCTCGTCAGCGTCCGAGCCCTGAGGCATTTGCTAGAGTGTCTCGAATCGGTAAGGAGTACATCCCTTGCCTTGACTCATGATGGAAATCCAACTTCCAATACGACATAATTTGGTTTTAATTATAAAACAAGTATGTCGACATAATATATGGTACCTATGCCGTATATGATTGATACATTTATATTTGAAGTTGATTTTTATACTATGCACTTATAGTAATATCAAAATGATTTCTTTTAAACGTACCAAGCATGTTTGGCTATTATAAGGGAAAATTCTATCCTCCAGCTTGCGTTGCATTATGTGATGGGACCTGAATCTTATAATTGCTTCATTTTCCAAAAAACAGTGTGTTGTTTTACTTTAAACAAAGATTCATGTGAAGTAAACCCATTCAGCGTTATACGGCGTGGCCCCATGATTTCCCAAAATTTTCAATTAAAGATTTTATAACTGTTTTAGTTCTCACACCAGTCCCATGATTGACTCGGAGTTTACTGTTTCTACCTAAACTCTGGGTGCTCCTATTTTCCACACGTGCAGCTAGTAGTTTTGATTTTGCTGATTCCTATTTCATAGGATCCTGGATCTGCAGCTGGAGCTATATTCGGAAAGCTCTGTATCCGTGTATCTCTTTTAGTTGTGTTATGTATTATTTTTCCGCTGCTATGTAATTTAAATCTCTGATATTTTTCAAGGCGTAATATTTATTCATACTCTGTTATATTCCTGTACACTGATGTAAATTGTTGTAACAAGCAATGAAATGTTCTTCTGTTTGTGTTCTGATTTGTCGTGTTCTCAACTCAATCCGGGCTTTCCCTTATGGGTGAATTTGGGTCATTTCATCGTAGTATCAGAGCTTTGGTTTACAAAGCTCGAGAACAAGACACATTAGAACCAAACGAAAGAATTCATCAGAGATTGGATTAGTAATATCCAAGGAGAATGACTCGTTAGAGATGGGATCAGTAGTATCCTAGAATGAGTTTCAAAGAGTGTTATTTTTAAAATAAAAAATGAAAACAAATTTTGTTTTGAAAATTTAAACCTTATTGTACGTATGTGAGTATTTTATTTTAAAGTAATTTTGGACTATCGGCTATATAGAGATTTTAATATACGTGTAACACCCCACGTCCATTAATGTCATTCACAAAGGGAATGCATTAACTTCCATGGAGGTTATAAGTGAATATAGAACAGAAAAATTACAACAAGACAGATAATAAGTAGTACTTGGAAATCTTAAAACTTCATTTTATTGCAGCGGAAATTAAACATGTTTATTACATCACAAAACCATTAATCAGAGTCAAGTACATTATCCATCTTCATAAAAACAAAATACATAATCCCATTACACAAATAGCCACTAAGGAAGATAACAAGCAGAACTTTACTTCAACGGTCCAAGCTTTCCAAAGAGAGATGAGCAATCCAATCAAACTCCACTAGAACTGGGCCCAACCTGAGGACCTGGAGGGGGAAAAAGGATAGGAATGGAGGGGGTCAGACATAAAGTCTGGCGAGTATGACAATTCTAACAATACTATTATCAAAATAACTAGACTAATGCATAAGCTGGAAGACAAGTAAATGTCTATGAACTATTAGGTAGATAAAGATAGCGTTTAAGATAACGTTAAAGATAACGGTAAAGGCACAGCTAATTTCTAACGAATAATTACTACACTGCACCGCACACCACTACACTGCACCGCACCAGTCACCCTAAAGGTTGATCCCACTTGCTTCACACAGAAACATAAAAATAGCCTTATGTACCCCTAGCTGACTACATAGGTGCCGTCTGCCCCTACCTCCACTTGGTGTACCCCACTACCCACTTTCGATCGGCTCCCTACTCGTAGATACCCGTGCTGGCCCCACAGTGGGGTGTATCACTCCCCTAAAGTGGCAACCCGATACAACTGAGAATGCATGGCTTATACCTACACGATGCAACAACGTCTTACCTACCAGCCCGGGTCCACACACGCATATGAAACCCGTTGGACTTGCGTTGCCACTGCTCCCCGTTTTGCTCTCTTATAGTCAAGCCCAATATGTGTGTCCCATCCTCGACTTGGGTCGAGCCCACAAAGATACGTTTGGGATACTAGTTGAAATGGGCCCCCACAAGCTACCCACCTAAGCTTGTCACTAATATATCCCACTTAACCCTCTTAGTCATGTTTATTTACATGTGTGTTTGGTTAAGTCTTACTAATCGTATTTCACATGCCACTAAGGGCACCCACTAGATTCCTCATGCCACCCAACGCACCTACTTGACCCCCATGTCCCACCTTACATGTTTATCTGGTTAAGTATTTCTTAATTCATTCAGGCCATAACCTCATAAAGACCTCTCACATTAGACTGGCATTTATGACAGCTGGATTTGCCGGGCGGGCCCGGGCAGTCTTACACCATAAAAGAGTCTAACCTCGTGTCTTTACAACTGTTATGCTTTAGTTTAGGCCTAGGACCTCTCACATTGGGCTGACATTTGTGACCACTGGATTTGCCGGGCGGTTCCGGGCAGGTTTACGTCACAAACGAGTCCAACCTCGTGTCCTAAGCATTTATTGACACTTTCAATTTTTTACCCCAGTTTTAATAATTCCCTATCTAAATTATTAATTTAGTCCACTTTTATTGATGTCCATAATTGACTCAATTATGGTCATCCACTCATGGTATGCAAAATCATATCAATTGCACCCCAACATCTTATTATTAATTCCTTAATATTACCCCTACCCCACGTTTATACGTTCGCTTATTCAACGCATAATATAGGCTAGACTTGAATAGTCTAACACATAGCACAAGGACAAATTACCACAACATATAGACAATAAAAATAAATCTAATCATAATAGGGGTGAAACTTGCATAAACTACACATGTTAAAGATCAAAAGGTGTCAACTTGTTAAATGTCACAATTTACATGATATGATCATAGCCCAAATCTATACATAAACTTACATATGGGGGTTTTTAGGCAACATAATGATGGTGTGAACTAGCATAGAATATCACATATGTCATAGCATGATTCTAGGTGTCATAATAGATGTCATGGCATATGTTCACAACTTTCACAAACCAACCTAAACTTGCATATGTGACTTGTCATATAGATCAACTTAGCCCAAACATGATGATTTAATTAATATGAACTAACTAGCATAGGCAATAGCATCATGATTTCAAAGCATTTATGATTCATCACAACTTTAGCCTAGAAACTTTCAACATACATAACAGCATCATAGCATGATTTGCAATATATAGGATATTATCACCACATAGCATAGAATTTATAACATACTTGATAACATATGACAATTCACATCATCTACTCATAATCCATTCATGACTCAACCTAATTAAAATGATAATAATCTTGTTAAGACTATCATACTCACAATTTAGAGAAGAAAAGAGAGAGTTTTTCTTTGCTTTAGGGTTGAGAGAATTAGAATTAGCTTTTATTCCTTCTTAGTTGGCGGCGACTCCATTGATTTCCATAGCGACGGTATGACGGTAACTATTCTATTTTTCTTATGAATTAGGGTGAGAGACTACCTAGGTTTTTATAGAGTTAGGATTTATTTTAGACCGTTAGATCAGTTCAGAAATAATCCCAGCCAACCAGATTAGGTCAGAAACCCTAATGGGTCATTAGCCCATTAAAAACAGGTCAGCCAGAAACCCTAGCCGCCAGACCCGTGTCGACACCCAGGTCGACACTACAGTCGACTTGGGGGGGGGAGGGGGAGTCGACAGGGCAGTCGACTTGGGGGGGGGGGGGGGAGGTCGACACTAGTGTCGACTCCCCAGTCGCCCTGCCTGGGCGGGAACACTTTTCTGTTTGAATTTTTAAATTTTCTGCGAGCTGTTGTGAATTTTCTGAAACTTCCGATGGCCATAAATTCTTCATACGAACTCCAATTCACGCAAACTCGGACTCTATTTCAACCAGAATTCCGAGACGAACACAATGGCGCAACCCATTTCCCACAATTCTCACGTCTGGGATTAGTTATTCTTTAATTTGTGAATATTAATATTAACAGAATTACGGGGTGTTACATTCTCCCCTCCTTAAAGGATTTCGTCCCCGTAATCTTCAAGTCAAGAAGAATGTATATCCTAACATCCAAAAAACCATCTACTCAACCATCAAACACAGGCATCCATTGTCGTTATAGACTTCTAATGCTTTCATGTTTAAATGCACAATGTGTGTATATGTCCCTATCTAATGCAAAATCAGGTGGTCCACTGATTCAGTTTACCTCCTTAATGCAAACCATGATAGTGCCATGCATCCATTATGTGTGCAAAAGTTCCTTAATGCTACTTATTATCTCTATATGTGTGCACAATCATCATCTGAATGCAGCATCCATATGATTAAACAATCATCATACATCCATTTTACTAAATACATCCATTTATATGCAATATGCAGTATGAAGTGACTGAGCCGATCTTGTGCCTAATAGTGTGTGTATATGCGTCCACGAACAACCACTAGCAAACACTTGCATCCACTTTGCATTCATCATACATAACATGTCTCAAACACATGTTTCAACCATAGGATTATCCTAACTAAAGGTCAAAGATACCAACGAGAGGATACGCTAAAGGTAAGATAAGTACAAGATAAGCAATAAAGGAGAAATTAAAAGACATACCCTCGAAAAGAAAAGGGTATCGTGAACGCATCTTCTCTTCTGTCTCCCAAGTAGCGTTGCTCTCATCATCTCCCCATTGTACTTTGACTAGTCTGACCTCTCGATTTCTCAGCCTCTTAATCTCCGACCCAAGAATGCATGTAGAAGCTCGTCGAATCGTCGCATCACGCTCTATCTCCACCTCTCTAAGCAAGTTCGGCTCTACCACCTCTGCGGTCTCGTGCAAGCATTTCCTCAAATGTGACACATGGAATACGTCGTGTACACCAGTAAGTCTCTCTGGCAACTCCACTCTATACGCCATCCGTCCAATCCTCTCCTTAATAGGAAACGGTCCTACAAACCTTGGTGCTAACTTCCCAACGGACCCAAAGCGAACAACGTTCCGTAATGGAGACACTTTGACAAAGACCATGTCCCCAACTTAAAACTCGAGATCTGTCCTCCTCTTATCCGCATAAGATTTCTGCCTATCTTGCACTGCTTTCATCCTCCTTCGAATCAAGTCGATCTTCTCCGAAGTCTCCCTAATCATATCGGGCCCAAGTAAGATCTTATCCGTAGATTCCCACCAACATGTAGGTGAACAACAAGGTCGTCCATAAAGAGCTTCGAAAGGTGCCATGCCAATGTTAGACTGAAAGCTGTTATTATACGCGAACTCCACTAACGGAAGATGCTCTTCCCATGTACCCCCAAAGTCTAGGATACATAGCCTCAAAAGATCCTCTAGAATGCGATTCACCCTCTCGGTCTGGCCGTCCGTCTGATGATGATATGCGATGCTCAAACATAACTGAGTCCCTACCGCCTCTTGTAAGCTTCTCCAAAATTCGCCAGTGAAAATAGGATCGCGGTCGCTTACTATGCTAGAAGGAACACCGTGCAAACGAACTATCTCTCGGACGTATACAGAAGCTAACCATGGAGCAGTCCTCTTTCTCTTCACGGGAATAAAATGGGCGCTTTTAGTAAGTCTGTCTACTATAACCCAAATACCCGTATTACCCTTCCTCGATCTTGGTAATCCATCCACAAAATCCATCGAGACACTTTCCCACTTCCATAGTGGAACCTCCAATGGGTGAAGCAACCCACCGGGTTTTTTTTGCTCCGCTTTTACTTGTTGGCACACCAAGCATTTAGCGACATACTCGGCCACATCTTTCTTCATGCCGTCCCAAAAGTAGACTCGTCTCATGTCCATGTACATCTTGTCCCCGCCGGGATGAATAGTCATCTTCGAGTGATGTGCTTCATCAAGAATAGTCTTCCTTAGGTCATCGTCTTTAGGTACACAAAGTCTATCGTCCCTACGCAACCAACCGTTATCATCTAGGGTATACCTACGGAGATGGCTTGATGACTCCCATCCTTTGAGCTTTTCTACTAACTCAACCAACTGTGGGTCGTCTCGCTGTGCCTCGCCAATCCATCCCAAAAGCGTAGGTCTGACCTCCAAGGATGCTAGCAAACCGGGTATAAAGTCAACGGAAGGTCTAAAGTCAAACATCGAAATGAATTCTAAGCTTCGCCGCTCAACAAACAAAGGACTTAAGGATAATCTTTTTCTACTTAAGGCATCGGCCACTACGTTACCCTTGCCAGGGGTATATGCTATCTCGAAGTCGTAGGACGCTAAGAACTCCATCCACCTTTGCTGCCTTAAGTTCAAGTCCTTCTGAGAGAAAAAGTATTTTAAAGACTTGTGGTCGGTGAATAATTCGAATTTCTCGCCAAGAAGATAATGACGCCAAGACTTAAGCGCGAAAACAATAGCGACCAACTCTAGGTCATGTGTAGGATAATTTTTCTCATGCGCTCTCAACTGCCTTCCACCATAGGTTATTACCCTACCCTCTTGCATTAAGACTGCGCCTAGTCCTGTTCCACAAGCATCAGTATAAACAGTAAACGGCTTACTTCCGTCTGGCAGTACTAAGACTGGGGCTGAAGTCAAAGCTCTCTTCAACCATTGGAACACATCATCGCAATCTACGTTCCATGTGAAAACTAGGTTCTTCTTCGTCAAGCGTGTCAACGGAGCTGATATCTTTGCGAAGTCTTTGATAAACTTTCTATAGTAGCCAGCCAACCCCAAGAAACTTCTCACTTCGGTAGCATTTTTAGGAACCTTCCAATCTTGGATGGCCACCACCTTCGCGGGATCCATAGCAATCCCTTCCTTGGAAACCACGTGCCCTAAGAATCGTACTTCCTTCCTCCAGAAGTGACACTTAGAAAATTTTGCTTTAAGGCTGTACGATCGTAGGGTCTCCAATACTTCCCTAAGATGTAGGGCATGCTCTTCTTCATCCTTAGAAAAGATCAAGATGTCGTCTACAAAGACTACCACGAATTTGTAAAGGTACTCCCTAAACACCCTACTCATTAGATCAACAAAGTATGCGGGGGCGTTTGTCAAACCGAAGGGCATCACTAGCCATTCATAGAAACCATCCGGAGTCCTAAAGGCAGTCTTGTCTATGCTATCCTCAGCCACTCTCAACTGATGGAAACCAGTGGCTAAGTCCAACTGCGAAAACACTGAGGCGCCAACTAACTGATCGAAGAGATCGTCAATCCTCGGCAGTGGGTGTCTGTTCATCTTTGTAAGTTTATTAAGTTCTCTATAGTCCACACAAAGTCTAAGGGACCCATCCGCCTTCGTGGCAAATACTACTGGAGCAGCCCACTCCGATATACTTCGTCTTATGAACCCCTTCTCAAGCAACTCCTTTACTTGCTTATCGAGTTCCCTCCTTTCACGTGGAGCCATGTGGCGCATTGGCAAAGATACTGGTTTCGCATTATCCACAAGATATATTCGAAAATCTATCTCCCGCTTCGGAGGTAAGCCCTTCACCTCCTCAAGCACATTCGAATACTCTCGGACCACTTTAACAGATCGTACATTTTCCTCGGACACGTCAAGCGATTCTAAATAACTTAGCATAACGGAATTTATGGGATTACAAAAGATTTCGAGAGTGTTGCCAAGGCGAGTCACGAGCCTAACTACTCTCCTTTCACAATCAAGAACGGCCCCATTTCTGGATAACCAATCCATTCCTAAAATTAGCCCATAGCCCATGAAGGCCAACACATAAGCATCACATCGAAACTCAATGCTAAGTATAGAAATTTTCAAATCCAAACACATCATGGACAAATGAGCTGAGCCCCCAATTGGATTCGAAACAACTAAGGGATCCTCTACTAAACTGGTGTTTAAGTGCAGTGATTCAACTAATGATGAAGAAATAAACGAATGCGATGCGCCCGAATCGAATAAGGTACGAACAGGATGATCAAACAGAAAAACTAAGCTTTCAACAGAAATGGTTCTACCACGTTCTTGCAGCGGTGGGACCGCGAGAGCCTGAACTTGTCCCCTTGCCTGCCCTGGTGCTGTAAGAGCCTGCACCTGTCCTCCCGAGGTAGCCCCTTCCCTCTGCCCCTTCCTTGGGCAGTCCTTCACTAAATGTCCCGCATTGCCACAATGAAAACAGCCAGTCTTCTTTTCTTTCGGCAGTCCTTGCTGACATGGCCTGGTGTCCCACAGTTAAAGCATTTCTTCTTTCCCTTGCCATTATTGTCTTTACCACCCTTCTTGTTTTGCTGTTGGGGTTTCTTCTGATCCCCTTTCTTCTCGGGTGCCTTATCAGCTTTAACACTTTTCTCCTTGTGCATGAGCGCCATTTCTACTAGCTTCTCAAAGGTGGCCCCCATAGGGATGTGGGTCATGGCCAACCCTTGCAGTGGTTTATTCAAGCCATTCACGAACCTTAGAGCCTTCTTCTCTGGCGTGTTCACTAAGTCCAAACCAAACCTTGCTAGCTGAAAAAATTTGTTGACATATTCCTTCACTGATGAGCTTCCTTGCTTTAATGTCAAGAACCTTTCCATATATAGATTTTCTTCTGCCCTCGAGAGAAACTTCGCCTCGAACCTACATCTAAAATCTGCCCAAGAGTCAACAGGACGCTCCCATTAGTGACCTCCCACCAAAACGAGGCCTCTCCCTTCATTAGCCAAGCTGCTAATCTAACTCTCCTCCCTTCTTCCACTTCAAAGATTTCGAGCAATTCTTCCACCTCCTTAAGCCAATCTCTAGCTTCCACAAACGTTTCTGACCCTTGAAAGGGTTTTCCACCCATAGCTTTAAATTCCTTGCACGTCTTTGCAAAAGTATCAACGCGAGGAGGAGGAGGAGGAACGGGTGCAACTGGTGGTGGAGGAACATTGGCTGGACCCTCAGTGGCCCTAGCCTCCAATAACCTCCTATACCATCCTGGTATCGTTACACCGTCGGGTAGATTAAGATCTTCAGCCATGCTGAAACGAAAAAGGAAAAATTCAAAATGGAGAATTCGAAAGATAAAGATATATGGCTATTTGGGGATTATGTTTTTCATAAAAACTTTCCTCTTTAAATTTCTCATTAAAACATGTTTTTGAAAACATTTCTTCAAAAATAACTATTTTTCTAAAGTATTTTTATCTGTTCTGGTAACCTTATGCTCTGATACCACGTGTAACACCCCACGTCCATTAGTGTCACTCACAAAGGGAATGCATTAACTTCCATGGAGGTTATAAGTGAATATAGAACAGAAAAATTACAGCAAGACAGATAATAAGTAGTACTTGGAAATCTTAAAACTTCATTTTATTGCAGCGGAAATTAAGCATGTTTATTACATCACAAAACCATTAATCAGAGCCAAGTACATTATCCATCTTCATAAAAACAAAATACATAATCCCATTACACAAATAGCCACTAAGGAAGATAACAAGCTGATCTTTACTTCAACGGTCCAAGCTTTCCAAAGAGAGATGAGCAATCCAATCAAACTCCACTAGAACTGGGCCCAACCTGAGGACCTGGAGGGGGAAAAAGGATAGAAATGGAGGGGGTCAGACATAAAGTCTGGCGAGTATGACAATTCTAACAATACTATTATCAAAATAACTAGACTAAGGCATAAGCTGGAAGACAAGTAAATGTCTATGAACTATTAGGTAGATAAAGATAGCGTTTAAGATAACGTTAAAGATAACGGTAAAGGCACACCTAATTTCTAACGAATAATTACTACACTGCACCGCACATCACTACACTGCACCGCACCAGTCACCCTAAAGGTTGATCCCACTTGCTTCACACAGAAACATATAAATAGACTTACGTACCCCTAGCTGACTACATAGGTGCCGTCTGCCCCTACCTCCACTAGGTGTACCCCACTACCCACTTTCGATCAGCTCCCTACTCGTAGATACCCGTGCTGGCCCCACAGTGGGGTGTATCACTACCCTAAAGTGGCAACCTGATACAACTGAGAATGCATGGCTTATACCTACACGATGCAACAACGTCTTACCTACCAGCCTGGTCCACACACGCATATGAAACCCGTTGGACTTGCGTTGCCACCGCTCCCCGTTTTGGCCTCTTATAGTCAAGCGCAGTATGCGTGTCCCGTCCTCGACTTGGGTCGAGCCCACAAAGATATGTTTGGGATACTGGTTGAAATGGGCCCCCACAAGCTACCCACCTAAGCTTGTCATTAATATATCCCACTTAACCCTCTTAGTCATGTTCATTTACATGTGTGTTTGGTTAAGTCTTACTAATCGTATTTCACATGCCACTAAGGGCACCCACTAGATTCCTCATGCCACCCAAGGCACCTACTTAACCCCCATGTCCTACCTTACATGTTTATCTGGTTAAGTATTTCTTAATTCATTCAGGCCATAACCTCATAAAGACCTCTCACATTAGACTGGCATTTATGGCAGCTGGATTTGCCGGGCGGGTTCGGGCAGTCTTACACCATAAAAGAGTCTAACCTCGTGTCTTTACAACTGTTATGCTTTAGTTTAGGCCTAGGACCTCTCACATTGGGCTGACATTTGTGATCACTGGATTTGCCGGGCGGTTCCGGGCAGGTTTACGTCACAAACGAGTCCAACCTCGTGTCCTAAGCATTGATTGACACTTTCAATCTTTTACCCCAGTTTTAATAATTCCCTATCCAAATTATTAATTAAGTCCACTTTTATTGATGTCCATAATTGACTCAATTATGGTCATCCACTCATGGTATGCAAAATCATATCAATTGCACCCCAACATCTTATTATTAAATCCTTAATATTACCCCTACCCCACGTTTATACGTTCGCTTATTCAACGCATAATATAGGCTAGACTTGAATAGTCTAACACATAGCACAAGGACAAATTACCACAACATATAGACAATAAAAATAAATCTAATCATAATAGGGGTGAAACTTGCATAAACTACACATGTTAAGGATCAAAAGGTGTCAACTTGTTAAATGTCACAATTTACATGATATGATCATAGCCCAAATCTATACATAAACTTACATATGGGGTTTTTAGGCAACATAATGATGGTGTGAACTAGCATAGAATATCACATATGTCATAGCATGATTCTAGGTGTCATAATAGATGCCATGGCATATGTTCACAACTTTCACAAACCAACCTAAACTTGCATATGTGACTTGTCATATAGATCAACTTAGCCCAAACATGATGATTTAATTAATATGAACTAACTAGCATAGGCAATAACATCATGATTTCAAAGCATGTATGATTCATCACAACTTTAGCCTAGAAACTTTCAACATACATAACATCATCATAGCATGATTTGCAACATATAGGATATTATCACCACATAGCATAGAATTTATAACATACTTGATAACATATGACAATTCACATCATCTACTCATAATCCATTCATGACTCAACCTAATTAAAATGATAATAATCTTGTTAAGACTATCATACTCACAATTTAGAGAAGAAAAGAGAGAGTTTTTCTTTGCTTTAGGGTTGAGAGAATTAGAATTAGCTTTTATTCCTTCTTAGTTGGCGGCGACTCCATTGATTTCCATAGCGACGGTATGACGGGCTATAACTTCCGATGTTTTGAATTTTGTGAAACTTCCGATGGCCATAACTTCTTCATACGAACTCCAATTCACGCAAACTCGGACTCTATTTCAACCAGAATTCCGAGACGAACACAATGGCACAACCCGTTTCCCACAATTATCACGTCTGAGTTTAGTTATTCTTTAATTTTTGAATATTAATATTAACAGAATTACGGGGTGTTAAAATACGTCTGATCGACGTGTATATGAAGCCTCAAATATACTAGATAGATATAGAATCACACTCTAGTCACTTGGGGATAATTCTGGTGATGCCCGGGCATCATCAGTATTTATGTTCGAGTCTTGAAAGTGAGATATCTATATATTTCCAATTGGCAGGTGTGAGGACCAAAACTAGATAGGGTTGTTGTTGTGATTTGGCATTAAAAATGTGATTTTTGAGTATGTATAAAATTATATATTTGAAAATTTAATTAACAAATTGATTTCTTGTCGTGTTGTGCGATTATTAGTTCAACTAATAAAAAATATTAGAGTAATAAAAACAATATGCAAATAGAAAGGTAAATTAGGCCTAATTGAATCAAATATTGAACTAAATTGAAAATTGTTTGAAATTGCATATATGTACATGTATATATAATGAATAGGTCATAGCATAGATGCTAAGAAGAGGAATAAAATTGTATCCCCAACAAATAGGTACATGTTTATTGTATTTCTTGGGTTTTGATGATTTTATGAGCGATTAGCAAGCTGCTTGGCTTTTTCTATTTCTTTTGGATTGGTGAGGGCCCTGTGAGGCAAGTTGTGGTTTTACCAATCAGCCCGTACAAAGGAGGTTATGACGAAATTTTTCGAAAATTTAGGGTGTTAGCCAAATTTTTGAGAAATTAGAAAATTCTTTGAAACTGAAAAGTTGAAGAATGAAAGTTGAGTTAGTTAGTTAAACAACTTTCAGCTCCGTTCCTTTTCGAGGACGAAAAGATTTTAAGTGGGGGAGAATGTAACAGCCCCGATTTTCAGAACCATTTTAAAATTTTTATTTTAGTTATTTTAATGGATTTTGAATATTTAAAATGATTTATTTTAAATAATAATGGCTAAAAATTTATTTTAATCGAAGTTAGAATGTATAAATTTATTTTAATTATAAAAAGAGCCTGAAATGGCGTGGTAGTTTGAAAATTCGATTTTAAATTTCAATTGAATGTGTGGAATTCAAAATAAGGCGCATTTCAGTAAAACCAGAAACATTTGAATCTGTTTAACTATATCTTTCTAACGAATGTGAAAAATCCAGACTCATAATATAAATTGAAAGTTATGTCCAGTTCAAAATTCAAAATAGTTACTATGGAATTTGTATATATTTTATATAATATATATAGCCCTTAAAAATAACCATTTTGCAAACAACCTCTTTTTTCGACGAAACCACTTTTGTTGGATTCAGAATGTCAAATTATTACTAGATTTCAATTTTCATAATTTTTGGAATTAAAATGTGAGCGTGGTAAATTTAAACGTGTTTGGTAATTATTTCAATTTCAATTTAATCGGCTGGAAATTGGCCATTTTTCAAACGGCCTCCAAATTCGATGAAATTAGTTTTGTTAGGACCGTACCGTCAAAACATAGCTAGATTTATTTTTCTGGAATTTTCGGAGTCAGTATGTGGCCGATGTAAACTAAAATGTATGTCGAAATCAATTTTGAATGTTATATTGATTTATATTTTAATTTGGTTGAAAACTAATCGAAACAGTCGAACCGGCTTACGGGACATATCCCAATGTGTTTGGAATAGGGGTATTTGGCTCGGGGCGATAGTCGTTGGGTTCGACTGGAAAAGTTGCTTTTTATGGAAACTAATATATATATATATATATATATATTTCTGACCCTAGTTTTCATTAGAAGAAGAAAAAATCCCGTCGCACCCTTTTTCTCCAACCACCCCTCATCCAATCCGTCGCCACCGCTTCCCAAGGCCCGCTGCCCTCTGCCGCCGCCACCGCTTCCCTAGGCCCGCCGCCCTCTGCCGCCGCCAACACCATCGCCCGTCCCCCCAAGCCACCGCTACCCTCCTCCCTCTTCAAATTCAAACCCCCAAACTCCCAATCGCTGGAAAATCCGCCGCCGCCGCCCTTACTGTCCCACCACCGACCATCCGTCGCTCCCTCTGGCCACCAGACCTCTGCTGTCGCCTACCCCAAGCCCAATTCTAGCTGTGGGACCACCTCCAACCAAAGATCCGATTTTTAACAATTTTCGGTTTTCCATTTTACACCCTGACCTTTTCGAACCCATATCTTCCAATCCCAACGCTTCTGGCCAGAACTCCAGTGTGCCAAAATCGAAGAGCACGATTTTCTCTTCGATTTGAGTATATGGAAGTCATATTTTGGATTGCAGAGTAGCCCGAAAAACGCGTCCAAAGTCTGTTGTCCAAATACTATCTTTTCGCAAATTCTGGCGAAATGGAGCATTTTTGGAAGAAAGTCCATCAGGTGAAAGTTATCCAGAATGACGCGTTTAAGCTAGATAAAATGACGGTGTGAAGATTGAAGCTCGTTTGCAATTTGTGGAACCAGAACAGCAAATCAAAGCAACAGAAAAGCACGGCGGAGTGGATCCCATTGTGAGAACACCTTCTCACTCAAATTATTTTACATTTAAATATATTTTAGGCTGCAGACAGGGCTTAGTATCCCCCGACACTATTTTTTGTACAGACCGGGGTTGTTTGTTCGTTTGGATTGAATTTTGGGAAAATTGACTGTATTAGGGTGAAATGAATTGTATTGTGGTGCATTGAATGTGATTGATGATTGTATATAGCGCGAGCCAGTATCATGAGAGGGGTAATGCTAGACATTACTCCGGTTCTAATATCGCGCCGTTACAATGTTGAAATTTTCAAAAATAAATATTTGGTCATTAAAAATATGACTTTTAATGTGTATGTGAACTATATAAAACAGTCAAGTGATGAAATAAATATTTTAATGTTAAAAATATAATTTTTAACGTATATATGAATGACATAAAATTCTCCTAAAATGGAAATAAATATTCATTTACAAATCGGACGATTTGTTTATGTACACCCATTTAACTGACATTGATTGGGATGATAAATTTTACACATTGCCCAACTACACAAATAATATTCAGTATTTGTCGGTTGAAACCCTACACAGGTATTGGGATGATATTTGGCATACAATAATCCCAATTGTTTAGTTGTATGTCAATCGAGTGGTTGACAGACCATAATAAGCGTTAATTATTTATATTTAATGCTTATGCAGTAGTGTAACGCACTCTGGATGATTGGTTATCATTGTTGTTGCATACATGTGTTGTATGAAATCCATATAAATAAATTATATGGTAATTGATTGGGTCTGATTTCAATTCAGAAATAACAAATATTTTAAAATAAGGAAATATTTTAAAATAACGAATATTTTAAAATAATATTCAGTAAATGATTAAAATGTGAATTTTATGTCCGATTTCGGATGGACACAAAAATATTGAAATATGTGAAGCCGTGTTGTTTAGGTTTGTGCCGTTTTAACGCGAACGATATTTATATCGATTTTATTCATTTTTATAATGAATATCGAAAAGGAAATGATCTCAAAATCTGATATTTTGAAAATATTATCATTTAAATATTATAATGATAAGAAGTATTCAATTTTGATTTAAAATTGAAATGAAAGTGGGAATCATTTTTAAAACGAATTTATAAAATATGTTTTGAACGAAATATATATTATATATATTAATGGCTTGAATAGACCGCGCCACGCCGCGATCATTCGCAAATTTTGACCATTAACTTCAAATGGACGTAACGGGAGATCCGACCATCAAATTCTCCTAAAACCGGAACCGTTGGGTTCGTATCGGAAAGAGCTTTCCAATGAATATAAGAGATTTGAAATCTAATGGTTGGATTTGGAATTATGTCCAAATAAAATTTGGAAAAAGTCGCTATGGATGTAGTTCGGTGGCCCTTATTGGAAACCGACTGTACGGGCCTTGATAAAATTGTTAAAAATATTAATAATTTATGTAAAATCATATTAAATGATTTGGAAAGAATTTGGATGAAAAATTCCACATTTATAAGGATAAAAATATTTTTTTTATCAAAATGAACTAGTTAATATCTAGAATGATAATCCAACGTTTTTAAATAAATAAATTGGATTTGTGAATGGTTTTAATCTAACCAAAATTTTCCAATGTAAGAACTGGAATGGATTTGAATAGAAACCATCTTCGAGAGATTTCGATATTGGATTTCGTGACTATACAAATATTGTGGAGGAATTTAGAAGATAGATATATATCGTTATTCCCCATACGATATGTGTTGATTTCAGAATTTGATATTGAATGTAAGCCTATATAATTTCTGTTTAGAGCCTTATATTTAATATCAAAGTGGATTTTAGGTCTGTCATGAATGGTGTCTTAAATAACACTGATCTTAAACCCCGTGTGAAAAGAATAAATCTTTTAATTAAGATTATTAGAGTTTCCAGTTATATTTAGTAATTGGAATAAAAATGGAACATGAATTGGGTTTATTATGAACTGTGTTTTTAACGACATTCGTTCTTTACCCCGATTAACAGTGAAATGTGATTTGGAATATATAAATCTTTTATTAAGATTTAATGGAAAATTTTCAAAGTAAAGTTTTCCAATTTAATATATATTAAATTGGAATTGAATGGAATTTGTTTTAGTTATAATCGAAGTGAGCTTCTGTGGAGGTAAACTATTACAATATATGGAATTTAAAAGGATTCGCCGTTATTCCATTTATGTCATTAGTCGGATACGGAAATTGATATCAATTATATATTGATTTGTTTTTCGTGAAGATTCCATAATTAATGGAATGTGATTTTGGGTTTATTGTGAACTGCGTTTTAAAAGACATTGGTTCTTTAACCCATTTAAAGATAGGATTACATGTCTAACGTTGTATTTCAAACCGTATTGTTGACATCTATTAAATATATATCTGTTTGGTGGCGGAGAATTTATTCTCTTGCTTAACACCCTTCTCTAAGACGTATGAGCTTGGAGGTTATATATCGGTAGAAATCAATGGTACGGTGCAGATTATCAGTGTGGCATGTTTGATTTCCCAAAGTTAAATAATCATAGAGTAATGATTAATGTGATTAAAATTAAGTCGAGTTTTAATGAATCTTTAAATAGATTGAAATGAGAATGTGATAATTTAAATTATCAAATTTGGGAAATGATCGAGAATGGAGTACCACCAGTTTTGCTCCAGGAAATATTTAAATATTTAATTAGATTTGAACGTGAAATGGTAATTAATTTTACCGATAGCACAATGGTGTTAGATATAGGTACTACCTGTTTTGCTCCATGGGATGAATAGGTTGGGATTGGGATTAATATAATAAATGATAACTTCGATAAGGCTCGATAATCCCAACTAGTTTTGCAAATCTTAATTTGGCTTAGAATTTTGAAAAGATAAAATGAAATCTTTTGAAATGGTTATCCAAATGAAGATTAAAGAACAATTTTCAAAGAATATATCTTTGATAAAATTAATGAGAACCTTTCCATAAAAATGTGAATATTGGAATAAAAGAATATTCTGAATTGGAATGAGGCGTATGATGTGTTTTTATAGCACTTGATTATTGATTATAAAATATGCGAGTTATTCGGAATGACAGTGATTAACCCATTATGAATAATGAATATGACGACTAAAAGTCGACGATGAAGACGGTGGTTGAAGACCGGAGATCTTCACATCGTTCGGATGATTACTGATGTCTTGATTAAGTTGTACACCCAAGACAAGGTAATAAGTGGTGATCGTCCAGACGTACTTGGAAATCGACCGAATATGCGAGGACCTATCTCCTGTATTGGACATATGAGACAAGGAATAAGGTGCCTCCGGTTTTGTTCAGACCCAGAACGGACTTGTAAATGGATGTGTGTCTGACATTGGATTGTTGATTGATTTCTATTAAATATATATCTATTTCGTGGCAGAGAATTTATTCTCTTGCTTAACACACTTCTCTGAGATGTACAAGCTTGGAGGTTATATATTGATAGACATCCGTTGTATGGCGTGAATTGTCAGTGCGGCATGCTACGATGCAAATGATCAAGGCTTTTGTTGAAAAGCAGAGGCTTGTGGTTGATGATCAAAGCACCGCTTTAAATAGCATAGCTTTGTGTATAACGTTAATTCGCGAGTCTTACACCTTGGTATGAGTCAAAAACGAGATAAGGGAATGCAGCGGGTGCACAACGTTTCTTTCTAGCTAGGAGTGGTGTCATGGTATGGAGCACATACATTTTGACTTATGTGGATGATGGATTGAGAGGCGTCTCGGATATTGAGTCCCTAGTCGCTCAGAGATAGGTCCTATAGGGCCAGGAAACTTGTATTCAGGAATAACCAATCCACTAAAGTATGTTTGGACCGACCCCGCAAGATCCAGGGCTCGCCAGCGTCCGAGCCCTGAGGCACTTGCTAGAGTGTCTCGAATCAGTAAGGAGTACATCCCTTGCCTTGACTCATGATGGAAATCCAACTTTCAATATGTCATTTTTCGGTTTTAGTTGTAAAACTAGTATGGTGACATAATATATGGTACCTACACCATTTGTTATCGATACATTTATATTTGAAGTTGATTTTGGCACTATGCACCTATAGTAATATCAAAATGATTTGTTTTAAACATACCAAGCATGTTTGGCTATTATAAGGGAAAACTCTATCCTTTGGCTTGCGTTGCATTGTGTGATGGGACTTGAGTCTTATAATAGCTTCATTTTCCAAAAAGCATTGCATTGTTTTAATTTAAACTAAGATTCATGTGGAGTAAACCCGTTCCGTGTTATACTGCATGGTCCCATGATTTCCCAAAATTTTAAATTAAAAATTTAGTAACTGTTTTAGTTCTCACACCAGTCCCATGATTGACTCGGAGTTTATTGTTTCTACCAAAACTCTGGGTGCCTCTGTTTTCCACCCGGGCAACTAGTATTTTTGGTTTTGCAGATTCCTATTTTTCTGGATCCTAGATCTACAGTTGGAGCTATATTCGGAAAGCTTTGTATCCGTGTATCTCTTTTAGTTGTGTTATGTATTATTTTTCCATTGCTATGTAATTTAAATCTCTGATACTTTTCAATGTGCAATATTTATTCATACTCTGTTATATTCTTGTACTTTGATATAAATTGTTGTAATAAGCAATGAAATGTTCTTCTGTATGTGTTCTGATTTGTCGTGTTCTCAACTCAATCCGGGATTTCCATTACGGGTGAGTTTTGGTTGTTTCATCGTGGTATCAGAGCTTTGGTTTACAAAGCTCGAGAACAAGACACATTAGAACCAAACGAAAGAATCCATCAGAGATTGGATTAGTAATGTCCTAGGAGGATGACTCGTTAGAGACGGGATCAGTAGTATCCTAGAATGATTTTCAAAGAGTGTTATTTTTAAAGTAAAAATGAAAACAAATTTTGTTTTGAAAAATTAAACCTTATTATACGTATGTGAGTATTTTATTTTAAATTAATTTTGGACTATCGGGTATATAGAGATTTTAATATACGTCTGATCCACGTGTATACGAAGCCTCAAATATACTAGATAGATATAGAATCACACTCTAGTCGCTCAGGGATAATTCCGGTGATGCCCGGGCATCATCAATATTTATGTTCGAGTTTCGAAAGTGGGATATCTATATATTTCCAATTGACGGGTGTGAGGACCAAAACTAGATAGGTTTATTTTTGTGATTTGGCATTAAAAATGAGTCTTTTGAGTATGTGTAAAATTATATATTTGAAAATTTAGTTAACAAATTGATTTTTGGTCTTGTTCTATGATTATTAGTTCAACTAATAAAAATATTAGAGTAATAGAACCAATATGTAAATAGAAAGGTAAAATAGGTTAAATCGAATCAAATATTGAACTAAATTTAAAATTGACTGAAACTGCATATATGTACGTGTATATATAATGAATAGGTCATAGCATGGTGGCTAAGAAGAGGAATAAAATTATATGCCCGACAAATAGGTACATGTTTATTGTATTTCTTGGGTTTTGATGATTTTATGAGTCGATTGGCAAGCCGCTTGGCTTTTTCTTTTTCTTTTGGATTGGGGAGGGCCCTGTGAGTCAAATTGTGGTTTTACCGAACAGCCCGTACAAAGGAGGTTATGGCGAAATTTTTCAAAAATTTAGGCTGTTAGCCAAATTTTTGAGAAATTAGAAAATTCTTAGAAATTGAAAAGTTAAAGAATGAAAGCCAAAATGAAAATTGAGTTGGTTAGTTAAACTACTTTCAGCTCCGTTCCTTTTCGAGGACGAAAAGATTTTAAGTGGGGGAGAATGTAATAACCCGGATTTTCAGAACCAATTTAAATTTTTTAATTTAACTATTTTAATGGGTTTTGAATATTTAAATTGGTTTATTTTAAATAATACTAAAAAATTATTTTAATCGAAGTTAGAACATATAATTTTTTTAATTATAAAACGAGCATGAAGTGGCGCGGTAGTTTGAAAATTCGATTTTAAATTTCAATTGAATGCATAGAATTCAAAATAAGTCGGATTTCAGTAAAACCAAAAACGTTTGAATCCGTTTAACTATATCTTTATAACGAATGTGAAAAATCTTGATTTCATAATATAAATTGAAAGTTATGTCCAGTTTAAAATTCAAAATAGCCGCTATGGAATTTATATGTATTTTATATAATATATATAGCCCTTAAAAATAACCATTTTGCAAACGACCTCTATTTTCGACGAAACCAATTTTGTTGGATCCGGAATGCCAAATTATTGCTAGATTCCAATTTTCATAATTTTTGGAATTAATATGTGAGCGTGGTAAATTTAAATGTGTTTGGTAATTTCAATTTGAATTTAATCAACTGGAAATTGGACATTTTTCAAACGACCTCCAAGTTCATCGAAATTAGTTTTGTTAGGACCGTATCGTCAGAACATAGCTATATTTTTATTTTGGAATTTTTGGAGTCAGTATGTGGCCCCGGTAAGTTAAAATGTACGTTGAAATCAACTTTGAACGTTATATTGATTTATATCTTAATTTGGATGAAAACCGATCGAAACAGTTGAATCGGCTTACGGGACATATCCCATTGTGTCCGCAATAAGGGTATTTGGCTAGGAGCGACCGCTATTGGGTTCGATTGGAAAAGTTGCTTTTATGGAAACTAATATATATATTTCTAACCCGAGTTGTAACGAAAAGGAATTTTGCTCGATCTGAATCGATCACTAAACCGACCAAGACCGTTCGAAACCCCTGATCGTTTTGAGAACACGACAAATCAGAACACAAACAGAAGAACATTTCATTGTTTATTACAACAATTTCATCAGAATACAAGAATATACAGAGTATAAATCAATATTATACAGAAAATATCAGAGATTTAAATTACATTACATAGCAGCGGAAAATAATACAAAACACAACTGAAAGTAATACACATATACAGAGCTTTCCGAGTATCGTTCCAGCTGTAAACCAGGATCCTGTGAATATAAATCTGCAAAACCAAAACTACTAGCTGCCCGTGTCAAAATAAGGGCACCGAGAGTTTAGGTTAAAACAATAAACTCCAGGTCAGTCATGTGACTGGTGTGAGAACTAAAACAGTTATTTAATGCTTTACTTTAAATCAGATATATCAAGGGACCACGCTGTATAACACGGAACAGGTTTCCTCCCAAGATACCAGTGCATATAACAAAACAGCGCTATGCTTTTTGGAAAAATGAAGCTATTATAAGACCCAGGTCCCATCACACAATGCATCACAAGCCGGAGGATAGGGTTTTCCCTTATAATAGCCAAACATGCTTGGTACATTAAAAACAAATCGTTTGATACTATTACAAGTGCATAGTGTATAAAATAACTTCAAATATAAATGAATCAATCCTAGACAGCATGGGTACCATATATCACGTCGCCACACTAGGCTCTACAATCAAAACCACAAAGTCACGCATTTGGAAATTGGATTTCCATCTATGAACCGAGGCAAAAGATAGTCCTCGCCAATTCGAGACTGTCTAGCCCGAGCCTCAGGATCAGAGCTCGAGTGACCCTTGGATCGTCAGGGCCGGTCCACCGGTGTGGATTAAAATGCCTGAACACTGCGTTTCCCCGCCCTTTGGGGCGTAAATGAGCCAAATGACTCCATTGGCTCCACACAGTCACCGATATATCCGAGGCGCCTCTCAATCCAACAACCACACAGGTGAAAATAATATAAATGTCAGGGCTGGTTGGTCACAGACACCACCCTAGCTAGAAGGAAACGCATGCCCTCCCTGATGTCCTCTCCCGTTTCTGGTTCACAACTGGGGTGCGAGGCTCATGAATCAATGTTACACAAAGCTATGCCACACAGGCGGTGCTTTGATCATCAACCACAAGACTTTTCTTTTCAACAGAAGCCTTGATCAATTGCCACTTAGGCATGCCACACAGGCAATTCACACCATGCGACTGATGTCTATCGATATACAACCTCTGATCCTGTACGCCTCAGAGAAGGGTGAAGTATAGGAATGAAGTCCCTTCACCAGGAAGATGTATATTTAATAAAGATCAATCAACACAGAGCAAAATCCAATGTCAGACACACAGTCCATACAAGTTCGTTCTGGGTCTGAACGAAACCTGAGGCACCTGGTACCTCGCATAGCCATCGATCTCCAAGTACGTCTGGACGATCACCAACTGATTCCCACCTCTTGGGTGTACAGCCCAATCAAGATCATCAGTAATCACCCAAACTATGTGAAGACCTCTGGTCTTCGACCACCGTCTTCATCCCCGACACCACGTCGAATCAGTTATTCAGAATGGGATAAACCCGGTCTTTCTGAATAACTCGCGCATATAATAAACAAGTGCTACACAAACACAACATATGCCTCATTCCAATTCAGAATACTCTTTTATTCAAATATTCTTATACTTGGAAAGATTCCCATTAATTTTATCAAAGATAACTTCTTTAATCTTCTTTTGAATATCAATTCAAATTAGTCGGGATTAGCGAACCGCACCGCAGTAATCATTTATTTTATTTCCCAATCCCAACCTATTCATCCCATGAAGTAAAACTGGTCATACTTCATATCTAACACCACGGTGTTATTGATAAATTTAATTACCATTTCACGTTCAAATCTAATTAAAGATTCAACTATCGCCTGGAGCAAAACTGGTGATACTCCATTCTCGATCACTTCAATCTAATTAAAGATTCATTAAAACTCCACTTAGTTTTAATCTTCCCAACAATCACTATCAATGATTATTTAACGTGGGAAATCATATCATGTCTTTAACTGGGTTAAAGAACCAATGTCCTTTAAAACACGGTTCACGATAAACCCAAAAATCAATTCAAATTCAATTCCAATTAAATATCATTTAATTGGTATATTTCATTAAATCTAAATAAAAAGATTTAATCTTTTTCTCTACTGGGTTTAAGAACGGTATTATTAAAGATACCATTCCCGACAAACCCAAATCACATTTGATATAAAATACAAGGCTCTGAATAGAAAATATATCGGCTTATATTCAATATCAAATTCTACGACCAACAAATATCGTATTGAAAATAACGATATAAATATATCTTTCAAATTTCCATAACAATATCTGTATAATCACGAAATCCAACATCGAAATATTCCAAATACAATTTTGATTCAAATCCATTCCAATTCAATTATTGGAAATTATGGTTATTTTCAAAACCATTTCAAATCCAATTTATTTATTTTAAAAATAAATGGAATTATAATTCTAGTTCAAAACTAGTTCATTTCGATAAAAATCTATTTTTGTCTTTTCAAATAGGGAGTTTTTCATCCCAATTCTTTACAAATCATTTCTTATGATTTTACACAAATTATTACTATTTTTAATAACTTTATCAAGGCCCGTACAGTCGATTTCCATCAACGACCATCGAACTGCACTTACAGCGACCTTTTCAAAATTTATTTGGACATAATTCCAAATCCAACCGTTAGATTTCTAATTTCTAATATTCTCAGAAAGCTCTTTTCGATACGTACCCAACGGTTCCAGTTTTAGGAGAATCCGACGGTCGGATCTCCCGTAATATCCATTCGAAGTCAATGGTCAAAATTCGCGAACTGCCCCAGCGCGGCGCGTTCTATTCAGGCCATTCTATATATGTAATATATATTATATATATTTCATCGATTTCCTTTAAAACGTATTTTATAAATCGTTTTAAATTCGTTTTCGAAACGATTTCAACTTCATATTCAATTTCGAATCAAAATTGAATATTCTATATCATTAATATATAAAAGATAATATTTTCAAAACGTTATATTTTGAAATCACTTCCTTTTCTATATTCATTATAAAAACGAATATAATCGATATAAATATTGTTCGCATCAAAATGGCGCATATCTAACCAACACGGCTTTATATATTACAATAACTTCGTTATTCTATTCAACAAATGAATATTTTCTTCAACACATGAATATATATTCTATTCAACACATGAATTTTCATTCTATTCAACACATCAATTTTTATTCTATTCAACACATGAATTTTTCTTTCTATTCAACACATGAATTTCCTTTATTCAACACATGAATATATATATTATTCAACACATGAATTTTCTTTTATTCAACACATGAATATATATTTTATTCAACACATGAATATTTATTTTCTAATATTCCTTATTTCCCAAATTGGAATGAGGCCCAATCAATTACCATATAACGTTAATTATATGGATTCCCTACAACACATGTATATAACAACAACTATAAATCATCAACCGTCGTCCAGAGTGCACCACACAACTGCATAAACATTAAATATCAATAATTAACGCATACACAGTCTGTCAACCCGTTGATTGACATACGACTAAACTATCGGGATTAGTGTACGTCAAATATCATCCCAATACCCGTGTGGGGTTTCAAATCAACAAACACAAATTTTTATTTGTGCAGTTGGGCGATGTGTAAAATTTATCGTCCCAATCAATATCAGTCAAATCAGTGTATATAAACAAATCGTCCTATTTGTTTATAAATATTTATTTTATATTATATACACGTTAAAAATTATATTTTTAACTATAAAATATTTTCCACTATAAATTATTTCATTTCATTCCACATCACACAATCAAATTTCACAACATAATAATCAAACAACAAGTCATCCATGGTCTGTGGACAACGGGTGTCGGGTGCTGCTAAGCACCGCCTGCATCCTAATATATATTTCAACAAGAAATAAAAATAAAAGTGAGGAGTTCTCACCGATAAGCTAAACCAAACGCCACGACTCTTCATATGTAGAAAATCTTCGCCGTTCTCGCCTTTTGTCACTTTCGTTGTCCGTATTCACTACATATATAAAAATCACATATTTTTATTCTTTCTATAATATAAAAATCTAATTTTTATTCTTTCTATAATATAAAAATCATATTTTTATTCTTTCTATAATATAAAAATCATATTTTTATTCTTTCTATTATATAAAAATCATATTTTTATTCTTATCATTATTAAAATCTAATCTTTATTTGTGATAAAAATATAATCTTTCCAGAAGCAAAAACCACTTCTTTATATAATGAAAAATTCGATCTTTACATGCACTAAAAATCCGATCTTTTCATACACTAAAAACCACACTTTCCCTATCCAAAATTGCAATTTTATTTTCACTTCATATATACAAACTGATTTTAATTTATGCTAAAGAAGACGATTTTTAATTTATAAAAACAATTACATGAACAAAGGAAATAAAAAAAGTATAAAGGACTCACTGATTTTTCGGTTTAGAGGAGGGGGTCTTCAGCGGTGGCGACATCAGCAGGGGCGGAAATCATTGGGCGACGGGCTGATTTCGGGAGGGAACGTCGGATTTCTAATTGGAAGGGGAGAGAGCGTCAGAGTGGGCCACGCAGGTGGTGGCGCGGGGTCTGCGCGCTGGTGCTCGGTGCGGTGGTTGGAGGGAGGAGTATAGTGGTCGGCTGCGGTTGATTGAAGAACGAAGGGAAGGAGAAGAAGAGGAAGTAGAGGAGGGCGTCTCGCCTGGAGGGGGGAGATGGAGCAGCGCCTGCTCCGGCGGCGCGATGGTGGTCGTGGCGGAGGGAGGTGGGGGCGACGGGGTCCCTCCCATTTTTTTTATTTGGTTTGAAAAATAAGTAAACAGGGGGGGGGGGAGGGCTGAGAGTATAGAGGAAGAGAGAGAGAGGTTTTTTTATTTAATTATTTAATTTCAAAAAGCAACTTTTTATTTTGACCTTAAAACGAGACCCACCGCCTGTCGTCCATAGCTAATTACCCCCATTCCGAAAACAATGGGATATGTATCGTAAGCTGATTCGATCATTTCAATCAGTTTTCGTCAAAATCAAAATATAAATCGATATATTGAATTTGAACGCGCATTTCAATTTACCGGGGCCACGTATGGACTTTAAAAATTCCCGAAAAATATTTTCTAGCTTCGTATTGACTATACGGTCCTAACAAAACTAATTTCGTCAAATTCCGAGACCGTTTGAAAAATGGCCATTTTCTAGTCAATTAAAATCAACTTAAACGGGTCAAATGCGTTTTCCTTTGCCACACTCACATATTGATTCAGAAAATTACGAATTTTGAAACCTAGCAATAACTTGACATCACGGATCCAACAAAAGTAGTTTCGTCGAAAGCCGAGGTCATTTGCAAAATTTCCATTTTAAGGGCCAGAATTCCATAGCGATTATTCTGAAATTTCAACTGAGCATAACTTCTTATCCCCGCTATAAAATTTTGACTTTTCGGATTCGTTGGAAAGATATTCTCAAATAGATTCTAATATTTTTGGTTTCGGTAAAATACGGTTTATTTTGAATCCTGCACATTCATTTGAAATTTGAAATGGAATTTTCGAACTACCACGCCATTTTCAATTCCTTTTATAATTTAAAATAAATATTTATTCTAACGACGATTCGAATAAATATATACGTTCTAATTCTATTCAAAATAATTTATCACCGTTATTATTTAAAATAATCCATTTTAAATATTCAAAATTCTTCAAAATTGCCAAAATAAAAATTTTAAATTGGCTCAGATTTCCGGGTTATTACAATCTCCCCCACTTAAAACTTTTCGTCCCCGAAAAGGAACGAAGTTGAAAGTTGTTTAACTAGTCAACTCAACTTCCAGTATTTTCATTACGGCTTAAGTTCTTCAACTTTTCAGTTTCTAAGAACTTTTCAAATTTTTCAAAAATTTGGCTAACACCCTAAATTTTCGAAAAATTTCGCCATAACCTCCTCTGCATCGGGAGCTTCGGGATATTTCAGGTAGCCTCCCATGGCCCTCACCAATCCAAAAAGAAAAAGAAACAGCCAAGCGGCTAGCCAATCGGCTCATAAAATCATCAAAAACCCAAGAAATACAATAAACATGTACCTATTTGTCGGGCAAACAATTTTATTCTACTTCTCTAACCTCTTTGCAATGACCTGTTCAATGTAAGTACATGTATATGCATGCAAATGCGACTAATTTTCAATACAGTTCAATATTTGGTTCAATTTGGCTAAATGGTTCAAATTATAATTAATCAACCACTAATCAAACAACACAATCAACAATCAATTAGTTGATTATCTTTTCAATCACATAACTTTAATATATATCCAAAAAAATCAGATTTTTGGTGCCAAACCACAACAATAAGCCCTATCTAGTTTTGGTTCTCACACCAGTCAATTGGAAATATATAAATATCACACCTTCGAAACTCGAACACTAATTCTGATGATGTAGCTACAATCATCAGAATCATCTCCGGGCGACTAGAGTGTGACTCTATATCTATCCAATATATTAAAACTTCGAATACACGTGGATCAGACGTATATGCAAAATCTATATATACTTGATTGTCCAAATCAATACAAATAAATTATTCAAATACGAATAATTCGATTTAAATTTTCAAAACAAAAATTGTTTTCAATTTAAAAATATACTCTTCACACTCGTTCTAGGGTACTACTGATCCTATCTCTAACGAGTCATTGTTATTGGATATTACTAATCCAATCTCTGATGAATTCTTTCGTTTGTTTCTAACGTGTCTTGTTCTCCGAGCTTTGTAAACCAAAGCTCTGATACCAAATGTAACGAAAAGGAATTTCGCTCGATCCGAATCGATCGCTAAACCGACCAAGACCGTTCGAAACCCCTGATTGTTTTGAGAACACGACAAATCAGAACACAAACAGAAGAACATTTCATTGTTTATTACAACAATTTCTTCAGAATACAAGAATATAAAGAGTATAAATCAATATTATACAGAAAATATCAGAGATTTAAATTACATTACATAGTAGCGGAAAATAATACAAAACACAACTGAAAGTAATACACGGATACAGAGCTTTCCGAGTATCGTTCCAGCTATAAACCAGGATTCCGTGAATATAAATTTTCAAAACCAAAACTACTAGCTGCCCATGTCAAAATAAGGGCACCGAGAGTTTAGGTTAAAACAATAAACTCCAGGTCAGTCATGTGACTGGTGTGAGAACTAAAACAGTTATTTAAAGCTTTACTTTAAATCCGATATATCAAGGGACCACGCTGTATAACACGGAACGGGTTTCCTCCCAAGAATACCAGTGCATATAACAAAACAGCGCTACGCTTTTTGGAAAAATGAAGCTATTATAAGACCCAGGTCCTATCACACAATGCATCACAAGCCGGAGGATAGGGTTTTCCCTTATAATAGCCAAACATGCTTAATACGTTAAAAACAAATTGTTTGATACTATTATAAGTGCATAGTGTATAAAATAACTTCAAATATAAATGTATCAATCCTAGATGGCATGGGTACCATATATCATGTCGCCATACTAGGCTCCACAATCAAAACCGCAAAGTCACGTATTTGGAAATTGGATTTCCATCTGTGGACCGAGGCAAAAGATAGTCCTTGCCAATTCGAGACTGTCTAGCACAATCCTCAGGATCAGAGCTCGAGTGACCCTTGGATCGTCAGGGCCGATCCACCGATGTGGATTAAAATGCCTGAACACTGCATTTCCCTACCCTTTGGGGGCGTAAATGAGCCAAATGACTCCATCGGCTCCACACAGTCACCGGTATATACGAGGCGCCTTGCAATCCAACAACCACACAGGTGAAAATAATATAAATGTCAGGGTTGGTAGGTCACTGGCACCACCTTAGCTAGAAGAAAACGCATGCCCTCCCTGAAGTCCTCTCCTGTTTCTGGTTCACAACTGGGGTGTGAGGCTCGTGAATCAACGTTACACAAAGCTATGCCACATAGGCGGTGCTTTGATCATCAACCACAAGACTTTGCTTTTCAACAGAAGCCTTGATCAATTGCCACTTAGGCATGCCACACAGGCAATTCACACCATGCGACTGATGTCTATCGATATACAACCTCTGATCCCGTACGTCTCAGAGAAGGGTGAAGTAAGGGAATGAATTCCCCTTCACCAGGCAGATGTATATTTAATACAGATCAATCAACACAGAGCAAAATCCAATGTCAGACACACAGTCCATACAAGTTCGTTCTGGGTCTGAACGAAACCGGAGGCACCTGGTACCTCGCATATCCATCGATCTCCAAGTACGTCTGGACGATCACCAACTGATTCCCTCCTCTTGGGCGTACATCCCAATCAAGATCATCAGTAATCACCCAAACGATGTGATGACCTCCAGTCTTCGACCACCGTCTTCATCCCCGACACCACGTCGAATCAGTTATTCAGAATGGGATAAACATGGTATTTCCGAATAACTCGCGTATATAATAAACAAGTGTTACACAAACACAACATATGCCTCATTCCAATTCAGAATATTCTTTTATTCAAATATTCTTATACTTTGGGAAAGGTTCCAATTAATTTTATCAAAGATAAATTCTTTAATCTTCTTTTGAATATCAATTCAAATTAGTCGAGATTAGCGAACCACACCGCAGTAATCATTTATTTTATTTCCCAATCCCAACCTATTCATCCCATGAAGTAAAACTGGTCATACTTCGTATCTAACGCCACGGTGTTATCGGTAAATTTAATTACCATTTCATGTTCAAATCTAATTAAAGATTTAACTATCGCCTGGAGAAAAACTGGTGATACTCCATTCTCGATCACTTCAATCTAATTAAAGATTCATTAAAACTCCACTTAGTTTTAATCTTCCCAATAATCACTATCAATGATTATTTAACTTGGGAAATCATATCCTGTCTTAACTGGGTTAAAGAACCAATGTCCTTTAAAACACAGTTCACTATAAACCCAAAAATCAGTTCAAATTCAATTCCAATTAAATATCATTTAATTGGTATATTTCATTAAATCTAAATAAAAAGATTTAATTTTTTTCTCTACTGGGTTTAAGAACGGTATTATTAACAAAAATCACATTTGATATTAAATACAAGCCTCTGAATAGAAAATATATCGGCTTATATTCAATATCAAATTCTATGCCAACAAATATCGTATTGAAAATAACGATATAAATATATCTTTCAAATTTCCACAACAATATCTGTATAATCACGAAATCCAACATCGAAATATTCCAAAGACAATTTCGATTCAAATCCATTCCAATTCAATTATTGGAAATTCTGGTTATTTTCAAAACCATTTCAAATCCAATTTATTTATTTTAAAAATAAATGGAATTATAATTCTAGTTCAAAACTAGTTCATTTTGATAAAAATCTATTTTTATCTTTTCAAATAGGGAGTTTTTCATCCTAATTCTTCACAAATCATTTCTTACGATTTTACACAAATTATTACTATTTTTAATAATTTTATCAAGGCCCGTACAGTCGATTTCCATCAACGGCCATTGAACTGCACTTACAGCGACCTTTTCCAAATTTGATTTGGACATAATTCCAAATCCAACTATTAGATTTCTAATTTCTAATATTCGTTATAAAGCTCCTTTCGATACGAACCCAACGGTTCCGGTTTTAGGAGAATCCGACGGTCGGATCTCCCGTAATATCCATTCGAAGTCAATGGTCGAAATTCGCGAACTGCCGCGGCGCGGTGCGTTCTATTCAGGCCATTCTATATATATAATATATATTATATATATTTCATCGATTTCCTTTTAAAACGTATTTTATAAATCGTTTTAAATTCGTTTTCGAAACGATTTCAACTTCATATTCAATTTCGAATCAAAATTGAATATTCCATATCATTAATCTATAAATGATAATATTTTCAAAACGTTATATTTTGAAATCACTTCCTTTTCTATATTCATTATAAAAACGAATATAATCGATATAAATATCTTTCACGTCAAATTGGCGCATATCTAAACAACACGGCTTCATATATTTCAATAACTTCGTTATTCTATTCAACAAATGAATATTTTCCTCAACACATGAATATATATTCTATTCAACACATGAATTTTCATTCTATTCAACACATGAATTTTTCTTTCTATTCAACACATGAATTTCCTTTATTCAACACATGAATATATATATTATTCAACACATGAATTTTCTTTTATTCAACACATGAATATATATTTTATTCAACACATGAATATTTATTTTCTAATATTCCTTATTTTCCAAATTGGAATGAGGCCCAATCAATTACCATATAACGTTAATTATATGGATTCCCTACAACACATGTATATAACAACAACTATAAATCATCAACCATCATCCAGAGTGCACCACACAACTGCATAAGCATTAAATATCAATAACTAACGCTTACACAGTCTGTCAACCAGTTGATTGACATACAACTAAATATTCGGGATTAGTGTACGTCAAATATCATCCCAATACCCATATGGGGTTTCAAATCAACAAACACAGATTTTTATTTGTGCAGTTGGGCGATGTGTAAAATTTATCGTCCTAATCAATATCAGTCAAATCAGTGTATATAAACAAATCGTCCAATTTGTTTATAAATATTTATTTTATATACACATTAAAAATTACATTTTTAACTATAAATTATTTTCCACTATAAAATATTTCATTTCATTCCACATCACACAATCAAATTTCACAACATAGCAATCAAACCACAAGTCATCCATGGTCTGTGGACGACGGGTGTCCGGTGCTGCTAGGCACTGTCTGCATCCTAGTATATATTTCAACTAGAAATTAAAATAAAAGTGAGGAGTTCTCACCGATAAGCTAAACCAAACGCCACGACTCTTCATGTGTAGAAAATCTTCGCCGTTCTCGCCTTTTGTCACTTGCGTTGTCTGTATTCACAATGTATAACAATAACATATTTTATTCTTTCTATAATATAAAAATCATATTTTTATTCTTTCTATAATATAAAAATCATATTTTTATTCTTATCATTATTAAAATCTAATCTCTATTTGTGATAAAAATAAAATCTTTCCATAAGCAAAAACCACTTCTTTATATAATTAAAAATTCGATCTTTACATGCACTAAAAATCCGATCTTTTCATACACTAAAAACCACATTTTCCCTATCCAAAATTGCATTTTTATTTTCACTTCATATATACAAACTGATTTTAATTTATGCTAAAGAAGACGATTTTTAACATGAACAAAGGAAATATAAAAAAGTATAAAGGACTCACTGATTTTTCGGTTTAGAGGAGGGGGTCTTTAGCGGTTGCGACATCAGCAGGGGCGGAAATCATCAGGCGACGGGCTGATTTGGGGAGGGAACGACGGATTTCAAATTGGAAGGGGAGAGAGCGTCGGAGTGGGCCACGCAGGTGGTGGCGCGGGGTCTGCGCGCTGGTGCTCGGCGCGGTGGTTGGAGGGAGGAGTACGTGATCGGCTGCAGTTGATTGAAGAAGGAAGGGAAGGAGAAGAAGAGGAGGGCGTCTCGCCTGGAGGGGGGCGATGGAGCAGCGCCTGCTCCGGCGGCGCAATGGTGGTCATGGCAGAGGGAGGTGGGGGCGACGGGGTCCCTCCCCCTTTTCTTCTTTTTTTATGTGGTTTGAAAAATAAGTAAACGGGGGGGGGGGGGGCAGAGAGAGAGAGAGAGAGGTTTTTTTTATTTGATTATTTAATTTCAAAAAGCAACTTTTTATTTCGACCTCAAAACGAGACCCACTGCCTGTCGTCCATAGCTAATTACCCCCATTACGAACACAATGGGATATGTAACGTAAGCTGATTTGATCGTTTCATTCAGTTTTCGTCAAAATTAAAATATAAATCTATATATTGAATTTGAACGCGCATTTCAATTTACCGGGGCCACGTATGGACTCTAAAAATTCCCGAAAAATATTTTCTAGCTTCGTATTGATGATAGGGTCCTAGCAAAGCTAATTTTGTCAAATTCTGAGACCGTTTGAAAAATGGCCATTTTTCAATCGATTAAAATCAATTGAAACTAGTCAAACGCGTTTTCCTTTGCCACGCTCGCATATTGATTCAGAAAATTATGAATTTTGAAACCTAGCAATAACTTGACATCACGGATCCAACAAAAGTGGTTTCGTCGAAAACCGAGGTCGTTTCTAAAATTTCCATTTTTAAGGGCCAGAATTCCATAGCGACTATTCTGAAATTTCAACTGGGCACAACTTTTTATCCCTGCTATGAAATTTTGATTTTTCAGATTCGTTGGAAAGATATTCTCAAATAGATTCTAATATTTTTGGTTTCGCTAAAATCCGGTTTATTTTGAATCCTGCACATTCATTTGAATTTTGAAATCGAATTTTCGAATGACCACGCCATTTTCAATTCCTTTTATAATTTAAAATAAATATTTATATTCTAACGATGATTAGAATAAATACATACATTCTAATTCTATTCAAAATAATTTCTCATCGTCATTATTTAAAATAATCCATTTTAAATATTCAAAATTCTTCAAAATTGCCAAAATAAAAATTTTAAATTGGCTCAGATTTCTGGGTTATTACACTAGTTTTCATTAGAAGAAAACCCCGTTGCCCCCTTGTTCTCCAAATGCCCCTCCTCCAATCCGCCACCGCTTCCCCCAGGGCCGCCGCCCTCTGCCGTCACGTCGCTAGCCCCACCGCCTGTCCCCCCAAGTCGCCGCCACCCTCCTCCTACTTCAAATTCAAACCCAAAATTCCCAATCGCTGGAAAATCCGAAGCCGACGCCCTTACTGGCCCACCACCGACCATCCGCCGCTCCTCCTGGCCACCAGACTTCCTGCGCCTTCTACCCCTCCCCCAATTCCAGCTATGGGCCCCCCTCCGACCAAATATCCGATTTTTAACAATTTTTAGTTTTACATTTTACACCCTGACCTTCCCGAGCCCATATCTTCCAATCCGAGTGCTTCTGCCCAAAACTCCACAGTGCCAAAATCGAAGAGCACGATTTTCTCTTCAATCTGAGTTTATAGAAGCAATATTTTGGATTACGAAGCCGTCTGTAAAACGCGTCCAAAGTCTGCTGTCCAAACACTGTCTTTTCACAGATTCTGGCAAAATGGAGCATTTTTGGAAGAAAGTCCATTTGACGAAAGTTGTCCGGAATGACGCGTTTAAGCTAGAAATTAAGATGACGTGAAGATTGGAGCTTGTTTGCAAATTCTGGAACCAGAACAGCAAATCAAAGCGACCGGCGGAGTGGATCCTAATGTGAGAACACCTTCTCACTAAATTATTTTACAGTTAAATATATTTTAGGTTGCAGATGGGGCTTAGTAGCCCCCGACACTATTCATTTGTACAAACCAGGGTTGTTTGTTTATTTAGATTGAATTTTGGGAAAATTGACTGTATTGTGGTGAAATGAATTATATTGTGGTGTATTGAATGTGATTGGAGATTAGGTATGGCGTGAGCTAGTATCAGGAGAGGGGTAATGCAAGACATTACTCCGGTTCTAATATCGCGCCGTTATAATGCCGAAATTTTCTAAAATAAATATTTGTTCATTAAAAATATAATTTTTAATGTGTATGTGAACTATATAAAATAGTCAAGTGATGAAATAAATATTTTAACGTTAAAAATATAATTTTTAACGTATATATGAACGGCATAAATTTCTTCTGAAATGGAAATAAATATTCATTTACAGATCAGAAGATTTGTTTATGTACACCCATTTAACTGACATTGCTTAGGAAGACAAATCTTACACATCGCCCAACTACACAAATAATATTCAGTATTTGTTGTTTGAAACCCCACACGGGTATTGGGATGATATTTGGCGTACACCAATCCTAATTGTTTAGTTGTATGTCTATCAATTGGTTGACATACTATGGTAAGCGTTAGTTATTTATATTTACTGTTTATGCAGTGGGGTTATGCGCTCTGAATAATGGGTGATTGGTTATCATTGTTTTTGTATACATGTATTGTATGAAATCCATATAAATAAATTATATGGTAATTGATTGGGTCTGGTTTCAAATCAGAAATAACGAATATTTTAAAGTAAGGAAATATTTTAAAATAATGAATATTTTAAAAATAATATTCAATAAAGGATTAAAATGTGAATTTGATGTCCGATTTTGGATGGACATGAAAATATTGAAATGTGTGAAGCCATGTTAGATTTGCGCCATTTTAACACAAAAGATATTTATATCAATTTTATTCATTTTTGTAATGAATATAAAAAAGGAAATGATTTCAAAATCTGATATTTTGAAAATATTATCATTTAAATATTATAATGATAAGGAGTATTCAATTTTGATTTAAAATTGAAATGAAAGTGGGTGTCGTTTTTAAAACGAATTTATAAATACGTTTTAACCGATATATATATATATATATATATATATATATATATATATATATATATATATATATATATATATATATATATTAACGGCTTGAATAGAACGCGCGGCGCTGCGATCATTAGCGAATTTCGACCATTAACTTCAAATGGACATAACGGGAGATCCGACCGTCGGATTCTCCTAAAACCGGAATCGTTGGGTTCGTATCGGAAAGAGCTTTCCAACGTATATAAGAGATTTGAATTCTAACAGTTGGATTTGGAATCATGTCCAAATAAAATTTGGAAAAGGTCGCTATGGATGCAGTTCGGTGGCCATTATTGGAAACCGACTGTACGGGCCTTGATAAAATTATTAAAAATATTAATAATTTATGTAAAATCATAATAAATGATTCGGAAAGAATTTGGATGAAAAATTTCATATTTGTAAGGATAAAAATGTATTTTTATCTAAATGAATTTGTTAATAACTAGAATGATAACCCAACATTTATAAATAAATAAATTGGATTTTTGAATGGTTTTAAATGTAACCTGAATTTTCCAATGTATGAATTGGAATGGATTTGAGAAGATATCATCTTCGGGAGACTTTGATATTAGATTCCGTGACTATACAGATATTTTGGAGGAATCTAGAAGATAGATATATATCGTTATTCCCCATACGATATGTGTTGATTTCAGAATTTGATATTAAATGAAAGCGGATATAATTTCTGTTTAGAGCCTTATATTTATTATCAAAGTGGATTTTGTGTTTGTGGCAAATGTTCCTTAAATAACACTATTCTTAAACCTCGTGTGAAAAGAATAAATCTTTTAATTAAGATTATTAGAGTTTCCATTTATATTTAGTAATTGGAATGAAAATGGAACGTGAATTGGGTTTATTGAGAACTGTGTTTTTAACGACATTTGTGCTTTAACCCGACTAACAGTGAAATGTGATTTATAATATATAAATCTTTTATTAAGATTTAATGAAAATTATCCACAGTAATCCAATTTAATATATATTAATTTGGAATTGAATGGAATTCGATTTAGTTATAATCGAAGTGAGCTTCTGTGGTGGTAGACTGTTACTATATATGGGATTTAAAAGGCTTCGCCATTATTCCATTTATATCATTAGTCGGATACGGAAATTGATATCGGTTATATATTGATCTGTTTTCCGTAATGATTCCATAACTAATGGAATGTGATTTTAGAATTATCATGAACTGTGTTTTAAAAGACATTGGTTCTTTAACCCAGTTAAAGACAGGATTACATGTCTAACATTGTATTTCGAACTGTATTGTTGACCTCTATTAAATATATATATCTGTTTGACGGTGGAGAACTTATTCTCTTGCTTAACACTCTTCTTTGAAACGTATGAGCTTAGAGGTCATATATTGGTAGAAATCGATGGTACGGTGTAGATTTTATAGCGATGAAATAAAAATTCGATCTTTATACATGAAGTAGAAGTAAAAAAAATATGATTTTTATTTATTGAAATGAAGCAATATAAATATAATTTTTATTATGAACAGCGGGGCAAAGACTGCATTGGAATTTCAAACCGATCCAGATGGTTCAGCAGTTCAAAAGCAAATCACGACGGACTCGGTGAGAAATCCTCACTTTTAATCTTGTTTTCTAGTTAAAAATATATACTAGGATGCAAACGGTGTTTAGTAGCACCCGACACCAGTCGTCCACAGACCACGGATGGCTTGTATGTTTGAATGTTTGTTGTGATGAAAATTGATTGTTTGATGTGAAATAAAATAAAATATTTATATAGTTAAAAATATTTTGTCGTTAAAAATTTAATTTTTATCGTGAATGTGAATAAATAAATATTCATTTACAACTGGACGGTTTGTTTATAAACACCTATTTGAAGGACATTGATTGGGGCGATAAATTTTACACGTCACCCAACTGCACAAATAATATTCAGTGTTTGTGGATTGAAATCCCACACGGGTGTTGAGATGATATTTGGCGTACACTAATCCCAATTATTTAGTTGTATGTCGATCGATTGGTCGACAGACTGTGTGAGCGTTAATTATTATTTATATTTAATGCTTATGCAGTTATCTGGTGCACTTTGGATGATGGTTGATTATTTATCGTTGTTATTGTATACATGTGTTGTATGGAATCCATATAATTAACATTATATGGTAATTGATTGGGCCTCATTCCAATTTGGAAAATAAAGAATATTATAGAAATATAGATTCATGTGTTGACAGTACTCATATGTTGAGATTAGTCATGTGTTGAACGAAATATTTTAACAATAAAATTTACATCTTTATCATATGTAAAATTAGAAACTAACTGGAAAATAGATAAGATGAGTGGTGTCCTGGGTATTGATCTGATGTTGGTTTCGGCCTTCGGGGTTAATACTTAAGGAATCGTTCTTTTGCTAATTTACGGCTAGAGTTTGATTTAAAATTAAATGATAGGAATCATAATTTTATAAAATATATTAAATAACAAAAATAGTCACAGGTTGACAGTACTCATTTGTTTGGATTAGTCATCTTTTAAAAGAAATATAGATTCATGTGTTGAATAGAATAAATATTCATTTGTTGAATAGAATAAAGAAGTTATTGAAAAATATAAAGCCGTGCTGATTAGAGATGCGCTATTTTGACGCGAACGATATTTTTATCGATTATATTCATTTTTATAATGAATATTGAAAAGAGATTTAAAAATTGAATTGAATAGAAAATGAATTCGAATTGAATTGAATATAAGGAGGATTCGAATTGAAATGAATTCAAATCGAATTGAAATCGATTTGAATTGAAATCTAATAGAAATGAATGTAAAAAGAATTTATAATAGAAAATTCAATTTTGATTTGAATTTGAAATGAAAGTTGAAATTGTTTGTGAAACAAATTTGAAACGATTTATAAAATTCATTTTAAAAGGAAATCGACGAAATACATATATAATGGCCTGAATAGAACGCGCCGTGCCGCGACAGTTCGTGAATTTCGACCATTGACTTCGAACGGACAATACGGGAGATCAGACCGTCGGATTCCCCTGAAACCGAAACCGTTGGGTTCATATCGAAAAGAGCTTTCTAATGAATATTAGAAATTTGAAATCTAACAGTTCGGTGGCAGTTATTGAAAACTGACTGTACGGGCCTTGATAAAATTACTAAAAATATCTATAATTTGTGTAAAATCGTAAGAAATGATTTGGGAAAAATAGGGATGAAAAACTCCATATTTGAAAAGATAAAAATAGATTTTTATCGAAATGAACTAGTTTTGAACTAGAATTCAAATCCAATTATTTTTAAATAAATAAATTGGATTTGAAATGGGTTTTAAATAACCAGAATTTCCAATATATGAATTGGAATGGATTTGAATCGAAATGGACTTTGGAATATTTCGATATTAGATTCCGTGATTATACAGATATTTCGGAGGAAATTTGGAAGATATATTTTATATCATTGTTACCAAAGCGATATTTGTGGGTTTCAGAATTTGATATTGAATATAAGCCGATATATTTTCTATTCAGAGCCTTGTATTTAATATCAAATGGGATTTAGGTTTGTCGTGAATGGCGTCTTCATCAACACTGTTCTTAAACCCCGTTGAGAAAAGATTAAACCTTTTTATTTAGATTTAATGAAGTATACCAATTAATAAACATATTTAATTGGAATTGAATTAGAATTGATTTGTGGGTTTATCGTGAACGGTGTTTTAAATAACACTTGTTCTTTAACCCGATAATAAATAGAATGTGATTTGGGTTTATTGTGAACTGTGTTTTAAATGACATTAGTTCTTTAACCCAGTAAAAGGAGTTTTAATGAATCTGTAATTAGATTGAAATGTGAATTGATAATTTAAATTATCAAATTTGGAAAGTGATCGAGAATGGAGTATCACCAGTTTTGCTCTAAAGCGATAGTTAAATCTTTAATTAGATTTGAACGTGAAATGGTAATTAATTTTACCGATAACACTGTGGTGTTAGATATGGAGTATTACCAATTTTTCTTCATGGGATGAATAGGTAGGGATTGGGAAATAAAATAAATAATTACTTCGGTGTGGTTCGCTAATCCCGACTAGTTTGTAAAACCATAATATGGTTTGAAATGATATCTAAAGGAAGATTAAAGAATAAATTTAAAAGAATTTATCTTTGATAAAATTAATGGGAACCTTTCCTTAAGAATGTGAAATTTAGAAACTAACTGTAGGTTAGCTAAGAAGAATGGTTTCCTGGGTATTGATCTGATGTTGGTTTCGGCCTTTGGGGTTAATATTTGGGGAATTGTTCTCTTGATAATTTACGGTTAGTGACTGATGAATTGGAATGAGGCGTATGTTGTGTTTGTGTAACATTTGTTTATTATATACGCGGGTTATTCAAAAAGGCCGGGTTTATACCCATTCTGAATAACCGATTCGATGATATGTCGAAGAGGAAGACGGTGGTTGAAGACCGGAAGTCTTCACATCGTTTGGTTGATTACTGATGATCTTAATTGGGCTGTACACCCAAGAGGAGGGAATCAGTTGGTGATCGTCCAAACGTACTTGAAGATCGATGGATATGCGAGTAAAGTGCCGCCGGTTTCGTTCAGACCCAGAAAGAACTTGTAAATGGACTGTGTGTCTGACATTGGATTTTATTCTGTGTTGATTGATCTTTATTAAATATACATCTGGTTGGCGGCGGAGAATTTATTCTCTTGCTTAATGCTCTTCTCTGAGACGTATGAGCTCAGAGGTTGTATATCGATGGACATCGGTCGCATGGATTGAATTGCCTGTGTGGCATGCCTAAGTGGCAGATGATAAAGGCTTCTGTTGAAAAGCAAAGTCTTGTGGTTGATGATCAAAGCACGGCCTATGTGGCACAGCTTTGTGTATAGCGTGGATTCACAAGCCTTACACCTCGGTATGAGTCAAAAACGGGATAAGGACTGTTGGGAGAGCACGACATTTCTTTCTAGCTATGGGTGGTGTCAGTGCTTAAACTGGCTGACATCTATATTTTTTTTACCTATGTGGTTGTTGGAATGAGGCGCCTCGATTTTAGGTCTGTTAGGACTGGGAAACGTGTGTTCAGGAATACTAATCCACTAACGTAAGTGTGGACCGGCCCTGAAGCATCCAAGGGTTACCCAGAGTATGTAGTCCTGAGGCATTTGCTAGAGTGTCTCGAAGCGGAGAGGATCTTGCCCCTTGCCTCGACTCATGACGGAAATCCAATTTCCAATACGTGATATTTCGGTTTTATTTGTAGAGCCTAGTATGGCGACATGATATATGGTACCCATGCCGTCTATGATTGATATTTATGATTGAAATTGTTTTGACACTATACACTTATAATAGTATCAAATGATTTGTTTTAAATGTACCAAGCATGTTTGGCTATTATAAGGGAAAACCCTATCCTCCGGCTTGCGTTGATTGTGTGATGGGACCTGGTCTTATAATAGCTTCATTTTTCGAAAAAGCATTGCGTTGTTTATTCTATGCACTGGTATTCTTGGGAGGAAACCCGTTCCGTGTTATACGGCGTAGTCCCTTGAATTACTCTCTTTTAAAATAAAGTTTTAAATAACTGTTTTAGTTCTCACACCAGTCACATGATTGACCTAGAGTTTATTGTTTTAACCTAAACTCTGGGTGCCCTTATTTTCCATACGGGCAGCTAGTAGTTTTGGTTTTGCATATTTATACTCACTGAATCCTGATTTACAGCTGGAACGATGCTCGGAAAGCTCTGTATTCGTGTATTACTTCTTGTTGTGTTTTTGTATTATTTTCCGCTGCGATGTATTTAAATGTAATTTAAATCTCTGATATTTTCTGTGTAATATTTGTTCATACTCTGTATATTCTTGTATTCTGATGGAATTGTTGTAATAAACAATGAAATGTTCTTCTGTTTGTGTTCTGATTCGTCTTGTCCTCAATTCTATCCGTGCTTTCCTTCATAAGGAAGTTCAGGTCGTCTAAGCTGGTATCAGAGCTCTGGTTTACAGAGCTCGAGAACAAGACACATTAGAACCAAACGAAAGAATTCATCAGATATTAGATAAGTAGTATCCAATTAGAATAACTCATTTGAGATAGGATCAGTAGTATCCTAGAACAAGTGTGAAGAGTATGTTTTTAAAATAAAACAATATTGTTTTGAAAATTTAAACCTGTTTAAACGTATTTGAATATTTATTTATTTTGAATATGGACAATCGAGTATATAAAGGTTTTGCATATACGCGTCATTAACGTATATTCGAAGTTTTAATATACTGGATAGATATAGAATCACACTCTACTCGCCCGGAGATGGTTCTAATGATTGAACGATCATCATCAGAATTAATGTTCGAGCTTCGAAGGTGTGATATCTATATATTTCCATTAGGCTGGTGTGAGAACCAAAATATAGCTAGAATACATTATTGTGATTTGGCATCAAAACATGATTTTCTGTATATATATCAAAATTATGAATTTGAAACGATAATCTACTAATTGATTTCTGGTTGTGTTGTTTGTTTATCTGTTTGAAATTTTGAACCATTTAGCCTAATGGAACCGATTATTGAACTGTATTGAAAAATGATTACAAAGCACGCATATACATGTACTTACATTCAACAGGTCATAACAAGGAGGCTAGAGCAGAGAATAAAATTGTTTGCCCGACAAATAGGTACATGTTTACCATAATTTACTGTTTTGTTTGGGTGATGATGATTTTATGAGCCGATTGGCTAGCCTCTTGGTTTTTTTCTTTTTCTTTCGGATTGAAGAAGGCCATGGGAGGCTATATGAAATATCCTGAAGTCCGTGGTGCAGGGGAGGTTATGGCGAAATTTTTCGGAAATTTAGGGTGTTAGCCAAATTTTTCAAAAATCTGAAAAGTTCTTAGAAACTAAAAAGTTGAAGAACTTAAGACGTAATGGAAATAATGAAAGTTTAGTTGATTTGTAAAACAACTTTCGGCTTCGTTCCTTTTCGGGGACGAAAAGTTTTAAGTGGGGGAGATTGTAATAACCTGGAAATTCTGAGCCAATTTAAAATTTTTATTTTGGCAATTTTGATGAATTTTGAATATTCAAAATGAATTATTTTAAATAATAACGACGAGAAATTTATTTTGAATAGAATTCGAACATATATATTTATATAGATCGTCGTTAGAATGTAAATAATTTATTTTAATTATATAACGAGCCTGAAATGGAGCGGTAGTTCGATAATTCGATTTCAAAGTTCAAATGAATGTACCGGGTGCAAAATAAACCGGATTTTAACGAAACCGAAAATAATAGAATCTAATTGAGAATATCTTTCAACGAATCCAAAAAATTGAAATTTCATAGCGGAATTCAAAAGATATGTCCAGTTGAAAATTCAGAATAGTCGCTATGGAATTCTAGCCCTTAAAAATGGGAATTTTGCAAAAGACCTCAGTTTTCGACGAAACCACTTTTGTTGGATCTGTAATGTCAAGTTATTGCTAGATTCCAAAATTCGTAATTTTTCGAATCAATATGTGAGCGTGGCAAAGGAAAACGTGTTTGACCATTTTCAATTGATTTTAATCGACTGGAAAATGGCCATTTTTCAAACGGTCTCAGAATTCGACGAAACTAGTTTTGTTAGGACCGTATCGCCAATACGAAGCTAGAAAATATTTTTCTGGAATTTTTCGAGTTAGTATGTGGCCCCGATAAATTGAAATGCACCATATATAGAGTTATTTGTTGATTTTGACGAAAACTGATCGAAACGATCGAATCATCTTGCGATACATATCCCATCGTGTTTGGAATGAGGGTAATTAGCTATGGACGACAGGCGGTGGGCCTCGTTTAGATGTCGAATAAAAAAGTCAACTTTTTGAAATTAAAATAATTAAATATATATTATATTATATAACTCCCCTCCTTTCCCCTTTTCCCTCAGACCAGATCGACTGATATAAATATAAAAAACCCGCACCTGTCCTTGCCCCCCTTCTACCGCCACCGCGACGCCACTGGAGGAGCGCCGCCCTCCAATCGACCGCCCTACCTCCGCCACGACCCTCCTCCACCCCTTCCTCTCCTCATTTCTCTCTCCTCCTCTCCATTTAAAACCCCTCCGCGTCCTCACCTGAGAAGCCACCACTTCTGACCGGCGCCGCGTAGCACCCCCTTCGACCCCTCAGCAACCCTAGCCACCACTGATGAGACGACCCCAAACCCCATACTGACGGTGGCAAGGGTAATCCGTGGAATATAACACAGAAACAGGCAATAATAGAACAAAATTAAATAAATACACCAGATAATGAACAATAGAATATACTGGATAAAAGTAATCATCGGAGTTACACAGTATACAGGATCTTACTTAGTACAAATATAGTTCAGCTATACATAAAGGTCTACAGCGGAAATAAACAAAATATGTACAGTAGGAGCTAAACAGCATAAAAAGAGATAAATGATAGAATCCATCTTCAGCTCCAACTATCCAGAAAGAACCAGCCAAACCTGAATATAAGGCTGCCCATGAAGAAAAAGGGGCACCCGAGTTTGAAAGTGAAACAAACTACGTGTCAGTCATGGGACTGGTATGAGAAATCTACTCAACACATATATAATTTGGCTAATCGCAGGACCACGCCACTTTCGTGGAACGGGTTTACTCCATTTGATTGCCAATGCTTTAAAACAAATCTTTCTTTTAAACATCGCTATGCTTTTTATAAAAATGAAGCCGTTATAAGACTCAGTTCCCATCACACAATGCAACGCAAACCGGAGGATAGAGTTTTTACCTTATAACGGCCAAAATATGCTTGATACGGATAAAACAAAGGCATTTGATATTATTGCTAGTGTTTATATGTTTTGAAAACAACTTCAAATCATAACTATCAATCATAGACGACATTAATGCCCCATACCACTATGTCGCCATATATAGGTATACAATCAAAACCGCACGATGTCGTATTTGGAAATTGGATTTCCGTCATGAACCAAGGCAAAAGATAGTCCTTACCGAATTCGTGACTCTCTAGCCCGAGCCACAGGACCCAAACTCAGGTGGGTCCTTGGAGCGACGGGGCCGGTCCACCGATGTGGATTAAAATGCCTGAACAATACGTTTCCCCGCCCTTTGGGGCGTAAACGAGTCAACGAATGACTCCATCGGACCCGGATCGTCCGATCAAACCGAGGCGCCTCGCAACATCAACAACCACATAGGTGAAAAGTATATAAATGTCAGGGCTGGTAGGTCACTGACACCACCCTAGCTAGAAAGAAAGGCATGCCCTCCCTGAGGTCCTTCTCCCGTTTCTGGTTCATACCGGGGTGTGAGGCTCGCGATTTCACGTTATACACAAAGCTACGCCACACAGGCGGTGCTTTGATCATCACCACAAGACTTTGCTTTTCAACAGAAGCCCTGATCATTTGCCACTTAGGCATGCCACACTAGCAATTCATGCCATGCGACTGATGTCCATCGATATACAACCTCTGAGCTCGTGCGTTTCAGAGAAGGGCGTTAAGCAAAAGAATAAATTCTCCGCCGCCAAAACAGATGTATATTTAATAAAGATCAATCGACACAGAATAAAATCCAATGTCAGACACACAGTCCATTTACAAGTCCGTTCTGGGTCTGAACGAAACCGGAGGCACTAAATACCTCGCAAACCCATCGATCACCACGTACGTCTGGACGATCACCACTCATTATCCATATTTCGGGATGCCTCCCAATCAGGACCTCGGTTACCATCCAAACGAGGTGAAGATCTCCGGTCTTCGACCACCGTCTTCATCTTCGACTTTCAATCGTCGGTCAATTATTTGAAATGAGAATTAACTCGGCCTTTTCAAATAATTCTCGTTTATTTAGAATTTCAAATCAATTTATTTCAATGGTTAAATCACTCGACAACACCAATTTTGTTCTTTAATGTAATTTTCACACCAAACCCATTCAACCATCTAATACAGCATAAATCGAGCAAATTCAGTTTATTTACATTCCATATCGTTTATGATATTTTATAACGATTTATCGCTATTTTTATTTATTTTAAAATAGCCAATTTATTCAAAACGACGCTTCGGGCCATAACGCGGCCGTGGCGCTGTTTTTCTTCAAATTTGATTTACACATATCTGAAAATCTAACCGTTGGATCTTTACAAAATTTACATCATTAGAAAGGTCTTTTCAAAACGAATCCAACGGTCCCAGTTTTGGGAAAATCCGACGGTCGGATCTCCCGGTACAATCGTTTGAAGTTTCGATTTCAAAATACGAACTGCAGCGTCGTTATTCGATTAAATATAATTATATTTATATATATATAAATATAATCGATTCTGACGCTGTTTTTCTTCAGATTTGAATTAAACATTCCAGACAATCCAACCGTTGGATTTTTACAAGGTTGGTGCCGTTGGAAAGATATTTCCAAGGCGAACCCGACGGTTGCGGTTTCGGGAAAATCCAATGGTCGGATTTCCCGCACTAGTTGTTTGAAATCACGGTTTCAAAACACGAACTGCACGGCCACGTTTCGTTTTAATTTTATTTATATTTATATATTTATATAAATATAGTTCATTCAACAATTTCAATATCGTTTTCACTTCAAATATTTCACTAACGCCTTTAAATTTTGGAAAATTTCGTCATAACCTCCTTTGTACGGGAGGGGCTGGGAAAATTCCCAAATAGCCACACGGGAGTCTCATGTCGAAAAGAAAAAGAAAAAGCCAAGCGGCTAGCCAACAGGCTCATAAAATCATCACCCAAACAAAACAGTAAATGTGTACCTATTTGTCGGGCACAAAATTTTATTCCTCTTCTCTAGCCACTTTGCAATAACCTGTTCAATAAATATGCATGTACATATATACAGTTCTTATCACTTATCATTTTCTATTCAAATTCATATTTGATTCCATTTGGTTTAAAAACACCATTCATTCTAATGTTACATGTATAGGCAAAAATCATATCATTAGCTAATTAATGAATATTTTAACTCATATATATTTATTTGAACGAGTGGCTATTTTTAACACTTCACATTTCAACAATTCGTGTATATAATAAAAATGTGATTTTTATTGTAAAACAATTCATTTCAAAACACTATTATTTTATATAGTTTATATAGGTGATAAAAATAGGATTTTTATTATAAAACAATTTCTTTTAAAAACGAGATTATTTTACATAGTCCATATAGTCGATAAAGGGTCATTTTTATCATCAAACAATTTATTTCAAAATATGAATACCATTCAACACATGAATTTCTAATCAACGAATGAATATCGATTCACCACATGAAGGTTTTCTATAGTTTCTATATATAGATAAAAATGTGATTTTTATATTTAAAAGCGAATACCATTCAACACATGAATTTCTAATCAACGAATGAATATCGATTCAACACATGAAGGTTTTCTATTCAACGAATAAATATAGTTTCAACAAATGAAAATAATTCAAACACATGAATATTATTCAAAATTTCGGCAGCATAACGGCAGGGTAGTTAAAACCGGGACCGTCCCTAGTACGGCTCCTCGCTCTACCTTAAAACCTCGCGGTTTTTGACAATGGGGATCATGCATCTAGTTCGCACGCAGGCGGCATGTATATATTTATTTCATTTCCACAAACTAATCCTATGTGGTTTCAACCAAATATTTCTCAACCACAAAAGGGTATTTTTCAACCACAATCAGTCAATATCAACCACAAACAATCCCAAACAACCATTCGCTATCAATCAATTTTCACACCAATCTCAACCAATAAATATCGTCCATGGTTTGTGGACGAGGGGCGTATATATATATATATATATATTTATATATAGCAATTCACTTTTATTTCAACACATATATAATTTTTACAACGCATATATAACTTATACATCGAACGTACAACTTATATAACGCTTATATAACTCATACATCGACTATATAATTTATACATCGCCGTTTTCCATATTGTTTATAAATTTGAAATCTCACATTGGGTTCCACTCCACCAAAAATAGCAGAAGGCTCAGAAAAATATGCGGTCTCTTCTAAAATGTAGAAGGCGTCCACACGGTCACGATGTTTCCTGTTTCATCGAATTTCGTTAACGAACGAAAAAGATATGATTTTTCAAAGGTTTGCAACGGTTTAAAGGTGTTAAAATCAAATTAAATAAAATCAGCCGTATACCTTCCTTTTGATTCAAAACTAGGTTTTGAATTATCGCGAAATCCGTGAAGCTAGAGGACGATCGGGTGCTGCAGCGTGGAAGAGCTACGAACGACGCTCAGATCGGTGGTAGGCACGACCAGTTCGATGGTCAGAGGCGGGAGATCGACGTCAGGGAAGGTGCTGACTTCACGGGGCTCGTTCTCGCAGGTGGCGCGATGGGAGGTGGTGGGACTTGGTCGGATTTGAAGAGGAGGGAAGGGGCTTTCGAGGGAAGGTGGTGGCGCTGCCTGGTTTCGCCTGTGGCGGCCGGAAAACGAGGGGGAAGGGAGGAGCTACAGGCGCCGTTCAATCGCTGGAGCGACGAGGTTTTTTGATTTTTTGATTTTTTTAAAATAATGAATGGAATTTTGTGATTGGTTGATATATATTTAATTTAAAAATAGGGTTTTTCTTAAACGAACTCCTTTTCAAACCCAACGACTGTCATCCCTAGAGTTTTACCCCCATTCCGAACACAATGGGATATGTTTCGAAGGCCCATTCGACTGTTTCAGTCAGTTTTCCTTCAAATTAAAATATAAAATATTCAATATTTAATTTGAACGTACATTTCAATTTGCCAGGGCCACAAACTGATTCGAAAAATTCCAGAAAAATAAATCTAGCTATGTTTTGACGATACGGTCCCAACAAAACTAGTTTCATCGAATTCTGAGACCGTTTGCAAAAAGGCCCATTTTTGGTCGATCCAATTTAACTATAATTGGCCAAAACACATTTTCCTTTGCCACGCTCACACATTAGCTTCAAAAATTATGAAATTTGAAACCTAGCAATAACTTCACATCCCGGACCCAACAAAAGTGGTTTCGTCGAATTCCGAGGTCGTATGCAAAATGGCCAATTTCACGGCTATATAAAATCCATAGCGACCCTCCTGAAAATTCATTTGGCCATAACTTTTGCTTTCCGCTATGAAAATTCGATTTTTCAGATTCGTTAGAAAGGTATTCACTAACAGATTTAAATATTTTTGGTTTCACTAAAATCCGTTTTGTTTTGCACCCGGTACAATCCGACAAAGTTTGAATCCAACTTTTGAAACTGCAGCGCCTTTTCAAGCCTTGTTTATAATTAAAATTAATTATATTCGTTTTCAATTGTCGACTCAACTCAATTTTCATTGCCATTATTTAAAATATTTATTTTAAATATTTAAAATCCATTATTTTAGCCAATTAAATTTTTTTAAATTGGCTCAGGTTTTCTGGGTCGTTACAACTGACAACCACCGTGGACTTCTTCGGCCATGAAAATGTGAGTTTTATAATTTTTAATTATAAAAATAGGATCTATATTATGTGAATGACATTATGAAGGTAGGATTTTATTTATCATGAGGTAGCAAATGAAAGACAAGATTTTTGTCGCTTAAAAATATATAATTTTTATTTATATATGAAGTAGAAGAATAAAAATTCGATTTTTATATAGATTTCAGGAGAAGAAAGATGATATTTTTATTTACATAAAGGCGAGATTTTTATTGAATAAAAATATGATTTTTGTTAGAAACGAAGAATAAAAATATGATTTTTATATTATATAAATAGTAAAAATTTGATCTTTACTTACGTAGCGAAATAAAAATCTGATTTTTATTATATATAAGTTGAAATAAAAATGTGATTTTTATAGCGATGAAATAAAAATTCGATCTTTATACATGAAGTAGAAATAAAAAAATATGATTTATATTTATTGAAATGAAGCAATAAAAATATAATTTTTATTATGAACAGCGGGGCAAAGACTGCATTGGAATTTCAAACCGATCCAGATGGTTCAGTAGTTCAAAAGCAAAGCACGGCGGACTCGGTGAGAACTCCTCACTTTTAATCCTGTTTTCTAGTTAAAAATATATACTAGGATGCAGACGGTGTTTAGTAGCACCCGACACCCGTCGTCCACAGACCATGGATGGCTTGTATGTTTGATTGTTTGTTGTGATGAAAATTGATTGTGTGATGTGAAATAAAATAAAATATTTATATAGTTAAAAATATTTTATCGTTAAAAATATAATTTTTATCGTGAATGTGAATAAATAAATATTCATTTACAACTGGGCGGTCTGTTTATGAACACCTATTTGAAGGACATTGATTGGGATGATAAATTTTACACGTCGCCCAATTGCATAAATAATATTCAGTGTTTGTGGATTGAAATCTCACACGGGTGTTGGGATGATATTTGACGTACACTAATCCCAATTATTTAGTCGTATGTCGATCGATTGGTCGACAGACTGTGTGAACGTTAATTATTTATATTTAATGCTTATGCAGTTGTGTGGTGCACTTTGGATGATGGTTGATTATTTATCGTTGCTACTATATACATGTGTTGTATGGAGTCCATATAATTAATATTATATGGTAATTGATTGGGCCTCATTCCAATCTGGAAAATTAAGAATATTATAGAAATATAGATTCATGTGTTGACAGTACTCATGTGTTGAGATTATTCATGTGTTGAACGAAATATTTTAACAATTAAATTTACATCTTTATCATATATAAAATTAGAAACTAACTGGAAAATAGAAAAGATGAGTGGTCACCTGGGTATTGATCTGATGTTGGTTTCGGCCTTCGGGGTTAATACTTAGGGAATCGTTCTCTTGCTAATTTACGGTTAGAGCTTGATTTAAAATTAAACGATAGGAATCACAATTTTATAAAATATATTAAATAACAAAAATAGTCACGGGTTGACAATACTCATTTGTTGAGATTAGTCATGTGTTAAAAAGAAATATAGACTCACGTGTTGAATAGAATAAATATTCATTTGTTGAAAAGAATAACGAAGTTATTGAAAAATATAAAGCCGTGTTGATTAGAGATGCGCTATTTTGACGCGAACGATATTTGTATCGATTATATTCGTTTTTATAATGAATATTGAAAAGAGATTTAAAAACTGAATTGAATAGAAAATGAATTCGAATTGAATTGAATATAAGGTGGATTCGAATTGAAACGAATTCAAATCGAATTGAAATCGATTTGAATTGAAATCAAATAGAAATGAATGTAAAAAGAATTTATAATAGAAAATTCAATTTTGATTTGAATTTGAAATGAAAGTTGAAATTGTTTGTGAAACAAATTTGAAACGATATATAAATTAGTTTTAAAAGGAAATCGACGAAATATATATAATATATATAATGGCCTAAATAGAATGCGTCGCGCCGCGGTTGTTTGTGAATTTCGACCATTGACTTCGAACGGACATTACGGGAGAACCGACCGTCGGATTCCCCTGAAACCGGAACCGTTGGGTTCATATCGAAAAGAGCTTTCTAATGAATATTAGAAATTTGAAATCTAATGGTTGGATTTGGAATTATGTCCAAATCAAATTCAGAAAAGGTCGCTGTAAGTGCAGTTCGGTGGCAGTTATTGAAAACCGACTGTACGGGCCTTGATAAAATTATTAAAAATATCTATAATTTGTGTAAAATCATAAGAAATGATTTGGGAAAAATTGGGATGGAAAACTCCATATTTGAAAAGATAAAAATAGATTTTTATCGAAATGAACTAGTTTTGAACTAGAATTCAAATCCAATTATTTTTAAGTAAATAAATTGGATTTGAAATGGGTTTTGAATAACCAGAATTTCCAATATATGAATTGGAATGGTTTTGAATCAAAATGGTCTTTGGAATATTTCGATATTAGATTCCGTGATTATACATATATTTTGGAGGAAATTTGGAAGATATATTTTATATCGTTATTTCCAAAGCGATATTTGTGGGTTTCAGAATTTGATATTGAATATAAGCCGATATATTTTCTATTCAGAGCCTTGTATTTAATATCAAATGGGATTTGGGTTTGTCGTGAATGGTGTCTTCATCAACACTGTTCTTAAACCCCATTGAGAAAAGATAAAACTGTTTTATTTAGATTTAACGAAGTATACCAATTAATAAATATATTTATTGGAATTGAATTAGAATTGTTTTGTGGGTTTATCGTGAACGGTGTTTTAAATAACACTTGTTCTTTAACCCGATAATAAATAGAATGTGATTTGGGTTGATCATGAACTGTGTTTTAAATGACATTAGTTCTTTAACCCAGTAAAAGGAGTTTTAATGAATCTGTAATTAGATTGAAATGTGAATTGATAATTTAAATTATCAAATTTGGAAAGTGATCGAGAATGGAGTATCACCAGTTTTGCTCCAAAGCGATAGTTAAATCTTTAATTAGATTTGAACGTGAAATAGTAATTAATTTTACCGATAACACCATGGTGTTAGATATGGAGTATTACCAATTTTGCTTCATGGGATGAATAGGTTGGGATTGGGAAATAAAATAAATAATTATTTCGGTGTGGTTCGCTAATCCCGACTAGTTTGGAAAACCATAATATGGTTTGAAATGATATCAAAAGGAAGATTAAAGAATAATTTTAAAAGAATTTATCTTTGATAAAATTAATGGGAACCTTTCCCTAAGAATGTGAAATTTAGAAACTAACTGTAGGTTAGTAAGAAGAATGGTTTCCTGGGTATTGATCTGATGTTGGTTTCGGCCTTCGGGGTTAATATTTGGGGAATTGTCCTTTTGCTAATTTATGGTTAGTGACTGATGAATTAGAATAAGGCTTATGTTGTGTTTGTGTAACATTTGTTTATTATATACGCGGGTTATTCCGAAAGGCCGGGTTTATACCCATTCTGAATAACCGATTCGACGATATGTCGAAGAGGAAGACGGTGGTAGAAGACCGGAAGTCTTCACATCGTTTGGGTGATTACTGATGATCTTGATTGGGATGTACACCCAAGAGGAGGGAATCAGTTGGTGATTGTCCATACGTACTTGGAGATCGATGGATATGCGAGGAAAGTGCTTCCGGTTTCGTTTAGACCCAGAACGAACTTGTAAATGGACCGTGTGTCTGACATTGGATTTTATTCTGTGTTGATTGATCTCTATTAAATATAAATCTGTTTGGCGGCGGAGAATTTATTCTCTTGCTTAACGCCCTTCTCTAAGACGTACGAGCTCAGAGGTTGTATATCGATGGACATCAGTCGCATGGAGTGAATTGCCTGTGTGGCATGCCTAAGTGGCAGATGGTCAAGGCTTCTGTTGAAAAGCAAAGTCTTGTGGTTGATGATCAAAGCACGACCTAAGTGGCACAACTTTGTGTATAGCATGGATTCGCGAGCCTCAAACCTCGGTATGAGTCAAAAACGGGATAAGGACTGTAGGGAGAGCACGGCGTTTCTTTCTAGCTATGGGTGGTGTCAGTGCTTAAACTGGTTGACATATATATATTTTTACCTATGTGGTTGTTGGAATGAGGCGCCTCGATTTTAGGTCTGTTAGGACCGAGAAACATGTGTTCAAGAATACTAATCCACTAACATAAGTGTGGACTGGCCCTAAAGCATCCAAGGGTTACCCAGAGTGTGTAGTCCTGAGGCATTTGCTAGAGTGTCTCGAAGCGGAGAGGAGTTTTCCCCTTGCCTCGACTCATGACGGAAATCTAATTTCCAATAAGTGATATTTCAGTTTTATTAGTAGAGCCTAGTATGGCGACATGATATATGGTACCCATTCCGTCTATGATTGATATTTATGATTGAAATTGTTTTGACACTATACACTTATAATAGTATCAAATGATTTGTTTTAAATGTACCAAGCATGTTTGGCTATTATAAGGGAAAACCCTATCCTCCGGCTTGCGTTGTATTGTGTGATGGGACCTGGGTCTTATAATAGCTTCATTTTTCGAAAAAGCATTGCGTTGTTTATTCTATGCACTGGTGTTCTTGGGAGGAAACCCGTTCCGTGTTATATGGCGTGGTCCCTAGAATTACTCTCTTTTAAAGTAAAGTTTTAAATAACTGTTTTAGTTCTCACACCAATCACATGACTGACTGGAGTTTATTGTTTTAACCTAAACTCTGGGTGCCCTTATTTTCCATACGGGCAGCTAGTAGTTTTGGTTTTGCAGATTTGTATTCACAGGATCCTGATTTACAGCTGGAACGATGCTTGGAAAGCTCTGTATCTGTGTATTACTTCTAGTTGTGTTGTTGTATTATTTTCCGCTGCGATGTATTTAAATGTAATTTAAATCACTGATATTTTCTGTGTAATATTTGTTCATACTCTGTATATTCTTGTATTCTGATGGAAATGTTGTAATAAAAAATGAAATGTTCTTTTGTTTGTGTTCTGATTCGTCTTGTCCTCAATTCTATCCGTGCTTTCCTTCACGGGGAAGTTCGGGTCGTCTCAAGTTGTAATCCAGGGTCTTGTGAAAAGAATTATCAACAAACCCAAAACTACTAGCTCCCCATGTGGAAAATATGGGCCCTTGGAGTTTAGGTAGAAACACTAAACTCTGAGCCAGTCATGGGGCTGGTGTGAGAACTAAAACTGTTATTAAACTTATTTTAGAGTTGGGTAAATCAAGGGACTACGCTGTATAACACGGAACATGTTTCCTCCCAAGAACACCATAAAACAAATAGCGAAATGCATAAATAGGGAAAATGAAGCCATTATAAAACTCAGTTACCAACACACAATGCAAACTCAAACTAGAGGATAGAGTTTTACCCCATATGTAACGACCTGGAAAATCTGAACCAATTTAAAAATTTTAAATTGGCTATTTTAGTGGATTTTAAATATTTTAAATAAATATTTAAAATAATAACGATGAAAAGTACGTTTGAATCGACATTTGAAAACGAATATAATTAATTCTAATTATAAACAAGGCCTGAAACGGCTCGGCAGTTTCAAAGTTTGAATTCAAACTTTGACTGACTGTACCGGGTGCAAAACAAAACGGATTTGAGTGAAACCAAAAATATTTAAGTCTGTTAGTGAATACCTTTCTAACAAATCTGAAAAATCGAAGTTTCATAGCGGGAAGCAAAGTTATGGCCAAATGAATTTTCAGAAAGGTCGCTATAGAAATTATATAGCCCGTGAAATTTGCCATTTTGCAAACGACCTCGGAATTCAACGAAACCTTTTTTGTTGGATCCGGGATGTTAAACTATTGCTAGGTTTCAAATTTCATAAATTTTGAAGTTAATATGTGAGCGCAGCAAAGGAAAATATGTTTTGGCCAATTATAGTTAAATTGGATCGACCAGAAATGGGCCATTTTTCAAACAGTCTCAGAATTTGACGAAACTAGTTTTTTTGGGATCGTATCGTCAAAACATAGCCTGATTTATTTTTCTGGAATTTTTCGAATCAGTTTGTGGCCCTAGCAAATTGAAATATACGTTCAAATTAAATATTGAATGTTTTATATTTTAATTTGAAGGAAAACTGACTAAAACATTCGAATGGGCCTTCAAAACATATCCCATTGTGTTCGGAATGGGGGTAAAACACTAGGGATCACAGTCATTAGGTTCGAAAAGGAATTTGCTTATGAAAACCCCAATTTTCTGAATTTTATGTACAGCGGCCAATAGGAATTTTCTTTTATATTTTTTTTAAATCCCTCAAAAAACCCCGTAACCCATCTCGATTTCGACGGAAGGCGTGTTCTTCCCTTCCCTTCCATTTTCTGGCAAATCCGTTCACCTTTAGCCCCCACTCCAGTTAGGGTTTTTGTAGTACCCTCCCCACCTTCAAATCCATACAAACCTCGCCCCTTATCGTTGAGTGCAGTGGGCGAATCACCTCTCCAAAGTTGGAGACTTTCCGCCGCCGTCGTGGGTGACTGGAGCCACCGAAGTGGGCCCCGCTTCAGGCGCCAGCGCGCCTCTCCAAGCGCTCTGAGGTGGTGCCGTCTGATCGGGCCATCGTGCTACGGTTTGAGTGAAAATCTGAAACCTAGTTTTGAAGATTCAAATAAGGTATACGACTGAGTAAATTTTCGACGGTTTTAACACCTTTAAACCGTTGCAAACTTTGAAAAATCATATCTTTCTTATGTGTTGATGAAAATCGATGAAATAGTAAACATCGTGACCGTGTGGACGTCTTCTACATTCTAGAAGAGACCGCATATTTTTCTGAGCCTTCTGCTATTTTTGGTGGAGTGGAACCCAATGTGAGATTTATAATTTATAAACGATATGGAAAATGACGATGTATAAATTATATAGCCGATGTATGGGTTGTATAAGCGTTGTACACCTCTTGTATAAGCGTGGTATAAGTTGTACGTTCGATGTACAAGTTATATATGCGTTGTAAAAATTATATATTTGTTGAAATAGAAGCGAAATGCTATATATATATATATATATATATATGTGCCCCGCGTCCACGAACCATGGACGATATTTATTGGTTGTGATTGGTGTGAAAATTGATTGATAGCGAATGGTTGATTGAAATTGTTTGTGGTTGAAATTGATTGATTTTGGTTGAAAAATACCCGTTTGTGGTTGAGAAATATTTGGTTGAAACCACATAGGATTAGTTTGTGGAAATGAAAAAAATATACATGCCGCCTGCGTGCGAACTAGATGCATGATTCCCCATTGTCAAAAGCTGCGAGGCTTTAAGGTAGAGCGAGGAGCCGTACTAGGGACGGTCCCGGTTTTAACCACCCTGCCGTTATGTTGCCGAAATTTTGAATAATATTCATGTGTTAGAATTATTTTCATTTGTTGAAACTATATTCATTCGTTGAATAGAAAACCTTCATGTGTTGAATCGATATTCATTCGTTGAATAGAAATTCATGTGTTGAATGGTATTCGTGTTTTAAAGATAAAAATCACATTTTTACACTATATATATAAACTATAGAAAACCTTCGTGTGTTGAATCGATATTCATTCGTTGAATAGAAATTCATGTGTTGAATGGTATTCGCGTTTTAAAGATAAAAATCACATTTTTACACTATATATATAAACTATAGAAAGCCTTCATGTGTTGAATCGATATTCATTCATTGAATAGAAATTCATGTGTTGAATGGTATTTGTGTTCTAAATATAAAAATCACCTTTTTATCTATATACATAAACTATAGAAAACCTTCATGTGTTGAATTGAAATTCATTCGTTGAATTGAAATTCGTGTGTTGAATGGTATTCATATTTTGAAAGAAATTGTTTTATAATAAAAATCCTATTTTTATCATCAATATGAACTATATAAAATAATATTGTTTTGAAATAAATTGTTTTATAATAAAAATCCTATTTTTATCACCTATATTAACTATATAAAATAGTCGAGTTTTGAAATAAATTGTTTTACATTAAAAATCACATTTTTATTATATACATGAATTGTTAAAAATAGTGAAGTGTTGAAATAGAAGATAGTTAGATAAAAATATCATTTTTATCAAAAGTATGAAAATCATATAGTTTTGAAATCAAAGAATTGATATAAATATATAAATAGAATTGGAATATATCGAATAACGAAGCTGCAGTTCGTATTTTGAAACCGTGATTTCAAACGATTAGTGCGGGAGATCCGACCATCGGATTTTCCTGAAACCGCAACCGTTGGTTTCGCTTTGGAAATTTCTTTCCAACGGCACCAACTTTGTAAAAATCCAACGGTTGGATTTTCTGGAATGTTTAATTCAAATCTGAAGAAAAACAGCGCCTGAATCGATTATATATATATATATATAAATATAATTATATTAAATCGAATAACGACGCTGCAGTTCGTATTTTGAAATCGAAACTTCAAATGATTATACCGGGAGATCCGACCGTCGGATTTACCCGAAACTGGAACCGTTGGATTCGTTTTGAAAAGATCTTTCTAATGAAGTAAATTTTGTGAAGATCCAACTGTTAGATTTTCAGATATGTGTAAATCAAATCTGAAGAAAAACAACGCTACGGCCGCGTTATGGCCGAAGCGTCGTTTTGAATAAATTGGCTATTTTACAATTAATAAAAATAGCGATAAATCGTTATAAAATATTATAAACGATATGGATGTGAAATTTAGAAACTAACTGAAGGTTGGCTAAGTCGAATGGTTTCTTGGGTATTGATCTGATGTTGGTTTCGGCCTTCGGGGTTAATATTTGGGAAATCATTCTCTTACTGATTGACGGTTAGTGACTAATGAATTGAAATGATGCGTAGTAGTGTTTGTGTAGCACTTGTTTATTATATACGCGAGTTGCTCAGAAAGGCCGGGTTTATCCCATTTTGAATAACTAAATCGACGATAAGAAATCGAAGATGAAGACGGTGGTCGAAGACCGGAGATCTTCACCTCGTTTGGATGGTAACCGATGTCCTGATTGGGAGGCATCCCGAAATATGGATAATGAGTGGTGATCGTCCATACGTACATGGAGGTCGATGGGTTTGTGAGGTATATAGTGCCTCCGATTTCGTTCAGACCCAGGACAGACTTTCAAATGGACTGTGTGTCTGACATCGGAATTTATTCTGTGTGATTGATAGCGATCAGTTGCATGGTGTGAATTGCCTGTGTGGCATGCTAAGATGTGGTGAGCAAGGCTTCTGTTGAAAAGTAAAGTCTTGTGGTGATGACCAAAGCACCGCCTGTGTGGCGTAGCTTTGTGTATAACGTGAATTCGCGAGCCTCACACCCCGGTATGAACCAGAAACAGGAGCAGGACCTTGTAAAGACCCGCAACTTCCCCGTAAAGGAAAGCGTCGGATAGTTCGAGAACAAACCACAACAGAACGCATATAAAAGAACATTTCACTGTATATTACAACAATGCATCAGATTACAAGAATATACAAAGTATAAATGAATATTACACAGAAATATCAGAGATTTAAATTACATTTAAATACATAGCAGCGGAAAATAATACAATAGACAACTAGAAGTAGATATACGGATACAAAGCTTTCCGGATATCGTTCCAGCTGTAAACCAGGATCCTGTGAATATAAATCTGCAAAACCAAAACTACTAGCTGCCCGTGTCAAAATAAGGGCACCCAGAGTTTAGGTTAAAACAATAAACTCCAGGTCAGTCATGTGACTGGTGTGAGAACTAAAACAGTTAATCTTTATTTTAAATCATTAGGTAAATCAAGGGACCACGCCGTATAACACGGAACGGGTTTCCTCCCAAGAATACCAGTGCATAAAACAAACAGCGCAATGCTAAATAAAGAAAAATGAAGCTGTTGTAAGACCCAGGTCCCATCACACAATGCAACGCAGCCGAGGATAGGGTTTTCCCTTATAACAGCCAAAGAATGCTTGATACGTTTAAAACAAATCATTTGATACTATTATAAGTGCATAGTGTATAAAACACTTCAAATCATAAGTATCAATCATAGGCGGCATGAGCGTCCCATGCCACTATGTCGCCATATATAGGTTTACAAATAAAACCGCAAATGTCACGTATTTGGAAATTGGATTTCCATCTATGAACCGAGGCTAGGGGCAAGATCCTCAACCGATTCGTGACTCTCTAGCCCGAGCCACAGGCAAGCGCGCAGGCAAGCCTTTAGATCGTCAGGGCCGGTCCACCGATGTGGATTATTATGCCTGAACAATACGTCTCCCCACCCTATGGGGTGTAAGTCTGGTCCGTCAGCCGACCAGAATGCATTCGGCCGAAACCGATATAACCGAGGCGCCTCGCAACCGCAACAACCACATAAGTCAAACTCGTCAGGGCGTGAAAAACCACTGACGCCACTTCTAGCTAGAAAGAAACGCAAGTCCTCCCTGAGGTCCGTCTCCCGTTTTTGGTTCATACCGGGTGTGAAACACGCGAGGTAAACGTTACACAAAGCTACGCCACAAAGGCCGTGCTTTGATCATCACCACAAGACTTTGCTTTTCAACAGAAGCCTTGATCATTTGCATCTTAGCATGCCACACAGGCAAACCATCCTATGCAACCGATATCAGTCACACAGAATGAAATCCGATGTCAGACACACAGTCCATTTACAAGTCCGTTCTGGGCCTGAACGAAACCGGAGGCACCTAGTACCCCGCATATCCATCGATCTCCAAGTACGTCTGGACGATCACCAACTGTTTCCATCTTCTTGGGTGTACAGCCCAATCAAGATCATCAGTTATCACCCAAACGACGTGAAGACCTCCGGTCTTCGACCATCGTCTTCATCTTCGACTTATCGTCGTATCAGTTATTCAGAATGGGATAAACCCGGTCTTTCCGGATAACTTGCGTATATATTATAAAAGTGTTACACAAACACAACATACGCCTCATTCCAATTCATTAGTCACTAACCGTAAATTAATCAAGAGAATAATTCCCCAAATATTAACCCCGAAGGCCGAAACCAACATCAGATCAATATCCAGAAAACCATTCTACTTAGCTAACCGACAGTTAGTTTCTAAATTTCACGTTCAAATCTAATTAAAGATTTAACTATCGCCTGGAGCAAAACTGGTGATACTCCATTCTCGATCTTTTCAATCTAATTAAAGATTCATTAAAACTCCACTTAGTTTTAATCTGTGACTGGGTTAAAGAATCAGTGTCACTTAAAACACGGTTCACGATAAACCCAAAGTCACATCCCATTAATTATCGGGTTAAAGAACAAGTGTTATTTAAAACACTGTTCACGATAAGCCCAAAAATCAATATCAATTCAATTCCAATTAAATATTATTTAATTGGTACACTTCATTAAATCTAAATAAAAAGATTTAATCTTTTCTCAACTGGGTTCAAGAACAGTGTTAGTGAAGACACCATTCACGACAAACCCAAATCACATTCGATATTCAATACAAGGCTCTGAATAGAAAATATATCGGCTTATATTCAATATCGAATTCTACGACTAACAAATGTCGTATTGGAAATAACGATATATATATATCTTTCAAATTTCCATAACAACACCTGTATAATCACGAATTCCAACATCGAAATATTCCGAAGACAATTTCGATTCAAATCCACTCCAATGCATTCATTGGAAATTTTGGTTATTTTCAAAACCATTTTCGAATTCAATTTATTTATTTAAAAATAAATAGAATTATAATTCTAGTTCAAAACTAGTTCATTTCGATAAAAATCTATTTTTATCTTTTCAAATATGGAGTTTTTCATCCCAATTCTTTCTAAATCATTTCTTATGATTTTACACAAATTATTACTATTTTTAATAATTTTATCAAGGCCCGTACAGTCGATTTCCAACAATGGCCATCGAACTGCACTTATAGCGACCTTTTTCGAATTTGATTTGGACGTATCTCCAAATCCAACCGTTAGATTTCAAATTTCTAATATTCGTTAGAAAGCTCTTTTCGATACGAACCCAACGGTTCCGGTTTTAGGAGAATCCGACGGTCGGATCTCCCGTAATGTCCGTTTGAAATAAATGGTCGAAATTCACGAACTGCCGCGGTGCGGCGCGTTCTATTCAGGCCATTATATTATATATATAATATATATATCGTCGATTTCTATTTAAAACGAATTATATAAATAGTTTTGAATTCGTTTCAAAAATCTATTTCAACTTCCATTTCAATTCAAAACAAAATTGAATTCTTCTTTATAGATTCGTTTCAAAATTCATTTCTATTCAATTCAAATTTCCATTCAATTTTGAATTCATTTCAATTCACTTTCAATTCAATTCGAATTCGTTTTCAATTCAATTCATTTCGAAATCACTTTCAATTCAATTCACTTTGAATTCGTTTTCAATTCAATTCATTTCGAAATCACTTTCAATTCAATTCACTTCGAAATCACTTAAAATTGATATCAATATCGTTCACGTCAAAATGGCGTCAATCTAATCAACACGGCTTCATAAATTTCTATTTTCAAATATTCTATTTCAAATATTTCTTTTTCAAAACTGGAATGAGGCCCAATCAATTACCATATAAAATTAATTATATGGATTTGCATACAACACATGTATATAATAGCATTGAAAATAATCAACCATCAACCAAAGTGCACTACACTGTATAAGCATCAAATATAGATATTCAACGCTTATAACAGCCTGTCAATCAATCGATCGACATATTTAATCAATCAGGATGAGTGAACTTCAAATTTCATCCCAACACCCATGTGGGGTTTCAAACAATCAAACACAGATTTTATTTGTGCAATTGGGCGATGTGTAAAATTTATCGACCCAATCAATATCAGTCAAATCAGTGTATATACAAACAAATCGGCCGATTTGTTTATAACTATTCATTTATTCACATTCACGTTAAAAATTATATTTTTAACGACAAAACATTTTATTTCAATCTATGAATTTCTATTCAATTCATTTACACAATAAAATGATATTTTTATTTTCTAACACATTTTAGAAAATTTCGGCGGCATAACGGCACGATACTAGAAACGGGACAAGGCCTAGCCTTATCCCCGGTCTAGTGAAGGCCCACGCCATTCACACATCAATCAAATCAGTTTCATTTTGCAAACCACAAAATTTGGAGTAAGAGTCTAACCTAGCCTTACTCCTTCGCCTTATAACGGCGCACGTCTAATCCTAATCAATTTATCGATTCGATTTTTCACACCACAAACCACATTCAAACCAATATCTCAATCAATCACCAAACATCCAAACAAACAAGTCCATGGTATGTGGACGGGTGTCGGGTGCTTCTAATAAGCACCGTCTGCATCCTAGTATATATATATATAACTAGAAATAAAATTGAAAGGTGAGAAATTCTCACAGATTAGCTATCCTAGCTCCACGGCACTTTATTGATAGAAATCTTCATCGCTATCGCCTTTTGTCACTTTCGTTGCCCGCATTCTCTACATATGTAAAAATCGAATTTTTACTTCGCTATTCCATATATAAAAATCGAATTTTTATTTCAAAGTTCAATATATAAAAATCGAATTTTTAGTTCAAAGTTCAATATATAAAAATCCTATTTTTAGTTCAAAGTTCAATATATAAAAATCGAATTTTTAGTTCAAAGTTCAATATATAAAAATCCTATTTTTAGTTCAAAGTTCAATATATAAAAATCCTATTTTTAGTTCAAAGTTCAATATATAAAAATCCTATTTTTATTTCAAAGTTCAATATATAAAAATCCTATTTTTATTTATAGATTTCGCCTTTATAAAACATAGACTCTATGCGACTAAAAATATAAGCCTCATACGATAAAAATCTAAACTTTCCTTTAGTAAAAAAAAACCTTACATTTTCTATGTTAGAATCTGTTTTTTATATAATGAAAAATCTATTCTTTATTCATATAAAAGTATGAACTTTATATTTTCAAAATTCCAGTCTTTCTATGTTTAAAAAAAAAACTAATCTTTTATAAAATCTGATTTCTTTTTAACAAAGCTTTACATATAAAATTTCTTATTTTTTTTTTTTAAAACTCTTTTCATAAAATAAATAAATCAGTTTTATAGTAAATAAATAAAAAAAAATCAGTGAACTTACAGGGGGGGCTTTGGAGAGCTGGAGGCGGCGAAATGGGGTGGTGGTCGCGATCAGGGTGTGGCGGCGGTCCGGCTGGCTAGGGCTTCGATGGGTCTTAGGGGGGAACTCGAGTTGGGCGTCGGTCTTCAGGAGATTCGGAGGGAGGGAGAGCTGGAGATGGAGCGGAGGAGGAAGGCGTCGCGTGGCAGGCGGAGGCGCTCCTCCGATGGCGGCTCTGGCATCGAACGATCGGTTTTAGTTTTAGGTTTTTTTTTTTTTTTCTCTTCTTTCTGAAATGAAATCGAAAAGAAACGGGGGGGGGGGGGGGCAGGGTATAGGAGGGAATTTAGATATTTTTTTTTTATTATTTAATTATTTAATTTTGCAAATAGGTTGACTTTTACATACCACCTCGAAACGAGGCCCACCGCCTGTCGCCCATAGCGTTTTACCCCCATTCTGAACACAATGGGATATGTATCGCTAGCTGATTCGATTGTTACAATCAGTTTCCTTTTGAATTTTCATTTAAATCACTATATTGAATTTTAAACGTACATTTCAAATTACCGGGGTCACATACTAACTAGAAAAATTCTCGAAAAATATTTTCTAGCTTTGTATTTACGATACGGTCCTAACAAAACTAGTTTCGTCGAATTCTGAGGCCGTTGGAAAAATGGTCAATTTCCAGTCGATTTAAAATCAACTGAAACTGGTCAAACGCGTTTTCCTTTGCCACGCTCACATATTGATTCGAAAAATTATGAAATTTGAAACCTAGCAATAACTTCACATCCCGGACCCAACAAAACTGGTTTCGTCGAAATCCGAGGTCGTTTGCAAAATGTCCATTTTTAAGGGCCTGAATTCCATAGCGACTATTCAGAATTTTCAACTGGACATATCTTTTGATTCCCGCTACGAACTTTTGATTTTTCAGATTCGTTGGAAAGATATTCACTATTAGATTCCATTATTTTTGGTTTCACTAAAATCCGGATTGTTTTGCACCCGGTACATTTAATTGAAGTTTGAAATCGAATTATCGAACTACCGCGCCATTTTCAATTCTATTTATAATTATATATAAATATTTATATTCTAACGACGACGCGTATAAATATATACGTTCGAATTATATTCAAAATAAATTTCTCGTCGATATTATTTAAAATAATTCATTTTAAATAATCTAAATTCGCTAAAATTGCCAAAATAAAAATTTTAAACTGGCTCGCATTTTACGGGTTGTTACAATCTCCCCCACTTAAAACTTTTCGTCCCCGAAAAGGAACAAAGTCGAAAGTGGTTTGATTAATTAACTCCACGTTCGATCTGGCTTTCATTCTCCAACTTTTCAGTTTCTGAGAATTTTCAAAATTTCAAAAATTTGGCTAACACCCTAAATTTTCGAAAAATTTCGCCATAACCTCCCCTGCACCGGGAGCATCGGGGAATTTCAAATAGCTTCCCCGGTCCTTCAGATCTCAAAAAGAAAAAGAAAAAGCCAAGCGGCTAGCCAATAGGCTCTCAAAATCATCATCACCCAAACAAAACAGGAAATTATGTAGTAAACATGTACCTATTTGTCGGGCAAACAAATTTTATTCTCTGGCTCTAGCCTCCTTGCTATGACCTGTTCAAAAGATATACATGTATGCAAGCAAATGCGACCAATTTTCAATACAATTCAATATTTGGTTCAATTAGGCATAATGGTTCAAAATTAGCAAACTAATAAACAAACAACACAAACATCAATCAATTAGTGAATTAGAGTTTCAAATTCATAATTTTGATACATATACAAAAATCAAATTTTTGATGCCAAATCACAACAATATGTTCTAACTATATATAAGTTTTGGTTCTCACACCAGCCTAATGGAAACATATAGAAAATCACACCTTCGAAACACGAACATAAGTTCGGATGATGATCGATCAATCATCAGAACCATCTCCGGGCGTCTAGAATGTGATTCTATATCAATCTAATATATTAAAACTTTGAATACACGCGGATCAGACGTATACGCAAAATCTACACATACTAGATTGTCCACATCAATATAAATAAATAATCAACTACGAATAATTGATTTAAATTTTCAAAACAAAATTTGTTTTCACTTTAAAAATATACTCTTCACACTCGTTCTAGGATACTACTGATACCATCTCTAACGAGTCATTCTAATTGGATATTACTAATCCAATATCTGATGAATTCTTTCGTATGTTTCTAATGTGTCTTGTTCTCTGAGCTTTGTAAACCAAAGCTCTGATACCACGTGTAAAGACCCGCAACTTCCCCGTAAAGGAAAGCGTCGGATAGTTCGAGAACAAACCACAACAGAACGCATATAAAAGAACATTTCACTGTATATTACAACAATGCATCAGATTACAAGAATATACAGAGTATAAATGAATATTACACAGAAATGTCAGAGATTTAAATTACATTTAAATACATAGCAGCGGAAAATAATACAATAGACAACTAGAAGTAGATATACGGATACAAAGCTTTCCGGATATCGTTCCAGCTGTAAACCAGGATCCTGTGAATATAAATCTGCAAAACCAAAACTACTAGCTGCCCGTGTCAAAATAAGGGCACCCAGAGTTTAGGTTAAAACAATAAACTCCAGGTCAGTCATGTGACTGGTGTGAGAACTAAAACAGTTAATCTTTATTTTAAATCATTAGGTAAATCAAGGGACCACGCCGTATAACACGGAACGGGTTTCCTCCCAAGAATACCAGTGCATAAAACAAACAGCGCAATGCTAAATAAAGAAAAATGAAGCTGTTGTAAGACCCAGGTCCCATCACACAATGCAACGCAGCCGAGGATAGGGTTTTCCCTTATAACAGCCAAAGAATGCTTGATACGTTTAAAACAAATCATTTGATACTATTATAAGTGCATAGTGTATAAAACACTTCAAATCATAAGTATCAATCATAGGCGGCATGAGCGTCCCATGCCACTATGTCGCCATATATAGGTTTACAAATAAAACCGCAAATGTCACGTATTTGGAAATTGGATTTCCATCTATGAACCGAGGCTAGGGGCAAGATCCTCAACCGATTCGTGACTCTCTAGCCCGAGCCACAGGCAAGCGCGCAGGCAAGCCTTTAGATCGTCAGGGCCGGTCCACCGATGTGGATTATTATGCCTGAACAATACGTCTCCCCACCCTATGGGGTGTAAGTCTGGTCCGTCAGCCGACCAGAATGCATTCGGCCGAAACCGATATAACCGAGGCGCCTCGCAACCGCAACAACCACATAAGTCAAACTCGTCAGGGCGTGAAAAACCACTGACGCCACTTCTAGCTAGAAAGAAACGCAAGTCCTCCCTGAGGTCCGTCTCCCGTTTTTGGTTCATACCGGGTGTGAAACACGCGAGGTAAACGTTACACAAAGCTACGCCACAAAGGCCGTGCTTTGATCATCACCACAAGACTTTGCTTTTCAACAGAAGCCTTGATCATTTGCATCTTAGCATGCCACACAGGCAAACCATCCTATGCAACCGATATCAGTCACACAGAATGAAATCCGATGTCAGACACACAGTCCATTTACAAGTCCGTTCTGGGCCTGAACGAAACCGGAGGCACCTAGTACCCCGCATATCCATCGATCTCCAAGTACGTCTGGACGATCACCAACTGTTTCCATCTTCTTGGGTGTACAGCCCAATCAAGATCATCAGTTATCACCCAAACGACGTGAAGACCTCCGGTCTTCGACCATCGTCTTCATCTTCGACTTATCGTCGTATCAGTTATTCAGAATGGGATAAACCCGGTCTTTCCGGATAACTTGCGTATATATTATAAAAGTGTTACACAAACACAACATACGCCTCATTCCAATTCATTAGTCACTAACCGTAAATTAATCAAGAGAATAATTCCCCAAATATTAACCCCGAAGGCCGAAACCAACATCAGATCAATATCCAGAAAACCATTCTACTTAGCTAACCGACAGTTAGTTTCTAAATTTCACGTTCAAATCTAATTAAAGATTTAACTATCGCCTGGAGCAAAACTGGTGATACTCCATTCTCGATCTTTTCAATCTAATTAAAGATTCATTAAAACTCCACTTAGTTTTAATCTGTGACTGGGTTAAAGAATCAGTGTCATTTAAAACACGGTTCACGATAAACCCAAAGTCACATCCCATTAATTATCGGGTTAAAGAACAAGTGTTATTTAAAACACTGTTCACGATAAGCCCAAAAATCAATATCAATTCAATTCCAATTAAATATTATTTAATTGGTACACTTCATTAAATCTAAATAAAAAGATTTAATCTTTTCTCAACTGGGTTCAAGAACAGTGTTAGTGAAGACACCATTCACGACAAACCCAAATCACATTCGATATTCAATACAAGGCTCTGAATAGAAAATATATCGGCTTATATTCAATATCGAATTCTACGACTAACAAATGTCGTATTGGAAATAACGATATATATATATATCTTTCAAATTTCCATAACAACACCTGTATAATCACGAATTCCAACATCGAAATATTCCGAAGACAATTTCGATTCAAATCCACTCCAATGCATTCATTGGAAATTTTGGTTATTTTCAAAACCATTTTCGAATTCAATTTATTTATTTAAAAATAAATAGAATTATAATTCTAGTTCAAAACTAGTTCATTTCGATAAAAATCTATTTTTATCTTTTCAAATATGGAGTTTTTCATCCCAATTCTTTCTAAATCATTTCTTATGATTTTACACAAATTATTACTATTTTTAATAATTTTATCAAGGCCCGTACAGTCGATTTCCAACAATGGCCATCGAACTGCACTTATAGCGACCTTTTTCGAATTTGATTTGGACGTATCTCCAAATCCAACCGTTAGATTTCAAATTTCTAATATTCGTTAGAAAGCTCTTTTCGATACGAACCCAACGGTTCCGGTTTTAGGAGAATCCGACGGTCGGATCTCCCGTAATGTCCGTTTGAAATAAATGGTCGAAATTCACGAACTGCCGCGGTGCGGCGCGTTCTATTCAGGCCATTATATTATATATATAATATATATATCGTCGATTTCTATTTAAAACGAATTATATAAATAGTTTTGAATTCGTTTCAAAAATCTATTTCAACTTCCATTTCAATTCAAAACAAAATTGAATTCTTCTTTATAGATTCGTTTCAAAATTCATTTCTATTCAATTCAAATTTCCATTCAATTTTGAATTCATTTCAATTCACTTTCAATTCAATTCGAATTCGTTTTCAATTCAATTCATTTCGAAATCACTTTCAATTCAATTCACTTTGAATTCGTTTTCAATTCAATTCATTTCGAAATCACTTTCAATTCAATTCACTTCGAAATCACTTAAAATTGATATCAATATCGTTCACGTCAAAATGGCGTCAATCTAATCAACACGGCTTCATAAATTTCTATTTTCAAATATTCTATTTCAAATATTTCTTTTTCAAAACTGGAATGAGGCCCAATCAATTACCATATAAAATTAATTATATGGATTTGCATACAACACATGTATATAATAGCATTGAAAATAATCAACCATCAACCAAAGTCCACTACACTGTATAAGCATCAAATATAGATATTCAACGCTTATAACAGCCTGTCAATCAATCGATCGACATATTTAATCAATCAGGATGAGTGAACTTCAAATTTCATCCCAACACCCGTGTGGGGTTTCAAACAATCAAACACAGATTTTATTTGTGCAATTGGGCGATGTGTAAAATTTATCGACCCAATCAATATCAGTCAAATCAGTGTATATACAAACAAATCGGCCGATTTGTTTATAACTATTCATTTATTCACATTCACGTTAAAAATTATATTTTTAACGACAAAACATTTTATTTCAATCTATGAATTTCTATTCAATTCATTTACACAATAAAATGATATTTTTATTTTCTAACACATTTTAGAAAATTTCGGCGGCATAACGGCACGATACTAGAAACGGGACAAGGCCTAGCCTTATCCCCGGTCTAGTGAAGGCCCACGCCATTCACACATCAATCAAATCAGTTTCATTTTGCAAACCACAAAATTTGGAGTAAGAGTCTAACCTAGCCTTACTCCTTCGCCTTATAACGGCGCACGTCTAATCCTAATCAATTTATCGATTCGATTTTTCACACCACAAACCACATTCAAACCAATATCTCAATCAATCACCAAACATCCAAACAAACAAGTCCATGGTATGTGGACGGGTGTCGGGTGCTTCTAATAAGCACCGTCTGCATCCTAGTATATATATATATAACTAGAAATAAAATTGAAAGGTGAGAAATTCTCACAGATTAGCTATCCTAGCTCCACGGCACTTTATTGATAGAAATCTTCATCGCTATCGCCTTTTGTCACTTTCGTTGCCCGCATTCTCTACATATGTAAAAATCGAATTTTTACTTCGCTATTCCATATATAAAAATCGAATTTTTATTTCAAAGTTCAATATATAAAAATCGAATTTTTAGTTCAAAGTTCAATATATAAAAATCCTATTTTTAGTTCAAAGTTCAATATATAAAAATCGAATTTTTAGTTCAAAGTTCAATATATAAAAATCCTATTTTTAGTTCAAAGTTCAATATATAAAAATCCTATTTTTAGTTCAAAGTTCAATATATAAAAATCCTATTTTTATTTCAAAGTTCAATATATAAAAATCCTATTTTTATTTATAGATTTCGCCTTTATAAAACATAGACTCTATGCGACTAAAAATATAAGCCTCATACGATAAAAATCTAAACTTTCCTTTAGTAAAAAAAAACCTTACATTTTCTATGTTAGAATCTGTTTTTTATATAATGAAAAATCTATTCTTTATTCATATAAAAGTATGAACTTTATATTTTCAAAATTCCAGTCTTTCTATGTTTAAAAAAAAAACTAATCTTTTATAAAATCTGATTTCTTTTTAACAAAGCTTTACATATAAAATTTCTTATTATTTTTTTTTTAAAACTCTTTTCATAAAATAAATAAATCAGTTTTATAGTAAATAAATAAAAAAAAATCAGTGAACTTACAGGGGGGGCTTTGGAGAGCTGGAGGCGGCGAAATGGGGTGGTGGTCGCGATCAGGGTGTGGCGGCGGTCCGGCTGGCTAGGGCTTCGATGGGTCTTAGGGGGGAACTCGAGTTGGGCGTCGGTCTTCAGGAGATTCGGAGGGAGGGAGAGCTGGAGATGGAGCGGAGGAGGAAGGCGTCGCGTGGCAGGCGGAGGCGCTCCTCCGATGGCGGCTCTGGCATCGAACGATCGGTTTTAGTTTTAGGTTTTTTTTTTTTTTTTTTCTCTTCTTTCTGAAATGAAATCGAAAAGAAACGGGGGGGGCCAGGGTATAGGAGGGAATTTAGATTTTTTTTTTTTTTATTTAATTATTTAATTTTGCAAATAGGTTGACTTTTACATACCACCTCGAAACGAGGCCCACCGCCTGTCGCCCATAGCGTTTTACCCCCATTCTGAACACAATGGGATATGTATCGCTAGCTGATTCGATTGTTACAATCAGTTTCCTTTTGAATTTTCATTTAAATCACTATATTGAATTTTAAACGTACATTTCAAATTACCGGGGTCACATACTAACTAGAAAAATTCTCGAAAAATATTTTCTAGCTTTGTATTTACGATACGGTCCTAACAAAACTAGTTTCGTCGAATTCTGAGGCCGTTGGAAAAATGGTCAATTTCCAGTCGATTTAAAATCAACTGAAACTGGTCAAACGCGTTTTCCTTTGCCACGCTCACATATTGATTCGAAAAATTATGAAATTTGAAACCTAGCAATAACTTCACATCCCGGACCCAACAAAACTGGTTTCGTCGAAATCCGAGGTCGTTTGCAAAATGTCCATTTTTAAGGGCCTGAATTCCATAGCGACTATTCAGAATTTTCAACTGGACATATCTTTTGATTCCCGCTACGAACTTTTGATTTTTCGGATTCGTTGGAAAGATATTCACTATTAGATTCCATTATTTTTGGTTTCACTAAAATCCGGATTGTTTTGCACCCGGTACATTTAATTGAAGTTTGAAATCGAATTATCGAACTACCGCGCCATTTTCAATTCTATTTATAATTATATATAAATATTTATATTCTAACGACGACGCGTATAAATATATACGTTCGAATTATATTCAAAATAAATTTCTCGTCGATATTATTTAAAATAATTCATTTTAAATAATCTAAATTCGCTAAAATTGCCAAAATAAAAATTTTAAACTGGCTCGCATTTTACGGGTTGTTACAGACCTCAGGGAGGGCATGCATTTCTTTCTAGTTAGAAGTGGCGTTAGTCGTTTTACACGCCCTGACGAGTTTGACTTATGTGGTTTTACTGTTGCGAGGCGCCTCGGTTAGATCGGACGATCCGGGTCCAATGGAGTCATTCGTTGGCTCATTTACGCCACCAAAGGGCGGGGAAACGCAGTGTTCAGGAATTTTAATCCACATCGGTGGACCGGCCCTGTCGCTCCAAGGGCCCACCTGAGTCTGGGTCCTGAGGCTTGGGCTAGAGAGTCTCGAATTCGGTAAGGACTATCTTTTACCTTGGTTCATGACGGAAATCCAATTTCCAAATACGTGACTGTGCGGTTTTGATTGTATACCTATATATGGCGACATAGTGGTATGGGGCATTAATGCCGTCTATGATTGATAGTTATGATTCGAAATTGTTTTCAAAACTTATAAACACTAGCAATAATACCAAATGGTTTTGTTTTATTTGTATCAAGCATATTTTGGCCGTTATAAGGTAAAAACTCTATCCTCCGGTTTGCGTTGCATTGTGTGATGGGAACTGAGTCTTATAATGGTTTCATTTTATAAAAAGCATTGCGATGTTTAAAAGAATGATTAGTTTTAAAGCACTGGCAATCCAATGAAGTAAACTCGTTCCATGAAAGTGGCGTGGTCCTGTGATTGGCCATATTTACAATGTGTTGAGTAGATTTCTCATACCAGTCCCATGACTGACTCGTAGTTTGTTTCACTTTCAAACTCGGGTACCCCTTTTTCTACACGGGCAGCCTTGTATTCAGGTTTTAGCTGGCTTTATCCGGATAGCTGGAGCTGAAGATGGATTCTATCATTTATCTCTTTTTATGCTATTCAGCTCCTGTTGTACATATTATGTTTGTTTCCGCTGTAGACATTTATGTATAGCTGAACTGTATTTGTACTAAGTATGATCCTGTATACTGTGTAACTCTGATGTTTATGTTTATCCAGTGTATTGTTTGTTCATTATCTGGTGTATTTATTCAATTCTGTTCTGCTGTTGTCTGTTTATGTGTTATATTCCAAAGGATTACCCTTGCCACCAACAGTACGGGGTTTGGGGTCGTCACATCGTGGTATCAGAGCTTTGGTTAAGCTTAGTTCTGGAATATAACATATGAACGAACTCGTCAGAAATAGAACCAGTAGTGTTCTAGGACAGGTAACTCCTTACAGATAGGATCAGTAATATCCCAGTATGAGTAAAGCAGAATGAAATTACACCTCGATAGACACATTTACATTTGAATTATGTGTTTCTATATTTTGAGTTATCTTTTCTGTGACCTGACACTTGATCTGCTATTTGTAGAAGTACTAGAAAAATGAGTGACAGAAACAGTAGAAATGCAGAACCCGATCTAGAGGCTCCATTAAAGAGATATCGAAATCTGAACGGAGCATAGTTCTCGGGCAATGAATCTATAATTCAGACTCAAGCTTGGATGAGTTCTGTCGAAAGAATTTTTGAGCGTATCTAGTTGAGAGATGATCAGAAAAGATTAGTAGCATCTTGGGCGCTTAAAGAAGAAGCTTTAATCTGGTGGGAAACAATCATCAAAGATAATCCAGAAGGTGATATCACCTGGGATAGATTCAAAGAGATTTTCCTAGAAAGATTTACTCCTCCTGAAGTGATGGAGCGATTACGTGATGAATTCTCTTATCTGATACAAGAAGATATAACCATTCCAGAATATCATAAGAGATTCAACGAACTTTCTCACTTTGCTCCTCATCTGATTCAAGATCCAAAGAGGAAGAATGAGATTTGTTCATGGCCTGCAAAGGAAATATCAGAATAGTGTGATGAGAAATGTGAAGCTTCCTTTTTCTGAGATGATATACATGGCTTATCAGTATGAAGATCTCCATAAGAAAGGTATGTTGCGTGACGAAGAAGAGGCCAGTTCTAGTAACAAAGTGGAGTCTGTGACTGATAGTCCTGAGGTCAGTAAGAAGCCCAGTGCCAAGAGAAAAAGGGCTAAATCTGGAAAAGAACCAGTAACAACTACTATATGCTCTAACTGCAACAAGCAAGGACATTTGTCGATCAGTTGCAGATCTCTAAAGAAACAAATAAAGTTTGGGTCTAAATCCGGTAAGGAGTTACAAGAGAATAGAGGATGCCATAAGTGCCACCAGCCGGGCCATATTGCGAAAAACTGCCCGCTATTCAGAAAACCAGAAGTAGTACATATAAATGAAGTAGCAGAAGCTTCTGAGCCCTCAGCCAATCAAGAAAGGGCTGATGTTTTAGAAGGCACGCTTAATGTCAAAAACATTCCAGTTAAAGTACTGTTTGATATAGGCGCCTTACGAAGCTTCATTGCCAAGAATGCAGTTAAGAAGTTGGATTTGAATTTGAAGAAGCTCAAAGAACCAATGACTGTCCAAAATCCGGTTGGGGGTTCCATCAATCTCAGTTGGGTTTGTGGGGGTGCCTATCTCTTTTTCCTGTTATAAATTCCCTACTATTTCTATCGTCATGAATTTTACTGAATTCGATCTTATTCTGGGATTGGATTGGCTAACCAAATATGAAGCTGAGTTTAGGTGTGCTGAGAGAGTTGTTAAGGCAAAGGCCCAATCAGGGAATTAGATAACCATACCATGTGAAGGCCCAAATTCAAATAGAAAGGACTTTTTGTCGGCTCTAAATGTTTCTCCAGCCCAAATAGAAAATATCCGCGAAGACACAGAGAATATTCCCGACCTAGTAAAAGATATTTCTGTCGTCAAAAATTATGCGGATGTGTTTGAAGAAGTTGTTCGCTTACCTCCGCAGAGGGAAATAGATTTCAAGATTGCTTTGATTCCGAATGCAAGGCCGGTAGTTCACGCTATTCGAAGAATGTCCTTGAAAGAGAAAGAGGAATTAGGCAATCAAACACAACAACTAGTATGGAAGAGTCTGATCAGGCCTAGTTTCTCTGATCGGGGAGCAATGGTGGTGTTTGTCCCAAAATCTGACGATACTGTACGGCTATGTGTGGATTATCGTGATTTGAACAAATAGACAATAAAGAATAATATCCAATGCCGCGATCAATGACTTATTGGATCGTTTGAATGGAGCACATGTATTTTCAAGTATGGACCTAGCTACAGGCTTCCATCAGCTTCGAATTGCCAAAGAGTGTGTTCCTATGACAGCATTCAGAGGTCCAGACTTATTCTACGAGTGGTTAGTAATGCCGTTCGGCTTATGTAACGCTCCAGCTTACTTCGTCGATTTGATGAATAGAGTGTTCAGAGGAGCCCTGAATAAATTTGTTTTGGTTTTTATTGACGATATTCTAATCTTCTCTAAATCAAAGGACGAACATGAAAAACATTTGGAACAGGTTCTGGAAATCCTTAGAAGGAATGTATTGAAAGCCAAACCGTCCAAATGTATATTCTGGCAAGATGAAGTGAAACTTCTGGGCCACGTCGTATTGAAAGAAGGAATTGCTGTGGATCCAAGTAAAATCACAGCTATTCAAAATTGAAAACAACCTCGTACGCCAACAAAAGTTAGAAGTTTTCACGGGTTAGCCAGTTATTATCGGAAATTCATTAAGGATTTCGCGAAGACATCTAATTCCTTAACAAAACTGACTAAGAAACATTCGAGATTCAATTGGACTCCGGTATGTGAGGAAGCTTTCCAGGAGCTGAAGTTAAAACTGACAACTGCTCCAGTGTTAACAATAATAGATGGCAATGAGGACTTGAAAGTCTGGACTGACGCTTCTAGAGAAGGCCTTGGCACAGTGTTAATGCAAAGAGGTCAAGTGATTGCGCATGCTAGCCGTCAGTTGAAACCACACGAGAAGAACTACGTAACTCATGATCTTGAGTTGTTGGCTATCGTATTCTCCTTGAAAATCTGGAGACACTATCTTCTGGGTGAGAAATTCGAGCTGTATATAGACCATCAGTCGTTAAAGTATATGTTCACCCAGAAAGACCTGAATCTGAGGCAGCAACGTTGGCTAGAGTTCCTTGCAGCATATGATTTTGTGATTCTATACACTCCAGGGAAAGCCAATGTCGTGGCCGATGCGCTGAGTCGAAAGAATGTAATGATCGCCAGCTTAATTATTACGACTTCCTTAATTGACAAAATATCTATTCTTCAGAAGGAGGATAACTTTATTAAGGACATGATCAAAAGGATTCAGAAAGGCGAACCCTCGTGTTTTCAAATAGATAACGATGGAATCCTGAGATTGAAAGGAAGGATTTACGTTCCTGGCATCCCCGAGGTCAAAAGGGAAGTGTTAGACGAGTGTCACAAGTCCAAGCTGAGTATCCATCTTGGTGTCGCCAAAATGTATAACGATCTTAAGCGAACATTCTGGTGGAAGGCTATGAAAAGAGACGTTTCAATATATGTTAGCCGATGCCCTACTTGCCAGCTAGTCAAAAGCAACCAACAGAAACTTGCTGGACTGTTGCAACCGCTGGACGTTCCAGGCTGGAAGTGGGAACATATTTCCATGGACTTCATTGATTGTTTTCCCAGAACCAGAAAAGGAAATGACAATATTTGGGAGATCGTAGTTCGCTTCATGAAGACCGCCCATTTCACACCTGTCAGATCAAACAGAACTGCTCAGAGTCTGGCGCAGGTTTATTTCAAGGAAATTGTTAGACTACACGGAGTGCCAATTAGTATAGTGAGTGATAGAGATCCAATATTCACTAGCAAATTCTGGGAGGCATTTCAAGTAGAACTGGGAACGAAGCTAAACTTGAGCATCGCTTATCATCCTCAGACAGATGGTCAGACTGAGAGGGTGAATCGTATTTTAGAAGATCTATTGCGGGCTTGTGTTCTAGATTTCGGTGGGTCATGGGAAGACCATCTGCATTTGGCTGAATTCTCATATAGCAACAGCTACCAGGCGAGCCTGACAATGTCGCCATTCGAAGCATTATATGGTAGACCGTGCCGATCTCTTACTTGTTGGGTCGAACCCGGTAATAGACTTGTGTTGGGGCCAGATATGATTCGAGAAGCTGTCGACAAAGTCGATTTCATTAAGAAAAGATTACTCGCCGCTCAAAGCCGACAAAAGAGCTACGCCGATAGGATAAGAAGGGATATATCATTTGTTGTTGGAGACTATGTATATTTGAAAGTATCGCCGATGAGAGGAGTTATCCGGTTTGGTAAAACTGGGAAGTTGGCGCCCAAATTCATTGGCCCGTTTCCTATTCTGGAACGGATCGAGACTCTCGCTTATAGGGTTAAATTGCCTGATTGGTTGCCTGGAGTGCATGATGCATTTCAAATATCTCAACTTCGAAAGCACGTTCATGATCCAGACTTGATCGTGGAAGAAGCAGCTCAACAGGATATTGAAATTACTCCAGAATTAGCTGTGAGAAAAGAGCCGCTAAAGATCATTGGCAAAGAAACCAAAGAGCTGAGGAACAAGAAAGTTCACTTGGTCAAAGTGCAATGGAGTGGAGATCCGCGAGATTGTACTTGGGAAAACGAGGAGAGCATTCAGAAAGCCTATCCTAGATGCCGAGTGGATATCTCTGATTGACTTACTCTATTGTAATTTTCTTTCCATGGATGTGCACTTTTAATTCCATAGTCTGAATGATTTTAAAAGAGTATAGAAATTGATTAGTATATTTTTTGAAAAGTTAAGAACAATTTGATTTTTGTTTGTGTTGTGTGATGGAAAATTTGATTAATTGAATTATTAAAACGATAGTTAATTTAATCAATAAGAGAATAATAGTAGGATTTATTCATTTAAATCACACATTGAACTGATTAGAAAATAGATAGAAATATATACATGTGCATTATATATGTTTGAACAGGTAAATGGATAGCTGTTGAGTAAAGATTTTATTTGCATGCCCGACAAATAGGTAACCTTAATAAGTTGGATGCGAAATATTATTATATCAACTCCTGTGAATGCCATTGGATGCGGAGTGCTGGTTATTCTGTGTGTAATAATAAACGTCGCCATAGGATAGTAACAATTAATTTTGAACTACATTACATGGCATATTTCTGAAGATAGGCATACTTCATCATATACCACATAAGCATTTGGAGCTTGTGTGACGAGGTGGAAGATTTACCATACGAGCGAGAGGCTTGTATGGCGATGACTATATTTTACAGGTTGAGCTGATGACTGATATGGACTATTTAAATTGTAACGATAAAATTGCCAGATTAGTAAAAACCCCACACGGGTCTGGAGTTCACAATAATCACGTCTCTCTAGTTATTAGATACGACACATGGATTATTTATTTCCCACACGGGACGAGGTGACGAGGATTTATCCTCTGGAGCAATTAAAATACACACTCCCTCAGGCTTTGACAGGGTGACGAGAATTTATTCTCTGGAGTTATTATCTATACACGCTCCCTTGTAAACACCAGAATATATCACTATAAATATGTGTATGCTTATTAGGATTTATTGGGTACCTAATACGACCCAATAAATTTCCAAACCTCTCCCCGTACAAAGGAGGTTATGGTGAAATTTTTCGAAAATTTCGGGTGTTAGCCATTTTTTTTAAAGAATTTGAAAATTCTCAGAAACTGAAAAGTTGGAGAATGGAAGCCGGATTGAACGTAGAGTTGATTAATCAAACCACTTTCGACTTTGTTCCTTTTTGGGGACGAAAAGTTTTAAGTGGGGGGATTGTAACGACCCGGAAAATCTGAACCAATTTAAAATTTTTAAATTGGCTATTTTAGTGGATTTTAAATATTTAAAATAAATATTTTAAATAATAAGGATGAAAAGTAAGTTTGAATCGACATTTGAAAATGAATATAATTCATTCTAATTATAAACAAGGCCTGAAATGGCGCGGCAGTTTCAAAGTTTGAATTCAAACTTTGACTGACTATACCATGTGCAACACAAAACGGATTTGAGTGAAACCAAAAATATTTAAATCTGTTAGTGAATACCTTTCTAACGAATCTGAAAAATCGAAGTTTCATAGCGGGAAGCAAAAGTTATGGCCAAATGAATTTTCAGAAAGGTCGCTATAGAAATTATATAGCCTGTGAAATTGGCCATTTTGCAAACGACCTCGGAATTCGACGATTGTTGGATCCGGGATGTTAAACTATTGCTAGGTTTCAAATTTCATAATTTTTGAAGTTAATATGTGACCGCGGCAAAGGAAAATGTGTTTTGGCCAATTACAGTTAAATTGGATCAACCGGAAATGGGCCATTTTTCAAAAAGTCTCAGAATTCGACGAAACTAGTTTTGTTGGGACCGTATCGTCAAAACATAGCCAGATTTATTTTTCTGGAATTTTTCGAATCAGTTTGTGGCCCTGGCAAATTGAAATATATGTTCAAATTAAATATTGAATGTTTTATATTTTAATTTGAAGGAAAACTGACTGAAATATTCGAATGGGCCTTCGAAACATATCCCATTGTGTTCGGAATGGGGGTAAAATGCTATGGATCACAGTCATTGGGTTCGAAAAGGAGTTTGCTTATGAAAACCCTAATTTTCTGAATTTTATATACAGTGGCCAATAAGAATTTTCTTTTATATATTTTTTTTAAAATCCCTCAAAAAACCCCCGTAACCCATCTCGATTTCGACGGAAGGCGTGTTCTTCCCTTCCCTTCCATTTTCTGGCAAATCCTTTCACCTTTAGCCCCCACTCCAGTTAGGGTTTTTGTAGTACTCCTCCCCACCTTCAAATCCATACCAACCTTGCCCCTTATCATTGAGTGTAGTGGGCGAATCACCTCTCCAAAGTTGGAGACTTTCCACCGCCGTCGTGGGTGAGTGGAGCCACCGAAGTGGGCCTCGCTTCAGGCGCCAGCGCGCCTCTCCAAGTGCTCCGAGGTGGTGCCGTCTGATCGGGACATCGTGCTACGATTTGAGTGAAAATCTGAAACCAACTTTTAAAGATTCAAATAAGGTATACGGCTGAGTTAATTTACAACTGTTTTAACACCTTTAAACCGTCGTAAACTTTGAAAAATCGTATCTTTCTCATGTTTTGACGAAAATCGATGAAACAGGAAACATCGTGACCGTGTGGACGTCTTCTACATTCTAGAAGAGACCGCATATTTTTCTGAGCCTTCTGCTATTTTTGGTGGAGTGGAACCCAATGTGAGATTTCTAATTTATAAACGATATGGAAAACGACGATGTATAAATTATATAGTCGATATATGGGTTATATAAGCGTTGTACACCTCTTGTATAAGCGTTGTATAAGTTGTACGTTCGATGTATAAGTTATATATGCATTGTAAAAATTATATATGTGTTGAAATAGAAGTGAAATGCTATATATATATATATATACGCCGCTCGTCCACAAACCGTGGACGATATTTATTGGTTGTGATTGGTGTGAAAATTGATTGATAGCGAATGGTTGATTGAAATTGTTTGTGGTTGAAATTGATTGATTGTGGTTGAAAAATACCCGTTTGTGGTTGAGAAATATTTGGTTGAAACCACATAGGATTAGTTTGTGGAAATGAAAAAATATACATGCCGCCTGCGTGCGAACTACGTGCATGATTCCCTATTGTCAAAAGCTGCGAGGCTTTAAGTTAGAGCGAGGAGCCGTACTAGAGACGGTCCCGGTTTTAACTACCCTGCCGTTATGCTGCCGAAATTTTGAATAATATTCATGTGTTAGAATTATTCTCATTTGTTGAAACTATATTCATTCGTTGAATAGAAAACCTTCATGTGTTGAATCGATATTCATTCGTTGAATAGAAATTCATGTGTTGAATGGTATTCATGTTTTAAAGATAAAAATCACATTTTTACACTATATATATAAACTGTAGAAAACCTTCATGTGTTGAATCGATATTCATTCGTTGAATAGAAATTCATATGTTGAATGGTATTCGCGTTTTAAAGATAAAAATCACATTTTTACACTATATATATAAACTATAGAAAACCTTCATGTGTTGAATCGATATTCATTCGTTGAATAGAAATTCATGTGTTGAATGGTATTCGTGTTCTAAATATAAAAATCACCTTTTTTCTATATATATAAACTATAGAAAACCTTCATGTGTTGAATTGAAATTCATTCGTTGAATTGAAATTCGTGTGTTGAATGGTATTCATATTTTGAAAGAAATTGTTTTATAATAAAAATCCTATTTTTATCATCAATATGAACTATATAAAATTATCTTATTTTGAAATAAATTGTTTTATAATAAAAATCCTATTTTTATCACCTATATTAACTATATAAAATAGTCGAGTTTTGAAATAAATTGTTTTACATTAAAAATCACATTTTTATTATATACATGAATTTTTAAAAATAGTGAAGTGTTGAAATAGAAGATAGTTAGATAAAAATATCATTTTTATCAAAAGTATGAAAATCGTATAGTTTTGAAATCGAAGAATCGATATAAATATATAAATAGAATTGAAATATATCGAATAACGAAGCTGCAGATCGTATTTTGAAACTGTGATTTCAAATGATTAGTGCGGGAGATCCGACCATCGGATTTTCCCGAAACCGCAACCGTTGGGTTCGCTTTGGAAATATCTTTCCAACGGCACCAACTTTGTAAAAATCCAACGGTTGGATTGTCTGGAATGTTTAATTCAAATCTAAAGAAAAATAGCACCAGAATCGATTATATTTATATATATATAAAAAAATATAATTATATTAAATCGAATAACGACGCTGTAGTTCGTATTTTGAAATCGAAACTTCAAACGATTATACCGGGAGATCCGACCGTCGGATTTACCCGAAACTGGAACCGTTGGATTCGTTTTGAAAAGATCTTTCTAATGAAGTAAATTTTTTGAAGATCCAATGGGTAGATTTTCAGATATGTGTAAATCAAATCTGAAGAAAAACAGCGCCACGGCCGCATTATGGCCGAAGCGTCGTTTTGAATATATTGGCTATTTTACAATAAATAAAAATAGCGAAAAATCGTTATAAAATATTATAAACGATATGGATGTGAAATTTAGAAACTAACTGAAGGTTGGCTAAGTCGAATGGTTTCTGGGTATTGATCTGATGTTGGTTTCGGCCTTCGGGGTTAATATTTGGGAAATCGTTCTCTTACTGATTGACGGTTAGTGACTAATGAATTGAAATGATGCGTAGTAGTGTTTGTGTAGCACTTGTTTATTATATACGCGAGTTCCTCAGAAAGACCGGGTTTATCCCATTCTGAATAACTGAATCGACGATAAGAAATCGAAGATGAAGACGGTGGTCGAAGACCGGAGATCTTCACCTCGTTTAGATGGTAACCGATGTCCTGATTGGGAGGCATCCCGAAATATGGATAATGAGTGGTGATCATCCAGACGTACGTGGAGGTCGATGGGTTTGCGAGGTATATAGTGCCTCTGGTTTCGTTCAGACCCAGGACGGACTTGCAAATGGACTGTGTGTCTGACATCGGAATATATTTTGTGTGATTGATAGCCATCAGTTGCATGGTGTGAATTGCCTGTGTGGCATGCTAAGATGCAGTGAGCAAGGCTTCTGTTGAAAAGCAAAGTCTTGTGGTGATGATCAAAGCACCGCCTGTGTGGCGTAGCTTTGTGTATAACGTGAATTCGCGAGCCTCACACCCCGGTATGAACCAGAAACGGGAGCATGACCTCAGGGAGGGCGTGCGTTTCTTTCTAGTTAGAAGTGGCGTCAGTGGTTTTACACGCCTTGACTAGTTTGACTTATGTGGTTGTTACTGTTGTGAGGCGCCTTGGTTAGAACGGACGATCCGGGTCCGATGGAGTCATTCGTTGGCTCATTTACGCCCCAAAGGGCGGGGAAACGCAGTGTTCAAGAATTTTAATCCACATCGGTGGACCGACCCTGTTGCTCCAAGGGCTCACCTGAGTTTGGGTCTTGAGGCTCGGGATAGAGAGTCTCGAATTCGGTAAGGACTATCTTTTGCCTTGGTTCATGACAGAAAACCAATGTCCAAATACGTGACTGTGCAGTTTTGATTGTATACCTATATATGGCAACATAGTGGTATGGGGCATTAATGCCATCTATGATTGATAGTTATGATTCGAAATTGTTTTCCAAACTTATAAACACTAGCAATAATACCAAATGCTTTTGTTTTATTCGTATCAAGCATATTTTGGCCGTTATAAGGTAAAAACTCTATCCTCCGGTTTGCGTTGCATTGTGTGATGGGAACTGAGTCTTATAATGGTTTCATTTTTATAAAAAGCATTGCGATGTTTAAAAGAATGATTAGTTTTAAAGCACTGGCAATCCAATGGAGTAAACCCGTTCCATGAAAGTGGCGTGGTCCTGTGATTGGCCATATTTACAATGTGTTGAGTAGATTTCTCATACCAGTCCCATGACTGACTCGTAGTTTGTTTCACTTTCAAACTCGGGTGCCCCTTTTTCTACACGGGCAGCCTTGTATTCAGGTTTTAGCAGGCTTTATCCGGATAGCTGGAGCTGCAGATGGATTCTATCATTTATCTCTTTTTATGCTGTTCAACTCCTGTTGTACATATTATGTTTGTTTCCGCTGTAGACATTTATGTATAGCTGAACTGTATTTGTACCAAATATGATCCTGTATACTGTGTAACTCTGATGTTTATATTTATCCAGTGTATTATCTGTTCATTATCTGGTGTATTTATTTAATTCTGTTCTGCTGTTATCTGTTTATGTGTTATATTCCAAAGGATTACCCTTCCCACCGTCAGTACGGGGTTTGGGGTCGTCAGACTATAATGGCCAAACATGCTTGGTACATGAAATTTATCTTTTATTATTACTATAATTGAAGAAATCAGCTTCAAATATAAATGTATCAATCATAGACGGCATAATACCCCATCCTACTATGTCGCCATATAGGTTTACAACCAAAACTGAAAAGTCACATATTAGAAGTTGGATTTCCATCATGAGTCAAGGCAAGGGATGGTCTCCTTACCGATTCGGATCACCTCTAGCAAGATGACCCAGGATTACACACTTTGGGCAACCCTTGGATCCTCTAAGGCCTGTCCATACTTACTTTAGTGGATTGGTTATTCCTGAACACACGTTTCCCGGCCCTATCGGACCTATCTCTAAGCCATTAGAGACTCAATTTCAGAGGCGCCTTGCAATCCTTCATCCATATAAGTAACAATGTCTGGGCTCCATACCATGACACCACTTCTTGCTAGAAAGAAACGTCATGCACAACTTGGGTCCCTTATCTCGTTTCTGACTCATAACGGGGTGTGAGGCTTGCGAATTAATGTTGTACATAAAGCTATGCTACTTAAAGCCGTGCTTTGATCATAATCCACAAGACTTTGCTTTTCAACAAAAGCCTTAATCATTTGCATCTTAGCATGCCATATTAACAATTCATGCCATACAACTGATGTCTATCAATATATAACCTCTAAGCTCGTACATCTCAGAGAAGGGTGTTAAGTAAGAGAATAAATTCTCTGCCACCAAATAGATATATATTTAATAGAAATCAATCAACACAAAATGAAATCCAATGTCAGACACACATCCATTTACAATTCAGTTCTGGGTTTGAATGAAACCGAAGGCACCTTATTCCTCATCCCATATGCCCAATACAGGAGAGAGGTCCTTGCATATCCAGTCGATCTCCAAGTATGTCTAGACGATCACCACTTATTACCTTGTCTTGGGTGTATAGCCCAATCAAGACATCAGTAATCATCCATACGATGTGAAGATCTCCAGTCTTCAAACACCCTCTTCAAATCATCGACTTTTAGTCGTCGTATCAGTTATTTAGAAAGGGATAAACCCAGTCTTTTTGAATGACTCGCATATTTTACAATCAATAATAAAGTGCTATATAACACAACATACAGCACGTTGCAATTTAGGATATTCTTTTATATAAATATTCACATCTTAGGGGAAAGGTTCCCATTAATTTTATCAAAGATAAATTCTTTTAAACTTATTCTTTAATCTTCCTTTGGATATCAATTTAAAAAGATTTTATTTTATCCTTTAACAATTCTCAACCAAATTAAGGGTTATAAAACTATTCGGGATTATCGAGCCTTACGGAAGTAATCATTTATTAATCCCAATCCCAACCTATTCATCCCACTGAGCAAAACTGGTAGTACTCCATATTTAACACCCACTGTGTTATTGGTAAAATTAATTACCTTTTTATGTTTCAAATCTAATTAAATATTTAACTATCGCATGAAGTAAAACTGGCGGTACTCCATTCTTGAACATTTCTTCAATTCGGTAAATTTAATTATCTCATTCACATTCCAATCTAATTAAAGATTTATTAAAACTCTAGTTTTGTTTTAATCTAAAAAATTATTACTTTATAATTATTCAACTTTAAGAAATTTATCTTGTTTTAAACTGGGTTAAAGAACCAATGTCATTTAAAACATAGTTCACGATAAACTCAAAATCATCTGCCATCAAAGTGGAATCTGCACGGAAATCATAACAGTATATAATCGATATAAATTTCCGTATCAAGTCAATACTATAAATGGAATAATGGCAAAACATTTTAAATTCCATAAATAGTAACGGTCTTCCTTTGCAGACGTTTATCACGATTATTAAATCGAATTCCATTTGATTCCAGTTTAATATATTGAATTGGAAAACTTTACTTTGGAAAATTCCATTAAACATTAATAAAAATATTTATGAATTCCAAATCATATCTTCACCGATAATTGGCTTTTTAGAACAAATGTTATTTAAAACATCGTTCACAAGAAACCCAAAATCATCTTCCATTTAGTTCCAATTTATAATTATAAATTGAAAAACTTCATTAATCTTAATTAAAAGATTTATTCTTTTCTCAACTGGGTTTAAGAATAGTGTTATTGAAGACATCATTCATGACAAACCCAAAATCTAGTTTGATATTAGATACAAGGCTCTGAATAGAAGTTATATCGGCTTATATTCAATATCAAATTCTGAAACTAACAAATATCGTATTGGGAATAACGATATTTATATCTTCCAAATTCCCCAACAATATCTATATAATCATGGGATCCAATATCGAAATAGTCCGAGGATTATTTCCATTCAAATCTATTCCAATTCGTTCATTGGAAAATTCTGGTTATATCAAAACCATTTTAATTCCAATTTTTTATTTCTAAAAATCATTGGATTATTGTTCTATTTATTAACTAGTTCATTTCGATAAAAATATATTCTTATCCTTTCAAACTTGGCATTTTTTGTTCATAATCTTTCCAAATCATTAATTACGATTTTACATAATTTTCCCATATTTTTACTAATTTTATTAAGGTCCTTATAAATGGTTTCCAATAACAACCACCGAACTCCGTCCATAGCGACCTTTTATAAAATCTATTTGGACATATTTTAAAATCTAACCATTCAAATTTAAATCTCATGTATTCGTTGGAAAGATCTTTTCGATATGAACCCAAAGATTCCATTTTTAGGAGAATCCGACGGTCGGATCTCCCGTTACATCAATTTGAAGTTAATGGTTGAAATTCATGAACCGTCACTGCGCGGAGCATTCTATTCAAGCCGTTTAAATATATATAATATATATTTCATTGATTTCCATTTAAAACGTATTTTATAAATTGTTTATAAATTCATTTTAAAATGATTTCAACTTCATTTTCAATTTTAAATCAAAATTGAATATTCTATTTCATTATAATATTAAAATGATAATATTTTCAAAATATCAGATTTTGAAATGAAATCTTTTCGATATTCATTATAAAATGAATAAAATTGATATAAAAATCCGTTCGAGTAAAATATAGCATACATCTACTTAACTCGACTTCATATTCATTTCAGTTATGAATATTTCAATATTTTCATGTCCATCCAAAATCGGACATCATAATCATATTTTGGTTTTTCACAGAATATTATTTTAAAATATTCGTTATTTCCGAATTGTAATCAGACTCAATCAACTACCGTATAATTTTTTTATATGGATTCCATACATTGCATGTATTCTATAATAGTGATAAACAACTATTAGACAGTCAATTCACATCCAGAGTGCAATTCACAACTGTATAAGCATTAAATAATTAAATAACGCTTCAAAGTCTGTCAATCAATCGGTTGACATACAAATAAAACCAAGGGAGATGTGAATAAATTATCATCCCCTGACTCATGCGGGGTTTCAACCATCAACAATAATTGGGCGATGTGTGAAATTATTGTACCATTGCCCGTGTGGGATTTACATCACAGTCCATGTGAATTTATTTATTATTTATAAATATTAATAATCACAGTTTAATAATGATAACATTAAACTGTAAACCATCATCAACCACCAAATAGACATTACAGTCACAGGAAAACAGTATACATGCAGTTATAAAAATAAATAACTGTATAAAATTTTGAGTGAGAGAATTCTCACTTTGGTTTCCGCTCCGTCATTCTTTATTTGAGGATTGTTTTAATAAAATTAAACCGGGTGTTTAATTTTATCAAAAACTTCAACAGCTTCCGTTTCTGTTCTGGTCAGTTCCATGATGTAGAGCTTGTCGTTGTGATTCTAACCCATCTGAAATCGTTTGATTTCGATCTCTTGATAAAAAGATATTAACATTTTAATCTAAGCAGTTTTTAATACACAATTATATTTTCTTAATTATAATTAAAACTAATTAAACATGTTTAGCTGAAACGTTGCCACGGGTTCCTCTTTCTTCTTCGTTGGAGTTGCCTGTTACCGCTCGAAGCTTCATCGCAACCTAGGGCTTCGAATTGCCATCCAAACATGATGCCAGGCTCCGATCGACAAGCGCCACCTCGTAGAGCTCAGCATTGCCCCCTTCTCCCCTGCTCTAGGCGAACTCGACGACCACTCGTATTCTATATTGGCGCACGAACAATAGGCCTTTGAGCCTCGAAATCTCCCAATCCTCAACACTAAATTCCATCACCACCATACCATTTGAAAGCCCTCACGTAGATCTACAATATTTGTATTACAATCTTGGTTTAATTTGCATTGTATTAAAGAAATTAATGGATGAAATTTTGAATGATTTCTGCCCTCGATTTAGGGTCGTCTGCGGATTCCTGAGAATTGAATTTGGGTTTTGGCAAATAAGAGTATGTATAACATATTTTAATATTATTTAATTCCATAAATACTTGTTTATCAATTTGAACTCCAAATCAAACCAAATGACGGTAGTCCACTACTAAATACCCCCATTCCGGACACAATGGGATATATTTCGTAAGCTAATTTGACTATTTCAATCAGTTTTCATCGAAATTAAAATATAAATTAATATAGCGTTCGATATTGAATTTGAACATACATTTTAATTTACTCAGGCCACATACTGACTCCAAAAATTATGCAAATTGAAATCCAACTATGTTTTGACGATATGGTCCTAAAAAAATAATTTCGTCAAATTTGGAGACCGTTTGAAAAATGACTTTTTTTCTAGTCGATTAAATTTAAATTGAAATTGAAAACGCGTTTAAATTCACCACACTCACATATTAATTCCTAAAATTATGAAATTTTAAACTTGACAATAATTTGACATTTCGTATCCAACAAAAGTGGTTTTGTCAAAAACGGAGGTCGCTTGCAAAATAGCTATTTTTAAGGGCTATATATAATATTAAAAATATATATTTCTATAGCTACTATTCTAAATTTTACATTGGACGTAACTTACAATTTGTAAAGTGAAATCTTAATTTCTTACTGTTGACGTCAAAAGTTGGTCATTAGTGACAATCAACCCCCAATCATGTGGAGAACACACGAATAATGATTATGTAGTTCAGAAAAGGAAATAAAATAGGGAACACGAGCAGAATTTGTATAGTGGTTCGACAAAGACTATGCCTATGTCCACCTTATATATATAACTTCTGCTTTTGATTACAAGTACAATGCTTTTTCTTTTTGAAGAAAAGAGAGATGATGGCTATTTTGAGTTAGCCGTAAGAGAAGCTTTGGAGGAGAAAGCAAGGGTGCTTTATAATCTAGAATTCAGGAGAGGTCTCCAAAAATAAGAAGGTCAGAAAAAAGATCCCTTTCCTCCTTGAGCTTTAAGGTATTTATATGTGGAGAAGCTGGCCAGCGCTGTTGTGACGTGGTCCGACCTTTTTGGGAAAGCTTGGACGTGTGGAGTCCATTCTTTGGTTAGAAAGCCGGCTGGAAGACTGATTCCACTATTCAAAAATAGTATCCTCGGAAGCTATGGCCTACGTGGCATCCATGGTGAGGTGTATCAAAAGTAGAGCTCTGTTCGGATATGGTTGACCACCTTTATTGCTTTTGAAGTTGGACTGAGCATTTGAATGGCTCATCTTGATATTTCCATGCAGATCCGAGATATTTGGTCGATGCGCCTTTTATGGGGGCGAGATATCTGGTCGACTAGGAGGGCTATTCTTCTGGAGTGAGTTGTCAACCGATGAGAATTGGTTCAGGCCGATGTTTTACTGTCTTGGACCGAGCTTCCACTAGGCTTCCTGGAGCATGATTCATCAAATGGCTGATCGTGCGTTTGGGCTTCGATCTGCCCCGTGGCGGCTCTTGCCAAAAAGATGGTAAACACTTTGCCCCTTAGAATTCATCTTCTTTGGTAGAGGGAGGTTTGTTCTAAAGTATGATTCGAAGCACAATCGTTCGAGCAGCTATGGTCACATCGGACCGTATTAAGGCTAGAAATCCGATGGTTCCGATGGTTGTATTAAGGCCGAAAAACCGATAACCGAATTAGGTCGTACTAAGGCCAGAAAACCAACAACTATCGGGAACCGTATTAAGGCCGAGATGATGATCACCGTCTTTATGAGATTTGGTTCCTGCAATGATAAAATAAGCCGTTCTTGATTTGAAGAAGGCTGATAGGTCGAGTATTGAACATACTCGAGCTAGAGTCATGGTGAGCATTTTATTTCACTTGGCTTTGAAGGGTGGCGAGTATTAACCATACTCGGCTTACAAAGATGGCGAGTATTAACGATACTTGGCTTACAGAGGTGGTGAGTTTTAACCATACTCGCCTTACAAAGATGGCAAGTATTAACCATACTCGGCTTATAGAGATGGCGAGTATTAACCATACTCGGCTAATGGAAAGTGTTTTTTAACGCTCGACTCATGTTTAGATTAATACATCTAGCAAATGGTAAATGCTCGTGGTTCAGAAAAGAGGGTGAGCATAATCCATACTTGGCATGTGAAATAGGTTTTCAGGAATAATGATGGGCTTTCGCGTTGACCATATTCGAAGGGGGCGAGCATCATCCATGCTCGGCTTAGAGCATTCAAACATGATCCATGTTTGTAAAAAAAAATCCATAGTTTCTTAAGGAATTATTACGAAGAAAATAAATTCTAGAAGGACAACAGTTAATTCCGGAGCATGCCTAGGAGCTAAATCCTAAACCCATAAATGTTTACATTAAGATGTCCTTTTTATTGAAGGAAATACATAAAAAAGAAAGAAAAATCTAATTAATGATAATGCCACGAGTGCCAATCTCAGGGTCCTTCCCGTTTCTAGGAGCTCGAGGACCGACCTGAGGAGCTTGGGCAGAAGATCACGGCGGCAAGCCGAGGCGCGCTTCTTAACATATTCGAGAAGCTCCCCTCGCCTGACTCGATCCTCAATGAGATCGTGTAAATGCCGGCATTCATTGGTGCTATGCCCAGCTATGTTATGGAATATGCAATGTTTGCCGGAGTCAAGCTCCCTCTCGGTTGGTTCTCGTCGAGGCAGTCTTGGAGTAGGCAGGGACCCTCATATGTCAAGTTAGATATCGAGCATAGAAGAACTGAGCTTGGTGTATTGGTCGTACTTATTTTCATTTCGAGGTCGCATAGTGCGTTCGTTTTTCTTCGAGGCCTTTCCTCTTCCTTTATTCTGGCCGTTAGTGTTAAATGGACCTTTTTGTTTCATGGCTAAGAACTCAAGGCTATCCATCTCAATGTTGTCTTCTTCTTGTTGGAGGAATCCCTCGGGCTCGGAATAGAAAACATCTTTATCCTTTGGGGGATCGTTGGTTACAGAGATTGATAATTCTGATTGATTCTGAACTCCTGCAATGGAGACCATGAGTGCCATCAACAGCTTGGGTCGATCGACCGATGATACGGCTGTGTTGAACCTTTCGAGGAAGGACCGGAGTGTCTCGCCTGATCGCTGCTTGGTAATGGACAGGAACATGACACTTTTTGGTTGGGAGATATGCACTCTGAACTGATCGATGAAACAGGTGACCAGCTTGTTCCAACTGATGATCGACTCCATTGTTTGCTGTCGGAACCACATGCCAACTATATCTGTGAGGAAGAGCGGGAAGACTTAGCCATGACGCTGGTCGATGCACCTAGCACTTCCACATGTCGCATGTATCGCATGAGGTGGACGGTCGGGTTGGTGCAACCGTTGTATGGTTCGATAGCAGGGAACTTGAAGTCTGGAGGATTTCGAGAGTTTCCGATTTCACTGGTAAATAGGCTGCGATGGACATTATCTATATCCTGCTGCGAAGAGGTGCCCCGAGTGAAACGTTGGATGTTGCAAGCTAGCTTCCATCACTGAGGAGTCGTTGCCATGAATTTAGCTCTGCATTTGGAAGAGCTTCGATACGAGGATTCGGAAAATGCATGCTCGGAAGGGCGGCCGTTGGCTGGGCTCGGCCTCCGAGAGTTGAGTGAAGGTGAGAGTGAGGGTTCGGTAGGTGGTTCTGAGCAGAATGGCTCCTCTGGAACCTGATGAGTATTGGATTGAGCTGTACCCATGACAGAGGTCTAGTCTGATCCGACATAGCATGTGATGTTCGGAGCTCAGGGTTGCCCCCGGTTGGAGCGAGGTTAGGAGGGTCTACGGTAGCGTTTTCTTCTGCCACCGTGAGGGTCGGCAAAATAGGTTGGCCTCCTTGGTTCGAAGGGAAGGTTATGCCAGCTCTTCGTTGAAGGGGAAGAGTGGTTAGATTGGTCTGCGGTATAAGATTCAGGGTTGAAATGGGAATGGCATCGATTCTGATGGGCCCATTAATCGCTCGACATGTACGAGAGGTCGAGCTGTTTCCAAGAGTGGAGGCAAAGTGGTTGAACGATCTAGATCTTGATCGCGAGCCTCCTGAGGTTCTGCAGTTACGGAGCGCTGGTCGTTGGAAGTAATACTCCTGGCTGTGCGTGGTTAGGAGGTAGAGCCGAACCAAGATGAAATAAAGGTGTAGTCAGATCAGTGGCCTGATTCCATGCAAACCGAATATCAGTTGTTGCCCCAATCCCAGTTGGTGGAGGAATTGATGTTGAAGCGTTCAATCCTATCTCCACTCGACCGAGAAGGTGATCCATCAACTGCTGCTGTCGTTCGAGGAGTTTATCATGAGATGTCATATAGCCTCTGAACTCGACCATTATTTTGTCCATGTCATCCCGGGTAAGAAATCGAGATACGTCTTCATGAGAGGAAGCTTCCTGGCTTGCTTCTGCAGCGTTTGTGTTAGCTGCATCAGTATTCATGGGATGAGAGGATGTTGTATCTTTCTTTCGTTTGTTTACCATGGATTGAGCTAAGCAGACAATTGGTGGGAATGTCGGTGCGCGTCCTTCGTTCCCCTTCCAGGCGCGCCAAAGTGTTGACGTCAAAAGTTGGTCACTAATGACAGTCAACCCCCAATCATGTGGAGAGCACACGAATAATGATTATGTAGTGCAGAAAAGGAAATAAAATAGGGAACAGGAGCAGAATTTTTACAGTGGTTCGGCAAAGACTATGCCTACGTCCACTTTATATATATAACTTCTGATTTTGATTACAAGTACAACGCTTTTTCTGTTTGAAGAAAAGAGAGATGAAGGCTATTTTGAGTTAGCCGTCGGAGAAGCTTTAGAGGAGAAAGCTAAGGGTGCTTTAGAATCTAGAATTTTGGAGAGGTCTCCATAAATAAGAAGGTCGGAAAAAAGGTCTGTTTCCTCTTTGAGCTTTGAGGTATTTATAGGTGGAGAAGGTGGCCAGGGCTGTTGCGACGTGGCCCGACCTTTTTGGGAAATCTTGGACGCATGGAGTCCATTGTTTGGTTAGAAAAGCTGCTAGAAGACTGATTCCACTATTCATAAATAGTATCCTCGGAAGTTGTGGCCTATATGGCATCCAAGGTGAGGTGTATCAAAAGTAGAGCACTGTTCGGATATGGCTGACCGCCTTTATTACTTTTAAAGTCGGACTGGGCATTTGAATGGCTCAACTTGATATTTCCATGCGGATCTGAGATATTCGATCGATGCGCCTTTTATGGGGGCGAGATATCTAGTCGACCGGGAGAGCTATTCTTCTGGAGTGAGCCGTCAGCCAATGAGAATTGGTTTTGGCCGATGTTTGACTGTCTCGGACCGAGCTTCCACTGGGCTTCCTGGAGTATGATTCATCCAATTTGGTTGATCGTGCGCTTGGGCTTCGATCTGACCCATGGCGGCTCTTGCCAAAAAGATGGTTAACACTTACATTGGTTAGAAAATTACAGTTCAAAATATTCCAACGTTTCTTGTTTTACTGAAATCTGATTTATATTGAATTCTGTACATTCATTCAAAGTTTAGAACTAAAATTTCAAATGACCGCGCCATTTCAAGCTCGTTTTAATTAATTTTTAAATTCTTACGTTCTAACTTCAATTTAAATAAATTTTATATCGTTAATTCTCAAAATAAATCATTTTAAATTCATAAAATCCATTAAATCAATTAAAAATAAAAATTCAAATTGGCTCCAAAATTTGGGTTGTTAGAACTTTAGTTTTGCGATCTTTGATTACATAAACTCCTATAACTTTGAATAGCAATTGATTCTTTGAGAGGGTTTGATAGATAATCTAACTAGAATTGAATTGCTTTAATTCTCTTAGAAATTCGGCAGAGTTTGATTATAGAAAAATGAAAATTAAGAGTTAAAGTGGAGAGGTGAAAAGAGAGGAGAAGTTAAATGAAGTTAGCAATTAAATTTCGAATTTAGAAGCGTACTTATAGTGGTTCAACAGTTATGTCTCTTCAGGAAAAGATTTAAACAAACATACACAACTTTTGAAATTTGAAATTAAAAATAACTGTAACCATTTTGACATGCCTTAGGCAAATTTGAAATTTGAATTCTTTTGAAAATAATGTAAATGATGCTGAATAAATCAAGGTAATTCTGGAGTTTAAACATAATATTGTTCTTTATAATAATAGAGTAAAAACATAAGTACAAAACATATAATTATAATATATAAAAGAATGTTTAAAACTTGTATAAATCCATAATATAGCTATATAGAAATGTTCTAGAACGAAGACATATAAAAACTATAATTATGAATAAAAGGAAATTGAAACTTAAGTAAAATATATACTAAAACTAAAATATAAGTAAATAAACATTTGAATTAGTTAAAAAACTAAAATATAAGTAATCAAATCTTAAATATTCAATTTAGGAGTTAGATTTAAAATTCAATAAATTTAAAGATATATATTTTAAATAGGAAGTTATTTTGAAATCAATTTGAAAAGAAGATTTAAAATGATAAGAGATTTAAAAATAGAGATTCAGTGCCATTTAACAATAAATTCTAGACTCTACAACTTATCATGTTTTGTTGAACTCTTAACTATTGTTACTCACGAGTCTACAATCATGAACTCTTCATCTTCTTCTTTGTAATCCTTGAATCTCTAAACTGTACAGTCTTGAATTATCAATACCTGGATCTAAAATCTATATTTACACATATATGTTTCTAGATAAAAGTGTTAGTATATATTTTACAACAATAATAGTTAAAACAAGATTGTTGTCATCAGAACCATCATATTAGTCCCTAACAATCTCCCCTTTTTTGATGATGGTAGCCTTTGTTTATAAAATATTAATACCTGTTGCCTTGATTCTACAGTTACTCTTCCTTATTCCAATAACTTCTTCTGAAACTACTAACTCCTCTTTATTCTAAGCCTAACTCCCTCTTACTTTAACCCTATTTTATAATTCTCCTCCTTTATCAACAACAAATACTATATACCTGTAATTAATCAATAATACTCCCCCTAACATTATGATATGACTTATTCTGGACTAAGAAATAATCTTAATATATATTACTCCCTTCAAAACTACGATATAACTCAATAGAATTATAAGTCAAGCAATATTAAAACTAGGTTAATGATCAAACCAATATCTAAACAATCCAATTCAAACTATGTTAAATCTTGTTATTACAAACCATAAGTTATTTCTGATTCAAAATTAAATCAATCCAAACAAAATACACCAATTTTTAAATATAAATTCATTTGTTTCTTGAAACTTCTACCCACCGTTCTTCTATGAAGATCGGGTCATCCTTTAAAGCCTCCCATTCTCCAATTGACTCAAATCTGATTAATCCCATTCTACATTTGATTAATAAAAGTACCTTTTGAGTAATCATTTTCTTCTTCTTTGTTGATGCAGAGATCATCCAATGCATGTTATTGAAATGCCGCTCCTGATTCTTAATCATCTGCATTTGAGTCAAATCTATGTGACGCTGATTACGAATGATGACAGCGAGAATATTTGTAACACCCCATGTCCGTTAATGTCACTCACAAAGGGAATGCATTAAGTTAGTGAAGCTTTTAGGTAATCAAACACAGAATATTACAAGACAGATATAAAAAAAATTTGTAGCGGAAATAAACAACTTTATTAAATCACCAAAATACCTTATTTCACAATACCATGAGTCATAAAACCATTACAACAAAATATTTCTGTCTTGAATAATCAGAGCACATAGGAATTAAAATAAAGCATTATTCCTCAGTTAAAAGAGCAAGTCATAACAGAGACAAAGATTCTAGCCATACTTCAGATGTAGCTCCTGGAAAGTTGATATCTGAATCCTGACTAAGCTTGGGTGTTTCCTCCCTGAGAACCTGGGGGGGGGAGGGGTGAACGGAAGAGGGAAGGAAAAACAAAAGGGGTCATACATAAAGTCTGGCGAGTCTAGTAACTTTTAGCCAGTAAATAAATAAAGGTAAACATGACAGGCATATAAAGTGGATATGAGGGTTCACTGTATAGATGACAAGTGTGACAAGGCAGATAAGGTAAGGTGTATATATGCTTCACTAAAAACTACTCTGCACTATTACTAGTATAATCAAGATGAGACGATCCCTTCCACTACAAGTTGTTAGACTTAGGGCATACGTCCGAGTACACCCTAACCACTACCCTAATCGATCGGCTCCCTACTCTGTAGATGTCCTGTGCTGGCCCCATAGTAGGGGGTATCACTTCCCTAAATTGGCAACCCAATATGTACACATGCATATCTACTAGTGTCACAGACGTCTTGTCCATCTCCCCCACTTAAAACTTTTCGTCCCCGAAAAGGAACAAAGTTGAAAGTGGTTTGATTAATCAATTCTACGTTCGATCAGGCTTCCATTCTCTAACTTTTCAGTTTCTGAGAATTTTCAAATTCTTCAAAAATTTGGCTAACACCCGGAATTTTCGAAAATTTTCGCCATAACCTCCTTTGTATGGAGAGAGGTTTGGAAATTTATTGGGCCGTATTAGGTACCCAATAAATCCTAATAAGCATACACATATTTATAATGATATATTCTGGTGTTTACAGGGGAGCGTGTATTGATAACAACTCCAGAGAATAAATTCTCATCACCCTGTCAAAGCCTGAGGGAGTGTGTATTTTAAATGCTTCAGAGGATAAATCCTCGTCACCTCGTCCCGTGTGGGAAATAAATAGTCCATGTGCCGTATCTAATAACTAGAGAGACGTGATTATTGTAAACTCTAGACCCGTATGAGGTTTTTATTAATCTGGCAATTTTATCGTTACAATTTAAATAGTCCATATCATTCATCAGTTCAACCTGTAAAATATAGTCATCGCCATACAAGCCTCTCGCTCGTATGGTAAATCTTCCACCTCGTCACACAAGCTCCAAATGCTTATGTGGTATATGATGAAGTATGCCTATCTTCAGAAGTATGCCATGCAATGTAGTTCAAAATTAATTGTTACTATCTTATGGCGACATTTATTTTTACACACAGAATAACCAGCACTCCGCATCCAATGGCATTCACAGGAGTTGATATAATAATATTTCGCATCCAACTCATTAAGGTTTACCTATTTGTCGGGCACGCAAATAAAATCTTTACTCAACAGCTAATCCATTTACCTGTTCAAACATATATAATGCGCATGTATATATTTCTATCTATTTTCTAATCAGTTAAATGTGCGATATAATCGAATAAATTCTACCATTCATTTACATGCGCTGCTTTGGACTTCTTAAATTGTCTGCAGTCCTTTTCAAGATGGCCAGTCCGACGGCATTGAACGCACTTTCTATTTTCCTGAAAATTTTTCTCGTATTTAGACCCACCATCCTTTCGTTTGTTCGAAGATCTGCAGTTCCTCATCGAATGCCCTTGCTGATTACACTTTAGACAGACGACTGCCTTTACCTTCTTCTGACCGACCTTTGGCCTCTTTCTGATCTCATCCTTTGTACTTGCCTTAGGCTGCTCACTTGTCTCTGGGCTATCAACTTCGAATTTTCTTTTGCTGCTAGAACTGATTTCTTCTTCGTCTCGCAACATACATTTCCTATCGTGATCTTCATACTGATAAGCCATATAAATCATTTCTGAGAAAGGAAGCTTCACATTCCTCATCACACTATTCTGATATTTTCTTTGCAGGCCATGAATAAATCTCATATTCTTCCTCTTTGGGTCTTTAATTAGATGAGGAGTAAAGTGAGAAAGTTTGTTGAATTTCTTATGATATTCTGGGATGGTCATATCACCTTGCATCAGATAAGAAAATTCGTCGCATAATCGCTCAGTCGCTTCTGGAGGAGTAAATCTTTCTAGGAAAATCACTTTGAATCTGTCCCAAGTGATATCACCTTCTGGATTATTCTCAATAACCGAATCCAACCAGAACAAAGCTTCATCTTTGAGTGCCCAGGATGCCAATAATCTTTTCTGGTCATCCTTCAGCTTTAAACCCTCAAAGATCTTTTCAGCAGAACGAATCCAAGCCTGTGTCTTCATAATAGATTCTTCACCAGAGAACGGTATTCCACCCATATTTCGATATTTGATTAATAGGGCCTTAATATCCGGTTCTGCATTCCTTCTGTTTCTGACACTCATTTCTAGTACTTCTGCAAATAGCAGATCAAGTGTCAGGTCACAGAAAAGATATTTTAAAACATAGAAACAAATACTTCAAATGTAAATGTGTCTATCGAGGTGTAATTTCATTCTGCTTTACTCATACTAGGATATTACTGATCCTATCTGTATAGAGTTACCCGTCCTAGAACACTACTGGTTCTATTTCTGATGAGTTCGTTATATGTTATATTCCAGAACTAAGCTTAACCAAAGCTCTGATACCACGTTGAGACGACCCCATTTCCCGTACTGACGGAGACAAGGGTAATCTTTGGAATATAACATAGAAACAGATAATAGCATAACAGAATTAAATAAATACACCGGATAATGAACAATAGAATATACTGGATAAACGTAATCATCAGAGTTACACAGTATACAGGATCATACTTAGTACAAATACAGTTCAGCTATACATAAATGTCTACGGCGGAAACAAACAAAATATGTACAATTGGAGCTGAACAGCATAAAAAGAGATAAACAATAGAATCCATCTTCAGCTCCAGCTATCCAGAAAGAACCAGCTAAACCTGAATACAAGGCTGCCCATATAGAAAAAGGGGCACCCGAGTTTGAAAGTGAAACAAACTACGAGTCAGTCATGGGACTGGTATGAGAAATCCACTCAACACATTTAATATATGGCTAATCACAGGACCACGCCACTTTCGTGGAACGGGTTTACTCCATTGGATTGCCAGTGTTTTAAAAACAAATCTTTCTTTTAAACCTCACAATGCTTTTTATAAAAATGAAGCCATTATAAGACTCAGTTCCCATCACACAATGCAACGCAAACCGGAGGATAGAGTTTTTACCTTATAACGGCCAAGATATGCTTGAAACGAATAAAACAAAGGCATTTGATATTATTGCTAGTGTTTATATGTTATGAAAACAATTTCAAATCATAACTATCAATCATAGACGGCATTAATGCCCCATACCACTATGTCGCCATATATAGGTATGCAATCAAAACCGCACAGTCACGTATTTGGAAATTGGATTTCCGTCATGAACCAAGGCAAAAGATAGTCCTTACAGAATTCGAGACAATCTAGCCTACCATGTCTCAGGATCAGAACGCATCGACCCTTGGAGCGACAGGGCCGGTCCACCGATGTGGATTAAAATGCCTAAGCAATACGTCTCCCCACCCTATGGGGCGCAAATGAGCCAACGAATGACTCCATCGTACCTGGATCGTCCGATCTAACCAAGGCGTCTCGCAACAGTAACAACCACATAAGTAAAATGTCAGGCCGTGTAAAACACTGACACCACTCCTAGCTAGAAAGAAACGCATGCCCTCCCCGAGGTCCTTCTCCCGTTTCTGGTTCATACCGGGGAGTGAGGCTCGCGAATTCACGTTATACACAAAGCTACGCCACACAGGCGGTGCTTTGATCATCACCACAAGACTTTGCTTTTCAACAGAAGCCCTGATCATTTGCCACTTAGGCATGCCACACTAGCAATTCATGCCATACGACTGATGTCCATCGATAAACAACCTCTGAGCTCATGCGTTTCAGAGAAGGGCGTTAAGCAAAAGAATAAATTCTCCGCCGCCAAACAGATGTATATTTAATAGAGATCAATCAACACAGAATAAAATCCAATGTCAGACACGCAGTCCATTTACAAGTCCGTTCTAGGTCTGAACGAAACCGGAGGCACTAAATACCTCGCAAACCCATCGACCACCATCTACGTTTGGACGATCACCACTCATTATCCATATTTCGGGATGCCTCCTAATCAGGACCTCGATTACTATCCAAACGAGGTGAAGATCTCCGGTCTTCGACCACCGTCTTCATCTTCGATTTCTTATCGTCAATTCAGTTATTCAGAATGGGATAAACCCGGTCTTTCTGAGAAACTCGCGTATATAATAAACAAGTGCAACACTAACATATACATGCATCATTTCAATTCATTAGTCACTAACCGTCAATTAGTAAGAGAACAATTTCCCTAATATTAACCCCGAAGGCCGAAACCAACATCAGATCAACACCCAGGAAACCATTCGACTTAGCCAACCTTCAGTTAATTTCTCAATCACATCCATATCGTTTATAATATTTTATAACGATTTATCGCCATTTTTAATTATTTTAAAAAATATCCAATTTATTCAAAGCGACGCTTCGGGCCATAACGCGGCCGTGGCGCTGTTTTTCTTTAGATTTGATTTACATATATCTGAAGATCTAACCATTGGATCTTCACAAAATTTACATCATTAGAAAGATCTTTTCAAAACGAATCCAACGGTTCTAGTTTTGGGAAAATCCGACGATCGGATCTCCAGGTATAATCGTTTGAAGTTTCGATTTCAAAATACGAACTATAGCGTCGTTATTCGATTAAATATAATTATATATCTATATATAAAATCGATTCTGGCACTTTTTTTCTTCAGATTTGAATTAAACATTCCAGACAATCCAACCGTTGGATTTTTACAAAGTTGGTGCCATTGGAAAGATTTTTCCAAAGCGAACCCAACGGTTGCGATTTCAGGAAAATCCGATGGTCGGATCTCCCGTACTAATCGTTTGAAATCACGATTTCAAAATACGAACTGCAGTGTAACACCCCACCTCCTCCAGGGTGGCTCTTGCAAGCGACTCTGACTTTGGTGGGGTGTTTTAAAACAAGGTAAACATGCATACTGATATAACAAGGCAGGACATGACATATATATGTAAATAAACAGAGTAAGTAGATGAAACAGCGGAAGATTTTTAAACCATTCAAAAACACAAGTCTGGTACATCAAAATGTCAATTTCCCAAAATTACAAGTCTAGATAAAAACATCATCTGATAAACTGAAATACATAAGTACTATCCCCAAATAAGAGTGATAAACCATAGCGGGCTCCATATCCAAACGTACATGAGCTAATCCAACAAGCAAGCTAAGCGATCCAAGCTAAGCACCAATGTTCCCACCCTGAGAACCTGGGGGGGGGGGGAAACGGAAGAAAAGAAGCGAAAAGAAAACGGGTCAGTCATAAAGACTGGTAAGCCCTGCTACGATCAGTCTATTAACTAATAAAGTTAACAGCATGATGGAAACTGAGATGATCATAGATAACAACATACTGGCATGATAAATTAACTACAAGATAGATAGAGGTGTCATCGCATAAACAAGGTTAAGTTTTGCACCACGGTGTACTAGCAAACCAACATAACAGGTATTGATCCCTTGGCCCAAGCTTTGACCCAATAACATGAAGTGACCTTAGTATAAGGTCCAACCAAACGGTCTAGTCGATCGGCTCCCTATAAGCCTAACATGTCAAGTGTTGGTGTCCATACGGCCCACATATGGATGTAGTCAGACTGTGCTAGGTCCACCTTCGGGTGTATCAAGCCTTCGGGTGTCAACCCCAGACACTGAAGCAATAATGCACAGTCTAAACCTACTGGTACCCGTGCCTCGAGTTTGTCCAACACCGGACTACGTGCACGTCCGTAGCCCGCCTGGACCCGCACCGCTGTACCACTCAGCCATCGCTTTGGTCGCTTACATCAGTCCAGTAATCGTGCCCCGCCCTAGCCTAGCCTCTAGGGTTGTGAATGATACCAAACTGGGATTACTGCTAGAACAGACCACGTTGCTAGGGTTTCCTAAGAGGGTTAAGTGCGATTTAACCCTTCACTAATCATGGATTAAATTGGTTAAGTGTAACCGACAGTTCACAACTTAACCCCATTTCAACCCCTCGAATCCCCAAATGGTTAAGTATTAGTGGACCCTGACTTAACCCTAATCATGAGGCATTAATTAATTTAATGCACCTTAACCTCTCACATTAGACTTTGTTGTGGTTACCTAGTTAAGCCGGTGGGTTCCGGGTAGATTTACACCACAACTTGGTCTAACCTCGGGTCTTGGCACCACATGACCGACTTCTCACATTGGGTCCTATTGTTTGTAGCCACTAGTTAAGCCGGTAGGTTCCGGGTAGAATTACGCTACAAACTCAACCCAACCTCGAGTTGGCCACACTTATGTTTTCTAAGTGTCATGTCCACTTTATTTCAAAACATAATTACAAGTCAACAAATACTTGGGTAGACCTAACTTAATAGGTAAATTCCCAAGGGGTAGACCTAACTTAATAGGTAAATTCCCAATCTCATATTTTCATGTATTTTAAGTTTACCCAAAAACCCCCCAACGTCATTCTATCGCTTACATATTCGTAATAACGTATAAAGGATAGGAAGAGGGAACTTGGCATAACATACATGATGAACTTGCATATCACAACAAACATGCATAACATGTTAGACTCGCATAACTTAGCATAGTGAACTTGCATATTACCATAAATATGCATAACATGTTAAACTTATCTAAAATGGCATATGGAACTTGCATAAACATGCATAACTTGTCAAACATGCATAATATGGCATAGTGAACTTGCATAAGCATGCATAACTTATTAAACATGCATAACATGGCATAGTGAACTTGCATAAACATGCATAACTCAATAAACTTGCAAATCATGGCATAGTGAACTTGCATAAACATGCATAATATGGCATAGTGAACTTGCATAAGCATGCATAACTTATTAAACATGCATAACATGGCATAGTGAACTTGCATAAACATGCATAACTCAATAAACTTGCAAATCATGGCATAGTGAACTTGCATAGACATGCATAACTCAATAAACTTGCAAATCATGGCTTAGTGAACTTGCATAAACATGCATAGCTCAGTAAACTTGCAAATCATGGCTTAGTAAACTTGCATAAACATGCATAACTCAATAAACTTGCAAATCATGGCATAGTGAACTTGCATAAACATGCATAACTTATCAAACATGTGTAACATGGCATAGTGAACTCGCATAAGCATGCATAACTTATCAAACATGCATAAATCCCAACTTTCATCACATATTAACTTTAGAGTTTCTAAAATGAAGGTAAGAGGGCTTACAATGCTTATGCGGACTCAAATGAGTATAGCAAATGTAAGAAACCTCTTATGCAACTAATTAAACCCCAAAAATGCAAGCAAACTTGATCAAGACTCCTCCTTATGATGCCAATAGAGAAACAAGCCTTTAATGCAAGCTAAAGAGGATCATACAAGCCTAAATATACTTGTATGCATGGAAAATCACTTAGGAATTAATTTAGGAATTGTATGAAGAGAGTGGAGGCCATGAGAGGTTTGATTTTGCCATAGTTTAGTTGCAAGAATGAATAATGAATGATTTAGGGTAGGTTAGGGTCTTATTTATAGATTAGGCTAGTGATTTAGACCATAGGATTAAACCCTAGTTGAATTAGGTCCATCAGATTTCGGAAGTCTCCAGAACACAGCCACAAAACCAGACCAAGACCCAAAATGGTGCGCCAGGCAAAACTGCCCGGCCACCCTGTGTTGACAGGGCTGTCGATAGGGCTGTCGACACCCTGGGGACCCTGTCGACATGGGGGTCCTGGCGGGAGTTTTCCCGCCTGACGCCAGTTTGCCCTAATTTCTGTTTTTGAACTTAGAATTCAAATCTGTTTTTAACATGGAAATTTCTGAAAACTTCAATGGGCCTTAACTGGGTCATACGAACTCCGATTTTCGAAACTCGGACTCTATTTCGCGTATTTTTCCGAGACGAACGCAATGGCATAGCCCGTTTCCCTTGATTCACATTTTATAATTAAATTCTGCCTCGATTTATATTATAACAGGTTATTAAAAATACAGGTTGTTACCTTCTCCCCTCCTTAAAGGATTTCGTCCCCGAAATCTTCAAGTTAGGAAGAACATATCCTACCATCCAACATCCATCTACTCAAAACATCATCCACGAGCAATCATTGTCCTTAAAGGATTCTAAATGTGGTATGAACGTTTGCAGAAGTGTGTGTATATGTACTTACCTAATGCAAAAATCAGGCGGTTACTGATACAGTAAACCTCCTTAATGCATATGTATGTCAGTGAAATGAATCCATATTTATGCAAATTCCTAACATAATTCATAGTATCTATATGAGTGCACATAACATTCACCCATATGCAACATCCATGTGGTGGCACAACAAGTTCCAATCATGAATAAGTATAAACACTCATGCATATGCAACATGAAGAGTGTGTGAGCCGATCTAGTGCCTAATGTGTATAATGCATCCACGAGTAACCACTTGCAAACACTTGCAACCACTTGCAAACATCAAGCATAACATGTTTCAAATACATGTTTCATCCAAAGGGTTTCTACCTAAGGTTCTCATGACAAGATAAACACGATGAACTAGATAAACTAGATAAACATGGACAGAGAGATATGCTAAAAAAGAGATCTTAGAAGATAAGCAAGATAAACTCCTTTTTGGATTATAAGAAATCCATTCAAACTCTGACATATAGTACTAACCGATGAGTCATAACCCCCTTATGGAGTTTACAACAGAAATAAGATCAAGAATGGGACCGAGAGGATATATACAAAAGATAACTTGCAAGCAAGCTCCACAGGAAAAAAAGGATCAAGGATGCACTCTTAAAAAGAGATATGATGCGCGTATCTAGTCTTCACTCTTCTTAGTCTCGTTTCCTTGAGCTTAACTCCACTGTGCTTTGACCGTCTTTTACTTCATGATTTCTTGGCTTCCTAACTCCTATTTCCCAAATTCGAGTTGGAACTCATTTCATTATCGCCTCTCGTCTTCCTTTTCCACTTATTCTTCTTTCTGTATACTTGGCTTAAACATAACTGTAACCTCATGATTTCATGCAAGCTCTCCAAAATTCACTAGTGAATCCTGGATCTCGTCTACTTACTATAAAGTATTCCACGCAGCAGAACTTTTCTTGAAAATACCAATCCACGTTGCCAATTGCCCTTATAAACGTGATTTTCTATAACTCATGCTTAATCGAAATAAACCATCCGCCTATGAGTGATAGGCCATACCTAGATTCAGTTGCCTACCCATGGCTTCCTGTAGGCTATTTCAAAACTGGCCAACTTCTTGAGGGTAAACCGCTGCTAACCATGATGCAGTCCTCTCGCTCTTCACCGGACTGAAATGAGCACTCTTCGTGAGTCTACCTATTATGACCCACATACCCGTATTCCCTTTCTTTGATCTAGGTAGTCCATCCACATAATTTATCGAGATGTTTTCACACTTCCCTTGCGGAACCTCCAATGGAGGTAATGGCCCGCCGGGCTTCTATGACTTGGCCTTAACCTGGTGGCACAACATGCATCCTGAGACCAACTCGGCCACCTCCTCGAGTGATGCGCATCTTCAAGAACCCTCTTTACCAAGTCTTCCACTCGAGGAACACATAATCTCTCATCGCGCCTTAGTCATCCCTTGTCATCTATAATATATCTAGCGAGGTGACTTAACATCTCGCCTCGAATCAACTGGTCCATGTTCTTGACTAACTGCGGGTCTTCTTCCTGTGAAACCCCCTTCTTGATCCAGAAGAGTAAGTCTAAGCTCAGGGAATGCTAACTATCTAGCCAAACGGAGAAAGCTTCTTACTTCAATTGCCCTCCTCAGAGTTTTCCGGTCTTAAACCGCAACCACTTCAGCGGAATCCACCGCTAAGCCTTACTTAGGAACTATGTGCCCAAGAAACCCAACTTCTTTCCTCCAAAGTGACATTTGGAGAACTTGACCTTCAACTGGTGGCTCTAAGCGTATCCATCACCTCCTTGAGATGTCTAGCATGCTCTTCCTCGTTCTTTTAAGGAGATCAAAATATCGTCTACGACGACCATGACAAACTTGTTCAAGGACTCCCTAAACACCCTACCCATCAAGTACACGTAATATGCGGGTGCATTAGTCAAACCAAATAGCATGACTAGCCATTCTAAAAATCCATCTAGAGTCCTAAACTCAGTCTTGTCAATTCCATCCTCAGCCATCCTAAGCTGATGGAATCCGGTAGCTAAATCAAAAGAAAATAGATGCTCCTACAAGCTGATCAAACAAATCATCGATCCTTGGTAACGGTTGTCTATTCTTCTCACGATAATCAACACGTAAGCGAAGCAAACTGTCCATATTAGTAATGAATACTACTGGAGCACCCTACTCGAAAATGCTTTGTCTCAGGAAGTTCTTCTCAAGCAACTTCTTGACTTACTTTCTTAACTCTCATCTCGTGAGGTCATGTGCCTAACCGGCCACGAAACTGGCTTGGTATTACCAACCAGATAATGCGGAAATCTATCCCACGTCTAGGGGCAACCCCTTCACTTCACCCAAGATATCAGGATATTCTCGGACCACTCTCACAGATTGCAAACTATCGATAGACGAGTCGAGGGATTTCAAGATAACATAACATGACGGGACCCATAGGGTTACTAGAAATTTCTAGGGTATTACCGAGGCGGATCATGAGCCTCACAACCCTACGCACAAAAACCAAGAATGGCTCCAAAACAGGACAACCATTCCTTGCCCAAAACCAACCCATATCCCCTGAAACCGAAAATATAAACATCCCACGAGAATTCTATACTCAAAATAGAAGTTTTCAAATCCACTCAGACCACAGACAAACGGGCAGAACCCCCAATTGGATTTGAAACACATACGGGATCATCAACTAGACTAGTACTTAGGTGCAAACTTTCAACTAGATCAGATGAAATAAAACTATGCGATGTGCCAGAATCAAACAAAGTACGAACAGGGAAAATCAGAAAATGTAAACAAGACTTTCAACAGAAACACTACCTCTATCATGAGTTGGAAGAACGGTGTTGAGGGGATGAACTCGCCCTCCAGGTATTCCTGCACACTGAGTCTGACCTTGCCCTTGTTTCCTCGGGCAATCCTTGCTGAGATGTCCAAACTCACCACAATGAAAGCATTCGCCCCGCTTTCTCTTCTTCTTCCTACATTCCCTGGATATATGTCCAACTTTACCACAGAAGTTGCATTTCCTATTCTCTCTTGGCTTGTCCTTGCGGTTGTTGTTATTCTTGCCTCGTTTCCCGGAATTTACCCTCTTGCTTTGAGACTCATTCGCCTTGACCTCTTTCTTGTCATTGTTATCTTCTTCTTGAAGTAGGGCCATATTCACCAAATTCTCGAAAGTTGCTCCCAAGGGTATATGAGACATGGCCAAACCATGTAATGGCTCGTTTAATCCTAGAGCAAAGTGTAGGGCCTTCTTCTGAGCTGTATTAACCAAGTCTAAATCGACCCGAGCCAGTTGATTAAACTTATCTATGTATTCCCTAATAGTCATGTCCCCTTGCTTCAGTGATAAGAACCTCAGTCCAAACCTTCCTCTAAAGTCATCCCAAGTCTCAATTGGCCTAGTAGCGGTGGTGACTACCCACCAACGTGCAGCTTCTTTCTTTAGCAACCATACTGCTAATAAAACCTTCCTGCGGTCACCTATATCAAAGGTGGCTAAAAGATCTTCGGTCTCTTTCAACCAATTCCTTGCCTCTACAAAAGTCTCTGTTCCACTAAAATTCTTGTCACCCATCATCTTAAAGCTCTTACAAGTTTCCGTAAAATCCGCTTGTGGAGGCTGAGGGAGAAGAGGAACATCAGCTACATCAGCTACGGAAGGAGGAGGAGGAACAGCGGCCTTGACTGGAAAGACAACATTAGAGACACCCGGGACCGGTGCCGTGACTTCCAAGTACCGACGAAACCAATCGGGTATTGTTACTCCTTCGGGCAAGATGAGATTATCAGACATGCTGGAAAAGAAAAGAAAAGAGTTCAAACGAGGGGTCAAAGGATAGTGCTAATGGCTTTTGGGGAATAGCCTTTAAAAATAAATAGACTTTTCTTTGGAAAAATACTTTATACTTGGTTTTGAAAATAGTTTTTCAAAAGTTTTAAAAACCTTTTTATCCCTTCTCGTAAACCATATGCTCTGATACCAAATGTAACACCCCACCTCCTCCAGGGTGGCTCTTGCAAGCGACTCTGACTTTGGTGGGGCGTTTTAAAACAAGGTAAACATGCATACTGATATAACAAGGCAGGACATGACATATATATATGTAAATAAACAGAGTAAGTAGATGAAACAGCGGAAGATTTTTAAACCATTCAAAAACACAAGTCTGGTACATCAAAATGTCAATTTCCCAAAATTACAAGTCTAGATAAAAACATCATCTGATAAACTGAAATACATAAGTACTATCCCCAAATAAGAGTGATAAACCATAGCGGGCTCCATATCCAAACGTACATGAGCTAATCCAACAAGCAAGCTAAGCGATCCAAGCTAAGCACCAATGTTCCCACCCTGAGAACCTGGGGGGGGGGAAACGGAAGAAAAGAAAACGGGTCAGTCATAAAGACTGGTAAGCCCTGCTACGATCAGTCTATAAACTAATAAAGTTAACAGCATGATGGAAACTGAGATGATCATAGATAACAACATACTGGCATGATAAATTAACTACAAGATAGATAGAGGTGTCATCGCATAAACAAGGTTAAGTTTTGCACCACGGTGTACTAGCAAACCAACATAACAGGTATTGATCCCTTGGCCCAAGCTTTGACCCAATAACATGAAGTGACCTTAGTATAAGGTCCAACCAAACGGTCTAGTCGATCGGCTCCCTATAAGCCTAACATGTCAAGTGTTGGTGTCCATACGACCCACATATGGATGTAGTCAGACTGTGTTAGGTCCACCTTCGGGTGTATCAAGCCTTCGGGTGTCAACCCCAGACACTGAAGCAATAATGCATCGTCTAAACCTACTGGTACCCATGCCTCGAGTTTGTCCAACACCGGACTACGTGCACGTCCGTAGCCCGCCTGGACCCGCACCGCTGTACCACTCAGCCATCGCTTTGGTCGCTTACATTAGTCCAGTAATCGTGCCCCGCCCTAGCCTAGCCTCTAGGGTTGTGAATGATACCAAACTGGGATTACTGCTAGAACAGACCACGTTGCTAGGGTTTCCTAAGAGGGTTAAGTGCGATTTAACCCTTCACTAATCATGGATTAAATTGGTTAAGTGTAACCGACAGTTCACAACTTAACCCCATTTCAACCCCTCGAATCCCCAAATGGTTAAGTATTAGTGGACCCTGACTTAACCCTAATCATGAGGCATTAATTAATTTAATGCACCTTAACCTCTCACATTAGACTTTGTTGTGGTTACCTAGTTAAGCCGGTGGGTTCCGGGTAGATTTACACCACAACTTGGTCTAACCTCGGGTCTTGGCACCACATGACCGACTTCTCACATTGGGTCCTATTGTTTGTAGCCACTAGTTAAGCCGGTAGGTTCCGGGTAGAATTACGCTACAAACTCAACCCAACCTCGAGTTGGCCACACTTATGTTTTCTAAGTGTCATGTCCACTTTATTTCAAAACATAATTACAAGTCAACAAATACTTGGGTAGACCTAACTTAATAGGTAAATTCCCAAGGGGTAGACCTAACTTAATAGGTAAATTCCCAATCTCATATTTTCATGTATTTTAAGTTTACCCAAAAAACCCCCAACGTCATTCTATCGCTTACATATTCGTAATAACGTATAAAGGATAGGAAGAGGGAACTTGGCATAACATACATGATGAACTTGCATATCACAACAAACATGCATAACATGTTAGACTCGCATAACTTAGCATAGTGAACTTGCATATTACCATAAATATGCATAACATGTTAAACTTATCTAAAATGGCATATGGAACTTGCATAAACATGCATAACTTGTCAAACATGCATAATATGGCATAGTGAACTTGCATAAGCATGCATAACTTATTAAACATGCATAACATGGCATAGTGAACTTGCATAAACATGCATAACTCAATAAACTTGCAAATCATGGCATAGTGAACTTGCATAAACATGCATAATATGGCATAGTGAACTTGCATAAGCATGCATAACTTATTAAACATGCATAACATGGCATAGTGAACTTGCATAAACATGCATAACTCAATAAACTTGCAAATCATGGCATAGTGAACTTGCATAGACATGCATAACCCAATAAACTTGCAAATCATGGCTTAGTGAACTTGCATAAACATGCATAGCTCAATAAACTTGCAAATCATGGCTTAGTAAACTTGCATAAACATGCATAACTCAATAAACTTGCAAATCATGGCATAGTGAACTTGCATAAACATGCATAACTTATCAAACATGTGTAACATGGCATAGTGAACTCGCATAAGCATGCATAACTTATCAAACATGCATAAATCCCAACTTTCATCACATATTAACTTTAGAGTTTCTAAAATGAAGGTAAGAGGGCTTACAATGCTTATGCGGACTCAAATGAGTATAGCAAATGTAAGAAACCTCTTATGCAACTAATTAAACCCCAAAAATGCAAGCAAACTTGATCAAGACTCCTCCTTATGATGCCAATAGAGAAACAAGCCTTTAATGCAAGCTAAAGAGGATCATACAAGCCTAAATATACTTGTATGCATGGAAAATCACTTAGGAATTAATTTAGGAATTGTATGAAGAGAGTGGAGGCCATGAGAGGTTTGATTTTGCCATAGTTTAGTTGCAAGAATGAATAATGAATGATTTAGGGTAGGTTAGGGTCTTATTTATAGATTAGGCTAGTGATTTAGACCATAGGATTAAACCCTAGTTGAATTAGGTCCATCAGATTTCGGAAGTCTCCAGAACACAGCCACAAAACCAGACCAAGACCCAAAATGGTGCGCCAGGCAAAACTGCCCGGCCACCCTGTGTCGACAGGGCTGTCGACACCCTGGGGACCCTGTCGACATGCCTGTCGACATGGGGGTCCTGGCGGGAGTTTTCCCGCCTGACGCCAGTTTGCCCTAATTTCTGTTTTTGAACTTAGAATTCAAATCTGTTTTTAACATGGAAATTTCTGAAAACTTCAATGGGCCTTAACTGGGTCATACGAACTCCGATTTTCGAAAACTCGGACTCTATTTCGCGTATTTTTCCGAGACGAACGCAATGGCATAGCCCTTTTCCCTTGATTCACATTTTATAATTAAATTCTGCCTCGATTTATATTATAACAGGTTATTAAAAATACAGGTTGTTACATGCAGCGTCGTTATTTGATATATTTCAATTCTATTTAAATATATATATATATATATATATATCGATTCTTCGATTTCAAAACTATATTCTTTTCATACATTTGATAAAAATGATATTTCTATCTAACTGTCTTCTATTTCAACAATTCACTACTTTTAACAATTCATTTATATAATAAAAATGTGATCTTAATTGTAAAACAATTCATTTCAAAACACTATTATTTTATATAGTTCATATAGGTAATAAAAATAGGATTTTTATTATAAAACAATTTATTTCAAAACGAGATTATTTTATATTGTTCATATAGATGATAAAAATGTGATTTTTAACAATTTATTTCAAAATATGAATACCATTCAACACATGAATTTCAATTCAACGGATGAATTTCGATTCAACACATAAAGGTTTTTTTATAGTTTCTATATATAGATAAAAATGTGATTTTTATATTTAAAACACGAATACCATTCAACACATGAATTTCAATCCAACGAATGAATATCGACTCAACACATGAAGGTTTTCTATTTAACGAATAAATATAGTTTCGACAAATGAAAATAATTCAAACGCATGAATATTATTCAAAATTTCGGCAGCGAAACGGCAGGGTAGTTAAAACCGGGACCGTCCCTAGTACGGCAGGGTATTTTTCAACCACAATCAATCAATATCAACCACAAACAATCCCAATCAACCATTTGCTATAAATCAATTTTCACACCAATCACAACCAATAAATATCGTCTATGGTTTGTGGACGAGGGGCATATATATATATATTTATATATAGCAATTCACTTCTATTTTAACACATATATAATTTTTACAACGCATATATAACTTATACATCGAACGTACAACTTATACAACGCTTATACATGAGGTGTACAACCCTTATATAACCCATACGTCGACTACATAATTTATACATCGTCGTTTTCCATATCGTTTATAAATTAGAAATCTCAGATTGGGTTCCACTCCACCAAAAATAGCAGAAGGCTCAGAAAAATATGCGGTCTCTTCTAGAATGTAGAAGACGTCCACACGAGTCCACTGTCTCTTGTTTCACTGAATTTCGTCAACACACGAAAAAGATATGATTTTTCAAAGTTTGCAACGGTTTAAAGGTGTTAAAACAGTTGAAAATAAAACAAGCCGTACCTCAGCTGATTTGTTCAAAACTAGGTCGCGATTTATCTTCCAATCCATGCAACTATTCGTCGATCGGCCTTCGCAGCGTCGAAGAGGGAGGAGAGGCGCCTGTTCACCTGGAGGTGGGGCCAGTTCGACGGCATCAGTCGTGCGTGGCAGCGGCTGGAAGTCGATAACTTCCGGGGCTCGAAACTCGATGATGGCGCAGCGATAGGGGATGCTCCAGGTATGGATTTGAAGAGCTCGACGAGGGCTATAAAATCCTCAACTGGGTCGAGGCCTAATGGTGCTTGGATTGATCGGAAAATGAGGGGGAAGGTTGGAGCAATTTCCGTCGTTCGCGATTTTGATTATCGGGGAGAGAGAGTTTACGTTGACCAATGAAATATTTTTTTTATATTTATAAATTTTTAAAATCCAAAAATACCCCCCTTCACGTACTAACACCAATCCAAACCCAACGACTATCGTCCCTAGCGTTTTACCCCCATTCCGAACACAATGGGATATGTTTCGTAGGCCCATTGGACTGTTTCAGTCAGTTTCCATTCAATTTAAAATATATAACATTCAATATTCGACTTGAACGTACATTTCAATTTGCCAGGGCCACAAACTGATTCGAAAAATTCCAGAAAAATAAATCTGGCTATGTTTTGACGATACGGTCCCAACAAAATTAGTTTCGTCGAATTCTGAGACCGTTTGCAAAAAGGCCCATTTCTGGTCGATCCAATTTAACTGTAATTGACCAAAACACGTTTTCCTTTGCCACGCTCACATACTAGCTTCAAAAATTATGAAACTTGAAACTAGCAATAACTTCACATCCCGGATCCAACAAAAGTGGTTTCGTCGAATTCCGAGGTCGTATGCAAAATGGCCAATTTCACGGGCTATATAAATTCCATAGCGACCTTTCTGAAATTTCATTTGGCCATAAATTTTGCTTTTCGCTATGAAAATTCAATTTTTCAGATTCGTTAGAAAGGTATTCACTAACAGATTTAAATATTTTTGGTTTCACTCAAATCCGTTTTGTTTTGCACCCGGTACAGCCCGACAAAGTTTGAATTCAAAGTTTGGAACTACCGCGCCATTTCAGGCCTTGTTTATAATTAGAATTAATTATCTTCGTTTTCTAACAGCGATTCAAACTCACTTTTCATTGCTATTATTTAAATTATTTATTTTAAATATTTAAAATCCATTATTTTAGCCAATTTAAAATTTTTAAATTGGTTCAGATTTTCTGGGTCGTTACATCCCTCCTCTGCCCGGCCCATGCACGCACATGTCCTCAATCGGTTTGTGTCGTTCCCACAATCCATCTCGTTTGGATCGCTTATAATCAATCAGTAAGCGAGCCCCTTTTCCGCCTGGTATGGAGTTCTCTACTCTGATACCAACTACGAGTTACTAACTAAAATGGGTCCCACACAATATGATACAAGCTGTCCCTTTGTCTTGTATCCCCACTAGGTTTTCCACTGACTATGTATACCCAAAAGGGTGATCCTTAATTACATTGCCCTATAGTAGTTATGTATACCCTAAGGGTGATATTTAATTACATAACTCCCACACAATATGATACAAGCTCTCCCCTTTGTCTTGTATCCCCACTAGGCTTTTTACTGACTATGCGTACCCAAAAAATGTGATCTTTAATTACATAGACCTATACTAGTTATGTAAACCCTAAAGGGTGATCTTTAATTACATAACTCTATAATGGTTAAGTTTGTGGGCCTATATATTCAAATATTACCCACCAACCCTAGATGTACTTAACCCTCCCACTGATTCAAGCATGTTTATTTAATGGTTAAGTTTGCGAGCCAATATATACAAATATTACCCACCAACCCTAGATGTACTTAACCCTCCCACTGATTCAGGCATGTTTATTTAATGGTTAAGTTTGTGGGCCCATATATACTAATATTACCCACCTACCTGAGATTTACTTAACCTCCCTTTTTACTAAATCAAGTTTACTTAACCTCAACTTAAGTCCAAGTTCATACGATCCTTATGGATTATATTTGGTTAAGTAGTCCAATTCATTACCATGTCCATTTATGGTTATATTGGGCTAGACCTCCCACATCAGGCCTACAACGTGTGGATGCTGGATATGCCGGTCGGGTCAGGGCAGTCTTATTCCACAGTTGGGTCTAGCCTCATGTCTTAGCCCATGTCGTATTCACACTCTTAGACCTCTCACATTAGGTTAAACAATAGTGGCTGTTGGATATGCCATTCGGGTCCGGGCAGACTTCCACCACTAATGCAACCTAACCTCGTGTCATAATGTTAATTTAATTTCAAATTTTAATTGCTAAACATACCACTTTTGATTAGTTACTTTTAATTAATTAATCCTTTCCTTTTATAGGCGTTAATACCTATTTTATTAACAATTTGGGTTACACATCAATACATATAAAGATTTACATGCCAATTATAAACCCCTTTTCCCCGTTACCTATTGCGCATTTTGACGACATCGAGGCTATGAAGTAGCCTAGCTGTAATAATGAAAAGGGAATATGATAATCATCACAATCTCAACTTATATTGGCATAAACATACTGGCATGGTAACTAAGTGAAAGGACATGTAATTATCATAACTGTGCGGATATTCAAATCTGATAACTTATGCAATCCAATGTCAAATCAAGCACGATGAGATCTAAATGTCTCCTAATTGGATCTAGCATAATTAAGGTGGCCTAATGGTGGATTCACATGTCAAGTTCATAGCAGATTCATATTAACATTAGGTGCCTAATTACTTAGATCTAGCATCGTAAGGGTGACATTGCAACATGTTTTGATTCAAAAGTTAGATTAAAATAATGGTCTAGATTCAAATAATAAATTCTTATATCCCATAATAACAGATCTCAATAAATCAAAAAATGATGTTCTAGATCCAAACAAAGGTTCAATTATCTAGAAAATGGTAATTTCAAATCAACCACAAACTTAGGGAAAAGGTAAGATCCACATATGTAACATGATGAATTAACCCCAAAAGGATTAGATATAAAGAAAGTAGATCTAAAATATACAAGTTAAGATCACAAAGATGCCATAGATTAAGGATTTACAATAGATCTAATTATGATGAACATTGAGATCTAAGCCATAGAATATTTAGATCCACAAAGTATGATAAATCCAAGTTGTTTTTAATTACAAGAGCATATCCAATTCATATTCATAACATGATTACTTTTAAATCTCTAAACCTAAAAATAATTATACTCATAGCGTTGATTTTAGAGAAATTGACATAACATTCTTGCATAAAGGATTAGATCTAGTACATATACCCAAATCATAGTCTTTCATAATCCACATTCATTTATTTAAACCTAAAAGTGACTATAACTCACAGAAACAGGACGGGTCTTAAATTCTGGGATCTGGTTTCTGAATTTGTTAAGTTTATCCCTTGATGTAGACTTTGATTTTTATCTTGAATTTGATTTGTTATGGCGGCGACTATGTTAGTTTAGGATGCAGCAACATATAGGCTCATGAATGATTTAGGGTTTAGGTTAGATGTGATTATAAAGGAGCATAGGATTGATTAGAGCCTTTAGATCAGTCTAGGATCAATCTAAGCCATCTAGACCATCATGGCACCTCACCGGGCCAACCAGTAAAGGACACCTAAGCCCTAAACACAAAAAATCGTCATCTGGACACATCAGCCCAGATCTGGCCGATGGGGTCGACACCTATGTCGACACCCCTATAGGGTGGTCGACAACTATGTCGACACCCCTTGGGGGGTCGACACCTATGAGCGGGAATTTTCCTGCTCAGCCCGCTTCCTCTCTTTTGAATTTGGAATTGCTTTTTTGATTATTAATTATTATTTTAATTTAATTTCTGTTAAAACTTGAAATCTTCAAAGCTCCATAACTTCTTCATACGGAGCTCGATTTCCACAAACTTGGACTCTATCTCAAGTAGAATTCCGAGATGAACGCAATGGCGTAACCCATTTCACTTAATTCTTTTTCTAAAAATTAGGTGTCCTTTAATTTGCTAATTTTAATATTTTAAAATTATGATGTGTTATTCTCCCCTCCTTAAAGGATTTCGTCCCCGAAATCTTCAAGTTAAGAAGAATGTATCCTACCATCCAATCATCCATCTACTCAATCATCATCCACAAGCATCTATTGTCCTTTAAAGATTTCTAATGCTATGTGAACATATGCAAAAGTTTGTGTATATGTTCCTTATCTAATGCAAAAATCAGGCGATCTACTGATTCAGTTGACCTCCTTAATGCAATGTATGTTAGCGCCATGAATCCAATATGTATGCAAATAAACCTATTATAACGTATAAGCTCTACATGTGTGCACACTCATTCGTCCAAATGCAACATCCATTTGCTAGTTCATCCATTTCCATCTATAAAAGAAAAGAGAAATGCACATACATCTATATGCAGTATGAGAGTGATTGAGATGATCTTAGTGCCTAATGTGTGTGTATATGCATCCACAAGTAACCACTAGAAAACACTGGCATCCATAACATAACATGTTTCAAACACATGTTTACATCCATGGGTTCCCTACCTAAAGGTTGAAGATTCGATCGATAGGATACAGACCAATGATAGAAACAAGTTCGAAAAAAACTTTGGAAAAAGAAGTTAAGAACATAGTCCTAAAGGAAAGGGTATGAAGCATGATCTTTATCTTCAGTTTCCCAAGTTGCATCCTCGCTGTCTTCTCTACTTTTACTTCCTTCCGCAAGTTTGGCTCCACTTCCTCGGACTCTATACATTTTATTGCCACTTGGATGAATAGTCATCTTAGATTGATGGGCTTCCTCAAGGACTGTCTTTAATACGTTTCCCATCCAGATATGATTCACCTATCAAACCACTTCCAAAGTAGCTCCCCCACTTGCTTACCAAGTTCCCTCTTTTCTTTCAGGTAATGCAACTGGCTTTGCATTATCCACCTAGTATATTCGAAAACCAATCTCGTGGCCTGGGATAAACCCCAAACCTCATCAAAACATCAGAATAACTTCGTGCTACTGAAACAAATTGCAAATCATCGATAGATCCATCAAGAGACTCTAGCAAACTAAGCATAACCGACCCTTGTGGGACATAAGAAATTTCGAGGGTCCTCCCACGACAAGTTAGAATCCTAACAACCCTCCTCTCACAATCTAGCATGGCCCTGTATGTAGTAAGCCAATCCATTCTTAGAATCAACCCATAGCCCAAAAATCCAAGCACATATGCGTCGCATTCAAACTCGACGCAGACCACAGATAATTTCAAACCCCTACAAATCACCGATAATTGAGCCGAACCACCAATAGGGTTTGAAACAACGGGATCTACTACGATACAAGTAATTAAGTGCAGAGATTCAATTAAAAACTAGATATAAACAAGTGTGAAGCACCAGAATTAAAAGTGTTCCAACTGGAAAGTCTGAAAGAGAAACTAAGCTTTCTACGGAAATTTTTTCTACCTCTTTCAGGAGCACTGATCGTGAGAGCATGCATCTGCCATCCATAAGTCCCAGCTCTCTGCCCTTGTCCCTGCGATCCTTGTTTCTTTGGGCACTCTGTAGAATAGTGTCCAAGTTCTCCGCAATTAAAGCAATTGACCTCCCTTCTCTTGCAATCTTTAATCAAGTGACCTTCCTTCCCGCAATTGTGACATTCCTCTTATCCGTGCCTTTTTAATCTTTCCCTCCTTTCTTTTTCTGTTGTGGTTGTTGTTGCCCTTTTTTAGGCCACACCTTCTTATTCTACGATCCCTCCACTTTCCTGTCTAGAGGTTCTTGCATCTTCGTCTCTTTCTTCCCATCCTTGTCTTCCTCCTGTAACAGTGCCATATCCACCAGTCTCTCATAAGTCGCACCTATAGGTATATGGGACATAGCTAGGCTGTGCAGTGGCTCATTCAACCCTTTAACGAAACAGAGAGCCTTTTTGTGTGGAGTGTTTACCAACTCCAGTCCGAATCTAGCCAGTTGGTTACATTGGTTGACGTATTCCTTAACCGATAGGCTTCCCTGTTTGAGTGCTAAGAACTTCTTCATCTGTAGGCTTCGTTCAGCTTGCGAGAGGAACTTCATTTCAAACCTCATTCTGAAATCCTCCCAATTCTCAACTGGTCTTTCAGCATTAGTAGCTTCCCACCAGAAAGAGGCTTCGTCCTTAAGTAGCCATACAACCAATTGTATCTTCTGCCTGTCATCCACTTCGAAGACAATAAACAAATCTTCTGTTTCCTTGAGCCAGTTTCTTGATTCCACGAATGATTCAGCCCCATTAAATTTCTTTCCGCTCATAGCTCGAATGTCTCTACATATCTTTGAGAAAGCAATCACATGCGGAGGAGGAGGAGAAGGAACGGCTGCAGCTGGGGGAGGAGGAACGTCTGCTGGGCCTGCGGCATCAGCCCTAGCCTCCAGATACCTTCTGAACCAGCCGGGTATCTGTACGCCCTCAGGAAGATTAAGAACCCCAGACATGCTAAAAAGAAAAAGGAAGATATTTAGATAAAGGACCGAAGGATACTACATATGGCTTCTTGGGGAATATTTTCAAAACAGACTTTTCTTTTTGAAAATACTATCTTTTAAAAGAAATTGAAAAATATTTTCCGAAACTTTTATCTAATCTGGTAACCTTCAGCTCAAATACCAAGTGTAACACCCCACGTCCGTTAATGTCACTCACAAAGGGAATGCATTAAGTTCGTGAAGCATTTAGGTAAACAGACACAGAATATTACAAGACAGATATAAAAAAAAATTACAGCGGAAATAAACAACTTTATTAAATCACCAAAATACTTTGTTTCACAATACCATGAGTCATAAGACCGTTACAACAAAATACTTCTGTCTTGCAAAATCAAAGTACATTGGAATTAAAAGAAAACATTATTCCCCAGTTAAAAGAGTACCCAATAGCAGAGATAAAGATTCTAGCCATACTTCAAAAGTAGCTCCGAGCAAGTTGATATATGAATCCTGACTAAGCTTGGGTGTTTCCTCCTTGAGAACCGGGGGGGGGGGGGACGGAAGAGGGAAGGAAAAACAAAAGGGGTCAGATATAAAGTCTAGCAAGTATAGTAACTTTTAGCTAGTAAATAAATAAAGGTAAACATAACAGGAATATAAAGTGGATAAGAGGGTTCACTGTACAGATGGCAGGTGTGACAAGGCAGATAAGGCTAGGTGTGTATATGCTTCACTAAAAACTACTCTGCAATATTACTAGTATAATCAAGATGAGATGATACCTTCCACTACAAGTTGGTAGACTTAGGGCATACATCTGAGTACACCCTAACTTGTACCCTAATCGATCGGCTCCCTACTATGTAGATGTCATGTGCTGGCCCCACAGTAGGGGGTATCACTTCCCTAAAGAGGCCACCCAAGATGTACACAGGCCTATCTACTGGTGTCACGGTCGTCTTGTCCCCCTCTGCCCGGCCCATGCAAGCACATGTCCCCGGTCGGTTTGCGTCGTTCCCACAATCCGTCTCGTTTGGATCGCTTATAATCAATCAGTAAGCATGCCCCTTCTCCGCCTAGTACAGAGTTCTCTACTCTGATACCAACTACGGGTTACTGACTGAAATGGGTCCCATACAATATGATACAAGCTGTCCCTTTGTCTTGTATCCCCACTAGGTTTTCCACTGACTATGTATACCCAAAAGGGTGATCTTTAATTACATGGCCTTATACTAGTTATGTATACCCCAAAGGGTGATCTTTAATTACATAATTCCCACACAATATGATACAAGCTCTCCCCTTTGTCTTGTATCCCCACTAGGCTTTCTACTGACTATGTATACCCAAAACGAGTGATCTTTAATTACATAGCCCTATACTAGTTATGTATACCATAAAGGGTGATCTTTAATTACATAACTCTATAATGGTTAAGTTTGTGGGCCTATATATATATATATATATATATATATATATATATACAAATATTACCCACCATCCCCACATGTACTTAACCGTCCCACTGATTCAAGCATGTTTATTTAATGGTTAAGTTTGTGGGCCTATATATACAAATATTACCCACCAACCCTAGATATACTTAACCCTCCCACGGATTCAAGCATGTTAATTTAACGGTTAAGTTTGTGGGCCTATATATATATATACTAATATTACCCACCTATCTGAGATTTACTTAACCCTCCCTTTTTACTAAATCAAGTTTACTTAACCTCAACTTAAGTCTAAGTTCATACGATCCTATGGATTATATTTGGTTAAGTAGTCCAATTCATTACCATGTTCATTTATGGATATATTGGGCTAGACCTCCCACATTAGGCATACAACGTGTGGATGCTGGATATGCCGGTCGGGTCCGGGCAATCTTATTCCACAGTTGGGTCGAACCTCATGTCTTAGCCCATGTCGTATTCATACACTTAGACCTCTCACATTAGGTTCAACATTAGTGGCTGCTAGATACGTCGGTCGGGTCCGGGCAGACTTCCACCACTAACGTAACCTAACCTCGTGTCATAAATGTTAATTTAAATTCAAATATTAATTGCTAGACATTCCACTTTTGATTAATTACCTTTAATTAATTAATCCTTTCCTTTTATAGGTGTCAATAACTATTTTATTAACAATCTGTGTTACACATCAATTCATATAAAGATTTACATGCCAATTATAAACCCCTTTCCCCACTTCCTATCTAATGTATTCGCGTACATTTTGACGGCATCTAGGTATGAAGTAGCCTAGCTATAATAATGAAAAGGGAATATGATAATCATGACAATCTCAACTTATATTGACATAAACATACTGGAATGGAAACCAAGCGCATGTGATTATCATAATGGTGCGGATATTCAAAACTGATAACTTATGCAATCTAATGTCAAATCAAGCATGATGAGATCTAAATGTCTCTTAATTGGATCTAGCATAATTAAGGTGGCCTAAAGGTGGATTCACAAGTCAATTTCATAGTAGATTCATATTAACATTAGGTGCCCAATTACTTAGATCTAGCATAGTAAGGGTGCCATTGCAACATATTATGATTCAAAAGTTAGATTAACACAATGCACTTGATCCAAATAATAAATTCTTATGTCCCATAATAACAGATCTCAATAAATCAAAATATGATGTTCTAGATTCAAACAAAGGTTCAATTATCTATAAAATGGTAATCTCAAATCAACCACAAACTTAAGGAAAAGGTAAGATCCGCATATGTAACATGATGAATTAACCCCAAAAGGATTGGATCTAAAGAAAGTAGATCTAACATATACAAGTTAAGATCTCAAAGATGCCATAGATTAAGGATTTACAATAGATCTAATTATGATGAACATTGAGATCTAAGACATAGAATATTTTAGATCCACAAAGTATGGTAAATCCAAGTTGTTTTTAATTACAAGAGCATATCCAATTCATATTCATAACATAATTACTTTTAAATCTCTAAACCTAAAAATAATTATACTCATAGCGTTGATTTTAGAGAAATTGACATAACAATCTTGCATAAAGGATTAGTTCTACTACATATACCCAAATCATAGTCTTTCATAATCCACATTCATTTATTTAAACCTAAAAGTGACTAGAACTCACAGAAAAAGGACGGGTCTTGAATTCTGGGATCTGATTTCTGAATTTGTTAAGCTTATTCCTTGATGTAGACTTTGATTTTTATCTTGAATTTTACTTGTTATGGCGGCGGCTATGTTAGTTTAGGATGCAGCAGCGTATAGGCTCATGAATGATTTAGGGTTTAGGTTAGATGTGAATATATAGGAGCATAGGATTGATTAGAGCCCTTAGATCAGTCTAGGATCAATCTAAGCCATCTAGACTATCATGACACCTCACCTGGCCAACCAGAAAAGGACACCTAAGCCCTAAACACAAAAAAAATCGTCATCTGGACACATCAGCCCAGATCTGGCTGATGAGGTCGACACCTATGTTGATACCCCTATAGGGGGGTCGACAACTATAAGCGGGAATATTCCCGCTCAGCCCACTTCCTCTCTTTTGAATTTTGAATTGCTTTATTGATTAATAATTATTATTTTAATTTAATTTCTGTTAATACTTGAAATCTTCTAAGCTCCATAACTTCTTCATACGGAGCCCGATTTATGCAAACTCGAACTCTGTCTCAAGTAGAATTCCGAGACGAACACAATGGCGTAACCCATTTCACTTAATTGTTTTTCTAAAAATTAAGTGTCCTTTAATTTTCTAATTTTAATATTTTAAAATTACGGGGTGTAACATTCTCCCCTCCTTAAAGGATTTCATCCCCGAAATCTTCAAGTTAAGAAGAATGTATCCTACCATCCAATCATCCATCTACTCTATCATCATTCACAAGCATCTATTGTCCTGTAAAGATTTCTAATGCTATGTGAACATACGAAAAAGTGTGTGTATATGATCCTTATCTAATGCAAAAATCAGGCGGTCTACTGATTCAGTTGACCTCCTTAATGCAATGTATGTTAGTGCCATGAATCCGATATGTATGCAAATAAACCTATTATAAGATATAAGCTCTACATGTGTGCACACTCATTTATCCAAATGCAACATCCATATGCTAGTTCATCCATTTCCATCCATAAAAGAAAAGAAAAATGCACACACATCCATACGCGGTATGAGAGTGATTGAGATGATCTTAGTGCCTAATGTGTGTGTGTATGCGTCCACAAGCAACCACTAGAAAACACTTGCATCCACTTGCATCCATCAAACATAACATGTTTCAAACACATGTTTACATCCATGGGTTCCCTACCTAAAGGTCGAAGATTCGATCGATAGGATACAGACGAATGATAGAAATAAGTACGAAAAAAACTTTAGGAAAAGAAGTTGAGAACATAGTCCTAAAGGAAAGGGTATGAAGTGTGATCTTTATCTTTAGTTTCCCAAGTCGCATCCTCGCTGTCTTCTCTACTTTTACTTCCTTCCGCAAGTTTGGCTCCACTTCCTCAGACTCTATACATTTTATTGCCACTTGGATGAATAGTCATCTTAGATTGATGGGCTTCCTCAAGGACTGTCTTTAATACGTTTCCCATCCTGATATGATTCACCTATCAAACCTCTTCCCAAGTAGCTCCCCCACTTGCTTATCAAGTTCCCTGTTTTCTATTAGGGGGTCCATGTCGCACAGGTAATGCAACTGGCTTTGCATTATCCACCTAGCATATTCGAAAACCAATCTCGTTCCTTGGGGTAAACCCCAAACCTAATCGAAACATCAGAATAACCTCAGGCTACTGAAACAAATTGCAAATCATCAATAGATCATCAAGAGACTCTAGCAAACTAAGCATAGCCGACCCTTGTGGGTCACAAGAAATTTCGAGGGTCCTCCCATGACAAGTTAGAATCCTAACAACCGTCCTCTCACAATCTAGCATGGCCCCGTATGTAGTAAGTCAATCCATTCCTAGAATCAACCATAGCCCAAAAATCCAAGCACATATGCGTCGCATTCAAACTCGATGCCTACCACTGATAATTTCAAACCCCTACATATCATCGATAAATGAGTCGAACCACTAATGGGGTTTGAAACAACGGGATCTACTACTATACTAGTAATTAAGTGCAGAGATTCAATTACAGAACTAGATATAAACAAGTGTAAAGCACAAGAATTAAAACTGTTCCAACTGGAAAGTCTGAAAGAGAAACAAAGCTTTCTACGGAAATTTTTTCTACCTCTTTCAGGAGCATTGATCATGAGAGCATACATCTGCCCTTCAGAAGTCCCAGCACTCTGCCCTTGTCCGTGCGATCCTTGTTTCTTTGGGCACTCTGTAGAATAGTGTCCAAGTTCTCCGCAATTAAAGTGTCCAAGGTCTCTGCAATTAAAGAAATTAACCTTCCTTCTCTTGCAATCTTTAATCAAGTGACCTTCCTTCCCGCAATCGTGACATTTCCTCTTATCCCTGCCTTTTTAATCTTTCCCTCCTTTCTTTTGCTGTTGTTGTGGCTGTTGTTGTTGTTGCCCTTTTTTGGGCCACACCTTCTTATTCTATGATCCCTCCACTTTCCTGTCTAGAGGTTCTTCCATCTTCGTCTCTTTCTTCCCATCTTCCTCCTGTAACAGTGCCATATCCACCAGTCTCTCATAAGTCGCACCCATAGGTATATGGGACATAGCTAAGCTTTGCAGTGGCTCATTGAACCCTTTAACGAAACGGAGAGCTTTTTTATATGGAGTGTTTACCAACTCCAGTCCGAATCTAGCCAGCTGGTTGAATTGGTTGACATATTCCTTAACCGATAGGCTTCCCTGTTTGAGTGCTAAGAACTTCTCCATCTGTAGGCTTCATTCAGCTTGCGAGAGGAACTTCATTTCAAACCTCATTCTGAAATCCTCCCAAGTCTCAACTGTTCTTTCAGCATTAGTAACTTCCTACCAGAAAGAGGCTTCATCCTTAAGTAACCATACAGCCAATTATATCTTCTGCCTTTCGTCCACTTCGAAGATAACAAACAAATCTTCTATTTCCTTGAGCCAGTTTCTTGCTTCCACGAATGATTCAGTCCCATTAAAGTTCTTTCCGCTCATAGCTCGAAAGTCTCTACATATCGTCGAGAAAGCATTCACACGCGGAGGAGGAGGAGCAGGAACGACAACAGCTGAGGGAGGAGGAACGTCTGTTGGCCCTGTGGCATTAGCCCTAGCCTCCAACTACCTTCTGAACCAGCCGGGTATCTGTACGCCCTTGAGAAGATTAACATCACCAGACATGCGAAAAATAAAAAGGAAGAGATTTAGGTAAAGGACCGAAGGATACTACATATGGCTTCTTGGGGAATATTTTCAAAACAGACTTTTGCTTTTTGAAAATACTTCCTTTTAAAAAAAATTGAAAAATATTTTCCAAAACTTTTATCTAATCTGGTAACCTTCAGCTCTGATACCAAGTGTAACACCCCACATCCGTTAATGTCACTCACAAAGGGAATGCAGTAAGTTCGTGAAGCATTTAGGTAAACAGACACAAAATATTACAAGACAGATATAGAAATATTTTGCAGCAGAAATAAACAACTTTATTACATCACCAAAATACCTTGTTTCACAATACCATTAGTCATAAAACTGTTACAACAAAATACTTCTGTCTTGCAAAATCAGAGTACACCGGAATTGAAAGAAAACATTATTCCCCAGTTAAAAGAGTAAGCCATAGCAGAGATAAAGATTCTAGCCATACATCAAAAGTAGCTCCTAGCAAGTTGATATGCGAATCCTGACTAAGCTTGGGTGTTCCCTCCTCGAGAACCTTGGGGGGGGTGGGGGCGGGGAAGGGGGCGGAAGATGGGATGGAAAAACAAAAGGGATCAGATATAAAGTCTAGCGACTCTAGTATCTTTTGGCCAGTAAATAAATAAAGGTAAACATGACAGGCATATAAAGTGGATAAGAGGGTTCACTGTACAGATGGAAGATGTGACCAGGCAGATAAGGTTTGGTGTATATATGCTTCACTAAAAACTACTCTGCCCTATTACTAGTATAATCAAGATGAGATGATCCCTTTCACTACAAGTTGGTAGACTTAGGGCATACATCCGAGTACACCCTAACCAGTACCCTAATCGATCGGCTCCCTACTCTGTAGATGTCATGTGCTGGCCCCACAGTAGGGGGTATCACTTCCCTTATCTGGCAACCCAAGATGTACACAGGCCTATCTACTGGTGTCATGGTCGTCTTGTCTCCCTCTGCCTGGCCCATGCACGCACATGTCCCCGGTCGGTTTGCGTCATTCCCACCATCCGTCTCATTTGGATCGCTTATAATCAATCAGTAAGTGTGCCCCTTCTCCACCTAGTACGTAGTTCTCTACTCTGATACCAACTACGGGTTACTGACTGAAATGGGTCCCATACAATATGATACAAGCTATCCCTTTGTCTTGTATCCCCACTAGGTTTTCCACTGACAATGTATACCCAAAAGGTGATCTTTAATTACATAGCCCTATACTAGTCATGTATACCCTAAAGGGTAATCTTTAATTACATAATCCCACACAATATGATACAAGCTCTCCCCTTTGTCTTGTATCCCACTAGGCTTTCTACTGAATATTTATACCCAAAAAGGGTGATATTTAATTACATAGCCCTATACTAGTAATGTATACCCTAAAGGGTGATCTTTAATTACATAGCTCTATAATGGTTAAGTTTGTGGGCCTATATATATACATACAAATATTACCCACCTACCCTAGATGTACTTAACCCTCCCACTGATTCAAGCATGTTTATTTAATGGTTAAGTTTGTGGTCCTATATATACAAATATTACCCACCAACCCTAGATGAACTTAACCCTCCCACGGATTCGAGCATGTTTATTTAATGGTTAAGTTTGTGGGCCTATATATTTATATATACTAATATTACCCACCTACCCGAGATTTACTTAACCCTCCCTTTTTATGAAATCAAGTTTACTTAACCTCAACTTAAGTCTAAGTTCATACGATCCTATGGATTATATTTGGTTAAGTAGTCCAATTCATTACCATGTCCATTTATGGTTATATTGGGCTAGACCTCCCACATTAGGCTTACAACGTGTGGATGCTGGATATGCCGGTCGGGTCCGGGTAGTCTTATTCCACAGTTGGGTCTAACCTCATGTCTTAGCCCATGTCGTATTCACACACTTAGACCTCTCACATTAAGTTCAACATTAGTGGCTGCTGGATATGCCGGTCGGGTCCGGGCCGACTTCCACCACTAACGTAACCTAACCTCGTGTCATAAGTGTTAATTTGATTTCAAATTTTAATTGCAAAACATTCCACTTTTTATTAATTACTTTTAATTAGTTAATCCTTTCCATTTATAGGTGTCAATACCTATTTTATTAACAATTTGGGTTACACATCATTTCATATAAAGATTTACATGCCAATTATAAACCCTTTTTCCCCGTTTCCTATCTAACGTATTTTCGTGCATTTTGTCGGCATCTAGGCTATGAAGTAGCCTAGCTATAACAATGAAAAGGGAATATGATAATCATGACGATCTCAACTTATATTGACATAAACATACTGGAATGGAAACCAAGTGAAAGGACATGTAATTATCATAACGGTGCGGATATTCAAAACTGATAACTTATGCAATCCAATGTCAAATCAAGCATGATGAGATCTAAATGTCTCCTAATTGGATCTAGCATAATTAAGGTGGCCTAAAGGTGGATTCACATGTCAAGTTCATAGCAGATTCATATTAATATTAGGTGCCCAAATACTTAGATCTAGCATAGTAAGGGTGACATTGCAACATGTTTTGATTCAAAAGTTAGATTAACATAATGGTCGTGATCCAAATAATAAATTCTTATGTCCCATAATACCAGATCTCAATAAATCAAAATATGATGTTCTAGATCCAAACAAAGGTTCAATTATCTAGAAAATGGTAATCTCAAATTAACCACAAACTTAGGGAAAAGGTAAGTTCCGCATATGTAACATGATGAATTCACCCCAAAAGGATTAGGTCTAAAGAAAGTAGATCTAACTTATACAAGTAAAGATCCCAAAGATGCCATAGATCAAGGATTTACAATAGATCTAATTATGATGAACATTGAGATCTAAGCCATAGAATATTTTAGATCCACAAAGTATGATAAATCCAAGTTATTTTTTAATTACAAGAGCATATCCAATTCATATTCATAACATGATTACTTTTAAATCTCTAAACCTAAAAATAATTATACTCATAGCGTTGATTTTAGAGAAATTGACATAACATTCTTGCATAAAGGATTAGATCTACTACATATACCCAAATCATAGTCTTTCATAATCCACATTCATTTATTTAAACCTAAAAGTGACTAGAACTCACAGAAAAAGGACGGGTCTTGAATTTTGAGATCTGATTTCTGAATTTGTTAAACATATCCCTTGATGAAGACTTTCATTTTTATCTTGAATTTTACTTGTTATGGTGGCGGCTATGTTAGTTTAGGATGCAGCAGCATATAGGCTCATGAATGATTTAGGGTTTAGGTTAGATGTGATTATATAGGAGCATAGGATTGATCAGAACCCTTAGATCAGCCTAGGATCAATTTAAGCCATCCAGACCATCATGACACCTCACCTGGCAAACCAGAAAAGGACACCTAAGCCCTAAACACAAAAAAATCGTCATCTGGACACATCAGCCCAGATCTGGCTGACGCGGTCGACCCCTACAAGGGGGGGGGGGTCGAAACCTATGTCGCCAGCCCTTTAGGGGGGTTGACACCTATGTCGACACCCCTTTGGGGGGGAGGGTCGACACCTCTGAGCGGGAATTTTCCCGCTCAGCTCGCTTCCTCTTTTTCCTAATCTCAAATTGCTTTTTTGATTATTAATTATTATTTTAATTTAATTTCTGTTAAAACTTGAAATCTTTTAAGCTCTATAACTTCTTCATACGGAGCCCGATTTATGCAAACTCGGACTCTATCTCAAGTAGAATTCCGAGACGAATGCAACGGCGTAACCTGTTTCACTTAATTCTTTTTCTGAAAATTAAGTGTCCTTTAATTTGCTAATTTTAATATTTTAAAATTACGGGATGTTACAATATTTTTGAAGGAATTAAGAGTTTCTTCTAGATTTCACATAAATTGTGGATTGGAGGAACTATGAAATGATAAAATTGAAAATATAGATATCAAGGAGGAATGAAAGAATTAGTTTTTCTGAAAAAAAAACTATTTATTGGGTTTGAAATTTGTTTAAAATGAATAGTAAAGTTGGTTAAGACAATTTTTAAATTCAAACAATTTTTGAAAAATTAGCAGTTATATGTCAACATTTCGGGTAGCCCATATGTGACGGCAAGGAATTTCGCTCGGTCCGAACCAGTCGCTAAACCGATTCAGGCCGTTCAAAACGCCCTATCGTTGAGAACACGACAAAATAGAACGCATATAAAAGAACGTTTCATTGTATATTACAACAATGCATCAGATTACAAGAATATACAGAGTATGAATAAATATTACACAGAAATATCAGAGATTTAAATTACATTTAAATACATAGCAGCGGAAAATAATGCAATACACAACTAGAAGTAGATATACGGATACAAAGCTTTCCGGATACCGTTCCAGCTGTAAACCAGGATCCTGTGAATATAAATCTGCAAAACCAAAACTACTAGCTGCCCGTGTCAAAATAGGGGCACCCAGAGTTTAGGTTGAAACAATAAACTCCAGGTCAGTCATGGGACTGGTGTGAGAACTAAAACAGTTAATCTTTATTTTTAAAGTTAGGTGAATCAAGGGACCACGCCGTATAACACGGAACGGGTTTCCTCCCAAAATACCAGTGCATAAAACAACAGCGCAATGCTAAATAAAGAAAAATGAAGCTGTTATAAGACCCAGGTCCCATCACACAATGCAACGCAGCCGAGGATAGGGTTTTCCCTTATAACAGCCAAAGAATGCTTGATACGTTTAAAACAGATTATTTGATACTATAATAAGTGCATAGTGTATAAAACAACTTCAAATCATAAGTATCAATCATAGGCGGCATGAGCGTCCCATGCCACTATGTCGCCATATATAGGTTTACAAATAAAACCGCAAAGTCACGTATTTGGAAATTGGATTTCCGTCTATGAACCGAGGCAAAAGATAGTCCTCAACCGATTCGTGACTCTCTAGCCCGAGCCACAGGACCCAGACTCAGGTGGGCCCTTGGAGCGACAGGGCCGGTCCACCGATGTGGATTAAAATGCCTGAACACTACGTTTCCCCGCCCTTTGGGGCGTAAATGAGCCAACCAAATGACTCCATCGGTTCGAGAACGACCGATCAATCCGAGGCGCCTCGCAACAGCAACAACCACATAAGTCAAACTCGTCAGGGCGTGTAAAACCACTGACGCCACTTCTAACTAGAATGAAACGCATGCCCTCCCTGAGGTCCGTCTCCCGTTTTTGGTTCATACCGGGTGTGAAACACGCGAAGTAAACGTTACACAAAGCTACGCCACAAAGGCCGTGCTTTGATCATCACCACAAGACTTTGCTTTTCAACATAAGCCTCGATCAATTGCCACTTAGGCATGCCACACAGGCAATTCACTCCATGCGTTTGATATCCATCAATATATAACCCCTGAGCTCGTACGTCTCAGAGAAGGGCGTTAAGCAAGAGAATAAATTCTCCGCCGCCAAACAGATATATATTTAATAGAGATCAATCACACAGACTAAAATCCAATGTCAGACACACAGTCCATTTACAAGTCCGTTCTGGGTCTGAACGAAACCGGAGGCACCTAGTACCCCGCATATCCATCGATCTCCAAGTACGTCTGGACGACCGCCAACTGTTTCAATCTTCTTGGGTGTACAGCCCAATCAAGATCATCAGTAATCACCCAAACGACGTGAAGACTTCCGGTCTTCGACCACCGTCTTCATCTTCGACTTATCGTCGTATCAGTTATTCAGAATGGGATAAACCCGGTCTTTCCGAATAACTCGCAAATAAGTGTTACACAAACACAACATACGCCTCATTCCAATTCATTAGTCACTAACCGTAAATTAATCAAGAGAATAATTCCCCAAATATTAACTCCGAAGGCGAAACCAACATCAGATCAATATCCAGAAAACCATTCTGCTTGGCCAACCGACAGTTAGTTTCTAAATTTCACATTCATAGGGAAAGGTTCCCATTAATTTTATCAAAGATAAATTCTTGAATTTATTCTTTAATCTATTTTTGGATATCAATTCGAACTAGTCGGGATTAGCGAACCTTACCAAAGTAATCATTTATTTTAATTTCCCCATCCCAACCTATTCATCCCATGAAGTAAAACTGGCTATACTTCATATCTAACACCACAGTGTTATCGGTAAATTCAATTACCATTTCACGTTCAAATCTAATTAAAGATTTAACTATCGCCTGGAGCAAAACTGGTGATACTCCATTTTCGATCATTTCAATCTAATTAAAGATTCATTAAAACTCCACTTAGTTTTAATCTGTGACTGGGTTAAAGAATCAGTGTCATTTAAAACACGGTTCACGATAAACCCAAAATCACATTTCATTAATGATCGGGTTAAAGAACGAGTGTTGTTTAAAACACTGTTCACGATAAACCCAAAATCACATTCATTAATTATCGGGTTAAAGAACGAGTGTTGTTTAAAACACTGTTCACGATAAACCCAAAAATCAATACCAATTCAATTCCAATTAAATATCATTTAATTGGTACACTTCATTAAATCTAAATAAAAAGATTTAATCTTTTCTCAACTGGGTTCAAGAACAGTGTTAGTGAAGACACCATTCACGACAAACCCAAATCACATTCGATATTCAATACAAGGCTCTGAATAGAAAATATTTCGGCTTATATTCAATATCAAATTCTACGACTAACAAATGTCGTATTGGAAATAACGATATAAATATATATCTTTCAAATTTCCATAACAACACCTGTATAATCACGAATTCCAACATCGAAATATTCCGAAGACAATTTCGATTCAAATCCACTCCAATGCAATCATTGGAAATTCTGGTTATTTTTAAAACCCTTTTCAAATTCAATTTATTTATTCAAAAATAAATAGAATTATATTTCTAGTTCAAAACTAGTTCATTTCGATAAAAATCTATTTTTATCTTTTCAAATATGGAGTTTTTCATCCCAAATCTTCACAAATCATTTCTTATGATTTTACACAAATTATTACTATTTTTAATAATTTTATCAAGGCCCGTACAGTCGATTTCCATCAACGGTCATCGAACTGCACTTACAGCGACCTTTTTCAATTTTGATTTGGACGTATCTCCAAATCCAACCGTTAGATTTCTAATTTCAAATATTCATTAGAAAGCTCTTTTCGATACAAACCCAACGGTTCCGGTTTTAGGAGAATCCGACGGTCGGATCTCCCATAATGTCCATTTGAAATAAATGGTCGAAATTCACGAACTGCCGCGGCGCGGCGCGTTCTATTCAGGCCATTATATTATATATATAATATATATAATATATATTTCGTCGATTTCTATTTAAAACGAATTATATAAATAGTTTTAAATTCGTTTCAAAAGCAACTTCAACTTCCATTTCAATTCAAATCAAAATTGAATTCTTTTTTATAAATTCGTTTTAAAATTCATTTCTATTCAATTCAAATTTCAATTCAATTTGAATTCATTTCAATTCGTTTTCAATTCAATTTGAATTCGTTTTCAATTCATTTCGAAATCGTTTTCAATTCAATTCATTTCGAAATCGTTTTCAATTCATTTCATTTCGAAATCGTTTTCAATTCATTTCATTTCGAAATCGTTTTCAATTCATTTCATTTCGAAATTGTTTTCAATCCATTTCATTTCGAAATCGTTTTCAATTCATTTCATTTCGAAATCGTTTTCAATTCATTTCATTTCGAAATCGTTTTCAATTCATTTCATTTCGAAATCGTTTTCAATCAATTTCATTTCGAAATCGTTTTCAATTCATTTCATTTCGAAATCGTTTTCAATTCATTTCATTTCGAAATCGTTTTCAATTCATTTCATTTCGAAATCGTTTTCAATCCATTTCATTTCGAAATCGTTTTCAATTCATTTCATTTCGAAATCGTTTTCAATTCATTTCATTTCGAAATCGTTTTCAATTCATTTCATTTCGAAATCGTTTTCAATTCATTTCATTTCGAAATCGTTTTCAATTCATTTCATTTCGAAATCGTTTTCAATCCATTTCATTTCGAAATCGTTTTCAATTCATTTCATTTTGAAATCGTTTTCAATTCATTTCATTTCGAAATCGTTTTCAATTCATTTCATTTCGAAATCGTTTTCAATCCATTTCATTTCGAAATCGTTTTCAATTCATTTCATTTCGAAATCGTTTTCAATCCATTTCATTTCGAAATCGTTTTCAATTCATTTCATTTCGAAATCGTTTTCAATTCAATTCATTTTGAAATCGTTTTCAATTCATTTCATTTCGAAATCGTTTTCAATTCAATTCATTTCGAAATCGTTTTCAATTCATTTCATTTCGAAATCGTTTTCAATTCATTTCATTTCGAAATCGTTTTAAAATCGATATAAATATCGTTCACGTCAAAATGGCGTCAATCTAATCAACACGGCTTCATAAATTTCTATTTTCAAATATTCTATTTCAAATATTTCTTTTTCAAAATAGTTGTTATTATCAAAATATTTCGTTCAACACATGACCAATCTCAATGAATGAGTACTGTCAACACATGAACTTTTATTTTATATCGATAAAGGTGTAAATTTTATTACTAAAATATTTCGTTCAACACATGACCAATCTCAATGAATGAGTACTATCAACACATGAACTTTTATTTTATATCGATAAAGGTGTAAATTTTATTACTAAAATATTTTTTTATTTTCTAAATTGGAATGAGGCCCAATCAATTACCATATAAAGTTAATTATATGGATTTTCATACAACACATGTATATAATAGCATTGAAAAATAATCAACCATCAACCAAAGTGCACTACACTGTATAAGCATCAAATATAGATATCTAACGCTTATAACAGCCTGTCAATCAATCGATCGACATATTTAATCAATCAGGATGAGTGAACTGCATATTTCATCCTAACACCCGTGTAGGGTTTCAAACAATCAAACAAATATTTTATTTGTGCAGTTGGGCGATGTGTAAAATTTATCGACCCAATCAATGTCAGTCAAATCAGTGTACATAAACAAACCGTCTGGTTTGTAAATGAATATTTTATTTATTCGCATTCACGTTAAAAATTATATTTTTAACGATAAAACATTTTATTTCAACATATGAATTTCTATCCAGTTCATTCTTTAAATAAAATGATATTTTATTTTTCTAACTTATTTTAGAAAATTTCGGCGGCATAACGGCACGATACTAGAAACGGGACGAGGCCTAGCCTTGTCCCCGGTCTAGTGAAGGCCCACGCCATTCACACATCATCAAATCAATTCATTTCACCACACAATTCAATTTCAATCAAACAATCTCTAATCTATGCAACCAAACAAACAAGTCCATGGTCTGTGGACGGTTGTGTCGGGTGCTACTAAGCACCGTCTGCATCCTAGTATATATATAAAACTAGAAAAGAAATTGAAAGGTGAGAAATTCTTACCGATAGCTATCCAAACATCTTGACTCTTCTTGGATATAAATCTTCTCCGTTCTCGCCTTTTTGTCGCTTTCGCCCGTAATCACTACATATATAAAAATCGAATTTTTACTTCGCTATTCAATATATAAAAATCCCATTTTTATTTCGAAGTTCAACATATAAAAATCCTATTTTTAATTCGAAGTTCAACATATAAAAATCATATTTTTAATTCGAAGTTCAACATATAAAAATCATATTTTTAATTCGAAGTTCAACATATAAAAATCATATTTTTAATTCGAAGTTCAACATATAAAAATCCTATTTTTAATTCGAAGTTCAACATATAAAAATCACATTTAAAAATCCTATTTTTAATTCGATGTTCAACATATAAAAATCATATTTTTAATTCGAAGTTCAACATATAAAAATCATATTTTTAATTCGAAGTTCAACATATAAAAATCATATTTTTAATTCGAAGTTCAACATATAAAAATCCTATTTTTAATTCGAAGTTCAACATATAAAAATCCTATTTTTAATTCGATGTTCAACATATAAAAATCCTATTTTTATAACTTTACAACAATAATAAAAAACCAGTTTTTAAAGTAAATAAAATTCAGTTTTTCAAGTAAATAAAATTCAGTTTTAAAATGCTTTTAAAAGAAAAACAGTTTTATACCTAATTAAAAATAAATCAGTTTTTAAAATTCATAAAAATCAGTTTTTAAATCTTAAAAAAATTCAGTTTTTAAATCTTAAAAAATTCAGTTTTTAAATCTTTAAAAATTCAGATTTAATCATTTAAAAATCAGTTTTCTTCTTCGTTTAAAATTCTTAAAATCGAAATTAGTTTTCAGATTAAAATAAAAAAATAAAATAAAGTAAAAACTTACTGTAACTCGAAGAAAAGGGGGGGCGTCGTCTTCGTCGGAGATGGCTTCCAGGGGCGTCGCTGTCGGCGGAGGGTTGGGGTGGTTCCTGCAGGTGCGGTTGTGGCACAGGGTTCGGGCGCGGTGGGTTCGCTTCAGGGGGGGAGAAGATGCTGTCGCGTCACTTGAGAAGAGGGGGGGGGGTCGCGACTACCGCAGGTGGAGGAGGGGACGTCGCGAGGTCGGCGCCGCCTTGGGGGGCTGGCGGCTCGATTTCGATCCGTGCTGTTTTTTTTTTCTTTCTTTTCTTTTTTTTTATTCTGAGGAATGGACGGGGGGGCCAGAGATAAGGGGAAAGGGGGTTTTTATTTTATTTTATTTTATTTTATTTTATTATTATTTAATTATTTAATTATTTAATTCAACCCAAAGTTGACTTTTTCATACGACCTCAAAGCGAGGCCCACCGCCTGCCGTCCATAGCGTTTTACCCCCATTCCGAACACAATGGGATATTTATCGTAAGCTGATTTGATCGTTTGAATCAGTTTCCGTTGAATTTACATTTAAATCACTATATTGAATTTTAAACGTACATTTCGAATTACCGGGGTCACATACTAACCAGAAAAATTCCCGAAAAATATTTTCTAGCTTCGTATTGACGATACGGTCCTAACAAAACTAGTTTCGTCGAATTCTGAGACCGTTGGAAAAATGGCCAATTTCCAGTCGATTAAATTCAACTGAAATGGGTCAAACGCGTTTTCCTTTGCCACGCTCACATATTGATTCGAAAAATTATGAAATTTAAAACCTAGCAATAACTTTACATCTCGGACCCAACAAAACTGGTTTCGTCGAAATCCGAGGTCGTTTGCAAAATGTCTATTTTTAAGGGCCTGAATTCCATAGCGACTATTCAGAATTTTCAACTGGACATATCTTTTGATTCCCGTTATGAAATTTCGATTTTTCGGATTCGATAGAAAGATATTATCAATTAGATCCCATCAATTTTGGTTTCACTAAAATCCGGATTGTTTTGCACCCGGTACATTCAATTGAAGTTTGAAATCGAATTATCGAACTACCGCGCCATTTTCAATTCTATTTATAATTATATATAAATATTTATATTCTAACGACGACGCGTATAATATATACGTTTGAATTTTATTCAAAATAAATTTCTCGTCGATATTATTTAAAATAATTCATTTTAAATAATCAAAATTCGCTAGAATTGCCAAAATAAAATTTTTAAACTGGCCCAGATTTTCCGGGTTATTACAATCTCCCCCACTTAAAACTTTTCGTCCCCGAAAAGGAACAAAGTCGAAAGTGGTTTGATTAATCAACTCTACGATCGATCAGGCTTCCATTCTCCAACTCTTTAGTTTCTGAGAATTTTTAAAACTTCAAAAATTTGGCTAACACCCTAAATTTTTGAAAAATTTCGCCATAACCTCCCCTGCACCGGGAGCATCGGGGAATTTCAAATAGCTTCCCCGGTCCTTCAGATCTCAAAAAGAAAAAGCCAAGCGGCTAGCCAATAGGCTCATAAAATCATCATCACCCAAACAAAACAGTAAATTATGTAGTAAACATGTACCTATTTGTCGGGCAAACAAATTTTATTCTCTGCTCTAGCCTCCTTGCTATGACCTGTTCAATGATATATATGTATATGCAAGCAAATGCAACCAATTTTCAATATAATTCATTATTTGATTCAATTAGGCTAAATGGTTCAAAATTAGCAAACAATTAAACAAACAACACAAACATCAATCCATTAGTGAATTAGAGTTTCAAATTCATAATTTTGATACATATACAAAAATCATGTTTTGATGCCAAATCACAACAATTAGCCCTATCTAATTTTGGTTCTCACACCAGTCTAATGGAAATATATAGATATTACACGTTCCTCACTCGAATATAAATTCTGATGATGATATATCAATCATCAGAATCACCCCCGGGCGACTAGAGTGTGATGCTATATCTATCCAATATATTAAAACTTTGAATACACGCGGATCAGACGTATACGCAAAATCTTTATATACTGGACTGCCCAACTCAATATAAATAAATAATCAAATACGAATAATTGATTTAAATTTTCAAAACAAAAATTGTTTTCATTTTCAAAAATATACTCTTCACACTCGTTCTAGGATACTACTGATCCTATCTCTAACGAGTCATTCTCATTGGATATTACTAATCCAATATCTGATGAATTCTTTCGTACGGTTCTAATGTGCCTTGTTCTCTGCTTTGTAAACCAAAGCTCTGATACCAACTGTGACGGCAAGGAATTTCGCTCGGTCCGAACCAGTCGCTAAACCGATTCAGGCCGTTCAAAACGCCCTATCGTTGAGAACACGACAAAATAGAACGCATATAAAAGAACGTTTCATTGTATATTACAACAATGCATCAGATTACAAGAATATACAGAGTATGAATAAATATTACACAGAAATATCAGAGATTTAAATTACATTTAAATACATAGCAGCGGAAAATAATGCAATACACAACTAGAAGTAGATATACGGATACAAAGCTTTCCGGATACCGTTCCAGCTGTAAACCAGGATCCTGTGAATATAAATCTGCAAAACCAAAACTACTAGCTGCCCGTGTCAAAATAGGGGCACCCAGAGTTTAGGTTGAAACAATAAACTCCAGGTTAGTCATGGGACTGGTGTGAGAACTAAAATAGTTAATCTTTATTTTTAAAGTTAGGTGAATCAAGGGACCACGCCGTATAACACGGAACGGGTTTCCTCCCAAGAATACCAGTGCATAAAACAACAGCGCAATGCTAAATAAAGAAAAATGAAGATGTTATAAGACCCAGGTCCCATCACACAATGCAACGCAGCCGAGGATAGGGTTTTCCCTTATAACAGCCAAAGAATGCTTGATACGTTTAAAACAGATTATTTGATACTATAATAAGTGCATAGTGTATAAAACAACTTCAAATCATAAGTATCAATCATAGGCGGCATGAGCGTCCCATGCCACTATGTCGCCATTTATAGGTTTACAAATAAAACCGCAAAGTCACGTATTTGGAAATTGGATTTCCGTCTATGAACCGAGGCAAAAGATAGTCCTCAACCGATTCGTGACTCTCTAGCCCGAACCACAGGACCCAGACTTAGGTGGGCCCTTGGAGCGACAGGGCCGGTCCACCGATGTGGATTAAAATGCCTGAACACTACGTTTCCCCGCCCTTTGGGGCGTAAATGAGCCAACCAAATGACTCCATCGGTTCGAGAACGACTGATCAATCCGAGGCGCCTCGCAACAGCAACAACCACATAAGTCAAACTCGTCAGGGCATGTAAAACCACTGACGCCACTTCTAACTAGAAAGAAACGCATGCCCTCCCTGAGGTCCGTCTCCCGTTTTTGGTTCATACCAGGTGTGAAACACGCGAAGTAAACGTTACACAAAGCTACGCCACAAAGGCCGTGCTTTGATCATCACCACAAGACTTTGCTTTTCAACATAAGCCTCGATCAATTGCCACTTAGGCATGCCACACAGGCAATTCACTCCATGCGTTTGATATCCATCAATATATAACTCCTGAGCTCGTACGTCTCAGAGAAGGGCGTTAAGCAAGAGAATAAATTCTCCGCCGCCAAACAGATATATATTTAATAGAGATCAATCACATAGACTAAAATCCAATGTCAGACACACAGTCCATTTACAAGTCCGTTCTGGGTCTGAACGAAACCGGAGGCACCTAGTACCCCGCATATCCATCGATCTCCAAGTACGTCTGGACGACCGCCAACTGTTTCCATCTTCTTGGGTGTACAGCCCAATCAAGATCATCAGTAATCACCCAAACGACGTGAAGACTTCCGGTCTTCGACCACCGTCTTCATCTTCGACTTATCGTCGTATCAGTTATTCAGAATGGGATAAACCCGGTCTTTCCGAATAACTCGCGTATATTTAAATAAGTGTTACACAAACACAACATACGCCTCATTCCAATTCATTAGTCACTAACCGTAAATTAATCAAGAGAATAATTCCCCAAATATTAACCCCGAAGGCCGAAACCAACATCAGATCAATATCCAGAAAACCATTCTGCTTGGCCAACCGACAGTTAGTTTCTAAATTTCACATTCATAGGGAAAGGTTCCCATTAATTTTATCAAAGATAAATTCTTGAATTTATTCTTTAATCTATTTTTGGATATCAATTCGAACTAGTCGGGATTAGCGAACCTTACCGAAGTAATCATTTATTTTAATTTCCCCATCCCAACCTATTCATCCCATGAAGTAAAACTGGCTATACTTCATATCTAACACCACAGTGTTATCGGTAAATTCAATTATCATTTCACGTTCAAATCTAATTAAAGATTTAACTATCGCCTGGAGCAAAACTGGTGATACTCCATTTTCGATCATTTCAATCTAATTAAAGATTCATTAAAACTCCACTTAGTTTTAATCTGTGACTGGGTTAAAGAATCAGTGTCATTTAAAACACGGTTCACGATAAACCCAAAATCACATTTCATTAATGATCGGGTTAAAGAACGAGTGTTGTTTAAAACACTGTTCACGATAAACCCAAAATCACATTCATTAATTATCGGGTTAAAGAACGAGTGTTGTTTAAAACACTGTTCACGATAAACCCAAAAATCAATACCAATTCAATTCCAATTAAATATCATTTAATTGGTACACTTCACTAAATCTAAATAAAAAGATTTAATCTTTTCTCAACTGGGTTCAAGAACAGTGTTAGTGAAGACACCATTCACGACAAACCCAAATCACATTCGATATTCAATACAAGGCTCTGAATAGAAAATATTTCGGCTTATATTCAATATCAAATTCTACGACTAACAAATGTCGTATTGGAAATAACGATATAAATATATATCTTTCAAATTTCCATAACAACACCTGTATAATCACGAATTCCAACATCGAAATATTCCGAAGACAATTTCGATTCAAATCCACTCCAATGCAATCATTGGAAATTCTGGTTATTTTTAAAACCCTTTTCAAATTCAATTTATTTATTCAAAAATAAATAGAATTATATTTCTAGTTCAAAACTAGTTCATTTCGATAAATATCTATTTTTATCTTTTCAAATATGGAGTTTTTCATCCCAAATCTTCACAAATCATTTCTTATGATTTTACACAAATTATTACTATTTTTAATAATTTTATCAAGGCCCGTACAGTCGATTTCCATCAACGGTCATCGAACTGCACTTACAGCGACCTTTTTCAATTTTGATTTGGACGTATCTCCAAATCCAACCGTTAGATTTCTAATTTCAAATATTCATTAGAAAGCTCTTTTCGATACGAACCCAACGGTTCCGGTTTTAGGAGAATCCGACGGTCGGATCTCCCGTAATGTCCATTTGAAATAAATGGTCGAAATTCACGAACTGCCGCGGCGCGGCGCGTTCTATTCAGGCCATTATATTATATATATAATATATATAATATATATTTCATCGATTTCTATTTAAAACGAATTATATAAATAGTTTTAAATTCGTTTCAAAAGCAACTTCAACTTCCATTTCAATTCAAATCAAAATTGAATTCTTTTTTATAAATTCGTTTTAAAATTCATTTCTATTCAATTCAAATTTCAATTCAATTTGAATTCATTTCAATTCGTTTTCAATTCAATTTGAATTCGTTTTCAATTCATTTCGAAATCGTTTTCAATTCAATTCATTTCGAAATCGTTTTCAATTCATTTCATTTCGAAATCGTTTTCAATTCATTTCATTTCGAAATCGTTTTCAATTCATTTCATTTCGAAATCGTTTTCAATCCATTTCATTTCGAAATCGTTTTCAATTCATTTCATTTCGAAATCGTTTTCAATTCATTTCATTTCGAAATCGTTTTCAATTCATTTCATTTCGAAATCGTTTTCAATCCATTTCATTTCGAAATCGTTTTCAATTCATTTCATTTCGAAATCGTTTTCAATTCATTTCATTTCGAAATCGTTTTCAATTCATTTCATTTCGAAATCGTTTTCAATCCATTTCATTTCGAAATCGTTTTCAATTCATTTCATTTCGAAATCGTTTTCAATTCATTTCATTTCGAAATCGTTTTCAATTCATTTCATTTCGAAATCGTTTTCAATTCATTTCATTTCGAAATCGTTTTCAATTCATTTCATTTCGAAATCGTTTTCAATCCATTTCATTTCGAAATCGTTTTCAATTCATTTCATTTCGAAATCGTTTTCAATTTATTTCATTTCGAAATCGTTTTCAATTCAATTCATTTCGAAATCGTTTTCAATCCATTTCATTTCGAAATCGTTTTCAATTCATTTCATTTCGAAATCGTTTTCAATCCATTTCATTTCGAAATCATTTTCAATTCATTTCATTTCGAAATCGTTTTCAATTCAATTCATTTCGAAATCGTTTTCAATTCATTTCATTTCGAAATCGTTTTCAATTCAATTCATTTCGAAATCGTTTTCAATTCATTTCATTTCGAAATCGTTTTCAATTCATTTCATTTCGAAATCATTTTAAAATCGATATAAATATCGTTCACGTCAAAATGACGTCAATCTAATCAACACGGCTTCATAAATTTCTATTTTCAAATATTCTATTTCAAATATTTCTTTTTCAAAATAGTTGTTATCATCAAAATATTTCGTTCAACACATGACCAATCTCAATGAATGAGTACTGTCAACACATGAACTTTTATTTTATATCGATAAAGGTGTAAATTTTATTACTAAAATATTTCGTTCAACACATGACCAATCTCAATGAATGAGTACTGTCAACACATGAACTTTTATTTTATATCGATAAAGGTGTAAATTTTATTACTAGAATATTTTTTTCTTTTCTAAATTGGAATGAGGCCCAATCAATTACCATATAAAGTTAATTATATGGATTTTCATACAACACATGTATATAATAGCATTGAAAAATAATCAACCATCAACCAAAGTGCACTACACTGTATAAGCATCAAATATAGATATCTAACGCTTATAACAGCCTGTCAATCAATCGATCGACATATTTAATCAATCAGGATGAGTGAACTGCATATTTCATCCTAACACCCGTGTAGGGTTTCAAACAATCAAACAAATATTTTATTTGTGCAGTTGGGCGATGTGTAAAATTTATCGACCCAATCAATGTCAGTCAAATCAGTGTACATAAACAAACCGTCTGGTTTGTAAATGAATATTTTATTTATTCGCATTCACGTTAAAAATTATATTTTTAACGATAAAACATTTTATTTCAACATATGAATTTCTATCCAGTTCATTCTTTAAATAAAATGATATTTTATTTTTCTAACTTATTTTAGAAAATTTCGGCGGCATAACGGCACGATACTAGAAACGGGACGAGGCCTAGCCTTGTCCCCGGTCTAGTGAAGGCCCACGCCATTCACACATCATCAAATCAATTCATTTCACCACACAATTCAATTTCAATCAAACAATCTCTAATCTATGCAACCAAACAAACAAGTCCATGGTCTGTGGACGGTTGTGTCGGGTGCTACTAAGCACTGTCTGCATCCTAGTATATATATAAAACTAGAAAAGAAATTGAAAGGTGAGAAATTCTCACCGATAGCTATCCAAACATCTTGACTCTTCTTGGATATAAATCTTCTCCGTTCTCGCCTTTTTGTCGCTTTCGCCCGTAATCACTACATATATAAAAATCGAATTTTTACTTCGCTATTCAATATATAAAAATCCTATTTTTATTTCGAAGTTCAACATATAAAAATCCTATTTTTAATTCGAAGTTCAACATATAAAAATCATATTTTTAATTCGAAGTTCAACATATAAAAATCATATTTTTAATTCGAAGTTCAACATATAAAAATCATATTTTTAATTCGAAGTTCAACATATAAAAATCATATTTTTAATTCGAAGTTCAACATATAAAAATCCTATTTTTAATTCGAAGTTCAACATATAAAAATCCTATTTTTAATTCGATGTTCAACATATAAAAATCATATTTTTAATTCGAAGTTCAACATATAAAAATCATATTTTTAATTCGAAGTTCAACATATAAAAATCATATTTTTAATTCGAAGTTCAACATATAAAAATCCTATTTTTAATTCGAAGTTCAACATATAAAAATCCTATTTTTAATTCGATGTTCAACATGTAAAAATCCTATTTTTATAACTTTACAACAATAATAAAAAACCAGTTTTTAAAGTAAATAAAATTCAGTTTTTCAAGTAAATAAAATTCAGTTTTAAAATGCTTTTAAAAGAAAAACAGTTTTATACCTAATTAAAAATAAATCAGTTTTTAAAATTCATAAAAATCAGTTTTTAAATCTTAAAAAAATTCAGTTTTTAAATCTAAAAAAATTCAGTTTTTAAATCTTTAAAAATTCAGTTTTAATCATTTAAAAATCAGTTTTCCTCTTCGTTTAAAATTCTTAAAATCGAAATTAGTTTTCAGATTAAAATAAAAAAATAAAATAAAGTAAAAAGTTACTGTAACTCGAAGAAAAGGGGGGGGCGTCGTCTTCGTCGGAGATGGCTTCCAGGGGCGTCGCTGTCGGCGGAGGGTTGGGGCGGTTCCTGCAGGTGCGGTTGTGGCACAGGGTTCGGGCGCGGTGGGTTCACTTCAGGGGGGGAGAAGATGCTGTCGCATCGCTTGAGAAGAGGGGGGGGGGTCGCGACTACCGCAGGTGGAGGAGGGGACGTCGCGAGGTCGGCGCCGCCTGGGGGGGCTGGCGGCTCGATTTCGATCCGTGCTGTTTTTTTTTCTTTCTTTTTTTTTATTCTGAGGAATGGACGGGGGGGCCAGAGATAAGGGGAAAAGGGGTTTTATTTTATTTTATTTTATTTTATTATTATTTAATTATTTAATTCAACCCAAAGTTGACTTTTTCATACGACCTCAAAGCGAGGCCCACCGCCTGCCGTCCATAGCGTTTTACCCCCATTCCGAACACAATGGGATATTTATCGTAAGCTGATTTGATCGTTTGAATCAGTTTCCATGGAATTTACATTTAAATCACTATATTGAATTTTAAACGTACATTTCGAATTACCGGGGTCACATACTAACCAGAAAAATTCCCGAAAAATATTTTCTAGCTTCGTATTGACGATACGGTCCTAACAAAACTAGTTTCGTCGAATTCTGAGACCGTTGGAAAAATGGCCAATTTCCAGTCGATTAAATTCAACTGAAATGGGTCAAACGCGTTTTCCTTTGCCACGCTCACATATTGATTCGAAAAATTATGAAATTTAAAACCTAGCAATAACTTAACATCCCGGACCCAACAAAACTGGTTTCGTCGAAATCCGAGGTCGTTTGCAAAATGTCTATTTTTAAGGGCCTGAATTCCATAGCGACTATTCAGAATTTTCAACTGGACATATCTTTTGATTCCCGTTATGAAATTTCGATTTTTCGGATTCGATAGAAAGATATTATCAATTAGATCCCATCATTTTTGGTTTCACTAAAATCTGGATTGTTTTGCACCCGGTACATTCAATTGAAGTTTGAAATCGAATTATCGAACTACCACGCCATTTTCAATTCTATTTATAATTATATATAAATATTTATATTCTAACGACGACGCGTATAATATATACGTTCGAATTTTATTCAAAATAAATTTCTCGTCGATATTATTTAAAATAATTCATTTTAAATAATCAAAATTCGCTAGAATTGCCAAAATAAAAAATTTAAACTGGCCCAGATTTTCCAGGTTATTACACCATATTGACATATCTCTTGCAGTTTTTGAATTTTGATTTTTTTTTTGTTTTGTGTTAGTTTATATATATATACACACACACACGCATACATACTAGATTTTAACCAACTATTAATCTTTCCAGAGATGTTTTAGTGGGAATTAGCAGAAATATTAGAACTTCATTGATAATTTTAATAATGATACATAATGAAGATACATAACCGAAAGTGAAATACGATGACGAAAATAGAAACTACTACAATAAGGAAATAAAGCTAGAGTTCAGCAGAGGATGATGAAGAAGAAGATGAAGACAATCCAAGCTTGCGACTCACCTTCCCGAAGAACTTGTTCATCGTTATAGAGATCTTTTCCATCATTTTACTAAAGGATCTCTTTAAAATCTTTTGATTTTTCGCCATTATCTTTTGGTTCTTATGGTGGATTGTAACACCCCGCCTCCGCTAGGGTCACTCGCAAAGGAATGCACTAGCTTTAGAGGGGCATTATTGGTAAACATGCACAGAAATGTCACAAGACAGAACATATAAAGTAGCGGAAGTAAAATTGAACTTTCATAAACATTAATAATTAAGGTCTAAAGCCTTTTACATCAGAGTACATCAAAATACCTGTCTTACAATAGTAAAGAAGCATAAAAACATTTCCATAAATTATTCCCCAAGTAAAACAGTAAAGTAGCCATAGCCAAGAAAAGTCCAAGCCATCCATGATGACCTTCAAGCAGAAGAAGTCCGAACTAAACAACAGTATTTCCTCCCTGTAACCTGGGGGAGGGGGGGAAACGGAAGAAAAGAGGCGAAACAAAACGGGTCAGTCAAAAAGACTGAGTAAGCCCTATCTACTATCAGCATAAAAACTAGTAAAGTTAACCGACATGAGAAACTGAGATGATCATAAGCATGATGACAAAATAGATAAGCTAAATCAAAATAACAGGATGAACTACTGAACTCAGATAAACTAAGGTGTCGTGATAAATTATGGTGTCAAGATAAAACAAGGTATCCCATCGTCAAGTTCCTGTCAAGTATAATATCCCCAAGATATCTATCACGTATAACATCCCATGGTATCTATCCTGTCTTTTAGCTCTGCACCTACCGTACTAGTATCCCCACCGTATCATGTGTTAACCATGAATGACCCTTACTCAAAAGTCGTGTAATGGTCTATGTCAACCTAATATATCGCATATATAGGTTACTCAACTCGTATGTTTTATTCCATGTAAATGTTCAGTCCCTTGCCGTAGACCATACGAGCTTTCCCATGAGGTTCTATACTACTTTAACATAGTTCCATGATCCTTAAGATCGTTTTGGATTGTCCCCCTATATCTAACTAGGGTCTTTACTACTTTAACATAGCCTTGGGATACGACATTAAATATCCACGGGACTGCCTATTCTGTAAGAACTATTAAGTGATTAGGGGATTATCTAACAAGCTCAGTTAGATAGTAATACAGAGGTCCACCGAGGGAAGGTCATCAATGACAATTATTCGTCTGCCTATCCTGTATGTCATAAGTGACTTCTTATTGTCTCTCGCCTTATTCGGTGTTTGGGATAAGCATGAATGACGGAAACCTTAAATTAGTAGGACTAAGTAGTTAATGTCTTCTAATTTGTTTTAGGATGTAGTAAAAAACCTAGTGAGGCATTAAGTGAACAATGGAACTACCTTTATGTCAGATAAATAGTGAGGCCATAAGTGCCTATACAGAGATGACCTACTTCCTTGATTAATAAGGTATTGAATATCTGGAGAGCCTGCCTCTTAGTTTTGGTATTAGTTTGGATGGTGGTTTAAAGGCTTCAAATTTATGCGTAAAAGTTCTATTTTAGTATAATACGATAACATTATCTTTGTGAAGTGGTCCCTTGGGTATGGTAGTTAATCGTCGTGTGTAATTCTTACAAGGTTATGTTAGAATTACTAGCCTTGTTAGACATATGATTTTGGATGAAAATAAATGGGAAACATTTTTGTATTGTAGACAGTGTTATACATTATCTACTCACCATGACTTGTTATTCTGACCCCCTCCTCATAACAACTCTTGGGTTTATCTTAGGGAAGACAGGTCTTCACAAATAGTCAAGTTTGGTTTTTGGTTCTTGTTCTCTCATGCTCGGTGTTGATGTAGCGATTTGCTTTTAAGGTAGAAGCCTAAGTTGACACTTGTTATCCTATCTTGTTTTCGCTTTGAGTTAATTTTATTGTACTTTGACTTTGCTTATACACATTATTTGCATGTACCATATTTATACTCTTCGTGCTTGGACTAGTTCAAGTTTTGATTTTTGTCGAAATTTGGGCTTAGAAAAGTATATGGTGTTACATTTGGTATCAGAGCTTTGGTTTAGACAATTAGAGGAGTTAATAAATTAGGATTAGTGAGAGAACGTATTCGAATTTTCTTTAGTTTATTTTCTTTGGTCTTTCTTACTTGACTCTAAATTATTTTGATGATGAGATATTCGTGAGCCTATTTATTTAAAGATGAGTTTAATACGACTAGAAGTTTGAAGTATTTTGAGTTCGAGTATCCGACCAACCTCAACTTACCCCATGGTGCGTTTGGCGCATGAGGACAACATATGGTGAATCCCGTAGATTTGAGCTTAATGACCGAGCAAAAACATTGCTACAACTAAGATAATCGTGATTTTTGGTTTTTAATTTATTGGAGTTCCACTTGGTAACCTTTTCTTAGTCTTGAAATTAAGCGGGAAATTCATATTAATATGTCGTATCTGTCCGAAAATAAAATTACAAGGTGTATCTGTGACACCCCACATCCGTTAATGTCACTCATTAAGAGAATGCATTAAGTTTTTGAAGCGTTATAGGTAAACAGACGCAGAATATTACAAGACAGATATAAAAGATAAGAATGGAATTTCAAATTTTCATTTAAAACATAATTCATAATATCGTGGTCCAAAATATCACAAGTCTGGAACTACATAAAAACCATTACAATAACATAAAACTTCTTTCTTGTACCATCAGAGTACAGAAATACATAAAAAGCATAATTCCCCAAAAAAGGACAAAGCCATAGCAGTAAAGAAGAGAACTTGAGAAATACTTCAAAAGCAGCTCCTAGCAAGATGATAACTGTGTCCAGACTAAGCCTGGGTATTCCTACCCTGAGAACCTGGGAAAAGGGAGCGGAAGAGAGAAGAGAAAGAAAAAGGGTTAGACATATAGTTTAGCGAGTCTAGTTACTTCTAGCAAGTAAATAAATAAAAGTAGCATAACAAGCATATAAGGTGGATAAGAAGGATAACATCATAACAGGCAAGTGTGACAAGGTAAACATGATGGAGTGTATACGCTTCTTTAATGATTACTCTGGTTCTCTGCACTAATACTAGTATAACCAGAATGAGATGATCCCAACAACTATCAAATGGTAGACTTGGGAACACTTCCAGATGTACCCTAACTACTACCCTAATCGATCGGCTCCCTACTCCGTAGATACCCTGTGTCGGCCCCACAGTAGGAGGTATCACTTTCCTGAAGTGGCAACCCTTCATGATGTGCACAACCATACCTGTTGTTGTCACGGTCATCTTAGCCCCCTCTTCCCGGCCCATGCACACACATGTCCCCGGTCGGTTTGTGCCGTCCACACCATCCTCCTCGTTTGGATATCTTACAATCAGCCCAGTAAGGTTCCCCCACTCTGACCTAGTTCGGAGTACTCGTTTGATACCTATTAAGGATTACTGACTGAAACGGTTCCCACACAATATGATACAAGCTGTCCCCTTTGTCTTGTATTCCCTCTAGGATTTCTACCGGTTATGTATACCACTAGGTGTTTTTAATTACCAAGCCCTATCATTTCTACAAGTTATGCTTACCCTAAAAATATGTATTTAATTACATAACTTCAACATTTTCACAGGTTATGCTTACCACTAGGTGTCTTTAATTACATAACCCTATCAGGTTAAGTTTGTGGGCCTATATGTAAATATCACCCACCCCCTTAGATTTACTTAACCTACCCGCTGTTCGATCAAATTTTCTTAACCCTAATTTAAGTTTATGTTCATACAATCCCTATGGATTCAACTAGGTTAAGTATTCAAGGTTTATTACCATATTTTCATTTATGGTTACAGTATGCTAGACCTCCCACATTAAGCCTACCATTTGTGGATACTGGACATGTCGGGCGGGTCCGGGAAGACTTACTCCACAAATCAGGCTTATCCTTATGTCTTAGCATGTCTCATATTTGTGCACCTAGGACTCTCACATTAGATTCACCAATTGTGGTTGCTGGATATGCCGGGCGGTTCCGGGCGGACTTCCACTACAAGTGTAATCTAACCTCGTGTCTAGGCGCAATTACAGTTTCTAATTATTGTAATCCTAGGCATTCCATTATTATCCAATTTTAACTATGTCGTTATAGGTTTCATGCCCCTTTTCCCCAAATATGTTCATAATGAATTATATGTCCAAATTCATACACATAAACATTATTCAAGTTATGCCAAATTCTCCCTTTTCAAGTTATGTCCAATTTTAACGTGTTTCCTCACATTCCCAAACAAACACATTCACATAATTTTAGTGGCATGCTTAGGCTCAAAAAAAGCCTGGCTATATAAAATAAAAGGGAAAGGTGAAGGGATGTTGACAGAGATGATTATTCTAACAAAACTGACATAAGCATATGATGGCATAATGTTAAGATGAACATATAAGAACAGATCGGTGAACTTATGATAATAAAACAGGTTCTAACATAGTAGGGATGTCATAATAGGCATGATTAGATCTAAATCAGGATTTAGATGTCCAACTAATGACAGATCTAAATTAACCACAACATGATAGGCATAAGATGATCCATAATCAAAAGTAGAATTGGCATGATAAAGGTTGGATCCAAGTTACAATTATAGATTCACAAAATACAATAGATCTGATATGATAAAGGCTAAGATCCAAATTATAGTCATATCATGTTTTACTTTTAGTTAATTAAATTTAAAAATAACTAAAACTCACAGTGTTCGGATCTAGAACAATAGAAGGAGAAAAGCAGTTGATGAATCACAGATCTTACTTGAATCTCTAAACTTTGATTGCAGAAGAAGAAAGAGATTTGATTCAGTCCAGGCATCGACAACATTTAGGCCTCCATTGATTTTCAGTGAAGAAAACAAGAGAAATGAGCCTATATTTATAGCTGTCAACCCCCAGAATTCGACTAGCCACCTCAGCCCTAGCGGGGTCGACCCGGGGGTCGACACCCACTTGAGGGGTCGACCCAGGAGTCGACGCCCCCTTAAGGGGTTGACACCTTTAGGCGGGATTTTTGCAGCTCACTCAAATTTCGAATTTTGAACTGTTTTATATATATATAATTCTCTTGCGCGTATACAAACTTCAAACCTTCATAACTTCTTTATACGGTGTCCGTTTTATGCTAACCAAATATCTATCTTGACCAGAATTTCGAGACGGACGCAATGGCACAATCCGTTTCCCTTAATTTTGATTATTAAACTAATTATTATTTAATTTATCCTCTTTTATTGTTGTTAAAGTACGGGGTGTTACATTCTCCCCTACTCAAAGGATTTCGTCCCTGAAATCTCCAAGTTAAGAAAAATGTTCATCCTACCATCCAACATCCATCTACTCATCCATCAATCATAGGCATCCATTGTCCTTAAAGACTACTAATTCTTAAATGAACATATGCAACGGTGTGTGTGTGTGTGTGTATGTCCCAATACTAATGCGAAGCTCAGGCGGTCTACTGATTCAATCGACCTCCTTAATGCAATGTATGTTAGTGTCATGAATCCATCATGTATGCAACAATCCTATTATATCATGTAAGTTCTATATGGGTGCACAATCATCCGTCTAAATGCAACATCCATATGATAATACATCCATTTCCATCCATTAAAAGAAGAAAAATGCACACATCTATATGCAGTATGAGAGTGATTGAGCCAATCTAGTGCCTAATGTGTGTGTATATGCATCCACGAGCAATCACTAACAAACACTTGCATCCACTAGCATCCATCAAACATAACATGTCTCAAACACATGTTTACATTCATGGGATTCCTACCTAAAGGTCGAAGATTCAATCGATAGGACATATTAAATGATAGAAACAAGCATAAATAAAAGCTTTGGAAAAGGAGTTAAGAACATACCCGCGAAAAGAAAAGGGTACGAAGCATGAATCTTGTCTTCAGTCTCCCAAGTCGCATCCTCTATGTTATCTCCCCATTGAACCTTCATCAACTTGATTTCTTTATTGCGTAGCTTCTTAACTTCCGATCCAAGAATACAGGAAGGAACTCGTCTGACTGTCGCCTCCCACTTCCACTTCCTCTAATATTCTTGGCTCAACAACTTCTGCGGTATCATGTAAGCACTTCCGCAAATGAGAAACATGGAAAACATCATGAACACCGGATAGTCTCTCAAGTAGCTTTACTCTGTAGGCCATTTGGCCAATCCTCTCTGTTATGGGAAATGGCCCTACAAATCTTGGAGCCAGTTTCCCTAAAGATCTGATGCGAACCACGTTCCTCATAGGTGACACTTTAATGAAGACCATATCTCCTACTTTGAATTCAATGTCAGTTCTTCTCTTGTCTGCATAGGACTTCTGCCTATCTTGAGTGGTCTTCATTCGCCGTCTGATAAGATCAATCTTCTCGGATGTTTCCCTAACCATATTTGGTCCAACTAATAGTCTTTTTGTAGATTCCCACCAACAAGTCAGTGATCTACAGGGTCATCCGTATAAGGCTTCAAAAGATCCCATGCCAATGCTTGCTTGAAAACTGTTGTTGTAGATGAATTCTACTAAAGGAAGATGTTCTTCCCAAGTACCTCCAAAGTCTAGAATACACAGCCTCAAAAGGTCCTCTAGAACTCTGTTCACCTTTTCCGTCTGTCCATCGGTTTGAGGATCATAAGCGGTGCTTAAACGTAATGTGTACCTAATGCTTCTTGCAAGCTCCTACAAAATTCGCTAGTTAAGATGGGGTCATGATCACTTACGATACTGGAAGGTACTCCATGAAGATGGACTATCTCTCGGACATAAACTGCTGCCAACCATGCTGTCGTCTTCTTTCTCCTAACTGGAATGAAATGAGCACTCATTATAAGTCTATCAACTACAACCCAAATACTGGTGTTGCCTTTCTTCGATCTACGCAAACTGTCTATGAAATCCATAGAGATGCTCTCCCATTTCCACTGCGGAACCTCCAAAGGTTGAAGTAGACCACTGGGCTTCTTTTGCTCAGCTTTAACTTGCTGGCAAATCAGACATTGAGAAATAAATTCTGCCACATCTCTCTTCATCCCAGCCCAAAATAAAACCCGCTTCATATCCTTATACATCTTGTCACCACCTGGATGAATGGTCATCTTAGAGTGATGGTCTTCTTCTAGGACTGTCTTTATCAAGCTCCCAGTTCGGGAAACATAGAGCCTTCCATCTCGTCGCAACCACCCTTTATCGTCTGTGGAGTATCTATTGAGGATACTAGAAGTCTCCCCTTTACTGAGCCTATCCAAGATGCCTGAAATCTGTGGGTCATTACCTTGCGAAGCTCCTATTTGCTGCATAAGAGTAGGTCGTATCTCTAGCGATGCAAACAAACTAGGCAAAAGCTCGATGGAGGGTCTAAAGTCAAAAGATGATATAAACTCCAAGCTTTTTATTTCTACGAATAAAGTACTTAAGACCATCCTCTGTCTACTCAGTGCGTCTTCCACTACATTACCCTTTCCATAGGTATAAGCAATCTCGAAGTCATAAGATGCTAAGAACTCCATCCACCTTTGTTGCTTCAGATTAAGATCCTTTTGCGAAAACAAGTACTTGAGGGATTTATGACTAGTGTACAACTCGAACTTCTTTCCAAGAAAATAATGACGCCACATCTTAAGCGCGAATACTATGGCAGCTAGCTCTAAATCATGGGTAGGGTAGTTCTTCTCATGAACTCTTAGCTGTCTTCCTTCATAACATACTACCCTTCCCTCTTGCATTAGAACCGCACCAAGCCCTATACCACATGCGTCAGTGTATACTGTAAACACTTTGTTCCCATCGGGCAAGGTCAAGATTGGGGTTGTTGTCAGAGCCCTCTTCAGTCATTGGAAAGAAACATCACAATTTATATCCCATGAAAACGCCAAGTTCTTCTTCGTTAGTCTGGTGAGTAGGGCCGATATCTTTGCGAAGTCCTTAATGAACTTCCTATAATAGCCTGCTAACCCCAAAACGCTTCTCATATCTGTTGCATTCTTTGTAATATACTCGTTCAGGACTACAACCACCTTTGGGAATCTACCGCTATCCCTTCTTTAGAAACCACATGCCCTAGGAATCTCACCTCTTTTCTCCAAAAATGGCATTTGGAGAACTTTGCCTTAAGCTGATGTTTACGGAGGACTTTCAAAACTTCCCTCAAATGTTGGGCATGCTCTTCTTCTCTCTTTGAGAAGATCAAGATATCATTAACAAAAACCACGACAAATTTATTTAGAAAATCCCGAAACACCCTACTCATTAGATCAACAAAATAGGCGGGTGCATTCGTCAACCCAAAAGGCATAACGAGCCATTCAAAGAAACCATCTAGAGTCCTAAAAGCGGTCTTTTCTGTACTGTCCTCAGCCACCATCAACAGAAGAAACCCCATAGCTAAGTCATCTGAGAAAATACCAAGGCACCAACAAGTTGGTCAAACAAGTCATCTATCCTCAGAAGTGGGTGCCTATTCTTCTTAGTGAGTTTGTTCAACTCTCTATAGTCCACACATAAGCAAAGCGAACCATCCGCCTTAGTTGCGAATACCACTGGAGCACCCCATTCAGATATTCTTCGCCTAATAAACCCTTTTTCAGGTAGCGCCCCTACTTGTTTGCTAAGCTTCCTCCTTTCTCTTGGAGCCATATGGCGCACATGCAATGCAACTGGCTTTGCATTATCCACTAGATATATGCGAAAATCGATCTTGCACCTTGGGGGTATACCACGAACCTCATCAAAGACATCAGAATATTCACGGACTATTGGTACCAATCGAAAATCATCGATAGATGCATCAAGAGACTCTAGGAAACTAAGCATAGCAGACCCTTGCCGGTCATAAGAAATCTCGAGGGTCTTCCCATGACAAGTCAGAAGCCTAACGGCCCTCCTCTCACAATCCAGAATGGCGCCATACATGGTTAGCCAATCCATCCCTAGAATCAACCCATAGCCCATAAACCCGAGCACATACGCATCGCATTCAAACTCGGAGCCTAACACAGATATTCTCAAACCCCGACAAATCATGGATGAATGAGCCGAACCACCAATGGGGTTTGACACAACAACGGGATCCACTGCCATACTAGTATTTAAGTGCAGAGATTAAACCACAGAACTTGATATAAAAGAATGTGAAGCGCCAGAATCAAAAAGAGTTGTAATAGGATGAGTAGAAAGAGAAACCTTCCATGGAAATTTAATTATTTTTAAATATATTAATATTTAAATGGGTTTATTTAGAGCTTTAATAATAGCCACTTTTGCAAATGAGCTCCGTTTTCAATGAAATAAATTTTGTTGGATCCAGAATATTAAATTATTATAAGATTTTAATTTTTGTGATTTTTGGAGTCAGTATGTGGCCGTACGAGATTTTAATGTGAAAAACAATCAATAATTTGTCTTTAAAAATACGCTGTATGAGTAAACGGACTCAGAATTCGATGAAACTAGTTTCGTTGGGTCTGTAATGTCAAACTATAGCTATATGTCCATTTTTATCAAATTTGGGTATTTTATGCGATCGTAGGAATTTTTAATGATAATTACAAATAGCGTTGCAATAAAAATAATTTAAATAATGAATATAAAAATAATATAATCATTCTATAAATACCTTTCCATCTATCTAAACCTAATTCCATACTTCTACGGTCAAAAACATTTTGCCGCCGCCATTCTTCATTTTACAGTAAATTATCCACCTTTGGAAAATCAAAAGAAATTCAAACAAAATACTATAAATCGATATATATATATATATATATATATATATATATATATGGACTCCATTCGGGTTCCTCTTTGTTTTTATATAAGTATCATCTAGATCGATCAATGTTGTTTCGCATCAGTAAAAGGAGCGTGAACTACAATTCGCGGAATCTCGAAATTTACGCATTAATTGAAGAAATGAGTGTTTCCATTGTGTTTTTGGTAGGAAATATAACTTGCTTGCAAAAAATTGGGGGATTCGATGATTTTTCCTGTCGATTGAATTAATGTTGTTGTGGTTTTGGTGTGTGAGGACGCGAGTCAGGGGAGTGTTCGAGTTCGATCAAATGAGTATAAGGTGGAAGAAGTTTCGAAGAGAGGAATGATGGAGTTGACGGTGTGTGAATCGGTTAGGAGATGAAGGAGGAATGGCGTTGGGAAAATCGGAAAATGATGTTACAGTTTACTTTAAAGGTTGGAATCTGGTTTAAGAAGAGGAAGAAGGAGCTGTGGGTATACGCATATATGGGTAGTGGGATGAATTCAAAAGGGTGAGGCCCAGTTAGTTAAAAAAATAAAAAAATAGTTTAAGTTTTAAATATATAGGGTGTCAACTTTCAACTTAAATAGCTTGCTCATATGTTAACGGAATTCAGCAAAACAAGATCCATTGGGTTCGTATGGACGGTGGCTACACAATGGAACTGACCGGGATTGAATTGGAGCTCATTACAATTTATAGCGAAATAAACTGAATGTCTGAATCAACGGACAGTTATTGTTATTTAACAATGAACGCCCAATGTGAGTATATCTCACTAACTCTATACAGTTTATATTTTTATAAATGTAATTTAGTATTGATAATTGATGATTGATTTTTATGTGATGATTGTTTGGTTGAATTACTGATTTATTGGTTGAAATTATACGATATATATATAAATCTTTAATCAAATATTGATTCTGTTTATCAGGATATTTCATACTGAAATGAAAATGATGTTAATTATATTGTTTAACATCTATGGATGCAGGGAAACAGGTTGGAGGTATCCAACTGGATTCCTCAATATTTATAATACTGTTTTTTTTCATATATTGTGATATATGACGTGATATATAATCTGTGATTGATTATGATGACACTAGTGTTGTTATTTGATATTTTAAATACCATAACAAATACTGGAATATAAAAAGGGAATTTTCAAAGTATATATTGAAAATAAAATATTTACAGTAAAAAGGATTTTATAAAAGGAAATATTTATAATATCAAAGGATTTTATAAAAGGAATATTTATTTGGAAAATAAATAGAATTATTAAAGGAAATATTTGGAAAATAAATAGAAATATAAACGGAAATATTTGGGAAATAAATAGATTATAAAAGGAAATATTTTATAAAATAAATAGATTATAAAAGGATATATTTTATAAAATAAATAGGATTATGAAAGGAAATTGACGAGATATAAAAGAATTATGAGAAGATTGTATAAAGTGGATATTAAATAGAAATCTGTTGTAACAAATAAATTGAGAAGATTAATTTATAAATATTTTTTTATAAATTAAGTAAATTATTTATCATTGGATAAATTGGATATATAAGTCTGAAATTATATGAAGAAGTAGAAATCGGTTTTAACACCGATATTTTTATAGAATGTAAATATAACATTTATAAAGGGATTTTTAAACGAGATTTGTAGGTGCTTGGAGTTGAAAATAAGATTTTGTATGAATACTTCTATAAATAGAAGTATAATAAAATTTGGAAATGGGATATTATTTTTCTAAAATGAAAAATCAAACTGATTGATTATATAAAAGGAACATTATTCACATTCGATATGAATAATGGATTAAAATAAATATTTTATAAATTAAAACATTTATAAGGAAAATTTGGTTTTGAATTTGAAATTCAAACGGGAATTTGAATGAGATAAGAAACAGGGTTAAAATAATATTAGTTAATCGAATATTAGTTATTCGACTAGAGTTTATCGAATAATAGTTATTCGAATATTAGTTATTCGAGTAGAGTTTATCGAATATTAGTTTATTCGAATAGAGTTAGTCGAATATTAGCTATTCGAATAGAGTTAATCAAATATTAGTTATTCGAATAGAGTTAGTCGGATATTAGTTATCGAATAGAGTTAATCGAATTTTAGTTATTCGAATAGAGTTAGTCGAATATTACTTATTTGAATAGAGTTAATCGATTAATAGTTATTCGAACAGAGTTGTCGAATATTAATTATTCAAATAGTGTTAATCGAATATTAGTTATTTAAATAGAGATTATCGAATATAATTATTCGAATAGAGTTAATCGTATATAATTTATTCAAAGAGAATTATCGAATATAGTTTATTCGAAGGAGAGTTATAGAATATAGTTTATTCGAAAGAGAGATTGTCGAATATATTTTATTTGAAAGAGAATTATCGAATAGAGATTTTTCGAGAGAGATTTATACATTGGGATTCGACTATATCGAATGTAGGAAAGTATTATTTACTTTCCAGTTTTTAAATCAAGATTTATTTATTTAATAAATCGTTTATTTATTTATTTATTTAAAACAAGGTATAAAAGTTTTATTTGAAGTTAAATATTTTGAAAGTAAGGATCATAATGTTATCATATAACAAATGTTTTACATAAAAGAATTAGATTCGTGAATTGAATCCAAGTGTTGCATAAGCAATGATTTGGTAAGAAGATAAGAAACAGAGTTAAGGAATTTAGAAACCGACTGGAGATTAGTTATGTTGAACAACTTTCTGGGTATCGATCTGATGTTGGTTTCGGCCTTCGGGGTTGATATTCAAGGAATTGTTTCTTACTAGTTTACAGTTAGGGACTGATGAATTGGGAAGGCTAATGATGTGTGAATAAGAAACGGAAATGTTTTCCAATGTTAATAACGTATATTTTCTAAACTTAAAAAATTATTTTACGAATATATGGAAATGGGGAAATGAATAAATTAATGATAAATTAATTTAAAAAGGAAAAAATGTTGATTGATGATTGATCGATAAAATTTCTATTTGAAAATAAGATCGTTTTGTGTACGGATGTTTTCCTTTGATAGTTAAATAACCAACTACCAAAGTTTTGACCATTTTTCTGTCATCAATACGGAGAGACCAGGATCAGATTTATTATCTGAAAACCACTCCGTATGGGCATTAGCATTGCGAATTTAACATGATCAAGATAATTAAAGATGGAGTTTTTATGCAAGGGCTGTTCTGGAAATCCTAGGTAGAAATTGCCTAAGATGGATTTACGGAATAGTGCCTTCGGATTGTGCAGTCCTAGGACAACCTGTATGGAAGAATTTCTGACAGAGTATATTCAATGGATTGCGTAAGTTGATCTCTTCAAACGTATTTTCGTTTGGTGGCGGAGGAATTCGTTTCTCTTAGCTGTATACCCGTGACATTTTTGGGGAAATAAATTTGTGATTTGGCAGGTATGTTGATGTGACACTCGAATTAAATAAAGGTGTGATTTTACGTTATGGCCTCTAGCCTCACAACCTGGAAATGGTATAAAATCGGGTAGGTCGCTTGGCTAAATGGTTAGTTGCCAATTAGGGTGTATTGTCACCTAATCTAGAGATAATCCATTTACTTCAATAATCTATTTTGATGCTGTCCCTTTCGTGAAACGGTTGCTGATCCCAACCGTTGGTGATAATACATTCGGTACACTCAACCGAAATGAGTGACCGGTCATGTTTAGCCTGGATTACAAGATGTTCTTATTGAGCCCGGTGTATTCCCCTTTAGAGATACACTATCGGAAGGTGGTCCCATACCTTGCCAGTTGGAATCCATTACCCAATAAGCGCCTGCGGTCTTTGATTATATATTTTGTATGTGGAACGTGAGATGAAAGCGTGATGCTAAATGATTATTAGTCGTGGTTGATAGACACTATTATAATATCGAAGGAGTTTTGATATAAAAGATAATTGTTTCTTGAAAAAGGATTTTTGATGTTAAATTAAATGCTTTGGACTCTCATAAGGGAAAACCCGTTTCGTGTTATACGGCGTGGTCTTATGAGATATCGTTTATTTTTTCAAATTTTTTTTAAATTGTTTACTCATACCAGTCCCATGACTGACCTAGAGTTTATTTTGTTTTGTTTACCCTAAACTCTTGGATGCCTAAATTTGTACGAGCAGTCAAGTATTAGGGATTTTACAGATATACTGAATGCTTGGTGCAGGAGGCTTCCGGATTCTAAAGCAATTGTTTATTTCCGCTGTGTTTTAAGTGTTGTACTTTGATAATGATACGTACATTCAAGTACAAATTTGTATTTCGAAGTTATGTTATGTAGTATATTTTATTCGTTTCGCTGTGAGACTCGAGTTACTCTGATTCTGTTGGTGTTGTTCTTCTTCTTCTATTCTAATTTTCTATCTTATCTACTCTCACCCTCTAACCTCTTTTTATTAATGATCTGGAATGTTCGATGCCTGAATAATTGAGATGGGTTTTATGTCAATTTTCTGGGTTGAAAATTCTGGTTCTTTACAGTGGTATCAGAGTTGAAGGTTAAGTAATTACCTTGGCTCTGTGGCGTGACTAAGTAGAGATGGGGTTAGTAATACCCTAGATTGAGTATGAGTGTGTATATATATATATATATGAGCGTACATTTGTTATTTGATATAAAAATGGTTTTATATTATGGAGATTTATTGATTGAGTGGCTTATGAATTCCGGTCGATCAGTTTGATCCAATGTATCGGTAGGGGTTTCTAAACGCTCGAATACGATGAATCGACATAGTATATTTTGAAAGAGGGTAAATGAAATAATTTACCCAAATTATATTTTGATATAAAGGATCTATATTGGAATTATTATAATATATTGGATATATTGGTTGTTATTATAATCGAATGAGATTATAAAAAGTGAAAAGGTTAGATATAACCAATCAGAATTCGTATTAATATAAGATATATAAATCAAGATGAACTAAATCTGTATTTAAATCAAAATTGGAATTAAAACTCTGGAAATGTGAAAAAGTGTTTTTTAAATGGATTTGGATTAAATATATGACAATTTTAAAATCCTGGGAGATTTTAAATTGTTTTACAAGCATTGTGAATGGTATTTGAATTGATTTTAAAATGAAATTGTTTAAATATGAGTTTGAAAGGTGATATAGTATTGAACTCACTTCAGTAGCTGGGAAATAACTATGATGATGTTGGCCACATCATCAGTGTTCATTTTCGAGTCTGTAAGTGATGAATTACTACCAAAGATATTGTTTTTGGAAATATTTTGAGAAAACGAGTTGTTTTGAAATTCCGAAATAAATATTTGATTTTTTGTGAAAAGCAAAGTTATTTAAAACTCCTAGGAAAAGATTGTTTGAATTAAAACAAATTTAAATAGAAATTTGTGAAAGCAAGCTGGAATTGAATGGAAATCAGTTAAGTTGAAATTGAATTGGATTAGAATGATATCGAGATAAATTGGATTTGTGAGATATGAATTTGGAATGGTATTGGATGGGTAAGTTAAGAGTTTGGGATTAAGAATGGAGTTTTTGTTAGAAATGAAATTTGGCTTGAATATAAGCGAATGATTAGGTTTGAGGATAAAATTGATTGGAGTTTGATCGGAATGACATTGGTATATGCAGAATTGGTAACATATGGAAATGATATAATGATATGCTTGACAAAAAGGTACAAGTTTATTTTTATATGAGTTCGGTAATTTATGGGCAAGCCACTTAGCTGTTTGATTTTCTTTTGGATTGGATAAGGTTAGAGAGGCGAGTTGTAGTTGTACCGATTGAGCCGTACAAAGGAGACGCTGGCGAAATTTTTCGAAAATTTAAGATGTTAGAAAATTTTCCGGATTTTGTAAAATTTTTGTTAATAAGAATGAATTAATATTTTAATTGAAATCAACTGGTTTAGTCGAAACTGAAGATAATAGGTAAACAAATAATTTTTAACCCATTTAATAAGGTTTGTTTTCTACCTTAGCAATTTCGAGGAAGAAATTATTTTAAGGGGGGAAGAATGTAACGTCCCGTATTTTTACGATATAATAATTAATTTATTTAAATAATGATTTAGAGAATTTAATGGTTGTTTAATTATATTACATTGAATATTTAATTGATATTAATAATTAAATAATATATTTAATTTCCGAAATAGTTGGAAATCGTAGAATTTGCAATATTGTGTGAATTGAATTATTTAACTAATTTAATTCAATTTAGAATTGAATTATAATAATGAATTTATTTATAAATGTCATTTGAATGTATAAATTATATTATAATTATAATTGAGCTCGAAATGGCGCTACAGTTCGTAATTTGGCGATTCGAACTTTAAATGAATATACAGAATCCGTTTTAAATCGGATTTCTATGAAACATGAAACGTTCGGAGCTGGTGAACTATATTTTTATAATAGAAGACAAAAATCGAGATTTTGTCATGTAGATTGGGAGTTATTCCTAAATCAAAATTTAAAATAGTCGCTATGGAATGCGTTATAATTTATAAGGATTTAATTATATAATAAAAGGAATTAAATATAAATCAAATATCGTTATAACTGGAATTTTGAAATATTGAGTTATATATTAGATATATTTATTTTGGAGCAATATGATATTTTGTTTCGATTTATACGATAATGTTAACTTATTAATTGTAAAATTAATTATTTTTAAATATATTAATATTTAAATGGGTTTATTTAAAGCTTTAAAAATAGTCACTTTTGCAAATGAGCTACGTTTTCGACGAAACTAATTTTGTTGGATCTGGAATATTAAATTATTGCTGTATTTCAATTTCCGTGATTTCTGGATTCAGTATGTGGTCGTACGAGATTTTAATGTGAAAAACAATCGATAACTTGACTTTAAAATTACGCTGTGTGAGCAAACGGACTCAGAATTCGACGAAACTAGTTTCGTTGGGTCCGTAATGTCGAACTATAGCTGCATGTCCATTTTTATCGAATTTGGATATTTTGTATGATCGTAGGAATTTTTAAGGATAATTACAAAAAGCGTTGCAATAAAAATAATTTAAATAATGAATATAAAAAATAATATAATCATTCTATGAATACCTTACCATCTATCTAAACCTAATTCCATACTTTGCGGTCAAAAACATTTACCCGCCGTCGTTCTTCATTTCACAGTAAAATATCAACCTTTGGAAAATCTAAAGAAATTCAGTAAAAGGAGCGTGAACTAGGGTTCACGGAATCTCGAGATTTAGGCAGTAATTGAAGAAATGAGTGTTTCCATTGTGTTTGTGGTAGGAAATATAGCTTGCTTGCGAAAAGTTGGGGGATTCAATGATTTTTCCTGTCGATCGAATTAATGTTGTTGTGGTTTTGATGCGTGAGGACGCGAGTCAGGGGACTGTTCGAGTTCGTTCAAACTAGTATAAGGTGGAAGTGGTTTCGAAGAGAGGAATTGTGGAGTTGACGGTGTGTGAATCGGTTAGGAGATGATGGAGGAATGACGTTGGGAAGATTGGAAAATGGTGTTACGGTTTACTAGAAAGGTTGGAATCGGGTTTAAGAAGCGGAAGAAGGAGCAGCGGGTATACACATATATTGGTAGTGGGCTGAATTCAAAAGGGTGAGGCCCAGTTAGTTAAAATAAATAAATAAAATAGTTTAAGTTTTAAAGATATAGGGTGTTAACTTGCAACTTAAATAACTTGCTTATATATTAACGGAATTCAAGAAAACAAGGTCCAATGGGATCGTATGGACGGTGGCTACAAATAGAACTGACGGGGAGTGAATTGGAGCTCGTTACAATTTATAGAGAAATAAATTGTCTGTCTGAATCAACCGCCAGTTATCGTTATTTAACGATGAATTCCCAATGTGAGTAAATCTCACTAACTCTATCCAGATTATATTTTTATAAACCTAATTTAGTATTGATATATGATGATCGATTGCTATGTGATTATTATTTGGTTGAATTTTTGAATTATTGGTTGAAATTATAAATAACGATATATATATACATATATATAAATCGTTAATCAAATATTAATTCTGTTTATCCGAATATTTCATATTGAAATGAAATCGATGATAATTATATTGTTTAACATCTACGGATGCATGGTAACAGGTTGGAGGGATCCAATTAGATTCCTCAATGTTTATAATACTGATTTTTTTCTCATATATTATGATATATGACTTGATATATAATCTATGATCGATTATGATGACACTGGTATTGTTATTTGATATTTTAAATACCATAAGAAATACCAGAATGTAAAAAGGGAATTTTCAAAGTGTATATTGAGAATAAAATATTTATAAAAAAGTATTTTATAAAAGGAAACATTTGTAAAATCAAAGGATTTTATAAAAGATAAAAGAAATATTTATTTAAAAAATAAATAGAATTATTAAAGGAAATGTTTGGAAAATAAATAGAATTATAAAAGGAAATATTTGGGAAATAAATAGATTATAAAAGGAAATATTTTATAAAATAAATAGACTATAAAAGGAATTATTTTGTAAAATAAATAGGATTATAAAAGGAAATTGACGAGATATAAAAGAATTATGAGAAGATTGTTTAAAATGGATATTAAATAGAAATCTGTTTTAACAAATAAATTGAGAAGATTAATTTATAAATAATGTTTTATAAATTAAGTAAATTATTTATCGTTATATAAATTGGATATATAAGTCTGAAATTATATAAAGAAGTAGAAATCGGTTTTAACATCGATATTTTTATTGAATGTAAATATAGCATTTATAAACGAGATTTATAGGTGATTGGAATTGAAAATAAGATTTTGAATGAATACTTCTATAAATAGAAGTATAAATAAAATTTGGAAATGGGATATTCTTTTTTTAAAATGAAAAGTCAAACTGATGTATTATATAAAAGGGACATTATTCACATTCGATGTGAATAATGGATTAAAATAAATATTTTATAAATTAAAACATTTATAAGGAAAATTAGGTTTTGAAATAGAAATTCAAATGGGAATTTGAATGAGATGAGAAATAGGGTAAAAATTAATATTAGTTTATCGAATATTAGTTATTCGAATAGAGTTAATCGAATATTAGTCACTCGAATAGAGTTAATCAAATAATAGTTATTTGAATAGAGTTCATCGAATATTAGTTATACGAATAGAGTTAATCGAATATTAGTTATTCGAATAGAGTTAGTCGAATATTAGTTATTCGAATAGAGTTAGTCGAATACTAGTTAATTGAATAAAGTTAGTCGAATATTAGTTGTTTGAATAGAGTTTGTCGAATGTTAGTTATCGAATAGAATTAATCGAATATTAGTTATTCGAATAGAGTTAGTCGAATAGAGTTAATCAAATATTAGTTATTCGAATAGAGTTAGTCGAATATTAGTTATTCGAATAGAGTTAATCGAATATTAGTTATTCGAATAGAGAGTATCGAATATAGTTATTCGAATAGAGTTAATCGAATATAGCTTGTTCAAAGAGAATTATTGAACATAGTTTATTCGAAGGAGAGTTATCGAATATAGTTTATTCGAAAGAGAGATTGTCGAATATATTTTATTCGAAAGAGAATTATCGAATATAGATTTTTCAAGAGAGAACTATACATTGGGATTCGACTATATTGAATGTAGGAAAGTACTATTTACTTTCCGGTTTTTAAATCAGGATTTAGTTATTTATTTAAATTAAGTTATAAAAGTTTTATTTAAAGTTAAATATTTTGAAAGTAGGGATTATAATGTTATCGTATAACAAATGTTTTTCATAAAAGAATTGGATTCGTGAACTGAATCCAAGAGTTGCGTAAACAATGATTTGATAAGAAGATAAGAAACAGAGTTAAGGAATTTAGAAACTGATTGGAGATTAGTTATGTTGAACAGCTTTCTGGGTATCGATCTGATGTTAGTTTCGGCCTTCGGGGTTGATATTTAGGGAATTGTTCTCTTACTAGTTTACAGTTACGGACTGATGAATGGGGAAGGATAATAATGCGTGAATAAGAAATGGAAACATTTTCCAATGTTAATAACGTATATTTTCTAAACTTAGAAAATAAGAATTTACGAATACATGGAAATGGGGGAAATGAATAAATTAATGATAAATTAATTTAAAAAGGGGAAAATGTTGATTGATGATTGATCGATAAAATTTCTATTTGGAAATAAGATCGTTGTGTGTATGGATGTTTTCCTTTGATAGTTAAATAACCGACTATCAAAGTTTTGACCATTTTTCCGTCGTTAATACGGAGAGACCGGGATCAGATTTATTATCTGAAAACCACTCCGTATGGGATTAGCGTTGCGAATCAAATATGATCAAGATAATTGAAAATGGAGTTTTTATGCAAGGGCTGTTCTGGCAATCCTAGGTAAAAATTGATGAATTTACAGAATAGTCCCAAGACAACCTGTATGGAAGAATGTCTGATAGAGTATATTCAATAGATTGCGTAAGTTGATCTCTTCAAACATATTTACGTTTGGTGGCGGAGGAATTCGTTTCTCTTAGCTGTATACCTGTGATATTTTTAGGGAAATCAATTTGTGATTTGGCGGGTATGACGACGTGACATTAAAAGTAAATAAAGGTGTGATCTGTACGTTATGGCCTCTAGCCTCACAACCAGGAAATGGTATAAAATCAGGTAGGTCGCATGGCTAAGTGGTTAGCTACCAATTAGGGTGTATTGTCACCGAATCTAGAGAAATTCCATTTACTTCTGTAATTTATTTCGATGTTGTCCCTTTCGGGAAACGTTTGCTGATCCCAACCGTTGAAGATAATACATTCGGTACACTCAAGCAAAATGAGTGACCGGTCATGTTTAGCCTAGGTTACAAGATGTTCTTGTTGAACCCGGTATATTACTCTTGTAACGGCTTCGGTTTTCGCCCGGACCCAATCAACCGCAAAATCGACTAAGACCGTTATAAACCCGAATACGTTAACTCTAGGAATACAACACATCAGAACAATAACATCAGACTTTTATAAATGTTACAATAATGTTACATCAGAGTACAGAATATATCAGAGTACACCGATTTAAAATACAGCGGAAGATAAATTACAACAAATTATAATACAATACAGTGCAGCAGAAATAAAATAACTAAGGCAGCGGAAGACAACTTTACTATGGACATAGCTTTAGGCTTCGATCCGGAATCCTGCTCAAGAGATAAATATCTGCAAAAAGCTACTCGACTGCCCATGTGGAAAAGAGGGCACCCGAGTTTGCAAAGGTAGAAACAAACAACGGGTCAGTCATGGGCCTGGTGTGAGAATTCTTAACTAATTTAACTAATAGTAATAAGGCAAATCCAAGGACCACGCCGCTAACACGGAACGGGTTTTATTCCAATGGATTGCCAGTGCATAACTAAAAGTAAATCGATAAACAACGCAATGCTTTTTGGAAAAATGAAACCATTATAAGACTCAAGTCCAATCACACAATGCAACGCAAACCGGAGGATAGAGTTGTACCGTATAATGGCCAAAAATGCTTGATACGATAAAACCGGGTTTGATATTATTATTAATGTATATATGTTTCAAAAACCTTTCAAAGTAAATGTATCAATCCTAGGAAGCATAACTACCATATATTATGCCTCCATACTAGTAATACAATCAAGTCCGCAGGGTCGTATTGGGAATTGGGTTTCCATCATGAGTCAAGGCTGGGAACGAACTCCTTACCGATTCGAGATACTCTGGCTAATGTCTCAGGATTCCCCGCAGTGAACCCTTGGATCCTGCAGGGCCGGTCTGCACATACGATTTTGCGGATTAGTTATTCCTGAAAACACGTTTCCCGGTCCTATAGGACCTAATATCTGAGGCACCTCATTCCATCATCCACTTAAGTAAAATGTCAGGCCTTGTAAAACCCAAACACCACTTTTAGCTAGAAAGAAACGTGCTGCTCTCCCTGCGTTCCTGTAACGACCCGGATTTTTTTAGCTGTTTATGATGAATATTTAAATTAGTTTAAATATTTAATTGGAAATATAAATGAATATTTATATTGGATTTATCGATTAAATAATCAATATAGATTTAATTTTGAATATATCGAGTCATCAATAAACAATTTAATTTGTCGTTAAAATTAAATCAAAACGAGTCAGTCGATTTATATAAACTCTATATTGTATTAGAACGATAATAGTAATTTATTATCGGTAAGTTAGATTGGTTTGAATTTAAAATAAAATCGCTGATTTAAATAGTGTCTTTTCCATACGATCAAAATAGCGGTTTGGAACCCCAAAATATATTTAAAAAAATGAATGGATAAGATCGAACTCAAATCGCTGTCAAAACGAAATCAAATCATATGTTAATACATATCCTATCAGCCGTCCTAAGATCTGTACCAAAGCCGACCTCTATCCTTCATTAAGCAGTCCTATTTCCCTCGAGCACAAGATCGTGTCTTCCACTTTGATAGCAAGGAAACGCAGAATTTAATGGCAGCGTACAAACGGTTCCCTCACTCGCATCTATAAATTGAGAGCCTCGCCTTATCTGAAACCAACGAAGTAGTTTTCATTTTCCTCTTTTGTTTTCTCCCTTCCAGAAAACCGAATCCTCCTTAGAAAAAAAAACATAACCGAACCCAAATCCTTAAAATCAAAATCGAGTTCATCCTTGGAAGTCGCGATTTGTTTGAGGCCTCTGAAGCTCGATGCCAACTCGAAGAATTTCTGGATCGCGCGAATTGGAGGAAGTCGCGATGGGTTAGAATATGTCGAGGAGGTGGCTGTGTTCGTGGTGTTTGGAAGCGCCTGTGGATGGAGTACTAGGTGGTGCGATGCGTTCTGATCTGGAGCACTCGATGTGAAGACGTCGTGGAGAAGGGCTACTGTCGATTGTCAAAGGGGTCGCTCAGGAGCAGCGCGATGGTGGAAGACGAAGTCACAACATTTGATTTAGTGGAGATGTAAAGTCGAAATATACTGGGTTGATCAGCAAGGTAAATCGCAGTGGAGGGAGGAGTTGGCAAGTTCGGTGGTGCCAAGATCGCAAGATATGGGGACCGATACTTCTTACCACAACAGCCGAGAAGTTTGGAAACCGCAATAACAAAAGGAGCAGTGAGTTGAGGTCTTTTGAGTGGAATTCTAGAGCTTGGTAATGGCGACGGTGATGGTCGGAGCAACTGGTGATGGTGAAAATCCCAGGCATCGGGTCTGTGACGGTGAATGGCAGTGAGCGTGTCGCTTGAAGGAGTGTTAGTTGAGAAGTTTTTAAGGTGCAACAAGGTGCTAAGGTAAAATATTAATTTGATTAAATTAATTAGAAATGTTTATATATAATTAGTTAATTCATCTAAATAAATTCATTTAAGATAGTTTAAATAAGTAGTTCAAAACGATGAATAAGTGTTTAAATAAATGATAGGTACGAAATAAATTTCATTCGAGCAGACTCGTGGCCGATGATATGGAAATTTATGGATATTCGGCAAACCAAAAATCACGGTGAGTAAATCTCACTCACCTTTTATTTATAATTATTTTTACTTCGTAAAAATAATTGTTGTTGCTTGTTTGGATTTTTCTACTTGTTTTATATATATTAGTTATTTAGGCTATTATATATATATTGGTTGATTGATTGGTTGGATTCCCGCAGTCTCATTAGCGGATGCCCGCAGTTTCATAGCGGATGATTACCCTATACGCCCCACGCTATGATTAGTGGATGACCTTCTATACCACGATATTCTGCCACGAAGCAGAATGGGTATTATTTATGTGCTAACATCTGTGGATGCAGGTAAACAGGTTGGAGGAATCCAACTGGATTCCTCAAAAATATATTATCTGTTTGTTTGTCGGTTTCATATATATTCTCATATATGATGTGTTAAAAATCCCGTGATTGATAATTGATTGTTTTGGGGTGTTTAAATATCACTGGGGCTCGAATATTGATTTATAAAAATATCGAAAAAGGATAATAGAGATTTGAAAATGGAATTCTATTTTTATAAATAGAATTTGAATTTTTAATGAAGTATAGAAAATATTAACTGTTTTAAAAATATAAAACAAGTGAATTTATAAACTTGGTTTATAAATTAAAATACGGGATTTGAATTGGATTTATAAACTTTATTATAAGTTTATAATGTGAAAATTTAAGTGAAGTTATAAACGTTGTTTATAAATTAAATAATACAAATAGAATTTGAATATGAGAAATTAGAATGAAATTTGAATATTTGAATTCAAAGGAATTAAAATAAAATTTGAATTCAAAGGAATTCAAATAAAGAAAATTCAAATAGAGATTTTGATATAAAATTTGAATAAAGAAATTCAAATAGAGATTTGAGTGTAGAATTTCAAAATAGAATTCGAAATAAACTTTGAAAATAGGATTTTCAAAGTAGAATTGGAAATAGAATTTCAAAATAGGATTTCAAAATAGGAAATCCAAATGGTTTTGAAATGGAATTTGAATTCATGGGAATTCAAATGGATTTGAGTGAAGAAATTCAAATGGGATTCAAATAATGGGTTTTAAATAAAGAGGATTCAAATATAAGAATTTAAATAGAATTTGAATGGAGTTTAAATATAAGAATTTAAATAAAACTCAAATGGAGTTTAAATATAGGATTCAAATAGGATCCAAAAAGAATTTGAATAAGAGGAATTTAAAGAGAATTAAAAGGTGGTATTTGAAATTCAAATAGTATTAGAATGGAGTTTTGGATATTTGAATTTAAAATAGAAATTCAAAATGGAGTTTGATTATTTAAATTCAAGTATGAAATTTCAAATATAACAATTCAAAAGGGAGTTGATTATAGAAATTAGTGTGGTATTTAAATTCAAGGAGATTAAAATGTGGTATTTGAAATCAAGGAAATAAAATATGGTATGTGAATTCAAGAGAATTAAATTTGAATATTAGAATTCAAATGGTGTTAAAAATGAGTTTGAATATTAGAATTCAAATGGTGTTGGAAATGAATTTGAATATTAGAATTCAAATGGAGATGGAAAATGAAATTTGAATATAGGAGATTCAAATTGAATTGAAATAGAATTTAAACTATGGGATTTGAATATGGAATTCAAATGGAATTTAAACTATGGACTTGAATATATTAATATATATCAGAATGGAGTTGAATTTCATTCAAACGAAGTTAAACATATATATATATATATATATATATATATATATATATATATATATATTAAATATAATTAAAACGAGCTCGTCGCAGCGCTGCAGTTCGTAAATCGGCGTTTCGAACTTCAATTAAGTATACATGACTCAATTGATGTCGGAATTCTGTGAAATAAGAAACGTCAGGACCCATTTGATAATAGTTTTCTAATGGAAGAGAAAAATCTGAATTTCGTCGTATGGATTTTGAGTTATGTCAAAAATCAAATTTTTAGAAAAATAGCGCCAGAATCCTTTATAAACCATAAGGGTTTATTTAAGGAAATAAAAGGGATTTTTAAAGAAATAAAAATCCGGAATTTCATTTGATGAATCCAGACTAGAGATACAAAATAAATATGAACTCCAGTGAAGTAAGTGAACTGATTTTTGAAACAAAAAAAAAATCAGATTTTTAGTTGTTGAATTGAACTAACTAAATTGAAGAAGAATTGGTTAATGGAAATCGAAATGGAAATTGGACTTTGAATCAGAAAAGGGGGATTGTAAATTCATACTCAAAATCAAATATGAACTTGAATTAGAAATGACATTCGATTGTTGTATAAACAAATTAATATATATATTTGAACGTGATATGTTCAAACAGCAAGTGAAATGGGTTAAGGAGTTAAGAATAAATGGGCAAAACTGAATTCAAACGATTGGATTGAGTTGAATTGAATTGCAAAACAGGTGAACAGGTGTAAGTAGGGTTGATATGAAGTATATGAAGTTTATAAATATAGTGCTCGACAATAAGGTACATGTTTAATTCATTTATGGGTTTTATGCGCCGTATCGGCAAGCCGCTTGGCTTTTTCTTTTTCTTTTTGAGATAAGAAGGACCGGGAAGGCTATTTGCAATTTCCCGATGCTCCCGGTGTAGGGGAGGTTATGGCGAATTTTTCCGGAAATTAAAGGAGTCAGAATATTTTTAAGAAAATTTGATAATTAGAACCAGTGTATCGATATATATAGAATTCGATAAGGAAATGAACTTAAAAATAAAACCGTATAAACAAAATGGGAAATATATATACATTTTAGAAATGGAAAATTTGTTTAATATGGTATTGATTATTCGAGTAGCAGTCTGGTCTGTTTTGAAGTAATAATATTTTCAGTCAAGGTCTGAGAGGTAATTATACCCCAACTTGATTGATTATTATTATTGGCTGATAAATGGCAAGACTCGGTCTCGAAGATCAATGTTTAAAGAGATTCAGTTGAAGGAAGTATTTTGGGTTGTTGTGACGATGTTTTACACAGCATTCGTTTTAACCCAAGTGGTGAAATTTTGGAAGTATAAGAGTAAATATTTCCTGAGCATAATTAAAGTTGTCGGGAAAGAGATAGGTGATTGAAATTGTTTTCAATTTCAAATAGAATATATTTTCTAAGTGCAGAAAATAAAAGAAGGCGATGCATGGAAATGTTTTTTCCAAATAACGTATAAGGCCAATATGGTTATTGGAAATATTTGGTTAACAAATATTGATAAAGAACCGGAGAAGAGATTTAATTAATGAAATATTAATTAAAGAGCCCAGTGATTTGTTTGGTATGTTGGATGAACACTTGTTTTCTTCGATAGTTAAATCATCGACTATCGAAACACTTGTTTTTCTTTGATAGTTAAATCACAGACTATCGAAGTTTTTGACCTCCGCTGTCAATATGGAGAGACCGGTTGGATTATTATCCAAAGAACCACTCCGTATTGGCAGTAGCGTTGCGAATCATATTATATGAAGATAATCGAAGACGGAGTAAAGTGCAAGGGCTTTTTCTATTATTAGAAATAGTGCCTTCGGTTTCGTTCAGTCCCAGAACGAACGTATATAGACGAATGTCTGACAGAATATTTCCAATGATCAAATGGGTTGGTTTGTATGAATATATATGGTTGCAACGGATTTATTCCCTTAGCATAATATCCAGAATATTTGTGCAAACTCAACTAGTGATCAACGGATCTGACGATGTGGCATTCAAAGTGATTGTGTTATAAATGAATGGTAAGAAATCGAAGCCTCAAGCCTCATCAACCGGGAAATGACAAAAATCGGGCAGGCAGCATGGCTATGTGGGTCGCTCCCATTAGGGTGTATAATCACCTATCTAGAGATTCATTTAATTCCTTATTCTATTTGATGCTGTCCCTTTCGGGCAACGGTTGCTGATCCCAACAGTTGGTGATATACATTCGATACACTCAAGCGAAATGAGTGGTCGGTCATGTGTGGGCCGGGTTACAAGATGTTCTTGTTGAACCCAGTGTATTCCTCTCTAGAGATACACTAGCGGAAGGTGGTTCCATACCTTGTCATGTTGGAAATCCAATCTCCAATAAGCGCCATGCGGTTTTTGATTTTATAATATATATGTGGAGCGTGAGATGCAAGCGTTCTGCTATTTGGTTATTTACTTGATGTAGACATTATTATAATATCACTGGATTTTCGTATCAAAGTGTTTTCGGTTATAGTAAGGTAAAAACCGTCCATGTTTATGTGTGGGCTGGTCTTACTATTATCTTTTCTTTCGAAAAGGGTTTTGAAAGTTAAACAAGTGGTTGGAGTTTACTCACACCAGTCCCATGACTGACCCAGAGTTTATTTTGTTTGTTTCCTTAAACTCTTGGGTGCCCAAATTTGTACGGGCAGTCAAGTAGTTGGGATTTTTCAGATTCACTTGGAAGAGCTGGAAGCAGGAGGCTTCACCAGTTAGATATAGACTATCATATATTCCGCTGTGTACTATGGTTGTATCTGGAAACAGGTGTTTATAACTGTTCCAGGAATGGCTGTTGTGCTATGATGATGGTATGTATGTAAAGTTACTGATTTGTATTTCAAAAGTTATGTTATAAAATATATTTTTATTCGATCCGCTGTGAGTTTGTGATCTTCGTTTTCTTCTATTCTAATATTTCTTTCTTTCTATTTCTCATCCTCTAACTTCTTTCTAATAATGATTCGTTTTTCTGTGCAATTTGGGTTGGACGTATGGTGTTATTAGTCAATTCAGATAGCACGGATTTGCGGGTCGTTACAGTTGGTATCAGAGCTTAGGTTGAGCGAATACCTAGGCTTTGGTGGAAATGTGCTCATTAGAGATAGGGTCAGTAGTGCCCTAGAATGAGTTGAGTGTATATATATAAGAGAGCGCGTATTTGTTAATTGATATAAAACTTGTTTTATATTATGTTGGCTTGTCTGTTGAGTCGTTTATGAATTCTGATCGAATCAGGGGACGCCATGAAGTCGATAGGAATTTCTAAACACTTAAACAGAGAAATTCGACACAGTATTGTTTTAAAGTGGGTAAATGAAATAATTTTACCCAAATTTCTATTTTTATATAGAAGGAATAATTTTCTGAAATTATTATATTATATGGATGTGTTGATTGTTAGGGTTATAATCCAATGAGATTATAAAATTGGAATGGGTAATTATAACCAAATAAAATTTGTATATGAATGAAATATATACAAAGGAGATGAACTAAAATTTAATTCAAACCAGATTTTGGAATTTAAATCCTAGGAAGTTTGAAAATATTTTCTAAAGTATATTAGAATAATATAGTTTTGTTTAAAAGGATTTTTGAAAATGATAAAGCACTGGACTCACTTCAATGGCTGGGAAATAATTCTGATGATGACTGCAGCTTCATCAGTGTTCATTTTCGAGTTTCTAAGTGATGGATTGCTACCTTAGAAATTTTTTGATGGGAATTTGTTTGAAAGAAAACAAGTTTAGTTGAAAAATTCAAATATTTTGAATTTGAAAAGATTATAAATATATGTACATGTTTAAGTGATTTCAAAAGGATTTGAAATGATAACCCTGGGATTTGGATTCTGGAAGTAGAATTTAACTTAAGCTAGTTAAATGGATTGAAGTGAATCAATTAACTAAAATCAATTTGAATAGGTTTAATGGAATATAGATTCGATATAAATGGATTGATCATAGATCATTCGAATCAAAATAAGGAAGACCTAAAGTTTTGGTGGAATTAAATTTGTTGAAATAAGAGGAGTTGAGTTTCAACATAAGTGGATTGTTGAAAAGTAATGGATTTGTATCATTTTTCCTACCTTAGCAATTTCGGGGACGAAATTCTTTTAAGGGGGAAAGAATGTAACGACCCGGATTTTTTTTAGCTGTTAATGATGAATATTTAAATTAGTTTAAATATTTAATTGGAAATATAAATGAATATTTATATTGGATTTATCGATTAAATAATCAATATAGATTTAATTTTGAATATATCGAGTCATCAATAAACAATTTAATTCGTCGTTAAAATTAAATCAAAGCGAATCAGTCGATTTATATAAACTCTATATTGTATTAGAACGATAATAGTAATTACTATCGGTAAGTTAGATTGGTTTGAATTTAAAATAAAATCGCTGATTTAAATAGTGTCTTTTCCATACGATCAAAATAGCGGTTTGGAACCCCAAAATATATTAAAAACAATGAATGGATAAGATCGAACTCAAATCGCTGTCAAAACGAAATCAAATCATATGTTAATACATATCCTATCAGCCGTCCTAAGATCTGTACCAAAGCCGACCTCTATCCTTCATTAAGCAGTCCTATTTCCCTCGAGCACAAGATCGTGTCTTCCACTTTGATAGCAAGGAAACACAGAATTTAATGGCAGCGTACAAACGGTTCCCTCACTCGCATCTATAAATTGAGAGCCTCGCCTTCTCTGAAACCAACGAAGTATTTTTCATTTTCCTCTTTTGTTTTCTCCCTTCCAGAAAACCGAATCCTCCTTAGAAAAAAAAAACATAACCGAACCCAAATCCTTCAAATCAAAATCGAGTTCATCCTTGGAAGTCGCGATTTGTTTGAGGCCTCTGAAGCTCGATGCCAACTCGAAGAATTTCTGGATCGCGCGAATTAGAGGAAGTCGCGATGGGTTAGAATATGTCGAGGAGGTGGCTGTGTTCGTGGTGTTTGGAAGCGCCTGTGGATGGAGTACTAGGTGGTGCGATGCGTTCTGATCTGGAGCACTCGATGTGAAGACGTCGTGGAGAAGGGCTACTGTCGATTGTCAGAGGGGTCTCTCAGGAGCAGCGCGATGGTGGTAGACGAAGTGACATCATTTGATTTAGTGGAGATGTAAAGTCGAAATATACTGGGTTGATCAGCAAGGTAAATCGCAGTGGAGGGAGGAGTTGGCAAGTTCGGTGGTGCCAAGATCGCAAGATATGGGGACCGATACTTCTTACCACAACAGCCGAGAAGTTTGGAAACTGCAATAACAAAAGGAGCAGTGAGTTGAGGTCTTTTGAGTGGAGTTCTAGAGCTTGGTAATGGCGACAGTGATGGTCGGAGCAACCGGTAATGGTGAAAATCCCAGGCATCGGGTCTGTGACGGTGAATGGCAGTGAGCGTGTCGCTTGAAGGAGTGTTAGTTGAGAAGTTTTTAAGGCGCAACAAGGTGCTAAGGTAAAATATTAATTTGATTAAATTAAGTAGAAATGTTTATATATAATTAGTTAATTCATCTAAATAAATTCATTTAAGATAGTTTAAATAAGTAGTTCAAAACGATGAATAAGTGTTTAAATAAATGTAACAACCCGAAAATCTGGGCCAGTTTAAAATTTTTATTTTGGCAATTTTAGTGAATTTTGATTATTTAAAATAAATTATTTTAAATAAAATCGACGAGAAATTTATTTTGAATAGAATTCAAACGTATATATTTATACGCGTCGTCGTTAGAATATAAATAATTATATATAATTATAAAAGGAATTGAAAATGGCGCGGTAGTTCGATAATTCGATTTCAAACTTCAATTGAATATACCGGGTGCAAAATACTCTAAATTTTAGTGAAACCAAAAATCATAGGATCTAATTGATGTTATCTTTCCAACGAATCCGAAAAATCAAGATTTCATAGCGGGAATCAAAAGATATGTCCAGTTGAAAATTCTGAATAGTCGCTATGGAATTCAGGCCCTTAAAAATAGACATTTTGCAAACGACCTCGGATTTCGACGAAACCAGTTTTGTTGGGTCCGTGATGTAAAGTTATTGCTAGGTTCCAAATTTCATAATTTTCTGAATCAATTTGTGAGCGTGGCAAAGAAAAACGCGTTTGACCGGTTTCAGTTGATTTTAATCGACTGGAGAATGGCCGTTTTTCCAACGGTCTCAGAATTCGGCGAAACTAGTTTTGTTAGGACCGTATCGTCAATACGAAGCTAGAAAATATTTTTCTGCAATTTATAGAGTTAGTATGTGACCCCGGTAAATTGAAATGCGCGTTCTAATTCAATATATAGAGTTATATGTTGATTTTAACGGAAACTGATCGAAACGGTCGAAGCAGCTTGCGATACATATCCCATTGTGTTCGGAATGGGGGTAATACGCTATTGATGACAGGCGGTGGGCCTCGTTTCGAGTTTGTTTGAAAAAGTCAACCTTTTGAAATTAAATAATATAAATATAAAATTCCCCCTTCCTCCTTTAACCAATCTGCCCCCCCCTTCTTTCTTCAATTGATTCAGAATAAATAAATAAAAAAAACCTCGAGAACGATGGACCCCCGCCCCCTCGATCGCACCGTCGCGCCTCCCCAGACTCCGGCCAACCGACCGCCGCCCTTTCCCCCACCTCCCCGATCCGCTTTCCCCTCCTTCTCCCCTGTCGACCTCATGACCCCGAACCCGATATCCCTCAGAACTGCCGCCACTCCACAGAGCCTCCTTCGCCACCATCGAGGATCGATCGCCCCCCCTGTGCTGACATCGCCGCCCCTGCTTCACCACCGTTCAGGTCGCCACCCCCTCTACAGCCCGATGCCGCCACTTCCCCGATCCCCTTTATTTGCAAACAGTGAGTTATTTTTATTTATTTATTTATATTTAATTTACTGTTTTTATATGTGTAAATAGCGTATAGAAATTTGATTTGAGATTTATATATATAAATAGCAGAATAAAAATATAATTTTTATGATACAGAAAAGATAAAAATATGATTTTTATATTTTTAAAGTATTAAAAATATAATCTTGACTATGTAGATGATATAAAAATATGATTTTTATATTTTTAAAGTATAAAAAATATAGTCTTTACTATATAGCGACTATAAAAATATGATTTTTGTTTATGTAGAGAATTAGAAATAGAATTTTTACAAGATAGGAATATTTAAAATATCATCTTTATATAGGTAGCTAAAAAAAGATGTGATTTTTATAGCGATGAAAGTGAAAAGACGATATATTTTTAAAATATGATAAGGCCATATTTTTAAATGTGAAAAGGCGAAATTTTTAGATAAAAAAAAATGCGAAATCTATAATTTTGAAATGGAATTTTATCTATATGATAACATAGTAAAAATTCGGTTTTTATATATTGAATAGCATAGTAAAAATGTGATTTTTATATATTGAACATCGAAGTAAAAATTCGATTTTTATATATTGAACTTCGAAGTAAAAATTCGATTTTTACATATGTAGTGAATACGGGCAACGAAAGCGACAAAAGGCGGGAACGGTGAAGACTTCTAAAAATGAAGAGTCAAGATGATTGGATAGCTATTTGTGAGAATTTCTCACCTTTCAATTTCTTTTCTAGTTACATATATATATACTAGGATGCAGACGGTGCTTAGTAGCACCCGACACAATCGTCCACAGACCATGGACTTGTTTGTTTGGTTGCATAAATTAATTTGATGACTTGATTTGAATTGGTTGTTTGTTGAATTTGATTGATGTGTGAATGGCGTGGGCCTTCACTAGACCGGGGATAAGGCTAGGCCTTGTCGTTTCTAGTATCGTGCCGTTATGCCGCCGAAATTTTCTAAAATATGTTAGAAAAATAAAAATATCATTTTATTTAAAGAATGAACTGAATAGAAATTCATATGTTAAAATAAAATGTTTTATCGTTAAAAATATAATTTTTAACGTGAAGTGAATAAAATAAAATATTCATTTACAAACCGGACGGTTTGTTTATGTACACCTATTTGAATGACATTGATTGGGACGATAAATTTTACACATCGCCCAACTGCACAAATAAAATTTGTGTTTGGTTGTTTGAAACCCCACACGGGTGTTGGGATGAAATTTGAAGTTCACTCATCCTGATTGATTAAATATGTCGATCGATTGATTGACAGGCTGTTATAAGCGTTAGATATCTATATTTGATGCTTATACAGTGTAGTGCACTTTGGTTGATGGTTGATTATTTTTCAATGCTATTATATGTGTGTAATGTATGAAAATCCATATAATTAACATTATATGGTAATTGATTGGGCCTCATTCCAATTTGAAAAATAAAGAATATTATAAAATAAAGGTTCATGTGTTGACAGTACTCATCCATTGAGATTGGTCATGTGTTGAACGAAATATTTTAGTAATAAAATTTACATCTTTATCAATATAAAATAAAGGTTCATGTGTTGATAGTACTCATCCATTGAGATTGGTCATGTGTTGAACAAAATATTTTAGTAATAAAATTTACATCTTTATCAATATAAAATAAAGGTTCATGTGTTGACAGTACTCATCCATTGAGATTGGTCATGTGTTGAACGAAATATTTTGATAATAACAACTATTTTGAAAAAGAAATATTTGAAATAGAATATTTGAAAATAGAAATTTATGAAGCCGTGTTGGTTAGATTGACGCCATTTTGACGTGAACGATATTTATATCGAATTGAAAACGATTTCGAAATGAATTGAATTGAAAACGATTTCAAAATGAAATGAATTGAAAACGAATGAATTGAATTGAAAGAGAATTGAAATGAATTCAAATTGAATTGAAGTTTGAATTGAATAGAGATGAATTTTAAAACGAATTTATAAAGAAGAATTCAATTTTGATTTGAATTGAAATGGAAGTTGAAATTGCTTTTGAAACGAATTTAAAACTATTTATATAATTCGTTTTAAATAGAAATCGACGAAATATATATAATATATATATATATTATATATATAATGGCCTGAATAGAACGCGCCGCGCCGCGGCAGTTCGTGAATTTCGACCATTTATTTCAAACGGACATTACGGGAGATCCGACCGTCGGATTCTCCTAAAACCGGAACCGTTGGGTTCGTATCGAAAAGAGTTTTCTAACGAATATTAGAAATTTGAAATCTAACGGTTGGATTTGGAATTATGTCCAAATCAAATTTGAAAAAGGTCGCTGTAAGTGCAGTTCGATGGCCGTTGATGGAAATCGACTGTACGGGCCTTGATAAAATTATTAAAAATAGTAATAATTTGTGTAAAATCATAAGAAATGATTTAGGAAAAATTGGGATGAAAAACTCCATATTTGAAAAGATAAAAATAGATTTTTATCGAAATGAACTAGTTTTGAACTAGAATTATAATTCTATTTATTTTTAAATAAATAAATTGAATTTGAAAAGGGTTTTAAAAATAACCAGAATTTCCAATGATTGCATTGGAATGGATTTGAATCGAAATTGTCTTCGGAATATTTCGATGTTGGATTTCGTGATTATACAGATGTTGTTATGGAAATTTGAAAGATATATATTTATATCGTTATTTCCAATACGACATTTGTTAATCGTAGAATTTGATATTGAATAAAAGCCGATATATTTTCTATTCAGAGCCTTGTATTGAATATCAAATGTGATTTGGGTTTGTCGTGAATGGTGTCTTCACTAACACTGTTCTTGAACCCAGTTGAGAAAAGATTAAATCTTTTTATTTAGATTTAATGGAGTGTACCAATTAAATAATATTTAATTGGAATTGAATTGATATTGATTTTTGGGTTTATCGTGGACAGTGTTTTAAATAACACTCGTTCTTTAACCTGATAATTAATGGAATGTGATTTTGGGTTTATCGTGAACTGTGTTTTAAATGACACTGATTCTTTAACCCAGTTAAAGATTAAAACTAAGTGGAGTTTTAATGAATCTTTAATTAGATTGAAATAATCGAGAATGGAGTATCACCAGTTTTACTCCGAGCGATAGTTAAATCTTTAATTAGATTTGAACGTGAAATGGTAATTGAATTTACCGATAACACCGTGGTGTTAGATATGAAGTATTACCAGTTTTACTTCATGGGATGAATAGGTTGGGATTGGGAAATTAAAACAAATGATTACTTCGGTAAGGTTCGCTAATCCCGACTAGTTTTTGAATTGATATTCAAAAATAGATTAAAGAATAAATTCAAGAAATTTATCTTGGATAAAATTAATGGGAACCTTTCCCTATGAATGTGAAATTTAGAAACTAACTGTCGGTTAGCAAAGTAGAATGGTTTTCTGAATATTGATCTGATGTTGGTTTCGGCCTTCGGGGTTAATATTTGGGGAATTATTCTCTTGATTAATTTACGGTTAGTGACTGATGAATTGGAATGAGGCGTTTGTTGTGTTTGTGTAACACTTATTTAAAAATATACGCGAGTTATTCGGAAAGACCGGGTTTATCCCATTCTGAATAACTGATACGACGATAAGTCGAAGATGAAGACGATGGTCGAAGACCGGAAGTCTTCACGTCGTTTGGGTGATTACTGATGATCTTGATTGGGCTGTACACCCAAGAAGATGGAAACAGTTGGTGATCGTCCAGACGTACTTGGAGATCGATGGATATGCGAGGTACTAGGTGCCTTCGGTTTCGTTCAGACCCTAACGGACTTGTAAATGGACTGTGTGTCTGACATTGGATTTTAGTCCGTGTGATTGATCTCTATTAAATATATATCTGGTTGGCGGCGGAGAATTTATTCTCTTGCTTAACGCCCTTCTCTGAGACGTACGAGCTCAGGGGTTATATGTTGATGGATATCAAACGCATGGAGTGAATTGCCTGTGTGGCATGCCTAAGTGGCAATTGATCGAGGCTTCTGTTGAAAAGCAAAGTCTTGTGGTGATGATCAAAGCAAGGCCTTTGTGGTGTAGCTTTGTGTAACGTTTACTTCGCGTGTTTCACACCAGGTATGAACCAAAAACGGGAGACGGACCTCAGGGAGGGCATGCGTTTCTTTCTAGTTAGAAGTGGCGTCAGTGGTTTTACACGCCCTGACGAGTTTGACTTATGTGGTTGTTGCTGTTGCGAGGCGCCTCGGTTTGATCGGACGATCCGGGTCCGATGGAGTCATTCGTTGGCTCATTTACGCCCCATAGGGCGGGGGAACGCATGTTCAGGGTTTAAGTTTAATCCACATCGGTGGACCGGCCCTGTCGCTCCAAGGGCCCACCTGAGTCTGGGTCCTGTGGCTCGGGCTAGAGAGTCACGAATCGGTAGAGGACTATCTTTTGCCTCGGTTCATAGACGGAAATCCAATTTCCAAATACATGACATTTGCGGTTTTATTTGTAGAGCCTAGTATGGAGACATAGTGGGATGGGGCACTCATGCCGCCTATGATTGATACTTATGATTTGAAGTTGTTTTATACACTATGCACTTATAATAGTATCAAACGATTTGTTTTAACCGTATCAAGCATTCTTTGGCTGTTATAAGGGAAAACCCTATCCTCGGCTGCGTTGCATTGTGTGATGGGACCTGGGTCTTATAACAGCTTCATTTTTCTTTATTTAGCATTGCGCTGTTTGTTTTATGCACTGGTATTCTTGGGAGGAAACCCGTTCCGTGTTATACGGCGTGGTCCCTTGATTTACCTAATGATTTAAAATAAAGATTAATAACTGTTTTAGTTCTCACACCAGTCACATGACTGACCTGGAGTTTATTGTTTTAACCTAAACTCTGGGTGCCCTTATTTTGACACGGGCAGCTAGTAGTTTTGGGTTTTGCAGATTTATATTCACAGGATCCTGGTTTACAGCTGGAACGATATCCGGAAAGCTTTGTATCCGTATATCTACTTCTAGTTGTGTATTGTATTATTTTCCGCTGCTATGTATTTAAATGTAATTTAAATCTCTGATATTTCTGTGTAATATTCATTTATACTTTGTATATTCTTGTAATCTGATGCGTTGTTGTAATATACAATGAAATGTTCTTTTGTATGCGTTTTGTTGTGGTTTGTTCTCGAACTATCCGCGCTTTCCTTTACGGGGAAGTTACGGGTTTTTACAATAAATGATAGGTACGAAATAAATTTCATTCGAGCAGACTCGTGGCCGATGATATGGAAATTTATGGATATTCGGCAAACCGAAAATCACGGTGAGTAAATCTCACTCACCTTTTATTTATAATTATTTTTACTTCGTAAAAATAATTGTTGTTGCTTGTTTGGATTTTTCTACTTGTTTTATATATATTAGTTATTTAGGCTATTATATATATATATATATTGGTTGATTGATTGGTTGGATTCCCGCAGTCTCATTAGCGGATGCCCGCAGTTTCATAGCGGATGATTACCCTATACGCCCCATGCTATGATTAGTGGATGACCTTCTATACCACGATATTCTGCCACGAAGCAGAATGGGTATTATTTATGTGCTAACATCTGTGGATGCAGGTAAACAGGTTGGAGGAATCCAACTGGATTCCTCAAAAATATATTATCTGTTTGTTTGTCGGTTTCATATATATTCTCATATATGATGTGTTAAAAATCCTGTGATTGATAACTGATTGTTTTGGGGTGTTTAAATATCACTGGGGCTCGAATATTGATTTATAAAAATATCGAAAAAGGATAATAGAGATTTGAAAATGGAATTCTATTTTTATAAATAGAATTTGAATTTTTAATGAAGTATAGAAAATATTAATTGTTTTAAAAATATAAAACAAGTGAATTTATAAACTTGGTTTATAAATTAAAATACGGGATTTGAATTGGATTTATAAACTTTATTATAAGTTTATAATGTGAAAATTTAAGGGAAGTTATAAACGTTGTTTATAAATTAAATAATACAAATAGAATTTGAATATGAGAAATTAGAATGAAATTTGAATATTTGAATTCAAAGGAATTAAAATAAAATTTGAATTCAAAGGAATTCAAATAAAGAAAATTCAAATAGAGATTTTGATATAAAATTTGAATAAAGAAATTCAAATAGAGATTTGAATGTAGAATTTCAAAATAGAATTTGAAATAAACATTGAAAATAGGATTTTCAAAGTAGAATTGGAAATAGAATTTCAAAATAGGATTTCAAAATAGGAAATCCAAATGGTTTTGAAATGGAATTTGAATTCAAGGGAATTCAAATGGATTTGAGTGAAGAAATTCAAATGGGATTCAAATAATGGGTTTTAAATAAAGAGGATTCAAATATAAGAATTTAAATAGAATTTGAATGGATTTTAAATATAAAAATTTAAATAAAACTCAAATGGAGTTTAAATATAGGATTCAAATAGGATCCAAAAAGAATTTGAATAAGAGGAATTCAAAGAGAATTAAAAGGTGGTATTTGAAATTCAAATAGTATTAGAATGGAGTTTTGGATATTTGAATTTAAAATAGAAATTCAAAATGGAGTTTGATTATTTAAATTCAAGTATGAAATTTCAAATATAACAATTCAAAAGGGAGTTGATTATAGAAATTAATGTGGTATTTAAATTCAAGGAGATTAAAATGTGGTATTTGAAATCAAGGAAATAAAATAAGGTATGTGAATTCAAGAGAATTAAATTTGAATATTAGAATTCAAATGGTGTTAAAAATGAGTTTGAATATTAGAATTCAAATGGTGTTGGAAATGAATTTGAATATTAGAATTCAAATGGAGATGGAAAATGAAATTTGAATATAGGAGATTCAAATTGAATTCAAATAGAATTTAAACTATGGGATTTGAATATGGAATTCAAATGGAATTTAAACTATGGACTTGAATATATTAATATATATCAGAATGGAGTTGAATTTCATTCAAACGAAGTTAAACATATATATATATATATATATATATATATATATATTAAATATAATTAAAACGAGCTCGTCGCAGCGCTGCAGTTCGTAAATCGGCGTTTCGAACTTCAATTAAGTATACAGGACTCAATTGAAGTCGGAATTCTGTGAAATAAGAAACGTCAGGACCCATTTGATAATAGTTTTCTAATGGAAGAGAAAAATCTGAATTTCGTCGTATGGATTTTGAGTTATGTCAAAAATCAAATTTTCAGAAAAATAGCGCCAGAATCCTTTATAAACCATAAGGGTTTATTTAAGGAAATAAAAGGGATTTTTAAAGAAATAAAAATCCGGAATTTCATTTGATGAATCCAGACTAGAGATACAAAATAAATATGAACTCCAGTGAAGTAAGTGAACTGATTTTTGAAACAAAAAAAAATCAGATTTTTAGTTGTTGAATTGAACTAACTAAATTGAAGAAGAATTGGTTAATGGAAATCAAAATGGAAATTGGACTTTGAATCAGAAAAGGGGGATTGTAAATTCATACTCAAAATCAAATATGAACTTGAATTAGAAATGACATTCGATTGTTGTATAAACAAATTAATATATATATTTGAACGTGATATGTTCAAACAGCAAGTGAAATGGGTTAAGGAGTTAAGAATAAATGGGCAAAACTGAATTCAAACGATTGGATTGAGTTGAATTGAATTGCAAAACAGGTGAACAGGTGTAAGCAGGGTTGATATGAAGTATATGAAGTTTATAAATATAGTGCTCGACAATAAGGTACATGTTTAATTCATTTATGGGTTTTATGCGCAGTATCGGCAAGCCGCTTGGCTTTTTCTTTTTCTTTTTGAGATAAGAAGGACCGGGAAGGCTATTTGCAATTTCCCGAGGCTCCCGGTGTAGGGGAGGTTATGGCGAATTTTTCCGGAAATTAAAGGAGTTAGAATATTTTTAAGAAAATTTGATAATTAGAACCAGTGTATCGATATATATAGAATTCGATAAGGAAATGAACTTAAAAATAAAACAGTATAAACAAAATGGGAAATATATATACATTTTAGAAATGGAAAATTTGTTTAATATGGTATTGATTATTCGAGTAACAGTCTGGTCTGTTTTGAAGTAATAATATTTTCAGTCAAGGTCTGAGAGGTAATTATACCCCAACTTGATTGATTATTATTATTGGCTGATAAATGGAAAGACTCGGTCTCGAAGATCAATGTTTAAAGAGATTCAGTTGAAGGAAGTATTTTGGGTTGTTGTGACGATGTTTTACACATCATTCGTTTTAACCCAAGTGGTGAAATTTTGGAAGTATAAGAGTAAATATTTCCTGAGCATAATTAAAGTAGTCGGGAAAGAGATAGGTGATTGAAATTGTTTTCAATTTCAAATAGAATATATTTTCTAAGTGCAGAAAATAAAAGAAGGCGATGCATGGAAATGTTTTTTCCAAATAACGTATAAGGCCAATATGGTTATTGTCAATATTTGGTTAACAAATATTGATAAAGAACGGGAGAAGAGATTTAATTAATGAAATATTAATTAAAGAGCCCAGTGATTTGTTTGGTATGTTGGATGAACACTTGTTTTCTTCGATAGTTAAATCATCGACTATCGAAACACTTGTTTTTCTTTGATAGTTAAATCACAGACTATCGAAGTTTTTGACCTCCGCTGTCAATATGGAGAGACCGGTTGGATTATTATCCAAAGAACCACTCTGTATTGGCAGTAGCGTTGCGAATCATATTATATGAAGATAATCGAAGACGGAGTAAAGTGCAAGGGCTTTTTCTATTATTAGAAATAGTGCCTTCGGTTTCGTTCAGTCCCAGAATGAACGTATATAGACGAATGTCTGACAGAATATTTCCAATGATCAAATGGGTTGGTCTGTACGAATATATATGGTTGCAACGGATTTATTCCCTTAGCATAATATCCAGAATATTTGTGCAAACTCAACTAGTGATCAACGGATCTGACGATGTGGCATTCAAAGTGATTGTGATATAAATGAATGGTAAGAAATCGAAGCCTCAGGCCTCATCAACCGGGAAATGACAAAAATCGGGCAGGCAGCATGGCTATGTGGGTCGCTCCCATTAGGGTGTATAATCACCTATCTAGAGATTCATTTAATTCCTTATTCTATTTGATGTTGTCCCTTTCGGGAAACGGTTGTTGATCCCAACAGTTGGTGATATACATTCGATACACTCAAGCGAAATGAGTGGTCGGTCATGTGTGGGCCGGGTTACAAGATGTTCTTGTTGAACCCAGTGTATTCCTCTCTAGAGATACACTAGCGGAAGGTGGTTCCATACCTTGTCATGTTGGAAATCCAATCTCCAATAAGCGCCATGCGGTTTTTGATTTTATAATATATATGTGGAGCGTGAGATGCAAGCGTTCTGCTATTTGGTTATTTACTTGATGTAGACATTATTATAATATCACTGGATTTTCGTATCAAAGTGTTTTGGGTTATAGTAAGGTAAAAACCGTCCATGTTTATGTGTGGGCTGGTCTTACTATTATCTTTTCTTTCGAAAAGGGTTTTGAAAGTTAAACAAGTGGTTGGAGTTTACTCACACCAGTCCCATGACTGACCCAGAGTTTATTTTGTTTGTTTCCTTAAACTCTTGGGTGCCCAAATTTGTACGGGCAGTCAAGTAGTTGGGATTTTTCAGATTCACTTGGAAGAGCTGGAAGCAGGAGGCTTCACCTGTTAGATATAGACTATCATATATTCCGCTGTGTACTATGGTTGTATCTGGAAACAGGTGTTTATAACTGTTCCAGGAATGGCTGTTGTGCTCTGATGATGGTATGTATGTAAAGTTACTGATTTGTATTTCAAAAGTTATGTTATAAAATATATTTTTATTCGATCCGCTGTGAGTTTGTGATCTTCGTTTTCTTCTATTCTAATATTTCTTTCTTTCTATTTCTCATCCTCTAACTTCTTTCTAATAATGATTCGTTTTTCTGTGCAATTTGGGTTGGACGTGTGGTGTTATTAGTCAATTCAGATAGCACGGATTTGCGGGTCGTTACAGTTCCCTTGCTCCGTTTTTGACTCATACCGGGGGGTGAGGCTCACGAAGCCACGCTATACACAAAGCTACGCCAAAGCAGTCCGTACTTTGATCATTAACCACAAGGCCTGCTTTTCAACAAAAGCCTTGATCATTTGCATCTTGGCGTGCCACATTGACAATTCACGCCATGCGATCGACAACCATCAATATATAAGAGGGTGTTAAGAAAGAGAATAAATTCTCCGCCACCAAACAATTATATATTAAATAGGAACCGGAGGCACCTTATTCCAACATCAGACATGCATCCATTTACAAGTCCGTTCTGGGTCTGAACGAAACCGGAGGCACCTTATTCCTCGCATATCCGAACAAATCAACAAGTAGACTGGACGACCACCATTGTAGCCCCATCAAGGTAGCTACTCCAATCATGGGCGTCAATGGTAACTCATCCATTCGACGTGAAGATCGTCGGTCTTGTACTGTCTTCAACTCTTCGACTAAGATCGACGAATAATCATATGAAATGAGATTGAACTCGGACCTTTCAAATGATTACCGCGTATATATCATTTCAAATCATTTCTTATCGTTAATATTAATTTATAACGATTAATCTCTATTTTTATTTATATAAAAATAATTGAATTTTATTCAACAACACTTCATGTCAATAGGCGACCTTGACGCTGTTTTCACCCAAATTTGTTTTACAAATTTCTCTAAATCTAAGCGTTGGATTTTAACACAATTCATATCGATGGAAAGATCTTCTCAAGGCGAACCTAACGGTTTCAATTTTGGGAAAATCCGACAGTCGAATATTTCAGCATAACTATTTAAAGTTACGATTGTCGAATCGCAAACTACCGTGCGCGATTCGTTTAATTATAATTTACATATATATATAATTATATATACATACAATTTCTTCGGCCATTTCATTATTGTGATCATCATAACAAGTAAAGAACACTTGGTTTCATAACATTTTGATATATAACATAACACACAACAATTTTTATTTTATTTTAATTCACATACACATCCTAAACATAACAATGTATATTTTTCTTTTACCCTCCAATTCACACAAAAATGTATTTTTCGTGTATCATTCCAATTTAACAAAAATGAAGATTTTTGTGTCTTTTAAATTTTCTAACAAATATATTTTGGTGTCAACCTCAATTCTATAAAAATGAATATATTTTTGTTTGTTTAATCCCAATGTAACAAAAATAATAGCTTTGTTAATCTTTCAACGCAAAACAAAAATAATAATTTTGTTTATATCTTTCAATGCAAAACTAAAATGATAATTTTGTGTCAATATTTTCTATACAAACAAAATGATGATCTTGTGTTTTAATCTTTTCACATGAAAATGTAAATTTCATATTTCTAATTCTTTTAATGTAATCAAATTCATTAAAATGTAAATTTCCATCGTCATGGCTTTCATTGAAAACCTATTTACATAAAAATGTAAATTCCATATCTTTAATTTTTTTATGAAAATCCAATTACATAAAAATGTAATTTTCTTCTTTATTCTGTAAATTTCACTTCTAAATTCTTTTAATGAAACTCTATTTACATTAAAATGTAAATTTCACTTACTTTAAATCTAATTACATGAAAATGTAATTTTTCTTCTTTATGTACTATTTACACGAAAATATCAATTAATCATTTAACTAAATTACATGAAAATGTAATTTTTCTCCTGAAATCTTAATACAATAAAAATTTAAATTTTCTTCATTATCTAATACATGAAAATGTAAATTTTCTTTTTAATCTAATTACATTAAAAATGTAACTTTTCTTTTTAATCTTAATCACATTAAAGATGTAACTTTTCTTCTTTCTAAATTACATTAAAAATGTAACTTTTTTTATCTAACTTACATTAAAAATGTAACTTTTTTTTAATCTAAATTACATTATAAATGTAACTTTTCCTTTCATGATGAATTCTTCCTTTTATTTCTTTTATTTACATTAGAAAAATGTAAATTCTATTTCAATGTTGAATTCTACTCTTTCAATTACACTGTAAAATCTCCTTTTTAATTACAATGTAAATTGTAATTAACATTATAATGTAAAATTCCTATCTTTTAATTACAATGTAAAATCTCCTTTTTAATTACAATGTAAATTGTAATTAACATTATAATGTAAAATTCCTATCTTTTAATTACAATGTAAATTCTCCTTTTTAATTACAATGTAAATTGTAATTAACATTACATGTCAAATTTTGTCTTTTAATTTACAATGTAAAATTCTCCCCTTTTAATTACATTAAAAATGTAATTAACATTACGGTGAAAAATTCTATCTTTTTAAATTATGTTAAAAAATGTAATTTTGATTTTAACGTCAAATTCTTCTGTTTAACTACATTAAAATGTAATTCTTATTTTAATTACCAAACCTTACCTTTTTAATTACATAAAATGTAATATTTTTTTTATTTGCGGTGTCAATCATGTTCATTTTTAATTTTACTTCTAATTTAATACATAACAGTGCAAATAATGTCATTTCTAATTTAATACATAATAGTGTAAATAATGTTATTTCTAATTAACACATGACGGTGTAAATATTCATTTTCTAATTTACACATGATGGTGTAAATATTCATTTTCTATTTAACACATGACAGTGAAAATATTCATTTTCTAATTAACACATGACGGTGGAAATATTCATTTTCTAATTAACACATGACGGTGAAAATATTCATTTTGGAACAAGATGTAAATTTCTTTTTATAAACAAACAAATTATCTTTTTACATTTAACAAAACAAAGACAAAAATGATAACTTTGTACATTTACAAATAATGACAAAATGATGTCTTTGTAATTTTTTTTTCTTTCAACTAAAATCAATGAAAAATGTAATTTTTATTATTTTAACTAAAATCAACGTTAATGTCATTACTTTCTTTTTAACAAAAATGATACTTTTGTTCTTATTTTCATTACACACAAAAATGAAACTTTTTGTCTTATTTTCGTTATACACAAAAATGAAACTTTTCATTAATAAACAAAAGTGAATTCTATTCATTAATACACAAAGGTAATTTCTTTTCATTATATTTACAAACAAAAGTGAATTTCATGTACTTACAAACAAAAGTGAATTTCATGTATTTACAAACAAAAGTGAATTTCATGCTTTACAAACAAATGTCAATTTCTATTTACAAAACAAATGTAAATATTGTCACTTTTCTTTTTTACAAACAATGTAAATAATGTTTGAAATCTTTTGTTTATGTTCTTGCATTACAACATAATAAAAGAAAATAATCTTTCTTTCTTTTTCTTTTTTTTTTTAAATTTACACATCAAAGTCATACCCTTTTTATTAACAAAGTTACAATAAAGTTGCAATCTTTTTATTAATAAAGTTAAAATCTTTTTATTTATAAAAAACAAAGAAAGTGAAAACTTTTTGATTAACAAACCAAGTTACAACGTTTAATTAACAAAACAAAGTTTCAACTTTGTGTTACAAACAAAGTTTCAACTTTGTATCACAAAGTTGAAATCTTTGTTCATATAAACAAAAGTAAACTTTTTTAATTTAAACAAAAGTAAAAAAATTTAATTTAACCAAAAGTTAATTCCTTTTTATTTAAAAAAAAAGGTGGAAACTTTTCATTTTCAAAACAAGGATTAAAACTTTTTATACACTGATTCAAAATAAAATTCAGATCTACAACTTTAATTACAACCATCACATACAATCACAAACAATCAATTTTGATTTTAATCTATAAACAAAAAAAAAGGAATTCTGGTTTTACAAAACCAAATCTATCACATACGAACAGTACAATCAGTCATCAATCATAAACAATAAAATTTAAGTACAACAATCATAGATACGATTATATAAACATGTATTTATGAAATTCAATCAACAAGGAATAAAGCCATTTTTAAAAAAAAATAGAAATCACACATCGTTATTGAGTTCTGCGCAGTTCAGATCCAAAATTTTTCAAAAATTCAACTTGCTCAGAATCAGGTCTAGTCAGTTTCGTCACGAAGATCTCAGTCTCACGATCGTGGCGCACCTGAAATCGTTCAATCTCGAGTTCGTATGAGTGAGATATGTTTAAATTAAAATTGGTAAAAATTGAATTAAATTAATTAGTCAACTAAACTTTGAAAAAGTCAACCTCACCCTCATCTTCCTTTTCCACGTTCAAAGCCGTTCCATGAAACCCATAGGCTTTCAAACTAGGGTTCCAAATAACTTGAAATTGGCGAAGCTTGAAGACGATCGGAAGGTGGCATATCGGAGAGGGAGGAGAGGGGGTTGGTGCGCCATAGGGGTGGTTGGCCGCGATGGGCCATGGTGGGTGCGGCTGGGCTGTTTTGGGTGCGGGAAAGGGGTGTTTTTCCTCAAAACTTGTGTGCTTAAAGATGATCATAGCCGTATGGAATTAAAGAGGATGAAAATCTCTTCAAATAAGTCTAAAGGAGGGATTGATTTCATTGTGTGAATTGAGAGATACTGAGGAGGGAAGTTTGGAGCTCTCTTGGTTGTTGAGGAAGAAGATGGCGGCTGTGAATTGTAGAGGGAGGATTAGGGTTGAGGATTAGTGAATATAATTATATTATTTAATTAGTTAATTAGCCCATTAAGCCCAATTTAGCAACTTTGTCCAATTTCAGCCCAACGACTGTCGTTCGTACCTATTAACCCCTATTCCGGACTCATCTAGCTATGTCCCGTAGGCCCAAACGACTGCCTTGACCTAGTTTTCTTTATTTTAAATTTTAAGTCTTTAATTTCGAATTCAACCGTATGAATAAATTCACCGGTGCCACAAATTAACTCCGAAAAATATATTTAGCTATGTTTTGACGCTGTGAACCTAGGAAAATTAATTTCGTTCAATTCTGAGCCTATTTGAAAAATGGCCTTTTTTCAAGTTTATTAAAATTGACCGAAATTGATAAAACACATTTTCTTTTGCCACGGTCACAAATAAATTCTAAAAATTCTGGAAAATTAAACTTAGCAATAATTTGACATTCCGAATCCAACAAAAGTGGTTTCATCGAAAACAGAGGTCGTTTGTAAAATGACTATTTTCAAGGCATATATATTAAATATTAAAAATACATTTTTAAACAAATAATTTTCAAAACTTGAAATATATAAGTGTTTATACTTTTTAAATGCAGAAACATCATTCTGAACTCAATGGAAGTGGTTTCGAGTCCAAATTCCTTCGTATGCAAAAAGTAGCATTTTTGACCTTTATATATTATATATATAAATTTCATAGCGACCTTTCTAAATTTTAATTGTGACATAACTTACAAATTACAAACTGAAATCTGAATTTCTTAAATTCATTATAAAGATATCATCAATACGGTTCTAGCGTTTCTTGCTTCGTCTAATTTTGACTTATAATGAATTTTATATATTTTTCCAAAATTGAAAAACGAATTTTGAAATTACCATCCGTTTTCGGGCTCAGAATAGAATTAATATAAATTTTAAAGTTTTACTTCAAATTAAATAGATTTTTAATCGTTATTATTTAAAATAAATTATTTTAAATATCAAAAACTCATTAAAATAACTTAAAATAAAAAATTTAAATTGGGCCCAAAATTCAGGGTTGTTACAGTCTCCCCCACTTAAAATCTTTTCGTCCTCGAAAAGGAACGAAGCTAAAGTTGTTTAATTAATTAACTCATCTTTCATTCTTTTAATTCGTTTCTATAATTTTATTAGTTGAACTAATAATTACACTACACAACCATCAATTAATTAGTTGATTAGCTTTTTAAATATATATAACTTTTGTATATTCAGAAATTATATTTTCTAAAATGGATTATATATATATATATTCAAAATACGTTAATTATATACTTTTCACTCTCAACTCATTCTAGGGCATTACTAACCCCATCTCTAACGAGTTTTCTCATTCTAGGATACTGCTGATCCTATCTCTAATGAGTATTCTTATTGGATATTACTAATCCAATCTCTGACGAGTCTTTTGTTCAGTTCTAATGAGTTGTACCCCAAAGATTTGAGCTAACTAGAGCTCTGATACCAACTGTAACGGCTCCGGTTTTCGCCCGGACACAATCGACCGCAAAATCGAGTAAGACCGTTCAAAACCCGAATACGTTAACTCTGGGAATACAACACATCAGAACAATAATAGCTGACTTTTATAAACATTAAAATAATGTTACATCAGAGTATAGAATATATCAGAGTACATCGATTTAAAATACAGCGAAGATAAATTACAACAAATTATAATACAATACAGTGCAGCGGAAATAAAATAACTAAGGCAACGGAAGACAACTATATTCTGGACATAGCTTTAGGCTTCGATCCGGAATCCTGCTCAAGAGATAAATATCTGCAAAAAGCTATTTGACTACCCGTGTGGAAAAGAGGGCACCCGAGTTTGCAAAGGTGGAAACAAACAACGGGTCAGTCATGGGACTGGTGTGAGAATTCTTAACTAATTTAACTAATAGTAATAAGGAAAATTCATGGACCATGCCTCTAACGCGGAACGGGTTTTATTCCAATGGATTGCCAGTGCATAATTAAAAGTAAATCGTTAAACAACGCAATGCTTTTTTGAAAAATGAAACCATTATAAGACTCAAGTCCCATCACACAATGCAACGCAAACCAGAGGATAGAGTTTTACCCTATAATGGCCAAAAATGGTTGATACGATAAAAACGGGTTGGATATTATTATTAGTGTATATATGTTTCAAAAACATTTCAAAGTAAATGTATCAATCCTAGGAAGCATAGCAATCATATACTATGCCTCCATACTAGTAATACAATCAAGTCCGTAGGGTCGTATTGGGAATTCAGTTTCCATCATGAGTCAAGGCTAGGAACGATCTCCTTACTGATTCGAGACACTCTAGCTAATGTCTCAGGATTCCCCGCAGTGAACCCTTGGATCCTGCAGGGCCGGTTCGCACATACAATTTTGCGGATTAGTTATTCCTGAACACACGTTTCCCGGTCCTATAGGACTTAATATCCGAGGCGCCTCATTCCATCATCCACATAAGTAAAATGTCAGGCCGTGTAAAACCCAAACACCACTTCTAGCTAGAAAGAAACGTGCTGCTCTCTCTGCGTTCCCTTGCTCCGTTTTTGACTCATACCGAGGGGTGAGGCTCGTGAAATCACGCTATACACAAAGCTACGCCTAAACAGGCCGTGCTTTGAACATTAACCACAAGGCCTTTTCTTCAATAAAAGCCTTGATCATCTGCATCTTGGCATGCCACATTGACAATTCACGCCATGCGATCGACAACCATCAATATATAAGAGGGTGTTAAGCAAGAGAATAAATTCACCACCACTAAACAATTATATATTAAATAGAAATCAATTAAATACGTGAAATGAATTCCAACATCTGACACGCATCCATTTACAAGTCCGTTCTGCGTCTGAACGAAACTGGAGGCACCTTATTCCTCGCATATCCGAACAAATAAACAAGTAGTCTGGATGGCCACCATTGTAGCCCCTTCAAGGTAGCTACTCCAATCATGGGCATCAATGGTAACTCATCCATTCGACGTGAAGATCGTCGGTCTTATACCGTCTTCAACTCTTCGACTAAGATCGACGAATAATCATTTGAAATGAGATTGAACTCGGACCTTTCAAATGATTCCCGCGTATATATCATTTCAAATCATTTCTTATCGTTAATATTAATTTATAACGATTAATCTCTATTTTTATTTATATAAAAATAATTGAATTTTATTCAACAACACTTCATGTCAATAGGCGACCTTGGCGCTGTTTTCACCAAAATTTGTTTTACAAATTTCTCTAAATCTAACCGTTGGATTTTTACACAATCCATATCGTTGGAAAGATCTTCCCAAGGCGAACCTAACGGTTTCAGTTTTGGAAAAATCTGATGGTCGGATATTTCAGCAAAACTATTTAAAGTTACGATTATCAAATCGCGAAATACCGTGTGCGATTCGTTTAATTATAATTTACTTGTATATATAATTATATATACATACAATTTCTTCGGCCATTTCATTATTGTGATTATCATAACAAGTAAAGAAATCTTGGTTTCATAACATTTTGATATATAACATAACACACAACAATGTTTATTTTATTTTAATTCACATACACATCCTAAATATAACAATGTATATTTTTCTTTTACCCTCCAATTCACACAAAAATGTATTTTTCGCCTATCATTCCAATTTAACAAAAATGAAGATTTTTGTGTCTTTTAAATTTTGTAACAAAAATGTAATATATTTTGGTGTCAACCTCAATTCTACAAAAATGAATATATTTTTGTTTGTTTAATCCCAATGTAACAAAAATAATAGCTTTATTATTCTTTCAACGCAAAACAAAAATAATAATTTTGTTTATATCTTTAAGTGCAAAACTAAAATGATAATTTTGTGTCAATCTTTTCTATACAAACAAAATGATGATCTTGTGTTTTAATCTTTTCACATGAAAATGTAAATTTCATATCTCTAATTCTTTTTAATGAAATCAAATTCATTAAAATGTAAATTTCCATCGTCATGACTTTCATTGAAAACCTATTTACATAAAAATGTAAATTCCATATCTTTAATTTTTTATATGAAAATCCAATTACATAAATATGTAATTTTCTTCTTAATTCTGTAAATTTCAATTCTTAATTCTTTTAATGAAAATCTATTTACATTAAAATGTAAATTTCACTTACTTCAAATCTAATTACATGAAAATGTAATTTTCTTCTTTACTATTTACATGAAAATGTAATTTTTCTCCTTAAATCCTAATACAATAAAAATGTAAATTTTCTTCTTAATCTAATACATGAAAATGTAAATTTTCTTTTTAATCTAATTACATTAAAAATGTAACTTTTCTTTTTAATCTTAATCACATTAAAGATGTAACTTTTCTTCTTTCTAAATTACATTAAAAATGTAACTTTTTTTTATCTAAATTAAATTAAAAATGTAACTTTTTTTAATCTAAATTACATTATAAATGTAACTTTTCCTTTCATGGTGAATTCTTCCTTTTATTTCTTTTGTTTACATTAGAAAAATGTAAATTCTACCTCAATGTTGAATTCTACTCTTCCAGTTACACTGTAAAATCTCCTTTTTAATTACAATGTAAATTGCAATTAACATTATAATGTAAAATTCCTATCTTTTAATTACAATGTAAAGTCTCCTTTTTAATTACAATGTAAATTGTAATTAACATTATAATGTAAAATTCCTATCTTTTAATTACAATGTAAAATCTCCTTTTTAATTACAATGTGAATTGTAATTAACATTACATGTCAAATTTTGTCTTTTAATTTACAACGTAAAATTCTCCCCTTTTAATTACATTAAAATTGTAATTAACATTACGGTGAAAAAATCTATCTTTTTAAATTACATTAAAAATTTAATTTTGATTTTAACGTCAAATTCTTTTGTTTAATTACATTAGAATGTAATTCTTATTTTAATGACCAAACCTTATCTTTTTAATTACATAAAAATGTAATTAATTTTTATTTATTTATTTGCGGTGTCAATCATGTTCATTTCTAATTTAACACATAACGTCATTTCTAATTTAATACATAACAGTGCAAATAATGTGATTTCTAATTTAATACATAACGGTGTAAATAATATCATTTCTAATTAACACATGACGGTGTAAATATTCATTTTCTAATTAACACATGACGGTGTAAATATTCATTTTCTAATTTACACATGATGGTGAAAATATCCATTTTCTAATTAACACATGACGGTGAAAATATTCATTTTTTAATTAACACATGGCAGTGAAAATATTCATTTTCTAATTAACACATGACGGTGAAAATATTCATTTTCGAATGAGATGTAAATTTCTTTTCATAAACAAACAAATTATCTTTTTTCATTTAACAAAACAAAGACAAAAATGATAACTTTGTACATTTACAAATAATGACAAAATGATGTCTTTGTAATTTTTTTCCTTCAACTAAAATAAATAAAAAATGTAATTTTTATTATTTCAACTAAAATCAACGTTAATGTCATTACTTTCTTTTAAAAAAAATGATACTTTTGTTCTTATTTTCATTACACACAAAAATGAAACTTTTTGTCTTATTTTCATTATACACAAAAATGAAACTTTTCATTAATAAACAATAGTGATTTCTATTCATTAATACACAAAGGTAATTTCTTTTCATTATATTTACAAACAAAAGTGAATTTCATGTACTTATAAACAAAAGTGAATTTCATGTATTTACAAACAAAAGTGAATTTCATGTATTTACAAACAAAGTGAATTTCATGCTTTACAAACAAATGTCAATTTCTATTTACAAAACAAATGTAAATATTGTCACTTTTCTTTTTTACAAATAATGTAAATAATGTTTGAAATCTTTTGTTTATGTTCTTGCATTACAACATAATAAAAGAAAATAATCTTTTTTTTAATTTACACATCAAAGTCATACCCTTTTTATTAACAAAGTTACAATAAAGTTGTAATCTTTTTATTAATAAAGTTAAATCTTTTTATTTATAAAAAACAAAGAAAATGAAAACTTTTTGATTAACAAACCAAGTTACAACATTTAATTAACAAAACAAATTACAACTTTGAGTTACAAACAAAGTTACAACTTTGTATCACAAAGTTGAAATCTTTGTTCATATAAACAAAAGTAAACTTTTTTAATTTAAACAAATGTAAAATCTTTTAATTTAACCAAAATTTAATTCCTTTTTATTTGCAAACAAAGGTGGAAACTTTTCATTTTCAAAACAAGGATTAAAACTTTTTATACACTGATTCAAAATAAAATTCAGGTCTACAACTTTAATTACAACCATCACATACAATCACATACAATCAATTTTGATTTTAATCTATAAACAAAAAAAAGGAATTCTGGTTTTACAAAACCAGATCTATCACATACGAACAGTACAATCAGTCACCAATCACAAACAATAAAATTTAAGTACAACAATCTCAGATACGGTTATATAAACATGTATTTATGAAATTCAATCAACAAGGAATAAAGCTAAATTAAAAAAAAATAGAAATCTCACACCGATATTAAGTTTTGCGCTGTTCAGGTCCAAAATTTGTCAAAAATTTAACTTGCTCAGAATCAGGTCTAGTCAGTTTCATCGCGAAGATCTCGGTCTCACGATCGTGGCACACCTGAAATCGTTCAATTTCGAGTTCGTATGAGTGAGATATGGTTAAATTAAGATTGGTAAAAATTGAATTAAATTAATTAGTCAACTAAAGTTAGAAAAAGTCAACCTCATCCTCATCTTCCTCTTCCACGTTCAAAGTCGTTCCATGAAACCCATAGGCTTACAAACTAGGGTTCCAAATAACTTGAAATTAACGAAGCTAGAAGACGATCGGAAGGTGGCATATCGGAGAGGGAGGAGAGGGGGTTGGTGCGCCCTAGGGGTAGTTGGCCGCGGTGGGCCATGGTGGGTGCGGCTGGGTTGTTTTGGGCGCAGGTAAGGGGTGTTTTTCCTCGAAATTTGTGTGCTTAAAGATGATCATAGCCGTATGGAATTAAAGAGGGTGAAAATCTCTTCAAATAAGTCTAAAGGAGGGATTGATTTCATTGTGTGAATTGAGAGATATTGAGGAGGGAAGTTTGGAGCTCTCTTGGCCATTGAGGAAGAAGATGGCGGCTATGTATTGTAGAGGGAGGATTAGGGTTGAGGATTAGTGAATATATTTATATTATTTAATTAGTTAATTAGCCCATTAAGGCCCGTTTAGCAACTTTGTCCAATTTCCGCCCAATGATTGTCGTTCTCACCTATTAATCCCTTTCCGGACTCATCTAGCTATGTCCCGCAGGCCCAAACGACTGTCTTGACCCAGTTTTCTTTATTTTAAAATTTAAGTTTTTTATTTCTAATTCAACTGTACGAATAAATTCATCGGGGCCACAAATTAACTTCGAAAAATATATTTAGCTATGTTTTGACGCTGCGAACCTAGGAAAATTAATTTCGTTCAATTCTGAGCCCATTTGAAAAATGGCCTTTTTTCAAATCGATTAAAATTGACCGAAATTGAAAAAACACATTTTCTTTTGCCACGGTCATAAATAAATTCTAAAAATTCTAGAAAATTAAACTTAGCAATAATTTGACATTCCGAATCCAACAAAAGTGGTTTCGTCGAAAACAGAGGTCGTTTGTAAAATGACTATTTTCAAGGCGTATATATTAAAAATACATTTTTAAACAAATAATTTTCGAAACTCAAAATATATAAGTGTTTATACTTTTAAATGCAGAAACATCATTCTGAACTCAATGGAAGTGGTTTCGAGTTCTAATTCCTTCGTATGCAAAAAGTAGCATTTTTGACCTTTATACTATATATATATATATATATATTTCATAGCGACCTTTCTAAATTTTAATTTTGTCATAACTTACAAATTACAAACTAAAATCTAAATTTCTTAAATTCATCATGAAGATATCATCAATATGGTTCTAGCGTTTCTTGTTTCGTCTAATTTTGACTTATAGTGAACTTTATATATTTTTCCAAAGTTGAAAAACGAATTTTGAAATTACCATCCCTTTTCGGGCTTGGAATAGAATTAATATAAATTTTAAAGTCTTACTTCAAATAAAATAAATTTTTGATCGTTATTATTTAAAATAAATTATTTAAATATCAAAAACTCATTAAAATAACTTAAAATAAAAATTTTAAATTGGGCCCAAAATTCAGTGTTGTTACACCTCTTTAGAGATACATTGTCGGAAGGTGGTCCCATACCTTTCCAGTTGGAATCCATTACCCAATAAGCACCTGCGGTTTTTGATTATATATTTTGTATGTGGAACATGAGATGAAAGCATTCTGCTAAATGATTATTAGTTGTGGTTGATAGACACTATTATAATATCGAAGGAGTTTTGATATAAAAGATCATTGTTTCTTGCAAAAGGATTTTTGATGTTAAATCAAATGCTCTGGATTCTCATAAGGGAAAAACCCTTTTCGTGTTATACGGCGTGGTCTTATGAGATATCGTTTATTTTCTCAAACTGTTTTAAATTGTTACTCACACCAGTCCCATGACTGACCCAGAGTTTATTTTGATTTGTTTTCCCTAAACTCTCGGGTGCCCAAATTTGGACGGGCAGTCAAGTAGTCGGAATTTTATAGATATACTGAGAGCTTGGAGCAGGAGGCTTCAGGATTTTATAGCAATTATTTATTTCCGTTGTGTTGTAAGTGTTATACTTTGATAATGATATGTATATTCAAGTACAGATTTGTATTTCAAAGTTATGTTATATAGTATATTTTATTCGTTCCGCTGTGAGATTCGAGTTACTCTGATTCTGTTGTTGTTATTCTTCTTCTTCTATTCTAATTTTCTATCTTATCTATTCTCACCCTCTAACCTCTTTATATTAATGATCTGGAATGTTCGATGCCTGAATAATTGACATGGGTTTTATGTCAATTTTCTAGGTCGAAAATCCCGGTTCGTTACAGTTGTTGTCCTTTCTTGGGCCATACCTTCCTGTTCTGCGTTGTTTCCTCAACTTTAACTTCCTTCTTCCCTCCTTTGTCTTCCTCATGCATCAAGGCCATATCGACAAGCCTTTCAAAAGTAGCTCGCATTGGAATATAGGACATAGCTAACCCATGTAGGGGTTCATTTAGTCCTTTAACAAATCGCAAAGCCTTCTTATGCGAAGTGTCTACTAGCTATAATCCAAATCTCACCAGCTGGTTGAATTTGTTCACATATTCTTTAACGGTCATGTTTCCTTTTTTGAGCGCCAAGAACCTCTCCATTTGCATGTTTTTCTCAGCTTGAGAAAGAAACTTCAATTCAAACCTCATTCTAAAATCATCCCATGTCTCTACTTGACGTCCAGCTTGAGTAACCTCCCACGAGAAAGAAGCTTCATCTTTCAGTAGCCAGACAGCTAATTGAATCTTTCTTCGACCTTCCACTTCAAAGATTACAAACAAGTCCTCGGTATTCTTGAGCCAATTACTTGCCTCTACGAATGTTTTGGTTCCACGGAATGGCTTCCCTCCCATGGCACAGAAATCTTTGCAGATCTTAGCGAAATTATCTTCTTTGGGAGGAGGAGGAGGAACGACGGGTGCAGCCGGGGGAGGAACGTCAGCTTGACCACCGGTAGTCGTCGTGGCCTCTAGATACCTACGGAACCAGTCGGGTATCATAACGCCCTCTGAGATATTAGGCTCCCCAGACATGCTGAAAAGAAAAGGAAAGAGATTTAGACAAAGGATCGAAGGGTATTACATATGGCTTTGGGGAATATGTTTTTCAAAATAGACTTTTCTTTTTGAAAAATGCTTTCTTTAAAATCCTTTTGAAAAATAATTTTCAAAAAGTTTCATCAAATCTGGTAACCTTCTGCTCTGATACCAAGTGTGACACCCCACGTCCGTTAATGTCACTTATTAAGAGAATGCATTGAGTTTCGTGAAGCGTTATAGGTAAACAGACACAAAATATTACAAGATAGATATAAAAGATAACAGTGGAATTTCAAATTTTGATTTAAAACATAATTCATAACATCATGGTCCACAATATCACAAGTCTGGAGCTACATAAAAAGCAATACAATAACATAAAATTTCTATCTTGTACCATCAAAGTATAAAAATACATAAAAAGCATAATTCCCTAAAAAAGACAAAGCCATAGCAGTAAAGAAGAGAACTTGAGAAATACTTCAAAAGCAGCTCCTAGCAAGATGATAACTGTGTCCAGACTAAGCCTGGGCATTCCCACCCTGAGAACCAGGGAAAAGGGAATGGAAGGAAGAAGAGAAAGAAAAGGGTTGGGCATAAAGTTTGGCGAGTCCAGTTACTTTTAGCAAGTAAATAAATAAAAGTAGCATAACAGGCATATAAGGTGGATAAGAAAGATAACATCATAATAGGCAAGTGTGACAAGGTAAACATGATGGAGTGTATACGCTTCTTTAATGATTACTCTGGTTCTCAGCACTAATATTAGTATAACCAGAATGAGATGATCCCAACAACTATCAAATGGTAGACTTGGGAACACTTCCAGATGTACCCTAACTACTACCCTAATCGGTCGGCTTCCTACTCCGTAGATACACTGTGTCGGCCCCACAGTAGGAGGTATCACTTTCCTAAAGTGGCAACCCTTCGTGATGTGCACAACCATACCTACTGGTGTCACGGTCATCTTAGCCCCATCTGCCCGACCTATGCACGCACATGTCCCCGGTCAGTTTGCGCCGCCCACACCGTCCTCCTCGTTTGGAACTTTTACAATCAGCCCAGTAAGCGTCCCCCAACTCCAACCTAGTTAGAAGTACTCGTTTGATACCTATTAAGGGTTACTGACTGAAATAGGTCCCACAAAATATGACACAAGCTCTCCCCTTTGTCTTTTATCTCCTCTAGGATACCCACTGGTTATGTATACCACTAGGTGTGTTTAATTACATAACCCTATCATTTCTACAAGTTATGCTTACCCTAAAAAGGTGTCTTTAATTACATAACTTCAACATTTGCACAGGTTATGATTACCACTAGGTGTCGTTAATTACATAACCCTATCAGGTTAAGTTTGTGGGCCTATATGTAAATATCACCCACCCCCTTAGATTTACTTAACCCACCCACTGTTCAACCAAATTTACTTAACCCCAATTTAAGTTTATGTTCATACAATCCCTATGGATTCAACAAGGTTAAGTATTCAAGTTTAATTACCATATTTTCATTTATGGTTACAGTATACTAGACCTCCCACATTAAGCCTATCATTTGTGGATGTTGGACATGTCGGGCAGGTCCGGGTAGACTTATTCCACGAATCGGGCGTAACCACGTGTCTTAGCACTTCTCATATTTGTGCACCCAGGCCTCTTACATTAGATTCACCACTTGTGGTTGCTGGATATGTCGGGCAGTTCCATGCAGACTTCCACCACAAGTGTAATCTAACCTCGTGTCTAGGCGCAATTACAGTTTCTAATTATTGTAATCCTAGGCATTCCATTATTAGCCAATTTTACCTATGTCGCTATAGGTTTCTTGCCCATTTTCCCTAAATATGGTCATAATGAATTATATGCCCAAATTCATATACATAAACATTATTCAAGCTATGCCAAATTCTCCCTCTTCACGTTATGTCCAATTTTAACATTTTCCCCTCGTTCCCAAACTAACGCGTTTGCATAATTTTAGCGGCATGCCTAGGCTCGAAAATAGTCTGGCTATATAAAATAAAAGGGAAAGGCGAAGGGAAGATGACAGAGATGATTATTCTAACAAAACTGACATAAGAATATGATGACATAATGTTAAGATGAACATATAAGAACAGATCGGTGAACTTGTGATAATAAAACAGGTTCTAACATAGTAGAGATGTCATAATAGGCATGATTAGATCTAAATAAGGATTTAGATGTCCAACTAATGACATATCTAAATTAACCACAACATGATAGGCATAATATGATCCATAATCAAAAGTAGATCTAGCATGATAAAAATTTAGATCCAAGTTACAGTTATAGATTCACAAATTACAATAAATCTAATATGATAAAGGTTGAGATTCAAATTACAGTCATATCATGTTTAACTTTTAGTTATTTAAATCTAAAAATAACTAAAACTCACAGTGTTCAGATCTAGAACAATAGAAGGAGAAAAGCAGTTGATGAATCACAGGTCTACACTTGAATCACTAAACTTTGATAGCAGAAGAAGAAAGTGATTTGATTCAGTCCAGGCACCAATAGCATTTAGGCCTACATTGATTTTCAATGAAGAAAACAAGAGAAATGAGCCTGTATTTACAGCTGCCAACCCCCAGAATTCGACCATCCACCTCATCCCTAGGGGGTCGACCCTAGGGTCGACACCCCCCTTGAGGGGTTGAACTAGGGGTTGAAACCCCTAGGCGGGATTTTTGCCGCTCACTCAAATTTCAAATTTTGAACTATTTCTGATTTATTATATAAATATATATAATTCTCTTGTGCATATACAAACTTCAAACCTTCATAACTTCTTCATACGTTGTCTGTTTTATGCCAACCAAATGTCTATTTTGACCATAATTTCAAGATGAACGCAATGGGGCAGTCCATTTCCCTTAGTTCTTATTTTTAAACAAATTATTGTTTAATTTATCCTCTTTTAGTGTTGTTAAAGTACAGGGTGTTACAGTATCCCTTCGACAATTCATTTTGAAATTTGAATATTCTTTTGTTAGAACCATTTCTTTGAATTCTTCTCTCATTTAGGAGATATATTATTTTTAAACTGCTTTTGGAAAAGGGATTTCGAAAGTTTTAAAGTACTTTGAAAAAGAATAAGATTTGTGAAAGTTAATAAATTTCAAATATATCCATGTTCCGGATTGTTCGAATTTTATGTAATTTTAATAAATAATCCTTTTTGATAAAAAGAAGGAATTTGAAAATGAAAAGGAACATACCTCAAATTAAAATTATTTTCCATTCCTTGTCATTTTTAATATTCTACTTTTTAGATATTTTGGATGATTTATGGAAATTATCACGAATAAAATTAAATCTCGATGATTCATAACATAGAAGGATTGTCCCAGTCAGTATCATGAACTGAATATAAATAATAAAATAGACTTATAATACGAGGCCCTCAGTTTATAAATAAAATTGAATTTCGAAAAAGAATCAATTTTTTCTCTTGAATTTAGGATAAGGAAAATTTCTATTTGACATGGGTTTTTGATTTCTTAAATCATTTAATTTATTTATCAGTTAGGTAAGGGAAAATCTATTTAAAATTTTTATTTTGGATTTATAGCTGAATTATTCGGGAATTAGTTCATTCGCTTGTTTGATTGTCGCAAGTTCTCTGAGGCGAATGAGTTGCGTTGGGGAAACATTTCTCGAATTGACAGATGGTGGACGTCAGCACGAGATTTCGAAAGTAATTGAGTGGGCGGTATGATTTTACTTTAATTTTTCTAACTCAAATTGGTCCATTTGGTTTCAGGTTCAGACCGTTCCCGAAAGGCGGAGGCAGTCAATCCCTAGCGGTCGACCGCCCTCTTAGGTCTGGGTCAACCACTCTCAGTGGGTTGTATGATTTTATTTTAAATTTTGTAACTTGAACTGGTCCATTTGGTTTCAGGTTCAGACCGTTCCCGAAAGGCGGAGGCAGTCGAACCCTAGCGGTCGACCACCCTCTTGGGTCTGGGTCGACCACTCTCCCCTATCAGTTACGATACAAAACTGGGAAGTGATATATGTATCACTTCCATGTCAAGGTCTTCATTTTGCTCCATCTTCTTCAAATTGCAGCCTCTGAAATCCAACTCCACCACCTCTTGAACCTCTAAACTCAAGCTTCCTAGCTCCATTTCTCCTCCAATCACCACCAAAATTCTGTCATTGTAAATTTGGCCCCTTATATACTCCAGATATGTATTCCCTTCCCCAATTTTGTTGATTTTTAATGGCGGCTCCTTGACCTTTAATTATTCTTGATCAACGCCCCAGTCTCATGCCTAAAGATGCCGCGTGTCTCGACCGTAGTGAAAGGAAGATAACCACTTACTTGGAAACAATGAGTTATATGAATTTCACTAAGGGCATCCGGTGAAATTTGTTGATTTCGTTCCTTTCCATCTTAAGTAGTTGTTTGTCGGCGCATGCCTAGTACCAATCCTACGCCACGATATGCTTGAGTGTGAGTGCTATTCTCATAACATCTATCTTTTTGACGTCCAGATAGATATTGATTTTGATAAGGGTGAAGTTTGATTTACCCAGAGGTGAAAGGGACCCACATCGAGTTCACCGACAATTTGTGACCCGTAGTTGCCTCGTTATGTGCATCATTCAGCAAAACATCATTCCCAAGATGGGAAGTCTTGAGCAGAGCTATCCTTCAGTGTGAAGAGCCACATATGCCATCATTGGCGGCCTAGCCGTCAACTGGGCTCGCGCCCTGATGATTCACTTTGAAGAGCCTCTTGCCAGCACTCTGAGGACTCATTTTCCACATAGCCATCTTCTTACCTGATCTTACGGCACTTTCAGGTGAATCTTCGAGGGGAATCTATGATCAAGAAGACCTTTGCTACCATGACCATGCTACTCTCCGTAGGATTGGCATTCAGCTACCCGCAGCTCCCGTTCCAGCTCCAGCACCTCTTGCTCCTATCTAACAGCAACAGTCGGCCGCAGCAGGCTAGGAGAGGCTTGAGCTTTCCGCACTCTACAAGATCCAGGCCACGCTCCATGAGGTTTGCAAGGAGCAGCGTCGACAAGTGCATGAGATTAGATGCATTTATCCTTTGCTATGTTCCTAGAGGGGACGTGGCAATGGATCGAATTCCAACCGCGAAGCTCAAACTTCTCATAGTCTGTTGGCATTATCTTGTGCATCGTATGTATCTTTCCATTTCCAACATTTTATCTTTATTGTCTTGTGTAGTTTTGTCTATAAATAGTAGTGTTGTTGTTTCTGAAAATCGCATGACGACGTAATGAGATTTCAGTTGTTGGTTTGTAATTTGATTTAGAAATGAAATCTCATTTTTTATTTAACTAACGATTATTTTGGAGCTGGAAAGAATAGAATTCTGTGGTATATAAATTACTAGTGAAGGACAGTTTTTTTTGCGTTGTTTCATCGTGGCTATTATAATTGTTAGTCACTTGCTCCTTTTAAGCTAAAATTTATTTTGAGTTTTTTGTGTATGGTTTCGGTTTTCACATTTCTTTCCTGTGCAACCAACTCCTTCTATACTGAAACGTGTCCTAAATCGTTTAAGTTTCCATAAAGTACATTTGTGAAAATTTTTACAAATTTCGTTTGAAAAATAAAAGAGTTTTAGTTTTAAATCTTTAGTTTGGTTTACTTTTTTGTCCTATTTTCACAAACTTGATTTATGCAAAAGCGCGGATATGGGTATATTAACTTACATATATTTAAAAACTGTTTTGTATAAAATAAACGGTTTAAAGGTAGTCAAATGCATGTTACTAAAATCTTAGTTTTTGTACAAACCCCATACAAAAAATAAAGCAGTACCAAAATTTACATAAAATTTTAAGAAGTGGAAATATATTTTTATGATTTTTTATTTATTTTAGGGTCATATGGAATGCGTAATGAAAAATTTGGATTGTTTGTTTGTGCGTTTTAGTGGTGCACTAGGAATGACGATGCGTTGAAAGCGTTAACGTTGATAAGAAAAAAGTTGTTTTAGCTTTGAAAACGTTGTTTTTATACCTCGTCGACGATGTGCACGAGTTATTATTTGACTCGTTTTACATTTTAGAGCTTGTTTTAAGCCTCCCTTGCAGTCTGTAGATGGAAAATTTTGGAGTATTTAGGGAAATTGAGGCAAAATTTAACTATAAACGAAAATTGAAAATTTTATTAGTGGTAAGAACGTTAATTTCTCCGCTTTGATATCTTCTTTCCAGTATACGAGAAATTTAATAAAAAGCGATTTTAGATGTGTTGACGTGTTAGATGGTCAGATTTGGATGCAAAAATTGGATGCTTCACATTTTATATGAGGGGTTTGATGAAAAATGTTTTCAAAAATTTGCATTTGTATAGAACTGCGCTACAAGAAAAAAGGTCAATAACTGCATCTTTGGACAACGTTTGAATAGCGATTGCCATCTGCAGCTGCATATAAAGTAAATACCTATAGCAGAGTACACGCTATAAAACTACAAAACATAAGACACCAAAATTGATAGGTGGGCAGACAACTTTTTTTTTGGCTGCTTATTTTCTTATTATTTCAGTTATGGCTCGTTTTCTTTTCCATCTTCTCTGTCCTTATTGAAACCCTTAAAAACAAAATCCATACTTCCTTTAATAAGATCTATTCCTAATGATTGCTCATACTCTAGATGGAAAAACCATTCCCCTTTGCCACTGTGGTTTCCTTGCCTAAGTTTGTTAATTTGTTACCTCGATTCCTCAAAGCACATGGCAAAATCATTATAATGGTTTTTCCAGAATTGATCATGCATTTTCAAACGCAAAGGTTAGTTTTTCTAATTGTTCCATTTTGTTTTCAATTCAAGATGAATTTCATCATTTTGTTTTTGTAATTTTTTTTCACTAGTATGTCTCAAATGAATGTGAACTGAAGGAGATTACAAATTAGGTTATGTACATCTCACTCATGTTTTACATCTCCATTTCTTAATCACCTCCTATGCGATTGTCCATATCCCAACTGTGTCAGATCCTAACAGGTACCCTACCCTCGTCGGCACTTCACATCAGCCACCAAACCCTAATCGTTGTTGCATGCAAAGTTTTAACCAATTGTCCTTGCTACCATAATTCAAACTCCGATATGATGTTATTCAGGAGGTAGGTTCTTTTGTTTGTATGGTCAAAAGGGAGATATAATCATTAGAAGTACTTGTATTTTTGTTGTTGAATTTTCTTATGTTGTTATAGAGGAGATAAGTAGAACTAGAGATATTTTAAGTAGGAAAAGTGTTTGTTGACGTGCTTAACAGTTTCATCTTGGTTTTTTATATTTAATAACCCTTTGTAGGATGAATGTGAGTTCTGCTAAAGTGGTCACATTTATGATGACGTTAAAAAGATACCATAATCATTATAGATCACTAGACTTGTGACATCCTACGTCTCTTAATGTCACCCATAACAGGATGCATTAAGTATTGTGAAGTGCAATAATAATACAAAGATAAATTTTAACAAGATAGAATATAATATGCAGCAGAAAAGAACTTTTCAAACTTTAATTCAAACCAAATTCAACATTACATTTTCAAATGAACCATCAATGTCATAAAGTCATAAAAAATATGTCTCATAAACCATCAGAGTGCAAAACCATAAAATAATATCCCTCACATGCCATAACAATGAACATAAAAGAATCTGAAGTAATATGTGGAAAGAGAAGTAATCCAAGTCCAAGATGAGCAGAATCACAGTCAATGCTACTGTCCTCCACCACTCCGAGAACCTGAGGGGGGAAAGGAAGGGAGAAAAGGAAAAACAAAATAGGTTAGACATAAAGTCTGGCGAGTTCCAGTGATTTTCAGCATAAGCATATGGTAAGAAGTATCATGATAAATAAATGGTAATGGATATTAAAATATAGTAAAATATACAAGTACGAGGTAAACGAGATAGCAAGGCAAGGTAAAGATAAGTAAGCTTCTCATTCATATCCCTAGAACAAGTTTCTGCACTAACAACTAGAATATCAGAATTAGGTGTTACCCTAATTACTACCCATGCGATCGGCTCCCTACATACACGAATAACCTGTGCTAGCCACAGTAGTAGGGGATATCAGTCCCTAACCCGTTAACTTTAAGACATAGTCCTATTCGCTGGTGTTACAACGTCTTAGTTTCCCCATCGGACCCATGCACGCTCATGACTCCTCCGGAACGCACCCGTACCTACCTCTAAACTTTGAACCTCTTACAATCCATATCACTAAATCGTGCCCTGGTCCCTACATAGTGCGAGGTCCCTCTTTGATACAAATTAGGATACTGACTGATACGGGTTCCACACAGCTAGATTGACACAAACCACCCCTAGGCTTATGCCCCCAAGTAACTAGGATTTTAAGAGTCCCAAAACCGTATATAAACAGCAAGTCGTGGGACCTCTTAGCTTATTAATTAACAAGTTTAATTTAGCATGTTTAAGTTCATTAATAAGCATGGTTGTAAATGATATTTACTATAAATGTTATTCTACGTACAACTCCTCCCCCAAAATAGACAAGCACTTGCTCAGATGTATATAGATTAAAATAACCCATTTTACTTAATTATATCTTATCCATATATATATAACAAGTTCTACTTAATCTTAAATTAAGTCCAACCATCTAGATTAAACAGTTTGTATATTCTTCCCTTTCATAATTATGCCAATTGTACAGTCAAAGGTTCTCATGTTACAATATGCCCAATTGTCCTCATTGTCTTTACAAGTTATTTCAATTTATCCCATTTATACGCAATTCAAACGGAAATGGCTTAGGCTCTTGATGGCCTAGGCTCAACGTAAAATAAAAAGGAAAAGGAGAAAACAGATCCAAACTAAACCAAATAAATAAGCATAAAAAGACTGTAAATAAATAAAAGACAAAATGGGAATAAGGAAGAAAGATGTATACATGAACAAATAATAACTTTATACTGAATAGATAGTTGACAGTAAAAAAATGACATATATATAAACATGTAACAACTGTTACTTTTCATATCCAAATCTTTTACTGTCAAAATAATGTTTAAATAGAATATCTAAAAATAACTAAACTCATAATGATTTGATTTAGATCCAAAAAATGTCTCTTTAAAATTGTTGTTGTAGAAAAACTAAAATTATCCCTCTAATCTACGTTTTGGCAGCACCTCGGCATATTCTTATTTTTTATAGAAGTAACTTGGAGGAGGAAGAAGATGAAGATATGTTTATGTGTAAGAAAATGGTGAGGCTGCTAGCCTGATTATAGATTAGTTAGGATAAATATAAACCATAGGATATTAGGTTATCAAATCAAACTGCATACCTCAAGCTGAGTCAGTGTATGTATATAGCAAATAAAACAGTCCAGGTTTAGATGTAGGAATCTGCCCTGCATGCTGGTGGGTCGACCCACCTACTACCTGGGTCGACACATGGGTCGACCCAGTTAGGCGCTTGGGTCTCCCACTCACCGTTGCTTTCTACATTCAGTTTTTTTTTATATTATATATTAGACACTGTTTTAGTTCTATCTTCTTTAGTTCATAACTTCTTCATACTTAATCAGATTTATGAAAACTAAGAGTCTATCCGAACCGTAATTTCGTAAACAACGCAATGGTAAAGTCCATTTTACTCAGTTCTGAATATTTTATTAATTAATATTCATTTAATTACCTTCATTATATAATTATGGTTTATTAAATTATCGGTATTACATTCTCCCATCCTTAAAGGATTTCTTCCCCGAAATATTCAAGTTAAGAAGAATGTTATTATTTAACAACTACCTACACCCGTCTACTCATCCATCAACCACTGACATCCATTATTCCCAAAATTTCTAATGTTTTGTATGAACATATGCAAAGGTGTTGTGTGTATATGTCCCTACACTAATGCAAAAATCAAGCGGTCGACTAATTCAGTTGACCTCCTTAATGCAATATATGTCTGTGTCATGTATCCAGTATGTATGAAAATGAATCCTAATAGTAAGTACAAGTTCTATGTGTGCACAACCATTCACCAAAATGCAGCATTCATGTGATAATTCAACCATTTTCATCCAATGAAAATAAAAATGCACACACATGCATATGCAATATGTAAGTGTTTGAGTCGATCTAGTGCCTAGTGCGGGTGTATATGCGTCCACCAGCAACCACTAACAAATACTTGCATCCATTTGCATCCATCAATCATAACATGTCTCAAACACATGATTTTAACCATTGATTTTTGCCTAAGGATCGAGATTTAAATGATAGGATAAACAAATTTGAATTCAAAAGCTTAGAAAGGAATTAAGGATATACTTTCAAAGAGAAAAGGGTAAGAAGTGCGAATCTTGTCTTCGGGTTCTTATGTCACATCATCATGGTCGTCTCCCGGTTGTACCTTCACTAACTTGATATCCCTGTTGTGTAGTCTCTTAACTTCCGATCCAACAATATGGGTAGGAAATTTCCTCACTGATTCCTCCTTCTCAACTTCAACATCCTCAAGCGTACTTGGCTAAACTACCTCTGTTGAATCACATAGACATTTCCTCAGAAGAGAAACATGGAACACGCCGTGAACTCCCGCCAGCCTCTCTGGTAGTCTAACTCTGTAGGCCATCTGCTTATCCTCTCAACTATGGGGAGTGACCCTATAAATCTCAGTGCCAACTTCCCTACTGAGCCAAAGCGAACAATGTGCCTTAGGCAATATCTTGATAAAGAACATATCTCCTGCCTTAAACTCCAAGTCAGTCCTCCTCCTATCGGAATATGAATCTGCCTTTCCTAAACCGCTTTAATCCATCTGCGAATAAGGTCTATCTTCTCAAAAGTCTCTCCCACCGTCTAAGGCCCAAGTGGAAGTATGTTCGTGGACTCCTATCAACATGTCGGCGATCTACAAAGTTGTCCATAAAGTACCTCGAAAGGCGCCATCCCTATGCTCGGCCGATAACTATTATTGTATGCAAACTGAACCAATGGGAGAAGCTCCTCCCAAGTCCCTCCGAAGTTTTGGATACACAGTCTTAGTAAATCCTCAAGAACCTTATTGACCCTCCTAGTTTGTCCATCGTTATGAGAGTGGTAAGTTGTGCTCAGTCGTAACTGTATACCTAGTTCCTCTTGCTATGTGGGTCTAGTGTGCTCCATAAGAGTAGGCTGCACCTCCAATGGTGCCAACAAACCAGGAGTAAAACCCGTGGATGGCCTAAAATCAAATGTCGAGATAAACTCCAAGCTTTGTCTTTATGAATAGAGGACTCAAGGTCATCCTCTGCTTACTCAACGCGTCCGCAACCACATTACCCCTCGCTTGTGGTATAAGATATCTCAAAATCGTAGGACGCAAGAAACTCCATCCATCGCTGCTTCCTTAAATAGATATCCTTCTGTGAGAACAAATATTTGAGCGAATTCTGATCCATGTATAGCTTAAACCTATCTCCAAGTAGATAGTGTCGCCAAGACATTAGTGCGAACACTATAGCAGCCAACTCCAAGTCGTGGGTAGGGTAGTTCTTCTCATGAACTCTCAATTGCCTACTTACATAGTAGACCACCCTACCTTCTTGCATCAACACAACACCTAACCCCGTGCCACGAGCATCCGTGTAGACCGTAAACGTCTTGCTACCATCAAGAAGAGTCAGAACATGGACTAATGTCAAAGCCTTCCTTAACCTCTTGAAAGCATCCTTGTAATTAATGCTCCAAGCAAAATCCAAGTTCTTTTTTGTCAGACCGGTAAGCAGAGCTGATATCCTCACAAAGCCCTTAATGAACTTTCTGTGATAACCCGCTAATCCCAAGAAACTTCTAACCTCTTTCGCATTTTTAGGGGCTTTCCAATCTTGTACCACAACAACTTTATCAGGACCTAACGCTATTCCATCCTTGGAGATAACATGCCCTAGGAACCTTAATTCATTTCTCCAGAAATGACACTAGAAAATTTAGCCTTAAGCTGATGTGATATGAGAGTGCATAGAACCTCTCAGAAGTGTATGGCATGTTCTTCCTCGCTCCTCAAGAAAACCAGAATGTAATCCACAAAGACTACTATAAACTTGTTCAGATACTCCCTAAACACCTTGCTCATCAAGTCTACCAAGTACGTGGGTGCATTGGTCAGCCCGAAAGGCGTGCCATCCACTCAAAGAAACCGTCCGGAGTCCTGAAAGCAGTCTTATCGATAATATCATATGCTACTCACAGCTGATGAAATCCCGTGGCTAGATCCAACTTTGAGAAAACCGAGGCACCTACTAGCTGCTCAAACTAGTCATTAATATTTTGAAGTGGGTGCCTATTCTTCTTGGTTAATTTATCCAACTCCCCATAGTCTACGCATAGACGGAGAGAGCAGTCTGCCTTGGTCACAAAGACGACTAGAGATCCCCACTCAGATATGCTACGTCTAATGAATCCCTTCTCGAATAGCTCACCTACTTGCTTGTTGAGCTCCCTCCTATCCGTAGGAGCCATGTGGTGCACTGGTAAAGCGACTGGCTTCGCCTTCTCTACCAAATAAATCCATAAATCTATCTCTCACCTCGAAGGCAATCCACTAACCTTATCATACACGTCTGGATAATCTCTGATAATGGGTATTGATCTAAGATCGTCAACTGAAGCATCGAGAACTGACCACCGTGGGTTACAAGATATCTTGAGGGTTCTCTTGTGGCACGTTAAAAGCCTAACAACTCTCCTCTCACAATCTAGAATGGTACCATACATGGCTATCAATCCATTCCTAGGATCAACCCATAACCCATAAAGCCAAGAACATATGTGTCACATTCAAACTCGATGCTCATAACAGAAATTCTCAAACCCCTACATATCATAGACAAATGAGTTGTACCTCCTATGAGGTTTGAGACTACGACAGGATCAAAAGCAATACCAGTGTCTTAGTGCAGATTATCTACCACATAATTGGATATGAATGAATGGGAAGCACCAGAATCAAAGAGAGTCCTAATAGGATAGTCAAAAAGAGAAATCAAACCTTCAACGGTGACTTTCCTACCTCGATCCGGTCCACCGGCCTGAGCTGCTTCTAGAGCATGAACTTGTCCTCCAGACGATTCAGACTTCTGTCCTTGCTTATTGGGGCATTGTCTAGTGAAATATCCAACTTGACCACAATTGAAAAAACAAAATTGTTTTCTTATATTCTCTCACAAAGTGCCCCAAATTGCCACAACCATGGCACTTAATCTCTATCTCACTACGCCATAAACGGCCTAATGCAACGCAAAAAAAAAATGTTGGCACAGGGCCAAAAAATGTTGGCATAGGTCTTTGGCAACGTTTTTAGAGTGATGCAATTTCCACCGTTGCTGCAGGCCTGAAAGTCAACATTTTGACTATCTACAGCAACACAAAAAATATTGTTACATTAGAACCCTATTTAGGTCTATAGCAACATCATTAGGTGTCCGTAGCAACATCCAAAAACATTGCTATAGATATTAATTTTATTTATATATTTTGTGGAACCCACAATGTGGGGCCCGTTGGGCCCACGCCCTAACCTAATCTCATCCCTACGACAACACCTAGTATGACTATTGCAATATTATTTCAGCAACATTTATAACCCGATGGCAACACTATATTAAAGCTACAACAACACGGTATATATTTATTTTATTTCAATATTTCAAATAGTACAAATTTTCTATCACCACTATTGTACATTCACTGGTATATTACATAGTCATTCATATTTACATACATTCATCACTACACCGTCACTCGATTCACTCATATACAGACTCACTGACACTCTCTGACATTATATTCAACTGCTTCCATACAGCCATCTGCACAAGTGCAATATAATGGTTATGAGATATGATATCAGCTTAAATATATTCATAGATAAAAAGCAAATCAGAATTGTATTATTTAAGGTATTGTCTACTTTTTATGTCAAAAGCAAGAAATTCGATTCAAACAACAAAATCAGTGGAGTACCATTTGAAGGTTAAAAAGGCAGTGAATGAATAAAGTATAAAACTGAATCCAAAACAGAAAAGGCACGATAAAGCCGACAAGCATAACAATTAAACAACACTAATTTTTTTGCAGGAAGTGGTGAACCCACTCGCAATATAAAATTTATGCTAGAAACATAATATCATATAACATTTTTGATCCACTGACAGCAAAAACATATATAAATATCAATATTATTGACATTCTACCAATGCTTTATATCTGATTAATCTACTAAGTGTATTGAAAGTTATATGCACAGTAAGATACTTTGGTGAATGTAATCAGTTTTGCATGACTGTGTTCAACTCTAAACAAGGTTAATGAAAGCTTAGTCGTATTAAGGAACCTGGAAATAAGGATTCTGATGCACAATGTTTTCTCAGAGCACCGTCCAAACAATCTTAGGAAGTTATCGGAAAAGGTAATGAATGTAAATGGAAGGGGGTGCAATGATTTCTCTGTCCATATTATACGGGGACTAAGCCAAGATCTTGATAAAGGGGGGGCATTTATAATGAATATTTCCGGAAACATAACAAAAATTACAAAACAAAAAATTGTTGATTTACCTGTCGGCCTTGAAAAACATGAACCAAAGGAGGACTTGAAAATCAAAAATAAAAAATCAAAAGAAGCTTATCAATTGCCTGCAAGAACATGCATTTTCACATTATTACAAGGATACTTAAACAACTTTAGAATAACGTTAAATTATCAAAATTTCCACATACATATTTGATTATCTTGGCAAAAATACAAACAGCAAGAATATCATAACATCAAAATGTAAATTAATTTTTGCATAACATCAAAACATGAACATCATAACGTTCTGTTTCACTTACTACTGCGATTAACATCTGAACATCAGGTTCTCCTTGAATCCTTCTATTTCTTAAATAGGTAAATGCTCGATTATACAAGAGAATATATCAGTTTTGATATTAAGGCTCTAGTCTTTCATAATGCTGTCAAAGGTTCAGAGCTAATTACTTGCAATGCTTTCTTCTTGAACTTATTTATTACTGAGAACTGTTTCATCTGGCATCTCGTTGTTTCTCTCTAAGTGGAATGTTTGGAGCTGTGTTTGCATTCTTTGACACCTTTGGCCATGACTCCCTCTCAAAATCTATTTCTGACCAAACTATTGCCTATGCAATTCCCTCATTGGTTTTGTTTATCTAAAACAATATCTCCATCCATCACAAACATGCTACTAAAAATTTAACTAGCATCATTTAAAGAGTACCTGCCCAAAATGGAGGAACGACACACAACAATATGTGTAGTATCACCCCAGCACTCCATACATATACTTCAGGTCCATAATTTCTTTTTAGAACTTCAGGCGCCATTTAATATGGACTTCTAAGTTGGATTAGAATATCAGAATTAGCTCATAACATTGCATTACCTAGAAATAGAAAATTAAAATCATAAAATAATTGCCTTAATTTGAAAATAAGACCGAACGTACCTGGAGCTGGAACTGGATGTATACAGAAGTAAATGAACCAGCTGCAGCAAAGTGAAAGGAAAGAGCATAAGCTAAAGTGTAAAATGAGTACACAAAATGTTTAAAATTCAGTTTAGTAGAAATGTTGAAAAGCGCATAATTTCTCTGTCCGTATTAAAACATGGAAGTAACAAAAGGACGTCTTTATTGATAACCATAATATTTTTACTAGAAAAAACATATTTAAGAGCAGCATGTTTCAATTAGAATGTTACATGTTTAATCAAGCTATGGTTTTACATGCGTATCTCGATGTCAAGTGCACAGATGTCATGAAAACAGTTTCAAGTGCACAAATCTCACAAGTGCATGCATAGGGCACAAGGGCACATGGTTACTGATGTGAAATTCAGGTTCAACAAGTGTCAACAGTACATGGCCAATAACAGGTTCAACAAAGTGCACATGAACAAAAATATATGCAAATGAGCAAGACATGAACAATGTGCAGCATGTTTCAAAGCAGAACAAAATTATTAAAAGACAAAATTGTACTTCATTACTTGAAAACTGTAATTAATAAACAAATGTACGCATACCTGAATCTTATGACGAAGTTGGGCGAATGACTTTGGACTAGTGGCTTGTTTTGTAGCCTCTTCTCATCAGTCTCTTAAGCTTTATAATATGCTGTTTTTATGCGACTCTTGTTCCCTCTCCCTCATTCTATACAAAATGAATACAAAATGGTATATGAAAATAAATTAATTATGAAAATCAGAATAACTTATAAGCAGTCAAGCAATTAAAAAGTACTAAATTAATTATGAAAATCAATAGATATGGAAATCATCCCTTAATTAAGAACCAATACATAAATAGAAGTCACTTGATCAAATTCGCTACATAGGAATCAAGAGGCAGTTTCCTCTATCATGCTAAGTGGAATGAGGATTTGTGTTGTTGGGACATCATCTCTATACCACTTAACATCACTAGCTTGATTTCCTATTCCATAACCACATTGAATATCATGTAAAACTGGATCATCTTCATTTCCATTTTCCTTTTCGACATCACATTGTCCCTTGGCAGTTTCTTGATAACATTATAAAGTGCCTTATCAGTTGGATCTTGTACATAAAACACTTGTTGTACTTGTGAAGCCATAACATACGGATCAGATTTCTAGCACAATCTGTTAAAATTAACTCAAGTCATCCCATACAAATCTTTCTCTTCTTGGTACCAGCAACACTTAAATAAAACCACTGAAATTTCTCCCCAATAATAAATTTCTTTTATTTTTTCAATTGCTACGTAGTAACTAACATTGCCGACCAATGGATTTTGATCTTTTGAACTTGCAAAACTAGTGGTCAAGGTAGTCAAGAAGACACCACTATTTTGTGTTTGCACTTAGCGTAACACCCCACCTCCATTAATGTCACTCACTAAGGGAATGCATTAACTTCCATGGAGTATTATAATAGTACAGAACAGAATATAACAAGACATATATATAAATGGTACTTAAGAAAATTCAAAATTTATTCATTGCAGTGGAAAAGCAAAACATGTTTGGTTACAACATCAAAACCACATACTAGAGTCAAGTACATAAATATCCATCTTGAACAAAATTATTATCAGAGTACGTAAAAGTAAAATCATAATCCCACTCCAAATAGCCATAATGAAAATAGATAAAGCTGAGCATTACTCTCAACACTTCCAAGCACTTCAAGAAGAAAGAAATCCAAGTCAAGCTACAGTGTTTCCTCCCTAAGAACCTGGGGGAAACGGAAGAAAAAGAGGCAAAAACAAAAACATCAGACATAAAGTCTGGCGAGTCCAGCTACTTTTAGCATGAAAATAAGTAAAGCAATATGACAAGAATAAACCAGATGAAAAGTATAACCATAACATAAGGTAAAGCTGGAATACAGGATGAATATAAAGGAAATGTCTAGTGTGCTTCCTAGATTTCTTACTTAATTTAATTCTCTGCACCACCTACTAGTAATTCTTAATGAAATGATCCCAACCCCACAATTGGTAGCCCTCAGGCATAACATCCAGTAAGAGGTATGCACCCCATACAATCCTTGAAATTCCACTTGCCCATAATAGATACTAGATGTCCCCACACTACCCCTAATCGATCGACTCCATAACTTGTAGATACATGTGCGGGCCCCAGCTTTAGGTGCATCACTCCCTAAGGGGCAACCCGTGGATGCACAACTTTATACCTACTGATGTATAGTGGCTAAATCTTCCAATGCTGGGAACACCTTTTGCACGATTAACGAACCTGTCAGAACCTACACTGCTACACCCTCGCTCTTATTTGACCGCTTATAATCAGCCCAGTAAGCGTGCCCCAACCCTGCCTAGCTCAGTGTTCCCGATACCACTAAGTGGGTTATTGTCCGAAATGGGTCCCTACCGCTACTAGGTTTTTCCCCAGGGTTTATCCTAACCCAACTTATATTAGTTAAGTGTTGTCTATCCGCCCAGTTGACTTAACCCCATCCACTTATCAAATCAATTTGTATTATTGGTTAAGCTTACCTTAACCTTATCCACTTGGTTCATGTATTATTGGTTAAGTTGTCATCTCACATAGGTTAACTTAACCCCAGCCAGCTAACATGTATAAGGTATCATATTCATCTTTGATCAGCATTAATTAGTCATTAATGCACAGACCTCTCACATTAAGTCGATGGCTTGTGGCCGCTGAATGTGCCGGGCGGTTCCGGGCAGACTTCTGCCACAAGCCAGACTTAACCTCGTGTCTAAGCATCTTTTAGTTATGCCCACGACCTCTCACATTAGACTGGCCGTTTGCGGTTTCTAGTTAGGCCGGTTGGTTCCGGGCAGACTTCTATCGCAAGCGGAGTCTAACCTCGTGTCTCAGCATGTTTATCTTAGCCAATTTATTTATTTGCAGTTTATGCCAATTTCTGGTTAATTATGTTAATTACCCAAAATTCCCAATTTCATATCAGCCCCCAAATTTAGCATTTGTCAAGCCCAAATCAACCCAACGTATATTATGCCAAATTTAACATTTGCCATGCCCAAATCAACCCAGCGTATATTATGCCAAATTTCTCAACGTTCCCCTAAATTACCGTTCGTACGTTCGCTTTTTTGAGATTTTGCTTAGGCTCGAAGTAGCCCGGCTATAAAAACCAAAAAGGGAAGGAGGAAGGGATAAGATAAAGAACATGCATAATAATAATAATAAAATAGGCATAATTATGAACTGATCATAAAGATATGATAAAACTGATGATAATATCAACAAGGGCATATAAGAATCATGAATCTGATGTATAGGCTAAGATAGAACTGATGGGATCCAATCTTATTATCATGTATAATTCCCAAATCCAATTTACAACATGTCAGAATCGCTTTTATTATTTAAATATAAAAAAAGTCAATGGACTCACAAGGGTTGGATTAAGGAAGAGAATTAGGCGTTGTAGTTGTTGTAGATTCGATCCCCTTCACAGAATTCCTTCACTTTGACTTGTTGAAGAAGAAGGACTAGTTTAGGTTGAGGCAACATGGAGGCGCCATAAATTAGTGTAGTGAAATTAGGTTTAGGTCTAGGTGTGTTTATATAGGTGTAGTGAGTTAATTAGGGCCTTTAGATCAGGTTAGAGACCATCAAAACCACACAGCTCAAAAGACACGTTATCCAGCCAATCCCCGAAGGACACGTCATCAGAGAACTCTCCAGAATTCTGTGCAGGTTCTGCCTCAGCATGGGCGCACTTCCCAAGTGTGCCAGTTCAATTTTGTTCTGGTGCACTTCACAAGTGCGCTAGTTATCCCAGCCTGTTTCTGATTTTTTTTTCTGCCCAACTTCTTTCGTCCATAACTTCTTCATACGATATCCGTTTTACGCAAACTCGAACTCTATCTCAAGCAAAATTCCGAGACAAACGCAATGGCGTAACCCGTTTCACCTAATTATTCTTTTATAAATTAATTATTCTTTAATTATCTCTTATGTCATGTTTTAAAATTACGGGGTGTTACATTCTCCCCTCCTTAAAGGATTTCGTCCCCGAAATCTTCAAGTTAAGAAGAATGTATCCTACCATCCAATCATCCATCTACTCATCCATCATCCACAAGCATCCATTGTCCTTAAAATATTTCTAATGCTATATGAACATATGCAAAAGTGTGTGTATATGTCCCTTATCTAATGCAAAGATCACACGGTCTACTGATTCAGCTGACCTCCTTAATACAAAACATGATAGTGCCATGCGTCCATTATGTATGCAAAAGAATTCTAATGATATATATCATTTATATATGAGTGCACAACCATTCATTCAAATGCAGCATCCATATGATAACACATTCAAGATACATCCATTAACTTAAATATGCACACTCATTCATATGCACTATGAAAGTGATTGTGCCGATCTAGTGCCTAATGTGTGTGTAAATGCATCCACGAACAACCACTAGCAAACACTTACATCCACTTGCATTCACCAAACATAACATGTCTCAAACACATGTTTACAACAATAGGGTTTTATACCTAAAGAGAAGTTAAGAACACACCCTCAAAAAGGAAAGGGTACGACGCGCGTATCTTGTCTTCAGTCTCCCAAGTCGCGTCTCCTTGATCATCTCCCCATTGGACTTTAACCAACTTGACCTCTCGGTTGCGTAACTTCTTGACCTCCGATCCAAGGATGCATGTAGGAGCTCGTCTAATCGTGGCATCTCGCTCCACTTCCCTAAGCATGCTCGGCTCTACTACTTCCGCGGTATCATGTAAACACGTCCGCAAATGCGACACATTAAATATGTCATGAACACCACTGAGCTTCTCGGGCAACTTCACTCTGTAGGCCATCTGTCCAATTCGCTCTGTTATGAGGAATGGCCCTACGGACCTTGGTGACAATTTCCCTATAGACCCAAAATTAACTACATTTCTTAACGGCGATACTTTAATAAAGACCATATCTCCAACACTGAACTCAAGATTGGTCCTTCTCTTATCAGCATATGACTTTTGTCGGTCTTGTGCCGTCTTCATACGTCTTCGAATCAAGTCTATCTTCTTTGAAGTTTCCCTAACCATATCAGGCCCAAGCAAAATCTTATCCGTAGTTTCCCACCAACAAGTAGGTGATCGGCAAGGTCATCCATATAGAGCTTCAAAAGGTGCCATGCCAATACTAGTCTGATAGCTGTTGTTGTCGGCGAACTCTACTAATGGAAGATGTTCCTCCCATGTCCCTCCAAAGTCCAAGATGCATAATCTCAAAAGATCTTCTAGAATCCGATTCACTCTTTCTGTTTGGTCGTCCGTCTGAGGGTGATAAGCGGTGCTCAAACACAATTGCGTTCCTACCGCCTCTTGCAAGCTCTTCCAAAACTCACTAGTGAAAATGGGATCTCAATCGCTTACTATGCTAGAATGTATGCCGTGTAGAGGAACTATCTCTAGTAGATAAACAGATGCCAACCATGCCGCTGTTCTTCTACTCTTAACGGGAATGAAATGGGCGCTCTTGGTAAGTCTATCTACTACTACCCAAATCCCCGTATTACCCTTCCTTGACCTCGGCAACCCGTCGACAAAATCCATGGAAACACTTTCCCATTTTCACTGTGGGACCTCTAAAGGGTGAAGCAAACCACCAAGCTTCTTTTGCTCAGTCTTGATTGGCTGGCACACTAAGCATCTAGAAACGAACTCAGCCACATCCTTCTTCATTCAGGCCCAAAAGAAAACTCACTTCATGTCCCTATACATCTTGTCTCCACTGGGATGTATGGTTAGCTTAGAACGATGTGCTTCTTCAAGGATTGTCCTCCTCAAACTCTCATCTCATGATACGCAAAGTCTCCCATCTCACGCAACCAACTTTTGTCATCTATAGTATACCTACTAAGATGGCTCAAAGACTCCCCTCTTATGAGCATGTCTACCATCTCTATCAACTGTGGGTCATCTCGCTGTGCCACACCTGTCTATCCCAAAATCATAGGTCGTACCTCTACTGATGCTAACAAACCGGGTACATAATCGATAGAGGGTCTAAAGTCAAAGGTAGAGATATACTCTAAACTCTGCCGCTCGACAAACAAAGGACTCAAAGTCAACTTCTTTCTACTCAAGGTGTTAGCTACAACGTTACCCTTGCCAGGGGTATATGCAATCTCAAAATCATAGGATGTTAAGAACTCCATCCACCTCTGTTTCCTTAAGTTCAAATCTTTTTGGGAGAACAAGTATTTTAGTCACTTATGGTCTGTATATAACTCAAACCTCTCACCAAGCAAATAGTGATGCCAAGACTTAAGCGCAAAAACTATGGCACCTAACTCTAAGTCGTGGGTAGGGTAATTCTTCTCATGGTCCTTTAACTGCCTTCTACCATAACATACCACCATTCCCTCTTACATCAAAACTGCGCCAAGCCCTGTCCCGCAAGCATCGGTATACATTATGAACGGTTTACTCCCATTCAGCAAAACTAAAACTGGAGCTGTCGTCAATGCCCTCCTAAAACGTTGAAAAGCATCGTCACAGTCAACATCCCAAGAAAAGGTCAAATTCTTTTTCGTCAATCGTGTAAGTGGGGTTGATATCTTAGCAAAGTCCTTGATGAACATTATATAATAGCCCGCCAAACTAAGAAAACTCCTTACTTCTGTTGCATTCTTAGGAACCTTTCAATCTTGGATTGCTACCACCTTCGCGGGATCCACAGCTATCCCTTCCTTGGAAACCGCGTGTTCTAAGAACCTCACTTCCTTCCTCCAAAAATGACATTTGGAGAACTTAGCTTTGAGTTGATGTGCTTGAAGGGTCTTTAAGACTTCCCTAAGATGTAGGGCATGATCTTCCTCGCTTCTAGAAAATATCAAAATATCATCCATAAAGACCACCACGAACTTGTTTAGAAACTCCCTAAACACCCTACTCATCAAGTCTACGAAATATGCGGGTGCATTCATCAAACCAAAAGGCATGACGAGCCTTTCAAAGAAACCGTCGGGAGTTTTAAATGCAGTCTTATCTATGATGTCCTCAGCCACCATTAGCTGATGAAATCCTGTAGCTAAGTCCAACTGCGAGAAAATCGAAGCACCAACAGACTGATCGAAAAAGTCATCTATTCTCGGTAATGGGTGTCTGTTCTTCTTCGTGAGCTTATTTAGCTCCTTATGGTTCAAGCACAATCTAAGTGAACCATCAGCCTTCGTAGCAAAAACAACTGGCGCACCCCACTTCGAGATACTTCTTCTTATGAACCCTTTCTCAAGCAACTCTTTCACTTGTTTACCAAGCTCCCTCCTTTCTCTAAGAGCCATGTGGCGCGTAGGCAATGCGACTGGCTTTGCATTGTCCACCAAGTATATACGGAAATCTATCTCGCATTTTGGAGGTAAGCCCTTAACCTCCTCAAAGACATCTGCATACTCACGGACTACTCAAACAGATTGCAAATCATCAATAGAAGTGTCAAGAGATTCTAGGTAGCTAAGCATTACAGAACCCTTAGGGTCGCATGAGATATCGAGAGTATTACGCAAACTAGCCAACAGTCTAACTAACCTCTTTTCACAGTTGAGAATGGCACCATTCCTGGTTAGCCAATCCATTCCTAGAATCAACCCATAGCCCGTGAAACCAAGCACATAGGCATTGCATTCGAACTCAACGCCATACACGAATATTCTCAAATCCTGACATAACATAGAAAGATGAGTCGTACCCCCAATAGGATTTGAGACTGCAATGTGATCCATAACTAGACTAGTATCTAGGTGCAGAGATTCAACAACAGAAGCAGATATAAACGAATGTGAAGCGCCAAAATCAAACAAAGTTCGAACAGGATGATCTAAAATGAAAATCAAACTTTCAACAGAAATGTTTCTACCTCTCTCTTGCGTAGCTGCCATGAGAGCATGAACCTGCCCTCCAGAAGTAGATCTTGTCCTCTGGCCTTGCCCTTGTCCTTGCCTCCATGGGCAATCCTTAATCATATGTCCTTCCTCACTACATTGGAAGCAACCAGTCTTTTTCGCCTTCTTCTTTCTACAATCTTTAGCTATATGACCCGATATACCACAGAAATGGCACTTTCTTTTATCTTAGGGTTTCCCACTCTTCTTAGGATCCACCTTCTTGTCATGTGCCTTATCTACCTTAGCACCTTTATTCTCTTCATGCATCAACGCCATATCAACAAGTTCCTCGAAAGTAGCCCCCATAGGAATGTGGGACATAGCCAACCCGCGTAATGGTTCATTCTGACCCTTGGCAAATCTCAAAGCCTTCTTATGTGGTGTATTAACTAATTTCATACCAAATCTTGCTAACTGGTTAAACTTGCTGACATACTCCTTCATAGATAAATTCCCTTTTTTCAAAGCCAAGAACCTTTCCATGTATAAACTCTCCTCCGCTTGTGAAAGAAATTTCAACTTGAACCTTCGTCTAAAGTCTATCCATGTCTCCGCTAGACACCCTCCATTAGTTACTTCCCACCAAAAGGAAGCTTCATCCTTCATCAACCAAGCAGCTAGCTGAACTTTCCTTCCATCGTCTATCTCAAAGATACCAAACAAGTCCTCCATTTCCTTGAGCCAATTCCGAGCCTCAACAAATGTCTCAGCCCCATGAAATGGTTTTCCGCCCATCGCACGGAAGTCTTTGCATATCTTAGAAAAAGTGTCTACAAGCGGAAGAGGAGGAGGAGCTGCAATTGGGTGAGGAGGAACATTGGCTAGGCCTACGGTAGTAGCCCTAGCCTCCAGATACCTTCTGAAACAGCCTGTTATCGGTACGCCCTCGGGTATAACGGGTTCCCCAGACATGCTGAAAAGAAAAGGAAGAGATTCAAAACAGAGAATCGAAGGATAGATATATGGCTTTTGGGGATTATGTTTTTTCATAATAAACCTTTCTCTTGAAAATACTCTCTTTAGAACACGTTTTAGAAAATACTTCTTTCTAAAAAAGCTTTTTGAAAACGGTTTTCAAAATCTTTTTGTAATTCTGGTAACCTTCATCTCTGATACCACGTGTAACGCCCCACGTCCATTAATGTCACTCACTAAAGGAATGCATTAACTTCCATGGAGTATTATAAGAGTATAGAACAGTATATCACAAGACAGATATATAAATGGTACTTAAGAAAATTCAAATTTTATTCAATGTAGCGGAAAAGCAAAACATGTTTGGTTACAACATCAAAACCACATACTAGAGTCAAGTACATAAATATCCATCTTGAACAAAATTATTATCAGACCATATAAAAGTAAAATCATAATCCCACTCCAAATAGCCATAATAAAAAGAGATAAAGCTGAGTATAACTCTCAACACTTCCAAGCGCTTCAAAAAGAAAGAAATCCAAGTCAAGCTTCAGTGTTTCCTCCCTGAGAACCTGGGGGAGAAACGGAAGAAAAAGAGGCGAAAACTAAAAGGTCATGCATAAAGTCTGGCGAGTCCAGCTACTTTTAGCATGAAAATAAATAAAGCAATATGACAGGAATAAACCAGATGAAAAGTATAACCATGACATAAGGTAAAGCTGGAATACGGGATGAATATAAAGGAAATGTCTAGTGCGCTTCCCAGATTTCTTACTTAATTTAATTCTCTGCACCACCTACTAATTCTTAATGAAATGATCCCAACCCCACAATTGGTAGCCCTCAGGTGTAACATCTAGTAAGAGGTATCCGCCCCATACAATCCTTGAGATTCCACTTGCCCATAATAGATACTAGATGTCCCCACACTACCCTAATCGATCGACTCTGTAACTTGTAGATACATGTGCATGCCCCAGTTTAGGGTGCATCACTCCCTAAGTGGCAACCCGTGGATGCACAACTTTATACCTACTGATGTATAGTGGCTAAATATTCCAATGCTGGGAACACCTTTTGCACGCTTAACGAACCCGTCAGAACCTACACTGCTACACCCTCGCTCTTATTTGACGGCTTATAATCAGCCCAGTAAGCGTGCCCCAACCCTGCCTAGCTCAGGGTACCCGATACCACTAAGTGGGTTATTGTCCGAAATGGGTCCCTACCTCTACTAGGTTTTTCCCCAGGTTTTATCCTAACCCAACTCATATTGGTTAAGTGTTGTCTATCCGCCCAGTTGACTTAACCCCATCCACTTATCAAATCAATTTGTATTATTGGTTAAGCTTGCCTTAACCATATCCACTTGGTTCATGTATTATTGGTTAAGTTGTCATCTCACACAGGTTAACTTAACCCCACCCACCTAACATGTTTTAGATATCATATTCATCTTTGATCAGCATTAATTAGTCATTAATGCACAGACCTCTCACATTAAGTCGATGGCTTGTGGCCGCTGGATGTGCCGGGCGGTTCCGGATAGACTTCTGCCACAAGCCAGACTTAACCTCGTGTCTAAGCATCTTTTAGTTATGTCCGCGACCTCTCACATTAGACTGGCCGTTTGCGGTTGATGGTTAGGCCGGTTAGATCCGGGCAGGCTTCTACCGCAAGCGGAGTCTAACCTCGTGTCTCAGCATGTTTATCTTAGCCAATTTATTTATTTGCAGTTTATGCCAATTTCAGGTTAATTATGTTAATTACCCAAAATTCCCAATTTCATATCAGCCCCCAAATTTAGCATTTGTCAAGCCCAAATCAATCCAACGTATATTATGCCAAATTTAACATTTGCCATGCCCAAATCAACCCAATGTATATTATGCCAAATTTCTCAACGTTCCCTAAATTACCGTTCGTACGTTCACTTTTTTGAGATTTGGCCTAGGCACGAAATAGCCCGGCTATAAAAACCAAAAAGGGAAGGAGGAAGGGATAAGATAAAGAATAGGCATAATAATAACAATAAAATAGGCATAATTATGAACTGATCATAAAGATATGATAAAACTGATGATAATATCAACATGGGCATATAAGAATCATGAATCTGATGTATAGGCTAAGATAGAACTGATGAGATCCAATCTTATTATCATGCATAATTCCCAAATCCAATTTACAACATGTCAGAATTACTTTTATTATTTAAATATAAAAAAGTCAATGGACTCACAAGGATTGGATTAAGGAAGAGAATTAGGCGTTGTAGTTGTTGTAGATTCGATCCCCTTTACAGAATTCCTTCACTATGATTTGTTGAAGAAAAAGGACTAGTTTAGGTTGAGGCAGCATGGAGACGCCATGAATTAGTGTAGTGAAATTAGGTTTAGGTCTATGTGTGTTTATATAGGTGTAGTGAGTTAATTAGGGCCTTTAGATTAGGTTAGAGACCATCAGAACCACACAACTCAAAAGACACGTCATCCAGCCAATCCCCGAAGGACACGTCATCAGAGAACTCTCCAGAATTCTGTGTGGTTCTGCCTCGGCATGGGCGCACTTCCCAAGTGCGCCAGTTCATTTTTTTTCTGGCGCACTTCACAAGTGCGCCAGTTATCCTAGCCTGTTTTCTGATTTTTTCTGCCCAACTTCTTTCGTCCATAACTTCTTCATATGATATCCGTTTTACGCAAACTCAGACTCTATCTTAAGCAGAATTTCGAGACGATCGTAATGGCGTAACTCGTTTCACTTAATTTCGTTTAAAAATTAATTATTCTTTAATTATCTCTTATGTCATGTTTTAAATTTACGGGGTGTTACACTCAGCATCTCTATATTTTGTATGGAATTTGTATCCATTAATAACGTATCCACTAAATTCCCTAGATGTCCGATTAGGGCCCATTGCAAGCATTTGTAGCTCTTTCGAAATGTCCTCTTTTTTTCCAACCTCATCCTACAGCCATTTCCAGAATTCTTCGGTATGTGCTCTCTCTCTTTTATATCTTCTCGATATTGCATGACCATCAATGAAAGCTTAATGTTCCTTGGAATAAACATGATGATATTAATATCGATAAAGAAATATTCTAATTTTTTGGTACTAGCTAGAATAAAATTAGAACCTAAAAACTTACTCCTTAATTTTTTCTATTTCCTCATTACCACAATTGAATAGAATGTATCGATGATATGTCATCCACTTAGATTCTTTTAGATGAATAGCTTTTCCGTCTTTACTTCTTCTTATACCAATACCATATTCCATATTTTATGGACAACTTTCAAATTTAGGTGTTGCATCACCACTTAAGAATCTTGAGCATAATGTTAAGCATTCTTCAGTCGGGTAAACTTCGGCGATGGAACCTTCTGGTTTTGATCTATTGAGCACATAAGATTTGAGTTTACCTAAATAACGCTCAATCGGAAACATACATCGAACGTGCACAAGTCCACCGTACTCAACTTCCTTACACAAGTGAACCATCAGGCGAACCATTATGTCAAAGAAAGCCGATGGAAATATCATCTCAAATTGGCAAAGAATTTCGACTATTTCTCGTTGTTGCCCCTTCACATCTTCTAAGTCAATTACTTTGCCTTAAAGACCTCTTAAGAATGCACCAAATCTTATCAGCGGCAATGCAACTTCAGGTTTCAGTGTTTTTTTCACAGCAAATTGCAACAAGTAATGAAGTAAAAAATGAGCATCGTGGGTCTTGTACCCTGAGATAGTCCTTTCTTTCGTGTGAACATACCGACTGATGTTGGCTGCACAACCGTATGACAATTTAACAATCTCTAGTATTGAGCAAAATAATTCTTTTTTATCTTTGTCATGTCAAGTATGGCAGCCCTAATCTCAAAGTGTTCGCCGCCACTTGATAAAGTAGGATACAAAACCTTCCTGATGCCTATTTCTTGTAAATCCAAATGAGCATTCAAATGGTCTTTTGACGTGCCACTAATATTTAGCAAAGTATCGAGTATGCTTTTGCATATGTTTTTCTCTATATGCATAACATCAAGGTTATGTCACAATAAATTGCGGCTCCAATACGGTAAATTGATATGGCAATTTAACAATCTCTAGTATTGAGCAAAATAATTCTTTTTTATCTTCGTCATGTCAAATATGGCAGCCCTAATCTCAAAGTGTTCGCCACCACTTGATAAAGTAGGATGCAAAACCTTCCTGATGCCCATTTCTTGTAAATCCAAATGAGCATTCAAATGGTCTTTTGACGTGCCACTAATATTTAGCAAAGTACCGAGTATATTTTCGCATATGATTTTCTCTATATGCATAACATCAAGGTTATGTCACAATAAATTGCGGCTCCAATACGGTAAATTGATAAATATTAACTTATTTTTGAAAGGAGAATCCTTTTTCTTCTCAAAATTATTTTCAAAGCTACATAACAGTTCTCCAATGTCTGTTCCTGATAAGTTTTCTGGAATCTATCATATTTCAACTTCACCATTGAACCTCCTTTTATCAAACCTCCACTTATGTTTCGGATCCAGAAATTTTCTATGATTCATGTAGCACATTTTTTCACTATGTTTCAATTACATTGAAGAAGTCCCATAATGGCATACGGGACAACCCAGGTTACCCTTTGTGCTCCAACGAGATAACATTGCATACCCTGGAAAATCACTAATGGTCCACAACACGCCTGCACGTAACATGTAATTTTGATCAGTAAAGGCGTCATAAGTTTTTATGAATATATCCCATAATTCTTTCAACTCTTTAATTAGAGGCTGCATATATACATCAATTTTATTCTTTGGAGACTCTGGACCAGAGATGATTGTTGAAAGAATTAAATTTTCGGGCTTCATGCACAACCAAGTCGGAAGGTTGCAGTTAACTAATACAATTGGCCGTGTACTGTAAGTTTTACTCATTATACGAAAAGGATTGAATCCATCAGAGGCTACATCAAATCTGATATTTCTTTTTCTAATAAAAAATCAGGATACATAGCATCCATTGCCTTCCAAGGCTCGCTATCAGCTGGATGTCTAAGTTTTTCGTCTTTTTTTCACCTCACAGAATGCCATGTCATAAGTTGTGCAAACTCCTTGCATATAAACAACCTTTGCAGCCTTAGTTTTAGCGGAAAGTAATGCATCACTTTCGATGGGACTTTGCGACTCAACTTTGCTGAATCAATGTCGCTGGTGTCTTCCTTTTTCATTAGTTCCACCTCGAAACTCCACAAATTTCCCATGCATATTTATCTTCGTTTTCTCCCCAATACAGCATGCAATCGTTTGGGCATGCGTGTATTTTTTTATTCAAGACCTAAATCTTTAACGATATTCTTCGCGGCTCTGACAGATAAAGGTATGTGGGCATGTCGAAAAGCCTCTTTCATCAACTCTAGTATATCCCCAAATGCAGACTTTGTAGTTCCATGTACATATTTTAAAGAATAAAGCCTGATGATAAAACTTTAATCTCGAAAATTTTGAACATGCAGGATATAATGGCTGCTTTCCATCTTTGACAAGGTGATAAAATCTTCTGGCATTGGCATTCAGTTCATCAGAATTCTCATTCTCACAGTTCTGCATATGTCCATGAGTACGGTCGAACATTTCACCAAGATTATCCCCAAAATCACCAGCTTCACAATCTATATCTTCATCACTCCTTCCAAAAATTTGGCGAGAAACCTCACATGTCCATTTCACATATAATGGAGATGGACCATTGCACATGAGATGATCATAAACTCTATCTTGACGACACCACTTGCTATTATTACAATTCTTGCAAGGGCACTTCATTTCATCACCGATGGCGTATTTAGAAAAACCATTTTGTATAAAGGCTTTTATCCCACTAATATATCTTTCACTAAACTTTAGAAGTTATATCCACTACAACAAAATATATTATTTATAACGCTTTTTTATAACATATTATTCTAAACTGTTATTGATTAGACTTGATTATTTTTTTCAACCTGAATTTGCTTTGTAATTAGAGAGTAACGCTGGCTTTTTTTCACGTAACTAGAGTGTAACGCTGGCATCTTTTCAAGGCCGCCACTTCACAAATATTTTTTCAGTCTTCCCCCCGATAATCCATTCTTCTTCCCCCAAAACTGACACCGTACCTCACAAATCATCAACTCCAATCTCCAATCTCGTCAACTCTTCTACACGGTGTCCCTTCAAAACTTTTTCCATCTCCAATCTCTGTCGAATCTAGGGCGCAACGCGATTTGGATCTAATATTCGATTGGATTTTGGTAAGCGATCCCGATTCTTTGTTTGTGTGTTCTGTAGATCTGAATTTACGATTATGCATTTACGATTTTGGATTTACGATACTGTTTTAGGGTAAACATCTTGAATAATTTTAGGGTAAGCTAAGTTTAAATTTTAGGGTTGCTGTTTGGTAAGCTAGGGTTGTTGTTAGGTAAGCTAGGGTTTCATCCACCATATTCTTGAGTTCATCCACACCTAATTTGTATATTTACACGGTTTCTCGTCCTATCGCAAAAAAGATGTTAATAGGAACTGTTAAATTAATGATTAAATTGTTATTCAAAATGCTTGTTTGAGGATAGTATGTTTGATGTATTGCTTTATTGTATGCTGAGTGTAAAAGTCAGTTTAATTAGCTATTAAATTTGGAGTGATGTTATGTAATGCTTGTAAAAATGGTGGTGCTTAACCTACGAATTTCTAAACTAAATTGGAGGTTTAATGAAGTTTGAGAGAGACCATTGATTAGTTTTTAACGTATTGTATAGACACTCAGTTTTATACCTGATATATATAATATCTTAGGTATGTATTTCAAGAAGCTTGAGAATCAGATATAAACTGAGCCTGGAAGTTTATGTATTTATAGGAGCAACACCTGAATTTCAGTAGTAAATATATAAAATAATTTGTATGAATCTGTTTGTAGTGTTCATATATATAGAAAAAACAGATTATTGAATGACATGAAGTAATATGTAGATAAGATATAACTTGTTATTTGAGATTAGGGATAAATAATGCTTGTAAGTTTATTTGAACTTAAGTAGAATCTTTAACCTCATGATCATTGGAATTATATGTGGCATATTAACGAAATAGCCTGAGTATAAAAAGTAAGAAAACATGAGTCTTTTGGTTTTATATATATATGTGTGTGTATATATATATATATGTATGTATGTATGTGTGTGTATGCATGTATTCGTAGTATGTGTACATCTTCATGCCAATGTACACTTTGGACCACCTACCCCTACAAAGGGTACTGGCCATTCTTTGAAATGCAAGACAATAAGGAGTAGTATAGAGAGAAGCAAGTGCAAATATTTTTGAGTATGTGTTCCTTTATATAAATTCCAGATGTTTAAATCTTAGAAATGTAAGTTGTAAAATGTATACCCCCTTACAAGGTAATGATGTTTGTGAGCTTGTTTTGATATAAAAGGGATATCCTACCGTAGAAAAAGCTTTGCTCGATCTGTCTTCGCATAAGATGTAATGTATGTTTTATATAAAGCTATTTGTGACACTGCCTTTATAATGCAAATATGATTTGGTGAAGCTCCTTGCACCATTTCAAAAGATAAGATTTCTGCTCATATATTTGAATTATATTCATGGTCACTAGGCAATGGATATAAGACATTTGTTTTAAACTGTTATAATAATATGTTTGTGGCCTTGTTATAACTGATAGATTATAACATAAATTTTATTTACATTTGATAACATGCTATGTGTTTAATTCAAATGGTAAGCCAGTGGTGTTCATAATAATAAATGTTCTAATATGTTCTATTATTTAAAAACAAGTGTGACTTACTTTATTATTTTCATGAACACACTGAATCTGGGTATTGAACAATATTATAAAAACTGAATTTGGGTATTGGACATACATATATGCACCAAGACAAGAATTGGATTTAAAAGACCAATTTTCATCTTATATCTTGCATCATATACTTGACAGATCATGTTTAGTAGATTAGGATATCAATGAGCTGTTTGTATATTTTGAGTTATATCTGTAATGTTTCTCTGAAATGTTAAAATTGAATAAAATTGTCAAATGTACCATTATATCGAATTGTCAAATGTTAAAATTATATCGAATTGTCAAATGTCTCTGAAATGTTAAAATTAAAATTGTCAAATGTACCATTGTTAAAATTGAAAAAAAAATTGAGTTATATCTATAATGTTTCTCTGAAATATTCAAGCTGACAATTTTATTCAATTACAGATATACTAAAAACTGAATATGCAATTAAAACTTTTGAGTTATATCTGTAAAGGAATATTTGTATACGAAAATTTCTTTCAGTGCTACCCTGACGCGCTTTGCATATAAACATTGGTATTGGCTCATGAATATATTTTAATTTTATTTATCTGTAATGACTAACTTGAATACTACCATACCATTCTTATTTTAGGCTGTAAGCGAGAAGAACAGAGCGATTAGACAGAGGCAGTTGCCACACACGTCCAGCCGTAAAGGAATGGCGCGACTAGCTGAAGATTTGGTAACAAAATTGTAGTTATAATTTACTGCAATATTTACGAAACTTTTAATTTAATTGCTTTTGTTATTTGCTGATTTTGAATGTAGAAAAGCGAAAGTAGCGATCGCTCTGCTGTCCCTAGAAGTGCAGTCTGGATCAAATCTCGCACTAAGAAAAATGGTGAACCGGTGAATATGATTGCTGCAGATGCTTTAGTAAGTTCATACTTTTCAAATACGTATGATAGACATATAAATACTATGTTTTAATGAGTTCTGAAAAAATATAAGATGTCATATCTGTGGTATTTAAATTTGCAAGCTTCTGAGTGTGTTGCCTATTTTAATTTAAATACCATGTTTTAGTACTGCATAATGGTTTAGTGCTGTGAAGATTGGGAAGCAATAAATGCCCTTTTTCTGAAAATTTTCATTTGGCTGTACCTTCTAAGTTCCCTACAGTGAAAGTCGGTCACACTGTTAAACAAATATCAACTTTTACTGATCGGCAGTGACTACAGCTAAATCTTTTGTCTACTCGTTTTTGTTTCAGAGTGTCACACTTATTTTAATCTTTTTTTTTCTTTTTTTTTTGTATTTTTTTACTGGTTGATGATCACTATGAATGTATAATGCCGGCTAAATATTTTTGATAGAACTGCAATTCAAATGCTGGATATTACGGTGATTGCTAGGGTCACCAAAGCGATGTTGACGGGCAATAATGATTTATTTATTTAGCTTTTTGGTGATGGATTCAAACGAGCACCATGTTTTTTTATTTGCACTGTGGTATTTAAACTGCAATAATATGAAATTAATCATGTTTTGTAGGAAAAGATTAAACAAATTGAAAGTGTTTCACCATCGACCTCGCCAATTAATTATAGAGAAGATGCACTTGCACAAGTGTTAGGGCAAGAAAGACCGGGTCGACTTAGAGCGATGGGAAGAGGAATGAGTCTTAGTAGAGCGGCTTTAGCACAAGTTAAGGATAAGCATACACAGCAACTTGAAAGCAAAGTGTCGGACTTAGAGAAGAGATTTCTACGACTAGAGAAACATCAGGTGCAAATTATCACTACATATTGCATTGTTAAAATAATAAAGGCATCAGTTTCTCTGAAATGTTTCTTTCACGCAAACTATCTCAAATAATTGAACGATCGGTTTTTCATCGTTATACGGTTATACCAATAAATCCAGGTTACGGTTTCAAAATTAATTCAAAGAACCGAGCAAATACTATGATAAAACCACTATGTTTTGTTAAGCAGACTAAGTTACTATTATTTGCTGATACCATTTGTACTATTGTCCGCCATGCTCGGCCATTAAAGTCCATCAAAAAAAAAATCTGAAAATCATAGCAGTTGACAATAAAATTATATATTGCTGAGAGCACCACCATTTGATTAACAAAAATACTCAAACTAATCTCATACTGTCCGAATATAACTGAATCTTATAAAAGGTATAAAAGGGAAATTATAAATTTTATCTTGGTTTTTCTTTTCTATTTTGTTTTCTCTTGACACATAAGCATACAGATCAGAATGTAGTACAAAGGTGTTTGAAACTATAACTGAATCTGGCTTTGTTATATGGAATTTAATTCAGTTTGTGACATTGCCAATTTTTTTTTAATATGTAAAATGTTTACATATTGACTAGCAGCAGTCCAATTTTTTTTATTTGGCCAACTGATCTATCTATGATTTTATTTTGTGATATTTGGATTCACAAAATTTAAATTTCATATAGAATTGAACTTAAAACATTCTTATTACACTGATATTGATCAAATAGGACGACCTTAAGTTATTACAGAATTCTTGATTGACAAACTGGAATATGTTAAGCATATTTTAACATATTTTATGCTCTTGTTTTGATGTTTTTCAATATTGTTAAAAGGTCATGAATCTGTTTAATATTTATGGACTAACACGATTAGAATTTTGGTGGATGACCATTGTTGCATGAATGATATTGTATCTTAGCATTTTCTACATATGTATATATTATATATATATATATATCAATGTGATTGATCAGTTAATTATGTTTGTAATGCTGAGTTATTAGGTTATGGAAACAGTTTCGAATCATTTTGAACCTGAATAGTTAATTTTGTTAATTACGCCGAGTTTAAAAGGTTATACAAATACATGTATAATCCTTAGCTTACAATCATATTCATATCTGTATATGTGATACATATGTATAGTATGGTTTTAAATTTTAAATCATATATTTATATATGTACATATATACTACACAAGATATTGTATCTTATGTAAATATGCATATATTTGTAATTGTACAAATTTTAAAAGGTTAACGAGTATGATGTGTGAAACAGACGTATATACCATATGTATATCTAAAATTGATATGATCAAAAAATTTATTTGAACCTATGCATCCTTTTAAAACTCTGATATTTTATATTTTGGAACATCATGGTTTTAAAATGTTCTAGGAAACCACAAATGAGATTTGTTGATTCACCTTTTAAATCATTATGTGTTAAAATGTCTTATGAAGACATGAATTAGCACATAATAGTTGTATGCACGGATTTCAATGATGAAATGTCGTCTTGTTTATATCTATGTATGACTGCATATGATCTGATAACCTGTAGTTGCACCATAATAATTTGATAAAACATCAAGCAGGATCATTGTCCTTAATTTTAGTATAAAACACTTGAATGTTCACTTGATATTTATACATTCTTGAATCTGTGTAAACAAACTGCTATTGCTATGATTTTAAACTTGAAGTATTACCTGCTTGTATATCTTTAAATATTACATTTGTATATAATTCTAACTAAATTTATATTATCTAAGATTTTGCAGAGTAGACACAGTGGGACAGAAGTAAACAAACCTCAAGTAATTTTTTTTAATTGGTTTCGCATCGTTCTTATTTTAACTTTTTATTCAATTAGTATCATTATTTTCCTATGTTTAAATGTAGTGTAACTTTGACGAAAATATGAAGAAGTGTGATTTATTGGATTGGCGAGGGAATGAAGAGATCATTGCTAAAGGAAGATTCGTGTCAGATGATCCAAACCAGCTTGTCAATGATGTTCCTTTAGGGCCGGATGCGATGATTATTTTTGTTGAAAATCCAACCAAGCTAGATGCTTTTGTATGGAGGCCTACAACTTCTTTCTCACTTATTGGGAAGGCAAAGGATTATTTAGTGGCATGGCCGAAGAATAGTGTTGTTCTACATTCAACCGATCACAATGGAGGAGGAGAAGATAAGGTAAATATTTTTATTCACAATGAACATGCAATTTTATTATATACATTTTTTACTAAATAAATATTTTTACATCTAATAGAGTCGAAGTAGCAGCTTGGAATGCAAATGCAAGATTTTTGATTGGGGAGGGAGCAAGGAATTAGTGGCTGTAGGACGATTACATTCGAGCATCTCGGAGGAAATTGTTAACGATGTTCCGCTTGGACCATCAGCTATGATTGTTTGGATAGATGAACCCCTAAATCCAGAAGCTTTTTTGTGGAGGCCATCCCTGGTTTGTTCCGAATTGGAGATGCTGCTGGTAAGAAGGTTGCATGGCCTGAATCACAAGTAATTGTTGAGACAAGTGATAATACAGTTACTACTACGACTAAGGATGTCGTGAAAACATTTACGGTACTTGATTTTTATGTTGTCTTTTATTTTTTCAAGGATTAGCAACTTGATTTTTTTTTCTTTTTTCAACTTGCAGACTGCAAGTTCAAAAACAAACAATAAATGCAAGATAATGAGTTTATCGGGAAATGGGAAAGTAGTAGCTTTAGGACGGGTGGAGTCAACCGATCCAAATGCACGCGTACATTTCAAACCTCTAGGAAACAATGCAGTTAAAGTTTGGATAGAAACCGTAAAAGAGCCGAAAGTAGAGCTATGGAGGCAGACATCCGAATTTCAGTACATGGAAGATGCGCTCTCTTCTACTATAGCTTGGCCTGTTGAGCACGTCATAATGGAATGAATTTTAAGTAAGTCTTTACCGTTTAATTTTTATGTTAATCTTAGCCAGCTACATTAAACAGAAACTACATATGAATTCATCTGTTTGTCATGCATCTAGCCAGCAACTTGAAAATGTCACTTGTTTCCGTGTCAGTAATGTTACACAAGAGAATAATGCATACGAAAACTGCACACAAACATGACATATTAGTTGATGTACACAATCCTTTTTAGCTGCACACAATCATGCCTGTTCAAAAAAAGAACAAACAATTTTTATTTTTATGATTATTTTAAGTTAAAAGGCTCAAACGTAGTATACGATATTTTGTGCATTTCACCATGACGGCATCGTACTTTCAGGCCGACGTTGGTTATGTTGACCTTCAAAAACCACAGATTCATTGGCATAAAAAACCAGTTTTCAAAAGTTCATTTTTGAACAGAATAATTAGTTTTGAACGGCGAATAAAGTTTTAAATAATAACAATATTACCAATCTTAGTAATAATTACAAAAATCAATGGATTACCTCAGATCTTAATTTGTAAGATGATAGCTTGACTGCAGTATATCTGATGAACCTAAGGGTGTGATGCAAATTTGAGATCGGTAACAGATTAGGTTTCGTGAGAGGAGAAGAACGCTAACTTTGTGAATTAGATGGTGGGGTAGTTGTGGGCATGGACGTACGCAGATATTTCACCGAGTGGGGGCGGGAATTTTGTTATTTCAGTTTTTGAATTTCAGACAAATAATATGTTATGTTAGTACTAAATATACCTATAATTCAAAAATATGTATACTATCATTTGATATAACCATGAAAGATATCATCACATAATATATAATTTTTCAGATATCACATCAATTTTACTTTATTTTTTGAAATGTCACCCCTAACTAAGATTCTATACAAGAAAATTCTTTCATCTGCATATTATGAAAGTGTTAAATCTTTATTGGTTTCAATGTTGAGGATGATATATAGAAACATAACCATCAGGTTTATCATGTTAAAAAAGTTAATTTTGCTTATGTAAAGTATATAAATGTAAACTAGAATAATCTTACTTAATTGTAACAATATCACGAGAAAATTAAATGGAAATGCAATTTAAAACAAAAAACAGTTAGCTTCTGGTGTGTGACATAGTTAGATATCTTAGCGTATGCTGTTCATGTAGAAAGTAAACAGAGGAGGATATGATTATGAGCAACAATAAAACTATAAAAAGTAAAGCAGCATATAAAGTTTTACACAGATTTGATTTTGTGTGGAGAATGGAGATATTCTTCATTGATGATGGTTTTGTACATAATGCAGAATGAAATAATGTACAGATCACTTGCAGTGTATATATAATACTGGTAAAATGAGACCTAATATTGGTTTGATAAAGATAACGGTAGCTTATCATGTTGTGTCCATTTCTTTCGATAAAGAAGCAGCAGGGTACCGGTAAAAGATAAAAAAATATTCTCAGTGGGGTCGACGGCCCCCACTAGGCCTTAGCTGCGTACGTCATTGGTTGTGGGTTTGGATATTAGTTGCGAGAGAGGAGAAGCCATGAAAAAAATTAACGGAGAGAACGCGGAGAAAACATCTGGTGCGCGAATATGATCCCGAATTTCAATGGCACGGACAAATTTCATCCCGAATTACAGTGGCACGGTCAGTTTGATGAAAAGCTTCTGCTAACTTTGTCTATATGTTACTGGCTTTGTTTATATGAAATCCACTAGTAAAATAATAATACTATGGAAGAATTGCATTTGAATTTTTCACGAGTTTCAGTTGAAATTGATTCTTTGTTCGCTTACCTGACTAAGGACTTAAATCTGATGGATCTATACATTAAACAGAAACTGGATATGAATATAAGCCTAAGGCGTGTACATCTTGTAAATTGTGCGTGATACAGTAGGCTTTCATTTCCTGTTGCTCATTTTTTGTATACATATTACTAAACGAATGAACCAAGAGTAGTTTTCTGAATGGTAATCTTTTAATAGTTTAAATAATAGTTTACAAATGGAAATGTTCGGGCTAACATGATTTTATCTTATAAGTAAAAATGTTCGGTCTAATTTGTCAGTGAAATTGCTTCCACTCGCAAATTCTGTTTTCTTCCCCAATTAGTATGTATTTTAGTTTCTAAGTTGCATTTTTTTTAATGTGTTTGTGCATGTGCGTGTGGCACATACTTCTAAAATAGTTAATATATATGGTCTGTGCATTTTGTGAGCTTATATTTAAACGTGGATGATGTGTTTTATATACAAAGAAAGGTTGAATTCCTGAAAATGACATTGGTTAGAGCATGACAAAACCTTGTACTAATTTTTACCCGCTGAAAACAAATACGAATCTAGCGTGTATTCTGTATCTTGTCGGTAACCACATATTCAAAACATTGAATTCAATTTTGTTTAAAAATTTAGTTTCATTTTTTATGTAACTTGATGTAGATTTTCGTGGGCGCAGAAACGCCAACATGCTTCATTTCTTCTAGGTAAATAGTCTCAACTCAGCATAGCTGGATAATATTATGACAGTCATGATAAATATTTATTTAAGTCATACAAATATTACTCATCAAAACTACATTCATATATTGATATGTTAAGCCAGTGGAACTTTTATTATCAACTTAGGTGGCGGAATTGTTAGATTATCACATAATTAGAGCAAGTTAATTATGTAAAGATATTAAAATTAAATAGATTCTTTCTAATCTGAATATTCTGTCCCTTGAACTTTGAACCCTTAACTATTGGCACACAGTCGCGTAAATGTTCTGGGAGACTCTTTGTGAACTGAATGTGCAATGCAGTTTGAAAATTTTCACCTAATGTGATGCAGAATCGGTGTTCTTTATAATGACAAAATTATTTTAAAATAGCTAAGCATAAGTTTCTATATATACAGGTGATCATGTGGTTTTCTTCATCTTGAATTTGGTAGAGTTAATGGGCCTCCTCCTCACATTGAAGCCATTCTTTTATATCACACAGTGAAGGTGGTAAGCCACAAGTACTAAATAAGTTTTCTCTTTTTTTGCACGGAAATAGAACAAAATTCTATTTATATCACACAGTGAAGGTGGTAAGCCACAAATACAGGTTTGCGGATTGATTTACTGCGCATTATTCATCTTTCTGTACAGTCGTACTGGCCATGCCCATAACATTTATTTTTATTAAATGAATATAATGAAACTGAAACGTACGGCGGATGCCACAGGTCCTGTTTAATTACTGTAGTATAGTATAGGAGAACCTTGAGTGATATGAATGAAGGTATGAAAACTTATATCTTCTTTTGATGTACATATTGAACTGCACGTCTGCACCAAATCAATGTTAGCTTTGAAATAGTGCATCGTTTGAGCTGCATTTCATATGAATCAAATTTGGTAGGTACATATACGCGTGTACGTATGTGGTGGCGATTAATTATGTGGTCCAAGACTTCTTTTCATCCACTTCATTCATGAGTCATGACGGCCTCGAGTCTACTTGGCATTTTCTTCGGATGCTTGCTAGTTCCAGAAGCATGAATGCCACTGTTATAATTTTCTTCGGTTTTATTATTATATACTATTTATTTTGATGAAAAGAAAGAATGGCTATAAGGTATATTCCTGAGATACAGCAGATAAGTCATAGCAAATTTATTCCTATATTCAAAGCAGCGACTTCAGATTATTCATTCTAAAACAATCGGCATGCATGACTTCTTTTGTTTCTCCTGTACTTTGGTTCAATTTCTAAAATATTCTGCTTACCTAAACAGTCAACCATGCATTGATCAACCATATATTACAAAGATACTAATGGACCGAAATGATACAGCCGAAATAAGAAATGATACAGCCGAAACTTACTGCCAATTTTTGCAACTTTTTAACATGTCATGCACTTACTGCAGTGAACTTACTGCCAATTTCTATATTTGCAGGTGAGGAAAGAAGAAATGACTTTGGTGATGGTGCTGCGATTACCAATGGAAGGGTGTCTTTTGTGTGTTAACTGAACTGTAAACTATGTTATGTATTTTGTGTACTCAAGTTGACATTAGTACTGAATTAGGTGTTAACTCATGTATTGAATTTCTTTTGTTAGTTGATACTTTATTTGCTATTAGTATATTTTCTGTGTTCATCTTTTAACTTGTTAACAATATTCATTTTGATTATTATTATTAAAATGCATGAGCTATTATAACAGTAAACCTACGCTATGAATAATCTCATATTTATTGAGATTTAGATGTATTGTAACAACCCGCAAAATCAGGACCAATTTAAAAAAATTTATTTTAGAAAATTTTAATGAATTTTGACAATATAAAATAATTTATTTAAATAATAATGATCACAAATTTGATTTAAATCGAAGATAGAATGAATGATTTAATTTTAATTATAAAAAGAGTTAGAAATAACGCGGTAGTTTGAAAAGTCAAACTTGAACTTTGACTGACCGTACAGGATGCAAAATTTAACGGATTTTAGTGAAACCAAAAATATTAGAATCCATTTAAAAATATCTTTCCAACGAATCCGAAAAATCGAAATTTCATAACGGGAATCAAAAGTTATAGCCAATTCAATATTTAGAAAGGTCGCTATGAAATTTATAAGGGCCAAAATGCTAAATTTTGCAGAATAAGGAATTAGGACCCGAAACCATCTCCATTGGTTTTAGAATGTTGTTTACATATAAAAATGACTATAAGAACTTATATTTTTGAGTTTCGGAAAAAAATTCCACTATTTTTGGTATTTTTTAAATATTAAAATATACACCTGAAAAATAGAATTTTTGCAAACGAACTCCGAATTCGACGAAACCAGTTTCTATGGGTTCGGAATATTAAATTAAGGTTAAATTATAAAATTTATAATTTTTGGAATTATTTTGTGGCCTGTATAATTTTTACAGTGGAAATACAGCCAATTTTCAGACTTCGGAAATTTATAATAAATTCATACGGAATCGGAAAATTACGAAATCAGGTTTGTTGGATTCGTAATGACCTGAAATAATTATGTTTAAAATTTTATTAATTTTGAAATCAGCATGTATTTATAAGAATTTTTGAATTGAAGAAAACAGTTGAAAATTGAGTAATTGGGCACATAATGATATTTGGGCCCAAACCAAGATTTAACCCATGGTATATATTATCTTTTTCTGAGATTTAGGGCTGAAATTCGAAATACACAGCAGCCACTCTCTTTTCCATCATTTTTTCCCAATTTCCATGGCGGCTCCCTCTTCCTCTAAAATTCATAAAAAATAAAATCTCTTCAAACCATAGCAAATTATATGTTTTCTCGAGGGTCTCGACGATACGAAGCTAATGGTGTAGTCGGTTTTGTCAAACAGCGCTCGGATTCGCCGGAATCTCGTCTTAAAGCTCGCTGTTTTCGAAATTCAGAAGCTCAAAACGTAAATCAAGAAATTCCCGTGAATCGAGGAAGAATTGGACGAAGTCACGAACACGGAAGTTCTTCGTCTACGCAAGACGAAGACGCTCAGAAAATTTCAGGCAGTTTGGAGGTGTGAGGCGGCCTGTGGGACCCGCGATGCGAAATCCTTTCTAGGCGATTTCCCGATGATCGGAGAAGCTTTAGGGGCGGCTCTTTTTGGTGGTGGTGCGTCTCGCCAAGACGAAGAGATTGGCGGTGGTCCCGTGGCGTCAGGTGGCCTGAGGCAGCGGCAAAGTGCGGTCAAAGTTCGGCGGTGAACAGTGTTTTTCGGTCAATGGGCTGAGGGTATTTTCTATTTTATTTTTTAAATTATTTAATTAATTTCCAGAACTTTGAAATTGCATAACTCACTCATACGAAGTCGAAAATCGACGATTTCAGGTGCGTTGGGATCGTGGTGACGAGACGGACGCGTGGACACTAACTTTGTCCAATTCTGAGACAGTGAAATTTTTAGGTATTTTCACGAATATTAATTAATTATTTAATTACCCGATCTTTAAAAATTCATAACTCTTTCATACGAGGTCCGTTTGACGAACCGTAAATTGCGTTGGAAACACAAAATTAAGAGCTTCGCGATGGCGCAGACCGCAGCTGAAAAGGAGACAGTAAAATTTTGGCCAAAAATTCAATGTGAGGATTCTAATTTTATTTGTTTAATTAATTATCAATTATTTTCTTGCATTAAAAATAATTGTTTGATCGTTTAATTCTGACCTGAAATGTTGGGTGTTGTTTGGAGTGATAATTGTTGTTTGTTGAATGATTGTTGTACATGATTTGCAAAATCCGCTTGGATTTATATATATCTTATTTGCGGTTGGAGAAATGGGATCTAAAATGAGATCATAACATATTTTATTCAGTATATATATATATATATATATATATTAAGATTGGATTAGAACTTGTAAAACAAATAAAATCCTTTTTTATTTTTAGAACATGTACACAAATGAATTTCTTTTTGTCCTAAAAAAAAAAAAAAAGAGAGCTTTTATTTACATTTCTGTTATTAATAAAAGGACAAATATAAAAGAACAAGTTTTTATTTACATTTCTTTGTAAATAAATGAACACATTTAGATGTGATAAAAAGAAATAAAAAGACAATCTTTTTACATTGGGAACAAAAAGATGAAATTTTGACGATGAAAATAAAAAGACAATCTTTTTATATTTAAAATAGAAGAAGTTATCATTTACATTACAAAATAGAAAAAGTCATATTTTTACATTGCGAAATAGAAAAGATTATATTTTTACATTGTAAAATAGTAAAGTTGATATTTTTACATTGTAAAATAGTAAAGTTGATATTTTTACATTGTAAAATAGTAAAGTTGATATTTTTACCTTGTAAAATATAAAAGATCATATTTTTAAATCGCAAAATAGGTTAATCATTTATTTACACCTTCCTTTGTAAATGATAAGGCTAAAAATATGTTATTCACATTATTGATGTTTATATGGTGAAAGAAAAGAAACAAAGTTTTGTAAATCACTTTGTTTACATTTTCTTCGTAAAAGAGAAAGAGTAAAACATGTTAATCACTTTGTTTACATTTTCATTGTAATAGAAAAAGAGTAAAATATGTTAATCACTTTGTTTACATTTTCTTTGTAAAAGAGAAAGAGTAAAATATGTAAATCATTTTGTTTACATTTTCATTGTAAAAGAAAAAGAGTAAAATATGTTAATCATTTTGTTTACATTTTCTTTGTAATAGAAAAAGAGTAAAACATGTTAATCACTTTGTTTACATTTTCATTGTAAAAGAGAAAGAGTAAAATATGTTAATCACTTTGTTTACATTTTCATTGTAAAAGAAAAAGAGTAAAACATGTTAATCAGTTATGTAAATAAAAAGAATATAATTTAGAAATATATATATTTATTTACATTTTCTATGTAGTAAAAATAGAATTGTTAATGCTGAATATTTTATCGTCATTTTGAATGCGGTAAAAATAGAATTGTTAATATTGAATATTTTATCGTCATTTTGAATGCGGTAAAAATAGAATTGTTAATATTGAATATTTTATCGTCATTTTGAATGCGGTAAAAATAGAATTGTTAATATTGAATATTTTATCGTCATTTTGAATGCGGTAAAAATAGAATGGTTAATGTTGAATATTTTTTCGTCATTTTGAACGCGGTGAAAATAGAATGGTTAATGTTGTCATTTTTATCGACATTTTTAGTGCGATAGAAATAGACAATGTTAGTGATTCATTTTTATCGACATTTTTAGTGCGATAGAAATAGACAATGTTAGTGATTCATTTTTATCGACATTTTTAGTGCGATAAAAATAGACAATGTTAGTGATTCATTTTTATCGACATTTTTAGTGCGATAGAAATAGACAATGTTAGTGATTCATTTTATTCGACATTTTTGATGCGATAAAAATAGCGATATTAATGGTACATTTCTATCGTCATTTAGATGTGATAAAAAGAACAGGAACATGAGAATCATTTATTTACAACTCCTATTGTAAGTGAAAAGAGTAAAAATATGAGGACCACTTTATTTACAACTTCTTTTGTAAATGAAAAGACCGGAATATGTTGATCATTTTATTGGTATTTCTATGGTAAATAAAAGAACAAGACATGTGAATCTTTTTTTTATATTTTATTTTCATTTTATATTGTAAATGAAAAAGAACAACATTCTTGTCAAGACTTGATTAGTGAATTTAAATTGTCATTTTGAGTTAACATGTCAGTGAATTAGAAAATGAACATTTTTTGTCATTAAAAGGATTAATTAGACATGAACATTTTGTGTCATTAAAAAGGATTAATTAGACATGAACATTTTGTGTCATTAAAAAGGATTAATTAGAAATGAACACTTGGTGTCATTAAAAAAAGAATAGATTAAAAATTAAACATTTTTTTTTATGCATAAGAAAAGAGATTAAAACAAAATACTCATTTTTGTATATTAAAAGTGAATTAGACAAAATGGACATTTTTGGCACATTAAAATGAATGAAGTAAAAATAGACATCTTTATTCATTGAAAAAGATTAGACAAAATTCTCATTTTGTTGCATTAGAGGTTAAGAAACAAAATCATCATATTTGTTTATGTTGAGAAAAAGAATGGATTTAAAATGTATGTTTTCATACATTAAAAAGAATGAATTAAGGATGTATATCTTTATACATTAAAAATAATGAAGTCAAATATTCATTTTTGTCATTAAAATGAATGAGACCAAAAATATGTATTTTTGGTAAATAAATAAAAGTCACGATTTTTATGGTCATATGTTCATAATAAAGAGTATTGAAATATTTGCCTGTGATGTTGTATTTTGATGTGTTAAATGTGATGTTAGTATATTCAAAATTGAATATTACACTTCCATTTACAAGTCATCCGACTTGTTTATGTGATTGGGTCGATTATTTTTACACATCGCCCAAGTGCACAAATAATTTATTATTTGTTTGTTGGCTGAAACCCCACACGGGTATTGGGACGATACTTGACTGACACAAATCCCAATGTTATTATATGTCTATCGATTGATCGACAGGCTGCGATGAGCGTTATTGTTTTATTTTAATGCTCACACAGTTGACATTGTCACTCTGGTTGTTAATGGATGGATTGAGGATTATTTCCTATTATTACCCTATACATGAAATGTATGAAACCCATATGACCCAAATTATATGGTATATGGTTGAGTCGCATTCCAATGCAGAATTTCTTTTTAAATAAAGAAATTTTATATAATAAAGGGATTTTTGTAAAATAAAAGATTTTGTATTATAAAGAATATTTTACATTCAGAATCTTTTATATATAGAATATTTTATTGATTATTTTAAAATGTGTTTTTTTATATAGTAATGAATTAATATCTTTAAGATAAATATTTTATGTAAGATTAGTAGATCTTAATAATTATGTTTGGTGATTGATATGTAGATTGGATTTGCAGTGGACGATGTTTTAAATAACATTTATCCTTTAATCCAATTTACATTGAAATTACTATTTGAAATTTATAAATCTATTTTATAAATTAAATCAAAATTGGAATGTTAATAAATCTTTTTAGAAAGATTAAAAATGTAATTTATTTTATCTTTGATAAAATTAATGAGAACCTTTTTAACATAAATAATAATTTTTATTTAAAAGGATATTCAAAGTTGGAATGTGGCGTATGGTTGATTTTAATTACAAATACGCGAGTTATTCAGAAAGACCGGGTCTAACCCATTCTGAATAATCATCACGACGATCAAGAGTCGAAGATGAAGACGGTGACTGAAGACCTGAGAGCTTCTCATCGTTTGGTTGATGGTGACTAATATCTTGAATTGGGACTGATCCCCCAAGGCAAGGTAAAAGTGATGATCTTCCAGACGTACTGGAGATCGACGGATACGTTGTTTCGTTCAGACCCAGAACGGACTTGTAAATGGATAGCATGCCTGACATTGAAATTTATTTCATGTAATTAAATCGGTTTTTATTTAATATATAAATGCATGGTGGCGGAGGATTTATTCTCTTGCTTAACACCCTTTTGTTTGTTAAATAATTACCGATCGCATGATATGAGTTGTTGATGTGGCACGCCAAGTTGCAATTGAACAAAGCTTATTGTTGCAAAGCAGAGCCTTGTATGATGATCAAAGCATAGTCTGGTATGGACATAGCTTTGTGTAATACGTTACTTCGCGAGCCTCACACCCCGGTTGAGTCTAAAACGGAGTAAGGGAACGCAGGGAGTGCGCACGTTTCTTTCTAGCTAGAAGTGGTGTCGGTGCTTAAACTGGCTGACATTTTACTTATGTGGTTGTTGGATTTGAGGTACCTCAGGTATATTGGTCGTATTGTGGCCAATCAGAGATCCGTTAGGATCGGGAAACGTGTGTTCAGGAATAACTAATCCAGTCCATTGCACCAGTTGGACAAAGTACCAACACGGGGACGGACCGGCCCTGCAGGATCCAAGGGTTGGACAGAGTACCAATCCTGGGGCATTGCTAGAGTGTCTCGAATCGGTAAGGAATTCGCTCCTAGCCTTGACTCAGATGGAAACCCAAATTTCCAATACGATATCATGCGGTTTTGATTGTATACCTATATATGGCGACATAGTGGGATGGGGCACTCATGCCGCCTAGGATTAATACATTTACTTTGATGTCCTTCAATTTGGTTGCACACTATTATTATATAATACCGTGTTTATCGTATCAAGCATCTTTTGATCATTATAAGGTAAAACCCTATCCTCCGGTTTGCGTTGCATTGTGTGATGGGACTTGGGTCTTATAATGGTTTCATTTTTCTAAAAAGCATTGCGTTATTTTGACGATTTACTTTAGTCATGCACTGGCAATCCATAAGAGAAAACCCGTTCCGCGAAAGTGGCGTGGTCCTGTGACTAGCCTTATTATATTTTATAGGTTAGGTAGAATTCTCACACCAGTCCCATGACTGACCTGTAGTTTTGTCCACTGGCAAACTCGGGTGCCCATATTTTCCACACGGGCAGTCGAGTAGCTATTTTTGCAGATATATTAAACAGGATTCTGGGTTGAAGCTTAAAGCTGTGTCCAGAGATAGAAAGTCTTCCGCTGTGTTCTTCCGTTGCAGTATATTACATCTTTGTATTTATCTTCCGCTGTAATTATATTCCAATGTACTCTGATATGTATATTCTGTACTCTGATGTAACATTATATGATGATATGTTATAAAAGTCTTCTGTTGTTGTTTTAATATGTTGTATGCCCAAAGTTAAAGTATTCGTAGATTTTCACTTTTTGGGTCAGACCTGTGTGGTTTATGGTCGATTCAAAGGGTGGGAATTTGCGGGTCTTTACAGTTGGTATCAGAGCTTTGGTTAGCTCAAATCTTTGGGGTACAACTTGTTAGAACTGAACAAAAGACTCATCAGAGATTGGATTAGTAATGTCCAATAAGAATACTCATTAGAGATAGGATCAGCAGTATCCTAGAATGAGTGAACTCGTTAGAGATGGGGTTAGTAATGCCCTAGAACGAGTTCAGAGTTACAAATTTATAATTAACGTATTTTTGATATTTATAATCTATTCTTTGAAATATGATTTCTATATATATAAAGTTATGTATATTTTGAAAAGATAGTCAATCATTAAAATTTAAAATTAAGATAGTTAATTTTACAATTTTTTTTTAGCTACGTTCCTTTTCGAGGACGAAAAGTTTTTAAGTGGGGGCGATTGTAACAACCCGCAAAATCAGGACCAATTTAAAAAAATTTATTTTAGAAAATTTTAATGAATTTTGACAATATAAAATAATTTATTTAAATAATAATGATCACAAATTTGATTTAAATCAAAGATAGAATGAATGATTTAATTTTTATTATAAAAAGAGTTAGAAATAACGCGGTAGTTTGAAAAGTCAAACTTGAACTTTGACTGACCGTACAGGATGCAAAATTTAACGGATTTTAGTGAAACCAAAAATATTAGAATCCATTTAAAAATATCTTTCCAACGAATCCGAAAAATCGAAATTTCATAACGGGAATCAAAAGTTATAGCCAATTCAATATTTAGAAAGGTCGCTATGAAATTTATAAGGGCCAAAATGCTAAATTTTGCAGAATAAGGAATTAGGACCCGAAACCATCTCCATTGGTTTTAGAATGTTGTTTACATATAAAAATGACTATAAGAACTTATATTTTTGAGTTTCGGAAAAAATTCCACTATTTTTGGTATTTTTTAAATATTAAAATATACACCTGAAAAATAGAATTTTTGCAAACGAACTCCGAATTCGACGAAACCAGTTTCTATGGGTTCGGAATATTAAATTAAGGTTAAATTATAAAATTTATAATTTTTGGAATTATTTTGTGGCCTGTATAATTTTTACAGTGGAAATACAGCCAATTTTCAGACTTCGGAAATTTATAATAAATTCATACGGAATCGTAAAATTACGAAATCAGGTTTGTTGGATTCGTAATGACCTGAAATAATTATGTTTAAAATTTTATTAATTTTGAAATCAGCATGTATTTATAAGAATTTTTGAATTGAAGAAAACAGTTGAAAATTGAGTAATTGGGCACATAATGATATTTGGGCCCAAACCAAGATTTAACCCATGGTATATATTATCTTTTTCTGAGATTTAGGGCTGAAATTCGAAATACACAGCAGCCACTCTCTTTTCCATTATTTTTTCCCAATTTCCATGGCAGCCACTCCCTCTTCCTCTAAAATTCATAAAAAATAAAATCTCTTCAAACCATAGCAAATTATATGTTTTCTCGAGGGTCTCGACGATACGAAGCTAATGGTGTAGTCGGTTTTGTCAAACAGCGCTCGGATTCGCCGGAATCTCGTCTTAAAGCTCGCTGTTTTCGAAATTCAGAAGCTCAAAACGTAAATCAAGAAATTCCCGTGAATTGAGGAAGAATTGGACGAAGTCACGAACACGGAAGTTCTTCGTCTACGCAAGACGAAGATGCTCAGAAAATTTCAGGCAGTTTGGAGGTGTGAGGCGGCCTGTGGGACCCGCGAGGCGAAATCCTTTCTAGGCGATTTCCCGATGATCGGAGAAGCTTTAGGGGCGGCTCTTTCTGGTGATGGTGCGTCTCGCCAAGACGAAGAGGTTGGCGGTGGTCCCGTGGCGTAAGGTGGCCTGAGGCAGCGGAAAAGTGCGGTCAAAGTTCGGCGGTGAACAGTGTTTTTCGGTCAATGGGCTGAGGGTATTTTCTATTTTATTTTTTAAATTATTTAATTAATTTCCAGAACTTTGAAATTGCATAACTCACTCATACGAAGTCGAAAATCGACGATTTCAGGTGCGTTGGGATCGTGGCGACGAGACGGACGCGTGGACACTAATTTTGTCCAATTCTGAGACAGTGAAATTTTTAGGTATTTTCACGAATATTAATTAATTATTTAATTACCCGATCTTAAAAATTCATAACTCTTTCATACGAGGTCCGTTTGACGAACCGTAAATTGCGTTGGAATCACAAAATTAAGAGCTTCGCGATGGCGCAGACCGCAACTGAAAAGAAGACAGTAAAATTTTGGCCAAAAATTCAATGTGAGGATTCTAATTTTATTTGTTTAATTAATTATCAATTATTTTCTTGCATTAAAAATAATTGTTTGATCGTTTAATTCTGACCTGAAATGTTGGGTGTTGTTTGGAGTGATAATTGTTGTTTGTTGAATGATTGTTGTACATGATTTGCAAAATCCGCTTGGATTTATATATATCTTATTTGCGGTTGGAGAAATGGGATCTAAAATGAGATCATAACATATTTTATTCAGTATATATATATATATATATATATATGTTAAGATTGGATTAGAACTTGTAAAACAAATAAAATCCTCCTTTATTTTTAGAACATGTACACAAATGAATTTCTTTTTGTCCTAAAAAAAAAAAAAAGAGAGCTTTTATTTACATTTCTGTTATTAATAAAAGGACAAATATAAAAGAACAAGTTTTTATTTACATTTCTTTGTAAATAAATGAACACATTTAGATGTGATAAAAAGAAATAAAAAGACAATCTTTTTACATTGGGAACAAAAAGATGAAATTTTGACGATGAAAATAAAAAGACAATCTTTTTATATTTAAAATAGAAGAAGTTATCATTTACATTACAAAATAGAAAAAGTCATATTTTTACATTGCGAAATAGAAAAGATTATATTTTTACATTGTAAAATAGTAAAGTTGATATTTCTACATTGTAAAATAGTAAAGTTGATATTTTTACATTGTAAAATAGTAAAGTTGATATTTTTACCTTGTAAAATATAAAAGATCATATTTTTAAATCGCAAAATAGGTTAATCATTTATTTACACCTTCCTTTGTAAATGATAAGGCTAAAAATATGTTATTCACATTATTGATGTTTATATGGTGAAAGAAAAGAAACAAAGTTTTGTAAATCACTTTGTTTACATTTTCTTCGTAAAAGAGAAAGAGTAAAACATGTTAATCACTTTGTTTACATTTTCATTGTAATAGAAAAAGAGTAAAATATGTTAATCACTTTGTTTACATTTTCTTTGTAAAAGAGAAAGAGTAAAATATGTAAATCATTTTGTTTACATTTTCATTGTAAAAGAAAAAGAGTAAAATATGTTAATCATTTTGTTTACATTTTCTTTGTAATAGAAAAAGAGTAAAACATGTTAATCACTTTGTTTACATTTTCATTGTAAAAGAGAAAGAGTAAAATATGTTAATCACTTTGTTTACATTTTCATTGTAAAAGAAAAAGAGTAAAACATGTTAATCAGTTATGTAAATAAAAAGAATATAATTTAGAAATATATATATTTATTTACATTTTCTATGTAGTAAAAATAGAATTGTTAATGCTGAATATTTTATCGTCATTTTGAATGCGGTAAAAATAGAATTGTTAATATTGAATATTTTATCGTCATTTTGAATGCGGTAAAAATAGAATTGTTAATATTGAATATTTTATCGTCATTTTGAATGCGGTAAAAATAGAATTGTTAATATTGAATATTTTATCGTCATTTTGAATGCGGTAAAAATAGAATGGTTAATGTTGAATATTTTTTCGTCATTTTGAACGCGGTGAAAATAGAATGGTTAATGTTGTCATTTTTATCGACATTTTTAGTGCGATAGAAATAGACAATGTTAGTGATTCATTTTTATCGACATTTTTAGTGCGATAGAAATAGACAATGTTAGTGATTCATTTTTATCGACATTTTTAGTGCGATAAAAATAGACAATGTTAGTGATTCGTTTTTATCGACATTTTTAGTGCGATAGAAATAGACAATGTTAGTGATTCATTTTATTCGACATTTTTGATGCGATAAAAATAGCGATATTAATGGTACATTTCTATCGTCATTTAGATGTGATAAAAAGAACAGGAACATGAGAATCATTTACAACTCCTATTGTAAGTGAAAAGAGTAAAAATATGAGGACCACTTTATTTACAACTTCTTTTGTAAATGAAAAGACCGGAATATGTTGATCATTTTATTGGTATTTCTATGGTAAATAAAAGAACAAGACATGTGAATCTTTTTTTTTTTTTTTCATTTTATATTGTAAATGAAAAAGAACAACATTCTTGTCAAGACTTGATTAGTGAATTTAAATTGTCATTTTGAGTTAACATGTCAGTGAATTAGAAAATGAACATTTTTTGTCATTAAAAGGATTAATTAGTGTAACGACCCGTGTTTTTGGCACTAAAATATATAATTTAATTAATTCAATTATTATATTTGGAATATCGATGTGATTTAATATTTAAATCGTCGTTTTAAACAAAGCTGAACTATAATATATATATAATATAAAATCGAGCTTGAAAATGGCGTGCAGTTCGTAAATTTGAGTTTTGAACTTCAACTGGATATACAGAGTCCGATATAAGTCGGATTTCTGTGAAACAAGACACGTTGGAACCGTATTGATGATAATTTTCATATGAAAGAGAAAAATCCAGATTTCGTGTTATAGTTTGATAGTTATGGCCAAATCAAATTTTGAAATAGTCGCTATGGAAAATCGTTATTAAAATATAGGCCGTTAAAATAGCCATTTTGCAAACGGACTCAGATTTCGACGAAACCAGTTTCATTAGAACCGTATCGTTAAATTATTGTACGGTGGTGAGTGGCGTGGAAAACCGATGTCGTATGTGGTCACGGTAGCCATAAACACTCGTTTATTTTCTATAGCACGTATTTAAATAAATAAAGGGTATTTGAATGTAACTGGAGCAGATGATCGAATTAGGCCACGAAACCAGTTCCGTTGCGTTCGTATCGTCGATTAGAGTCAGGATATGTATATAGTTTGTTATTTTTAGAGACCGGAAAATTTGGTGTTAAAAGGGGTATTGCGGTTCGGGGTAAAAACAGCCTACCGGGGCAACAGTCTCAGAATGCGACGAAATTAGTGTCGTTGGGTTCGTATCGAAAAGTTATTATCGATGTTCGCAGTTTCAAGTTGATTCGATTTATCTGGTGATCGTGGAAAAATTTAACGTGTGTTCATTTCCGGTTTCATAAAAGAAATTTTTCCATACGACCTCGGATTTCGACGAAACTTGTCCCATTAGATCCGGAATATCTTTTTACATCAAGAATAGTTTTTATCAGTAATCAAAAATTCATTGTGGGTAGTTTCACTCGTTATTTGTCAACGAAGTTTCGTTATATTATATTATGAATCAATTCTCCCCACAAATGCACTGTAGCTTGCTTGTGCCTCACACTTTTGATTTCGTGGCTGCCAATCAACCTAATTCCGTGCCGACCAAGGTATTGAGTTGCTCACCCAAGTACAAGTTTATATCAGCTACCCTGTATAATTACTGTAAACCTATTCCCCTAAAACTTGGCACCCACGCTGTCTTCATCATATAAAATGATCCTCACTCCTTCTTTTTCCTTGGTTTTCGTTTTCCTTCGCTCTCTAAAATGGTGAAACCGATTTGTTTTGCCATCAAAAAAAAAAATATATATGAAGGAGTGGCCAGAACGAAACAGTGGGATGGTGGGGAGGTGTTCATGTGTGGCAGGACGTGAAGGAGTACGGGGATAGTGTGGAGGAATTACAAGTGCACACGTGTGCACTATTTTGGACCAAGGACGTGAGTTTAGTGCTCACGAGAGAAAGAGAAGAAAGGGATGGCAGGCTAGTGCACCAAGGAGGGAACCGCCTGTATGGACTTCAGTCCTATTTAGAAAAAAAAAAAAAAAAGAGAACCGCAACATGTTTAAGGGCCGAGGGGAGTTCGTGGACTCCTGGAACCGACAGGGGTGTACAGCGAAGTGGGCGGAGCTCGTCTGAGCGTTGGTCGGCAAAAGGGACGTTCAAGTGCATGGCGGTTTAAGGAAGCAAGCGGTGAACAGTGTTAGTCAATGGAGATAAGATGGTGACAGTCACCATAGTTTTTGCGTGGAGATGGGCTATGGCAGAATGGAATTTTTCGAAAGGGTAGTAGCATCAGAATTGGACAACCAAAGGACGTTGGGACCGCACCAACGAACGTAATAATATGGGAGTTGAACGGACGGAGCAGTTGGAGGCTTGTAAACCAAACCGTTTTGATGACGACAAGGTGAGTTAAACTCACTCAGTTACCCTTTTTATATTTTATATAAATTGGGTATTTTTATTTTGTGTGCCCTGCTTGCCAATGATTGACTGTTTTGCTAATTATCTATTCATCTGTTAGTTTAACCGATGAAATTAAACCGTGTTTAATTTCAGTGAAATACCAAATCGTTATGTTAACGATTGGACCCAACGGAGGTAACTCACCCTGTTGGTTACGTTTATTTATAAGCATGCTTAGTTGTTTGAATTGTTCGGTTATTTGATTGATGTTAAATGGTTGTTATTTATCATCAGTTAAATGTGATTGATTTGATTGTCATTTATTGACGGAATATTCAATATCTATTTGGGTTGAACCAATGGGCGGTGTTGGTTAAGTGTTTGGCAGAGTATGGCCTTTAAAACCAATCGAGTTATAGATATTGATTCACCGTCAGGTGAATCGATAGAGTTGAGGGTATAAAATTTATTTTATAAGCAGAATTAGATTTGAATTATATTATTTGAATATAAGTTATTTAAGAGAAATAAATAAATAAATATTTTATTTGTTTCAGACTTTGATTTGTTATGAATTTATTTTGCAAAGCAAATGCTGATGTTAATCAGATTTACCAGTTGAAGAATAAGAAATGAATTAAATGGTTAAACCTTGGAAATTTGTTGTGTAAAGAAAACAAATAATGAGAATCTATCTAAATTAATTATATTTTTAATTAATTTAAAGCGAGGATTGTTGAAATCGGTTAATGAGATAATCAAGTTTTGAGTTAATTAAATCGACCGTTTGGAATTAGAATTTGTTTATCAAGTTAATGTGGTTTGACTAAAATAGTTAAATGAATATTGTTTGAATTTAAATAAGGATTTAAAAGGGATTTAATATTTAATTTAGTTAATAAAGGGATTAACTACTAAAGTAGTTAATGTTTGAAATAAGTTATTATTGTAATTAATGATAAATTTAGGAATATATTTTTAAATGGGAATTCATTTAAAAGGTTACCGAATGTGAGATGCAAGCCAATTGAATGGGACAAGGGAAATAAGATCTCCAAAATGGATAAGGGTTGAAAATAATTGAAAGGAGATAGGTAGAAAGTGAAATTTGGGGATAAAGAAATGGGTCATAAGATTTTATAAATAAACCCAATGTATAAATGGAATTTTGTTTTGAGACTGGAGTGGAATTTTGGGTGTTGGATTACAACTGATATTTATCTGAGGATAAGAATGTTGTTGATCAAGGTCTGAGAGGTAATTAAAATACCCCAACTTGAACAACATCAGGATTATCTGAAGATAGTATTAGTTGGTAATCGTAAGAGACGTTAGTGGATATGTTTTGAAAATCTAAACAGCAATTTTAGCACTGTTGTTATAATATATGTTTTGTAAATCAAATATAGCGATTTTAGCACTGTTGCTATAGTAAATGGATTGTAAACCTAAACAGCGATTATAGTGCTGTTATTTGAAAAATCTAAATAGTAATTATAATGCTATTGTTATAACATATATGCTATAAATTTCCTTAGTAAAAACAAATGGATTTTTCCGATTTAAATAATAAAGGATGAGTTGTCATTTCGTACGACTGCTAGCGTAATTCGCAGGGCTGCAGATAGCCTACGGCGGTCGGATGTTTCCTGAGGGAATCAGGCATAACCATTGTGATCGCTGTGATCTAGAGTCAAGCGAATGGTGTTAAGTCGAATTGGTCAATTAGAATTAACCGGTTAAAGTTAATTAATTAGAGTTAATCCATTAGAGTTAAATCGGATTAGAGTTATTCAAATATCATATTTTTGAATATTAAAAGAGTTAGAAGTTTTAATTTAACAAAAGTAAACCAGTGTTAAAGGCCAAGTGATGCTGAATACTGAACCAGTGAACTCATTGGAGTGTCATGATTGAAACACTGTATATTTTGATAGTTAAAACACCGACTATCAAATCTGACCAATACGATTGTTGGTATGGAAAGACCGGGATCGAATTTATATTCGAAAACCATTCCGTCCAACAAATACGTGAAGATCTCAGAAGATGATCGAGGTGGAGCATTGAAGACCGTGGATCTTCATAAACGGAAGAACCACTAATATTCTCTGCCTGGCAAGCAGAGGAAAGCTGTGATTCTGTCGTGGTTGGATTCTACGGATTGCAAGGACTTCTCGCTACTGATCCATGGGGTGATTCCTATATGGATGCGGTAGGAGAGTGCCTTCGGTTCATCCTGTTCCTGGATGACGTATATGGACGAATGTCTGACAGAGTATTTCCAAAGGGTCACGTACGTTGATTTCTTCAAACGTACAATAGTTGTTGGCAGGGAATTGCCATTCTCTAGCTTACAGCTAGAGTATTTTTGTGGACGTCAATTAGTGATATCTGACGGATTTGACGATGTGGCATTCAAAGTGAGTGATGACCAGATGTTCAGAAGTATTCTGACCTCAAGCCTCATCAACCGGAAGATGACAAAAATCGGGCAGGCAGCATGGCTATGTGGGTCGCTCCCATTAGGGTGTATAATCACCTATCTAGAGGAAATCCTATTTGTTTCTTAAATCTATGTTTCGATGCTGTCCCTTGTCGGGAGACGGTTGCTGATCCCAACCGTCGGTGATATACATTCGATACTCTCAAGCGAAATGAGGGGTCGGTCATGTGAGGGCCGGGTTGCAAGAAGTTCTTGTTGAACCCAGTGTATTCGTCTCTAGAGATACACTATCGGAAGGTGGACCCATACCTTGTCAAATTGGAATCCAATCTCCAATAAGCGCCCGCGGTTTTTAATTGTATACTATATATGTGGAGCGTGAGATGCAAGCGTTCCACTAGATCGTTATTTACTTGTATTTAGACATTATTATAATATCAGACAAGATATTGGTTTCAAAAATGTTTTGGGTTATCGTAAGGTAAAAACCGTCCGTGTTTATGTGTGGATTTGGTCTTACGATTATCCTTTTCTTTTGAAAAGATTTTGAACTTTAAAATCATGATTGGATGATTTACCCCTATTACTGTGCGAGTTTATCTCACTCTGGTTCACCAGACTGACCCGGTGTTTTGTAAATGCTCGGGTTAGACCGGGTTGTACAGGTTCAGGTTATCGACTACGGTGAAGAGACGAGCTGGAAGAGTCCAGACGTATGATATTACTAGTATTCCGCTGTGTGTTGTATGAGGACAGATTATCACTGTCCAGATGTTGATGTACTCTGATATTGTAAGTATTTTCAAAGTTCTCAATAAAGATTTACTTCTGTATTATATTTTGTTCCGCTGCGATGTGAGACTCTGTGTTGTGGTGTTCCTTCTTCTTCTTCTATTCTAATATTTCTTTCTTATCTATTCTCACCCTCTAACTTCTTTCTATTAATGATCTGGAATGTTCGATGTCTGAATGGTCAACATGGTAGTTTGATGTTGATTTTCGGAGTCGAAAATCCCGGTTCGTTACAGTGGTATCAGAGCTATTGGTTAAGTAATTACCTTGGCTCTGTGGCGTGACTCAGTAGAGATGGGGATAGCAATACCCTAGATTGAGTTTGAGTGTATATATATGAGCGCGTATTTGTAAATTGATATAAAAACTGTTTATATTGTGTTGATTGGTTTATCGAGTAGTTTATGAATTCTGGTCGATACAGTAATGCAAACTGTGTCGATAAGTGTTTCTAAACTCTTGAACAAAATAATTCGACACAGTATGTTTTTGAAAGAGGGTAAATGGAAATTTTTACCCGAAATATATTTTGATATAAACAAGGTATATATATTAAAATTATTATAATGTATATATTGGTTGTGTTGGTTGATTTAAAATTGAAATGGTTATATAAATAACCAACCAGAATTCATATCAGTATAATATATGGAATGAGATGAATTAAATCTGAAATTTTAATCAGAATTGGAATTAAAATTCCCAAAAGTGGGAAAGATGATTGCAAATGAACTTGAATTGAATATATGAGAATTTTAAGATCCTGGGAGATTTTAAATTGGTTTACAAGCATTGAATGATATTTTGAAATAGACTTCAAAATGAAAGTGTTTAGAACTGGTTTTGAAAGTGACATAGTATTGAACTCACTTGATAGCTGGGGAATAACTCTGAGGATGCTGGCCACATCATTAGTGTTCATTTTCGAGTTCTAAGTGACGGATTACACCAAAAATCTTGTTTGAACTGCTTTAAGAAAAAACAAGTTGTTTTGAATCCTGGAAAGAAATGTTTGATCTTTGAAAGAACTGAACTGTTTAAAAACTCCCAGGGAAAGTGTTTGAACAAGAACAAGATTAAATAGAATATGTGAAAACAAATATGAATTGAATTGAATAAATTAACTGGAAATTGGATCGGGATATAATATATCGAGCAGAATCAGATTTGAATTGTGAGACAGGAATCTGTAATGGTATTGGACTGGTAAAGTTCAGAGTTGAAATTGAGAATGGATGGAAATTGAGTTAAGAATGAAATTTGGCTTGGACGTGTGAAGGATTTGGTTTGAGGATAAAATTGGAATTTTGTTTGGGATTGCATTTCTATATGCTGACAGGGCAGCAGATGGAAAGGATATAGTGATATGCCCGACAAAAAGGTACACGTTTATTTTTATATGGGTTTGGTGATTTATGAGCCTATTTGGCAAGCCGCTTGGCTGTTTCATTTTCTTTTGGATTGGAGAAGGCCTAGAAAGGCGAATTGTGGTTGTACCGATTGAGCCGTACAGAGGAGGTGCTGGCGAAATTTTTTTTTCGAAAATTTAAAGTGTTGGAAAATTTTCAATATTTTTGAAAATATTTATTCACAGTATTGAATTGGTTTCTATTTAATATAAAATTGGATTTGAAATTTAATGAGTTTATAACATTCTTTCTTACCTTAGCAATTTCGAGGACGAAATTATTCTAAGGGGGGAAGAATGTAACGACCCGTGTTTTTGGCACTAAAATATATAATTTAATTAATTCAATTATTATATTTGGAATATCGATGTGATTTAATATTTAAATCGTCGTTTTAAACAAAGCTGAACTATAATATATATATATAATATAAAATCGAGCTTGAAAATGGCGTGCAGTTCGTAAATTTGAGTTTTGAACTTCAACTGGATATACAGAGTCCGATATAAGTCGGATTTCTGTGAAACAAGACACGTTGGAACCGTATTGATGATAATTTTCATATGAAAGAGAAAAATACAGATTTCGTGTTATAGTTTGATAGTTATGGCCAAATCAAATTTTGAAATAGTCGCTATGGAAAATCGTTATTAAAATATAGGCCGTTAAAATAGCCATTTTGCAAACGGACTCAGATTTCGACGAAACCAGTTTCATTAGAACCGTATCGTTAAATTATTGTACGGTGGTGAGTGGCGTGGAAAACCGATGTCGTATGTGGTCACGGTAGCCATAAACACTCGTTTATTTTCTATAGCACGTATTTAAATAAATAAAGGGTATTTGAATGTAACTGGAGCAGATGATCGAATTAGGCCACGAAACCAGTTCCGTTGCGTTCGTATCGTCGATTAGAGTCAGGATATGTATATAGTTTGTTATTTTTAGAGACCGGAAAATTTGGTGTTAAAAGGGGTATTGCGGTTCGGGGTAAAAACAGCCTACCGGGGCAACAGTCTCAGAATGCGACGAAATTAGTGTCGTTGGGTTCGTATCGAAAAGTTATTATCGATGTTCGCAGTTTCAAGTTGATTCGATTTATCTGGTGATCGTGGAAAAATTTAACGTGTGTTCATTTCCGGTTTCATAAAAGAAATTTTTCCATACGACCTCGGATTTCGACGAAACTTGTCCCATTAGATCCGGAATATCTTTTTACATCAAGAATAGTTTTTATCAGTAATCAAAAATTGATTGTGGGTAGTTTCACTCGTTATTTGTCAACGAAGTTTCGTTATATTATATTATGAATCAATTCTCCCCACAAATGCACTGTAGCTTGCTTGTGCCTCACACTTTTGATTTCGTGGCTGCCAATCAACCTAATTCTGTGCCGACCAAGGTATTGAGTTGCTCACCCAAGTACAAGTTTATATCAGCTACCCTGTATAATTACTGTAAACCTATTCCCCTAAAACTTGGCACCCACGCTGTCTTCATCATATAAAATGATCCTCACTCCTTCTTTTTCCTTGGTTTTCGTTTTCCTTCGCTCTCTAAAATGGTGAAACCGATTTGTTTTGCCATCAAAAAAAAATATATATGAAGGAGTGGCCAGAACGAAACAGTGGGATGGTGGGGAGGTGTTCATGTGTGGCAGGACGTGAAGGAGTACGGGGATAGTGTGGAGGAATTACAAGTGCACACGTGTGCACTATTTTGGACCAAGGACGTGAGTTTAGTGCTCACGAGAGAAAGAGAAGAAAGGGATGGCAGGCTAGTGCACCAAGGAGGGAACCGCCTGTATGGACTTCAGTCCTATTTAGAAAAAAAAAAAAAAAAGAGAACCGCAACATGTTTAAGGGCCGAGGGGAGTTCGTGGACTCCTGGAACCGACAGGGGTGTACAGCGAAGTGGGCGGAGCTCGTCTGAGCGTTGGTCGGCAAAAGGGACGTTCAAGTGCATGGCGGTTTAAGGAAGCAAGCGGTGAACAGTGTTAGTCAATGGAGATAAGATGGTGACAGTCACCATAGTTTTTGCGTGGAGATGGGCTATGGCAGAATGGAATTTTTCGAAAGGGTAGTAGCATCAGAATTGGACAACCAAAGGACGTTGGGACCGCACCAACGAACGTAATAATATGGGAGTTGAACGGACGGAGCAGTTGGAGGCTTGTAAACCAAACCGTTTTGATGACGACAAGGTGAGTTAAACTCACTCAGTTACCCTTTTTATATTTTATATAAATTGGGTATTTTTATTTTGTGTGCCCTGCTTGCCAATGATTGACTGTTTTGCTAATTATCTATTCATCTGTTAGTTTAACCGATGAAATTAAACCGTGTTTAATTTCAGTGAAATACCAAATCGTTATGTTAACGATTGGACCCAACGGAGGTAACTCACCCTGTTGGTTACGTTTATTTATAAGCATGCTTAGTTGTTTGAATTGTTCGGTTATTTGATTGATGTTAAATGGTTGTTATTTATCATCAGTTAAATGTGATTGATTTGATTGTCATTTATTGACGGAATATTCAATATCTATTTGGGTTGAACCAATGGGCGGTGTTGGTTAAGTGTTTGGCAGAGTATGGCCTTTAAAACCAATCGAGTTATAGATATTGATTCACCGTCAGGTGAATCGATAGAGTTGAGGGTATAAAATTTATTTTATAAGCAGAATTAGATTTGAATTATATTATTTGAATATAAGTTATTTAAGAGAAATAAATAAATAAATATTTTATTTGTTTCAGACTTTGATTTGTTATGAATTTATTTTGCAAAGCAAATGCTGATGTTAATCAGATTTACCAGTTGAAGAATAAGAAATGAATTAAATGGTTAAACCTTGGAAATTTGTTGTGTAAAGAAAACAAATAATGAGAATCTATCTAAATTAATTATATTTTTAATTAATTTAAAGCGAGGATTGTTGAAATCGGTTAATGAGATAATCAAGTTTTGAGTTAATTAAATCGACCGTTTGGAATTAGAATTTGTTTATCAAGTTAATGTGGTTTGACTAAAATAGTTAAATGAATATTGTTTGAATTTAAATAAGGATTTAAAAGGGATTTAATATTTAATTTAGTTAATAAAGGGATTAACTACTAAAGTAGTTAATGTTTGAAATAAGTTATTATTGTAATTAATGATAAATTTAGGAATATATTTTTAAATGGGAATTCATTTAAAAGGTTACCGAATGTGAGATGCAAGCCAATTGAATGGGACAAGGGAAATAAGATCTCCAAAATGGATAAGGGTTGAAAATAATTGAAAGGAGATCGGTAGAAAGTGAAATTTGGGGATAAAGAAATGGGTCATAAGATTTTATAAATAAACCCAATGTATAAATGGAATTTTGTTTTGAGACTGGAGTGGAATTTTGGGTGTTGGATTACAACTGATATTTATCTGAGGATAAGAATGTTGTTGATCAAGGTCTGAGAGGTAATTAAAATACCCCAACTTGAACAACATCAGGATTATCTGAAGATAGTATTAGTTGGTAATCGTAAGAGACGTTAGTGGATATGTTTTGAAAATCTAAACAGCAATTTTAGCACTGTTGTTATAATATATGTTTTGTAAATCAAATATAGCGATTTTAGCACTGTTGCTATAGTAAATGGATTGTAAACCTAAACAGCGATTATAGTGCTGTTATTTGAAAAATCTAAATAGTAATTATAATGCTATTGTTATAACATATATGCTATAAATTTCCTTAGTAAAAACAAATGGATTTTTCCGATTTAAATAATAAAGGATGAGTTGTCATTTCGTACGACTGCTAGCGTAATTCGCAGGGCTGCAGATAGCCTACGGCGGTCGGATGTTTCCTGAGGGAATCAGGCATAACCATTGTGATCGCTGTGATCTAGAGTCAAGCGAATGGTGTTAAGTCGAATTGGTCAATTAGAATTAACCGGTTAAAGTTAATTAATTAGAGTTAATCCATTAGAGTTAAATCGGATTAGAGTTATTCAAATATCATATTTTTGAATATTAAAAGAGTTAGAAGTTTTAATTTAACAAAAGTAAACCAGTGTTAAAGGCCAAGTGATGCTGAATACTGAACCAGTGAACTCATTGGAGTGTCATGATTGAAACACTGTATATTTTGATAGTTAAAACACCGACTATCAAATCTGACCAATACGATTGTTGGTATGGAAAGACCGGGATCGAATTTATATTCGAAAACCATTCCGTCCAACAAATACGTGAAGATCTCAGAAGATGATCGAGGTGGAGCATTGAAGACCGTGGATCTTCATAAACGGAAGAACCACTAATATTCTCTGCCTGGCAAGCAGAGGAAAGCTGTGATTCTGTCGTGGTTGGATTCTACGGATTGCAAGGACTTCTCGCTACTGATCCATGGGGTGATTCCTATATGGATGCGGTAGGAGAGTGCCTTCGGTTCATCCTGTTCCTGGATGACGTATATGGACGAATGTCTGACAGAGTATTTCCAAAGGGTCACGTACGTTGATTTCTTCAAACGTACAATAGTTGTTGGCAGGGAATTGCCATTCTCTAGCTTACAGCTAGAGTATTTTTGTGGACGTCAATTAGTGATATCTGACGGATCTGACGATGTGGCATTCAAAGTGAGTGATGACCAGATGTTCAGAAGTATTCTGACCTCAAGCCTCATCAACCGGAAGATGACAAAAATCGGGCAGGCAGCATGGCTATGTGGGTCGCTCCCATTAGGGTGTATAATCACCTATCTAGAGGAAATCCTATTTGTTTCTTAAATCTATGTTTCGATGCTGTCCCTTGTCGGGAGACGGTTGCTGATCCCAACCGTCGGTGATATACATTCGATACTCTCAAGCGAAATGAGGGGTCGGTCATGTGAGGGCCGGGTTGCAAGAAGTTCTTGTTGAACCCAGTGTATTCGTCTCTAGAGATACACTATCGGAAGGTGGACCCATACCTTGTCAAATTGGAATCCAATCTCCAATAAGCGCCCGCGGTTTTTAATTGTATACTATATATGTGGAGCGTGAGATGCAAGCGTTCCACTAGATCGTTATTTACTTGTATTTAGACATTATTATAATATCAGACAAGATATTGGTTTCAAAAATGTTTTGGGTTATCGTAAGGTAAAAACCGTCCGTGTTTATGTGTGGATTTGGTCTTACGATTATCCTTTTCTTTTGAAAAGATTTTGAACTTTAAAATCATGATTGGATGATTTACCCCTATTACTGTGCGAGTTTATCTCACTCTGGTTCACCAGACCGACCCGGTGTTTTGTAAATGCTCGGGTTAGACCGGGTTGTACAGGTTCAGGTTATCGACTACGGTGAAGAGACGAGCTGGAAGAGTCCAGACGTATGATATTACTAGTATTCCGCTGTGTGTTGTATGAGGACAGATTATCACTGTCCAGATGTTGATGTACTCTGATATTGTAAGTATTTTCAAAGTTCTCAATAAAGATTTACTTCTGTATTATATTTTGTTCCGCTGCGATGTGAGACTCTGTGTTGTGGTGTTCCTTCTTCTTCTTCTATTCTAATATTTCTTTCTTATCTATTCTCACCCTCTAACTTCTTTCTATTAATGATCTGGAATGTTCGATGTCTGAATGGTCAACATGGTAGTTTGATGTTTATTTTCGGAGTCGAAAATCCCGGTTCGTTACAATTAGACATGAACATTTTGTGTCATTAAAAAGGATTAATTAGACATGAACATTTTGTGTCATTAAAAAGGATTAATTAGAAATGAACACTTGGAGTCATTAAAAAAAGAATAGATTAAAAATTAAACATTTTTTTTATGCATAAGAAAAGAGATTAAAACAAAATACTCATTTTTGTATATTAAAAGTGAATTAGACAAAATGGACATTTTTGGCACATTAAAATGAATGAAGTAAAAATAGACATCTTTATTCATTGAAAAAGATTAGACAAAATTCTCATTTTGTTGCATTAGAGGTTAAGAAACAAAATCATCATATTTGTTTATGTTGAGAAAAAGAATGGATTTAAAATGTATGTTTTCATACATTAAAAAGAATGAATTAAGGATGTATATCTTTATACATTAAAAATAATGAAGTCAAATATTCATTTTTGTCATTAAAATGAATGAGACCAAAAATATGTATTTTTGGTAAATAAATAAAAGTCACGATTTTTATGGTCATATGTTCATAATAAAGAGTATTGAAATATTTGCCTGTGATGTTGTATTTTGATGTGTTAAATGTGATGTTAGTATATTCAAAATTGAATATTACACTTCCATTTACAAGTCATCCGACTTGTTTATGTGATTGGGTCGATTATTTTTACACATCGCCCAAGTGCACAAATAATTTATTATTTGTTTGTTGGCTGAAACCCCACACGGGTATTGGGACGATACTTGACTGACACAAATCCCAATGTTATTATATGTCTATCGATTGATCGACAGGCTGCGATGAGCGTTATTGTTTTATTTTAATGCTCACACAGTTGACATTGTCACTCTGGTTGTTAATGGATGGATTGAGGATTATTTCCTATTATTACCCTATACATGAAATGTATGAAACCCATATGACCCAAATTATATGGTATATGGTTGAGTCGCATTCCAATGCAGAATTTCTTTTTAAATAAAGAAATTTTATATAATAAAGGGATTTTTGTAAAATAAAAGATTTTGTATTATAAAGAATATTTTACATTCAGAATCTTTTATATATAGAATATTTTATTGATTATTTTAAAATGTGTTTTTTTTATATAGTAATGAATTAATATCTTTAAGATAAATATTTTATGTAAGATTAGTAGATCTTAATAATTATGTTTGGTGATTGATATGTAGATTGGATTTGCAGTGGACGATGTTTTAAATAACATTTATCCTTTAATCCAATTTACATTGAAATTACTATTTGAAATTTATAAATCTATTTTATAAATTAAATCAAAATTGGAATGTTAATAAATCTTTTTAGAAAGATTAAAAATGTAATTTATTTTATCTTTGATAAAATTAATGAGAACCTTTTTAACATAAATAATAATTTTTATTTAAAAGGATATTCAAAGTTGGAATGTGGCGTATGGTTGATTTTAATTACAAATACGCGAGTTATTCAGAAAGACCGGGTCTAACCCATTCTGAATAATCATCACGACGATCAAGAGTCGAAGATGAAGACGGTGACTGAAGACCTGAGAGCTTCTCATCGTTTGGTTGATGGTGACTAATATCTTGAATTTGGACTGATCCCCCAAGGCAAGGTAAAAGTGATGATCTTCCAGACGTACTGGAGATCGACGGATACGTTGTTTCGTTCAGACCCAGAACGGACTTGTAAATGGATAGCATGCCTGACATTGAAATTTATTTCATGTAATTAAATCGGTTTTTATTTAATATATAAATGCATGGTGGCGGAGGATTTATTCTCTTGCTTAACACCCTTTTGTTTGTTAAATAATTACCGATCGCATGATATGAGTTGTTGATGTGGCACGCCAAGTTGCAATTGAACAAAGCTTATTGTTGCAAAGCAGAGCCTTGTATGATGATCAAAGCATAGTCTGGTATGGACATAGCTTTGTGTAATACGTTACTTCGCGAGCCTCACACCCCGGTTGAGTCTAAAACGGAGTAAGGGAACGCAGGGAGTGCGCACGTTTCTTTCTAGCTAGAAGTGGTGTCGGTGCTTAAACTGGCTGACATTTTACTTATGTGGTTGTTGGATTTGAGGTACCTCAGGTATATTGGTCGTATTGTGGCCAATCAGAGATCCGTTAGGATCGGGAAACGTGTGTTCAGGAATAACTAATCCAGTCCATTGCACCAATTGGACAAAGTACCAACACGGGGACGGACCGGCCCTGCAGGATCCAAGGGTTGGACAGAGTACCAATCCTGGGGCATTGCTAGAGTGTCTCGAATCGGTAAGGAATTCGCTCCTAGCCTTGACTCAGATGGAAACCCAAATTTCCAATACGATATCATGCGGTTTTGATTGTATACCTATATATGGCGACATAGTGGGATGGGGCACTCATGCCGCCTAGGATTAATACATTTACTTTGATGTCCTTCAATTTGGTTGCACACTATTATTATATAATACCGTGTTTATCGTATCAAGCATCTTTTGATCATTATAAGGTAAAACCCTATCCTCCGGTTTGCGTTGCATTGTGTGATGGGACTTGGGTCTTATAATGGTTTCATTTTTCTAAAAAGCATTGCGTTATTTTGACGATTTACTTTAGTCATGCACTGGCAATCCATAGGAGAAAACCCGTTCCGCGAAAGTGGCGTGGTCCTGTGACTAGCCTTATTATATTTTATAGGTTAGGTAGAATTCTCACACCAGTCCCATGACTGACCTGTAGTTTTGTCCACTGGCAAACTCGGGTGCCCATATTTTCCACACGGGCAGTCGAGTAGCTATTTTTGCAGATATATTAAACAGGATTCTGGGTTGAAGCTTAAAGCTGTGTCCAGAGATAGAAAGTCTTCCGCTGTGTTCTTCCGTTGCAGTATATTACATCTTTGTATTTATCTTCCGCTGTAATTATATTCCAATGTACTCTGATATGTATATTCTGTACTCTGATGTAACATTATATGATGATATGTTATAAAAGTCTTCTGTTGTTGTTTTAATATGTTGTATGCCCAAAGTTAAAGTATTCGTAGATTTTCACTTTTTGGGTTAGACCTGTGTGGTTTATGGTCGATTCAAAGGGTGGGAATTTGCGGGTCTTTACAGTTGGTATCAGAGCTTTGGTTAGCTCAAATCTTTGGGGTACAACTTGTTAGAACTGAACAAAAGACTCATCAGAGATTGGATTAGTAATGTCCAATAAGAATACTCATTAGAGATAGGATCAGCAGTATCCTAGAATGAGTGAACTCGTTAGAGATGGGGTTAGTAATGCCCTAGAACGAGTTCAGAGTTACAAATTTATAATTAACGTATTTTTGATATTTGTAATCTATTCTTTGAAATATGATTTCTATATATATAAAGTTATGTATATTTTGAAAAGATAGTCAATCATTAAAATTTAAAATTAAGATAGTTAATTTTACAATTTTTTTTTAGCTACGTTCCTTTTCGAGGACGAAAAGTTTTTAAGTGGGGGCGATTGTAACAACCCGCAAAATCAGGACCAATTTAAAAAAAAATATTTTAGAAAATTTTAATGAATTTTGACAATATAAAATAATTTATTTAAATAATAATGATCACAAATTTGATTTAAATCAAAGATAGAATGAATGATTTAATTTTTATTATAAAAAGAGTTAGAAATAACGCGGTAGTTTGAAAAGTCAAACTTGAACTTTGACTGACCGTACAGGATGCAAAATTTAACGGATTTTAGTGAAACCAAAAATATTAGAATCCATTTAAAAATATCTTTCCAACGAATCCGAAAAATCGAAATTTCATAACGGGAATCAAAAGTTATAGCCAATTCAATATTTAGAAAGGTCGCTATGAAATTTATAAGGGCCAAAATGCTAAATTTTGCAGAATAAGGAATTAGGACCCGAAACCATCTCCATTGGTTTTAGAATGTTGTTTACATATAAAAATGACTATAAGAACTTATATTTTTGAGTTTCGGAAAAAATTCCACTATTTTTGGTATTTTTTAAATATTAAAATATACACCTGAAAAATAGAATTTTTGCAAACGAACTCCGAATTCGACGAAACCAGTTTCTATGGGTTCGGAATATTAAATTAAGGTTAAATTATAAAATTTATAATTTTTGGAATTATTTTGTGGCCTGTATAATTTTTACAGTGGAAATACAGCCAATTTTCAGACTTCGGAAATTTATAATAAATTCATACGGAATCGTAAAATTACGAAATCAGGTTTGTTGGATTCGTAATGACCTGAAATAATTATGTTTAAAATTTTATTAATTTTGAAATCAGCATGTATTTATAAGAATTTTTGAATTGAAGAAAACAGTTGAAAATTGAGTAATTGGGCACATAATGATATTTGGGCCCAAACCAAGATTTAACCCATGGTATATATTATCTTTTTCTGAGATTTAGGGCTGAAATTCGAAATACACAGCAGCCACTCTCTTTTCCATTATTTTTTCCCAATTTCCATGGCAGCCACTCCCTCTTCCTCTAAAATTCATAAAAAATAAAATCTCTTCAAACCATAGCAAATTATATGTTTTCTCGAGGATCTCGACGATACGAAGCTAATGGTGTAGTCGGTTTTGTCAAACAGCGCTCGGATTCGCCGGAATCTCGTCTTAAAGCTCGCTGTTTTCGAAATTCAGAAGCTCAAAACGTAAATCAAGAAATTCCCGTGAATTGAGGAAGAATTGGACGAAGTCACGAACACGGAAGTTCTTCGTCTACGCAAGACGAAGATGCTCAGAAAATTTCAGGCAGTTTGGAGGTGTGAGGCGGCCTGTGGGACCCGCGAGGCGAAATCCTTTCTAGGCGATTTCCCGATGATCGGAGAAGCTTTAGGGGCGGCTCTTTCTGGTGATGGTGCGTCTCGCCAAGACGAAGAGGTTGGCGGTGGTCCCGTGGCGTAAGGTGGCCTGAGGCAGCGGCAAAGTGCGGTCAAAGTTCGGCGGTGAACAGTGTTTTTCGGTCAATGGGCTGAGGGTATTTTCTATTTTATTTTTTAAATTATTTAATTAATTTCCAGAACTTTGAAATTGCATAACTCACTCATACGAAGTCGAAAATCGACGATTTCAGGTGCGTTGGGATCGTGGCGACGAGACGGACGCGTGGACACTAATTTTGTCCAATTCTGAGACAGTGAAATTTTTAGGTATTTTCACGAATATTAATTAATTATTTAATTACCCGATCTTAAAAATTCATAACTCTTTCATACGAGGTCCGTTTGACGAACCGTAAATTGCGTTGGAATCACAAAATTAAGAGCTTCGCGATGGCGCAGACCGCAACTGAAAAGGAGACAGTAAAATTTTGGCCAAAAATTCAATGTGAGGATTCTAATTTTATTTGTTTAATTAATTATCAATTATTTTCTTGCATTAAAAATAATTGTTTGATCATTTAATTCTGACCTGAAATGTTGGGTGTTGTTTGGAGTGATAATTGTTGTTTGTTGAATGATTGTTGTACATGATTTGCAAAATCCGCTTGGATTTATATATATCTTATTTGCGGTTGGAGAAATGGGATCTAAAATGAGATCATAACATATTTTATTCAGTATATATATATATATATATATGTTAAGATTGGATTAGAACTTGTAAAACAAATAAAATCCTCCTTTATTTTTAGAACATGTACACAAATGAATTTCTTTTTGTCCTAAAAAAAAAAAAAAAAAAAAGAGAGCTTTTATTTACATTTCTGTTATTAATAAAAGGACAAATATAAAAGAACAAGTTTTTATTTACATTTCTTTGTAAATAAATGAACACATTTAGATGTGATAAAAAGAAATAAAAAGACAATCTTTTTACATTGGGAACAAAAAGATGAAATTTTGACGATGAAAATAAAAAGACAATCTTTTTATATTTAAAATAGAAGAAGTTATCATTTACATTACAAAATAGAAAAAGTCATATTTTTACATTGCGAAATAGAAAAGATTATATTTTTACATTGTAAAATAGTAAAGTTGATATTTCTACATTGTAAAATAGTAAAGTTGATATTTTTACATTGTAAAATAGTAAAGTTGATATTTTTACCTTGTAAAATATAAAAGATCATATTTTTAAATCGCAAAATAGGTTAATCATTTATTTACACCTTCCTTTGTAAATGATAAGGCTAAAAATATGTTATTCACATTATTGATGTTTATATGGTGAAAGAAAAGAAACAAAGTTTTGTAAATCACTTTGTTTACATTTTCTTCGTAAAAGAGAAAGAGTAAAACATGTTAATCACTTTGTTTACATTTTCATTGTAATAGAAAAAGAGTAAAATATGTTAATCACTTTGTTTACATTTTCTTTGTAAAAGAGAAAGAGTAAAATATGTAAATCATTTTGTTTACATTTTCATTGTAAAAGAAAAAGAGTAAAATATGTTAATCATTTTGTTTACATTTTCTTTGTAATAGAAAAAGAGTAAAACATGTTAATCACTTTGTTTACATTTTCATTGTAAAAGAGAAAGAGTAAAATATGTTAATCACTTTGTTTACATTTTCATTGTAAAAGAAAAAGAGTAAAACATGTTAATCAGTTATGTAAATAAAAAGAATATAATTTAGAAATATATATATTTATTTACATTTTCTATGTAGTAAAAATAGAATTGTTAATGCTGAATATTTTATCGTCATTTTGAATGCGGTAAAAATAGAATTGTTAATATTGAATATTTTATCGTCATTTTGAATGCGGTAAAAATAGAATTGTTAATATTGAATATTTTATCGTCATTTTGAATGCGGTAAAAATAGAATTGTTAATATTGAATATTTTATCGTCATTTTGAATGCGGTAAAAATAGAATGGTTAATGTTGAATATTTTTTCGTCATTTTGAACGCGGTGAAAATAGAATGGTTAATGTTGTCATTTTTATCGACATTTTTAGTGCGATAGAAATAGACAATGTTAGTGATTCATTTTTATCGACATTTTTAGTGCGATAGAAATAGACAATGTTAGTGATTCATTTTTATCGACATTTTTAGTGCGATAAAAATAGACAATGTTAGTGATTCGTTTTTATCGACATTTTTAGTGCGATAGAAATAGACAATGTTAGTGATTCATTTTATTCGACATTTTTGATGCGATAAAAATAGCGATATTAATGGTACATTTCTATCGTCATTTAGATGTGATAAAAAGAACAGGAACATGAGAATCATTTATTTACAACTCCTATTGTAAGTGAAAAGAGTAAAAATATGAGGACCACTTTATTTACAACTTCTTTTGTAAATGAAAAGACCGGAATATGTTGATCATTTTATTGGTATTTCTATGGTAAATAAAAGAACAAGACATGTGAATCTTTTTTTTTTTTTTTTCATTTTATATTGTAAATGAAAAAGAACAACATTCTTGTCAAGACTTGATTAGTGAATTTAAATTGTCATTTTGAGTTAACATGTCAGTGAATTAGAAAATGAACATTTTTTGTCATTAAAAGGATTAATTAGACATGAACATTTTGTGTCATTAAAAAGGATTAATTAGACATGAACATTTTGTGTCATTAAAAAGGATTAATTAGAAATGAACACTTGGTGTCATTAAAAAAAGAATAGATTAAAAATTAAACATTTTTTTTATGCATAAGAAAAGAGATTAAAACAAAATACTCATTTTTGTATATTAAAAGTGAATTAGACAAAATGGACATTTTTGGCACATTAAAATGAATGAAGTAAAAATAGACATCTTTATTCATTGAAAAAGATTAGACAAAATTCTCATTTTGTTGCATTAGAGGTTAAGAAACAAAATCATCATATTTGTTTATGTTGAGAAAAAGAATGGATTTAAAATGTATGTTTTCATACATTAAAAAGAATGAATTAAGGATGTATATCTTTATACATTAAAAATAATGAAGTCAAATATTCATTTTTGTCATTAAAATGAATGAGACCAAAAATATGTATTTTTGGTAAATAAATAAAAGTCACGATTTTTATGGTCATATGTTCATAATAAAGAGTATTGAAATATTTGCCTGTGATGTTGTATTTTGATGTGTTAAATGTGATGTTAGTATATTCAAAATTGAATATTACACTTCCATTTACTAGTCATCCGACTTGTTTATGTGATTGGGTCGATTATTTTTACACATCGCCCAAGTGCACAAATAATTTATTATTTGTTTGTTGGCTGAAACCCCACACGGGTATTGGGACGATACTTGACTGACACAAATCCCAATGTTATTATATGTCTATCGATTGATCGACAGGCTGCGATGAGCGTTATTGTTTTATTTTAATGCTCACACAGTTGACATTGTCACTCTGGTTGTTAATGGATGGATTGAGGATTATTTCCTATTATTACCCTATACATGAAATGTATGAAACCCATATGACCCAAATTATATGGTATATGGTTGAGTCGCATTCCAATGCAAAATTTCTTTTTAAATAAAGAAATTTTATATAATAAAAGGATTTTTGTAAAATAAAAGATTTTGTATTATAAAGAATATTTTACATTCAGAATCTTTTATATATAGAATATTTTATTGATTATTTTAAAATGTGTTTTTTTTATATAGTAATGAATTAATATCTTTAAGATAAATATTTTATGTAAGATTAGTAGATCTTAATAATTATGTTTGGTGATTGATATGTAGATTGGATTTGCAGTGGACGATGTTTTAAATAACATTTATCCTTTAATCCAATTTACATTGAAATTACTATTTGAAATTTATAAATCTATTTTATAAATTAAATCAAAATTGGAATGTTAATAAATCTTTTTAGAAAGATTAAAAATGTAATTTATTTTATCTTTGATAAAATTAATGAGAACCTTTTTAACATAAATAATAATTTTTATTTAAAAGGATATTCAAAGTTGGAATGTGGCGTATGGTTGATTTTAATTACAAATACGCGAGTTATTCAGAAAGACCGGGTCTAACCCATTCTGAATAATCATCACGACGATCAAGAGTCGAAGATGAAGACGGTGACTGAAGACCTGAGAGCTTCTCATCGTTTGGTTGATGGTGACTAATATCTTGAATTGGGACTGATCCCCCAAGGCAAGGTAAAAGTGATGATCTTCCAGACGTACTGGAGATCGACGGATACGTTGTTTCGTTCAGACCCAGAACGGACTTGTAAATGGATAGCATGCCTGACATTGAAATTTATTTCATGTAATTAAATCGGTTTTTATTTAATATATAAATGCATGGTGGCGGAGGATTTATTCTCTTGCTTAACACCCTTTTGTTTGTTAAATAATTACCGATCGCATGATATGAGTTGTTGATGTGGCACGCCAAGTTGCAATTGAACAAAGCTTATTGTTGCAAAGCAGAGCCTTGTATGATGATCAAAGCATAGTCTGGTATGGACATAGCTTTGTGTAATACGTTACTTCGCGAGCCTCACACCCCGGTTGAGTCTAAAACGGAGCAAGGGAACGCAGGGAGTGCGCACGTTTCTTTCTAGCTAGAAGTGGTGTCGGTGCTTAAACTGGCTGACATTTTACTTATGTGGTTGTTGGATTTGAGGTACCTCAGGTATATTGGTCGTATTGTGGCCAATCAGAGATCCGTTAGGATCGGGAAACGTGTGTTCAGGAATAACTAATCCAGTCCATTGCACCAGTTGGACAGAGTACCAACACGGGGACGGACCGGCCCTGCAGGATCCAAGGGTTGGACAGAGTACCAATCCTGGGGCATTGCTAGAGTGTCTCGAATCGGTAAGGAATTCGCTCCTAGCCTTGACTCAGATGGAAACCCAAATTTCCAATACGATATCACGCGGTTTTGATTGTATACCTATATATGGCGACATAGTGGGATGGGGCACTCATGCCGCCTAGGATTAATACATTTACTTTGATGTCCTTCAATTTGGTTGCACACTATTATTATATAATACCGTGTTTATCGTATCAAGCATCTTTTGATCATTATAAGGTAAAACCCTATCCTCCGGTTTGCGTTGCATTGTGTGATGGGACTTGGGTCTTATAATGGTTTCATTTTTCTAAAAAGCATTGCGCTATTTTGACGATTTACTTTAGTCATGCACTGGCAATCCATAGGAGAAAACCCGTTCCGCGAAAGTGGCGTGGTCCTGTGACTAGCCTTATTATATTTTATAGGTTAGGTAGAATTCTCACACCAGTCCCATGACTGACCTGTAGTTTTGTCCATTGGCAAACTCGGGTGCCCATATTTTCCACACGAGCAGTCGAGTAGCTATTTTTGCAGATATATTAAACAGGATTCTGGGTTGAAGCTTAAAGCTGTGTCCAGAGATAGAAAGTCTTCCGCTGTGTTCTTCCGTTGCAGTATATTACATCTTTGTATTTATCTTCCGCTGTAATTATATTCCAATGTACTCTGATATGTATATTCTGTACTCTGATGTAACATTATATGATGATATGTTATAAAAGTCTTCTGTTGTTGTTTTAATATGTTGTATGCCCAAAGTTAAAGTATTCGTAGATTTTCACTTTTTGGGTCAGACCTGTGTGGTTTATGGTCGATTCAAAGGGTGGGAATTTGCGGGTCTTTACATGTATAATAACGGTAAATCTGAGCTATTGTACTGATGTGGCATAGCGACTAAAATGTGTTATTGTATTGATCAAGCATAGCGGCAATATTGAGCTGTCAAAGGGGTTAGTAACACTATAACACGTTTATTAATAACGCTGAATATCTGTTATTGAATACATATTTTATAACGGCAACATTGTGTTATAAATATTTTCTCTTTGAATGAGATTTCGATGTATTATAGCGGTCAGTAGGTGCTACTGTAATAATATAACATAACGGCCAAATACCGCTGTCAAGGAGTATCATTAATAACGGCATTGAAAGCGTTATAAAAGTTTAGCAGTTTTTAATAACATGTTCATATACAACAGTTATGAAATCGCTATCTTTCTTATTAATAGCGGTTTTAGGCCGCTATAAAACAACAGTTTTGTTGTAGTGATCCAGATGTTTTTGCTCTCCATCACTGCATTTATGAATATGAAGATTTTAAGATAAAACGTGTGCGTGTGTGTCCAACAAGAGGAAACCTAAGACAAGTCGAATTGTTAATTCAGGCCGGCCTAAGAATTTATAAGTAGTATAAATTGAAACCCTAAAGTGTTGTGAGAGAGTGTTATACCTCAAAATCAAAACTGAAGCCCTAAAACGATGTGAACAATGCTTGAAACCCCAAATTGAAGCCAATGTGAGAGAGTGTTATACCTCAAAATAAAAAATGAAGCCCTAAAACGATGTGAACAATGCTTGAACCCCCAAATTGAAGCCGTAATTGAACCGAAATCATTGAACAAAGCTTGAACCCCCAAATCGAAGCCTTAATTGAACCGAAATCGTTGAACACCAACGTAAGAATGTTTGCTTGAACCTTTGCATGAAAACAGAGAAGACTTAAAATGTTTTTGCAAAAGAAAATGTTATTTGCTTAACGAAACAGGGAAGAGGGAAAATGAAAATAAGATGGCGGGGAACGAAAAGAGGGTAAGAATTGATTCGCGCTAAAGACAAATTATTTTTTGTAGAAGAAGCGATCAGGATTGATGAGGTGTCACGTTATCCAATGTAGGATTTGATTAACGTGGATCACCACGTAAGACATGTGATGGTCTACTACAACAACAATATATAAAATGTTGCATCGTGTTACACTTGTTAAGCTGGGCCAACACATTTTTATGGCAAAGGTAACATAAAAAATAGAACGTTGCAGTAGGACCAAAATATCATAGTTATTGTCACATTTTGGTTGGCAAGATCTTGCAAAATCGTTGCATTAGGCCATTTATGGCGTAGTGTCTTAATCTGAGCCTTATCAGGCTTTCCTCCCTTCTTTGCCGACCCTTCTTGGGCCACCATTTCTTTTTCTCAGCCTTGGGTTGTTCCTTCTCAATCTTGACTTCCATATTCTCCTCTTTAGGGTCCTCATGCGTTAAAGCCATGTCAACTAGTCTCTCGAAAGTCGCTCCTATCGGGATGTGTGTCAATGCAAGTCATTGCAGAGGTTAGTTCGACCATTTCATGAATCCTAAAACCTTCTTATAATGAGTGTTTAGCAAATCCAAACTGAATCTTGCTAGCTGATTAAAACTATTGACATATTCCTTTAATAACACATCTCCTTGTTTTAAACTCAAAAACTTCTCCATCTGCATTCCATCCTTTGTCTGTGACATTAACTTTATCTCAAATCAGTTTCTAAACTCATCCCAAGTGGCTGCTACTTGCCCTACCTAAGCCACCTCCGAACAGTATGATGCTTCCTCTTTCAGTTTCCAAGCATCCAACTAAATCTTTCTCCTATCATTGAGCTCCATCAAATTGAACACATTCTCTGTTTCTCTAAGGCAATTACGCTCCTCCACCAAACGGCCAGTACCACCAAACGGTTTGCCTCCCATCATGCAGAAATCCTCACAAAGCTTAGAAAAGTTGACTACAGGAGGAGGTGGAGCTACTGTGGTTGCAGCTTGGGGTGGGGAATTACCTTGCACTTTGGTAGGTGTCGTAGTCTCTAAGTATCTACGGAACCATGTTGGAAGTGGAATGCCCTCGGGAAGGTTAGAAGCCCCAAACATGCTAAAAAGAAAAGAAACAAGAATTCAAAAAGAGACGGAAGGAATATTTTAAATGACTTGAGGCGATATATTTTTCCCAAAACTAGTTTATTTGAAAATCTTCACTTTGAAAATATTTTTTCAAAAACTTTTCCTCTGATCTTGTAACCTTAGGCCCTGATACCAAATGTGACACCCTACGTCCCTTAATGTCAGTTATAAGATGACGCATTAAGTTTTGTGAAGTGAAATAATAATACAGAGACTAATTTTAACAAGATTATATATAAAATGCAGCGGAAAACAACTTTTCAAACTTCATTTCATACCAAATTCAACATTACATTTTCAAATGAACCATCAATGCCATAAAGTCATAAACCATCTGAGTACAAATCCATAAAATAATATACATCACATGGCATAACAATAAACATAAAAGGAACTGAAGCAATACGTGGAAAGAGAAGTAATCCAAGTAAAGATGAATAGAATCACGGTCACTGCTACTGTCCACCAACACTTTGAGAAACTGAGGGGGGAAAAGAAGAGAGAAGGAAAAACAAAATAGGTCAGACATAAAGTGTAGCGATTTCCAGTGATTTTCTGCAGCATAATATAAGAAGTATCAAAATAGATAAATGGTACTGGATATGAAAATATAGTAAAATATACAAGTACGAAGTAAACGAGGTAACAAGGCAAGGTAAAGATCAAGTAAGCTTCTCCTTTATATCCCTAGAATAAGTTCCTACACCAACTACTAGAATATCAGGATTAGGTGTTACCCTAATTACTACCCATGCGATCGACTCCCTACATACACGAATAACCTGTGCCAGCCACGACAGTAAGAGATATCAGCCCCTAACCCATCAACTTTACGACACAACCATATTCACCGGTGTTACAACGTCTTAGTTTCCCGTATTGGACCCGTGCACGCTCATGACTCCGCCGGAACGCGCCCGTACCCACATGCAACCTTCGAACCTCTTATAATCCAGATCAGTAAAGCGTGCCCTGCTCCCTACCTAGTGCGAGCCCCCTCTATGATACCAACATGGATACTATCTGATACGGGTTCCACATAGCAAAATTGACACAAGCCACCCTTTGGTTTGTGCTCCCAAGTAACTAGGATTTTAAGAGTCCCAAAACTGGATATAAACAACAAGATGTGGGACCTTTTAGCTTATTAATTAGCAGGTTTAACTTAGTTGATTTAAGTTCATTAATAAGCATGGTTGTAAATGATATTTCCTATAAATGTTAATCTGTGTGCAACCCCTCCCCCAAAACAGACAAGCACCTGATCAGATGTATATGGATTAAAGTAACTTGTTTTACTTAATTACATCTAATCTACATATATAACATGTTCTACTTAATCTTAAATTAAGTCCAACCTATCCAGATTAACATGTTTGCATATTCTTCCCTTTTGTATTTACCTAAATTTACAGTCAAAGGTTCTCAAGTTATAATATGCTCAGTTCTCTTTATTGTCTTTACAAGTTATTTCAGTCTGTCCCAATTATACGCAATTCAAACGGAAATAGCCTTGGCTCAGCGTAAAATAAAAAGGAAAATGAGAAAACTGATTCAAACTCAACAGAATAAATAGGCATGGAAAAGACTATAAATAAATAAAAGACAGAAAGGGAATAAGGAAGAAAGATGTGTATATGAACATATAATAACTGTATACTGAATAGATAATTGACAGTAAAACAATAACATATAAACATGTAAACAGTGTTACTTTTCAGATCCAAATCATTTACGACCAAAATACTGTTTAAATAGCAGATTGAAAAATAACTACAACTCACCGTGATTTGATTTAGAACCAAAAAATTCCTCTTTAAAATTGTTGTTTTAGAATAACTAGAATAAATAGCGTCTTCTTATTTTTATTTAGAAACAGCTTGGAGGTGGAAGAATATGAAAATATGTTTGTGTGTAAGAAAATGGTGAGGTTGCTAGGCTATTTATAGCTTAGTTAGGATAAATCTCAACCATAGGATACCAGGTTATCAAATCAAACCGTACACCTCAAGCTGAGTCAGCGTATGTATATATAGCAAATAAAATAGTCTAGGTTTAGATGCAGGAATCTGCCTTACATGCAGGCGGGTCAATCCACCTACTACCTGGGTTGACACATGGGTCAACCTGACTTAGACCTGGGCCAACCCGTATGCTAACCCAGTTAGGGGTTTGGGTCCCCTACTTACCGTCACTTTCTGCGTTTAGTTTATATATATTATATATATTATACACTTTTTAGTTAAATCTTCTTTAGTTCATAACTTCTTCATACTTAATCCGATTTACAAAAACTAAGAGTCTATCTGAACCAGAATTTCATAAAGAACGCAGCGGTAAAGTCTGTTTTACTCAGTTTTGTATATTTTATTAATTAATATTCATTTTATTACCTTTAATATATAATTATGGTGTATTAAATTATGAGCTATTACAGGAATTGTTAGGTTTCGTCTATTTTTTAGGTTTGATTGTATTTGTTAAATCAGATTTTTCTCTTATTCTTTGCTAATGTCATTTACCTTTTTGTTTTTGTATCCTCGTTAGATTTGAAACTGTTTCTTTTGTCAGAGTTGGGACTATTTCCAGGTTCCTTATCAAAGTTATAAGGTTAGACAGATTATTTTCCATAGCTAAGATTATTTCTTAAATCCTAATTTATGTTGTAGAGCTGGGACTTTATATGCTCGTCCCTAACAAGCTTTTGATTGTATCATCTAGTATTTATTTTTATAGCAATGTTAGCAGTCTTTCCAATATTCTGAATTAAATTATGTACATTAATGACAAACCTTTTTCTGGAAAAATAAGTCGGATTACAGTGGTCGTACCTCTTTTATTAAATAAAAGGAACATGTGAAATGCACATGCACGGTTCAGCTACTATTAAAGGCCAGTCACAAAAGGAAAACAAGCAAAAAATAGAAGGATAACATAAACAAAAGAAACTACGATACATCATCCCCTGATAAACAATTAGCCTTCGCCATCGTGAAAGCAGTCGTTGAAGCCACATGAGTGCAAATAATAGTTGTTAGATTCACAATGTAATCTGGCGATTCAAGAGAGAAAATGAATTTCTGATCCCAAGTCTTGTCCTGTAAGAGAATATCATCGCCTTCCCCAATCTCACCCTCATCCCAAAGCTGCAAATTATGCCCAACTGTGTGATAGAAAAGACGTATAGAATCACCTGTATCACCAACAAACTTGTACAAATAACGCTCCAAAATCATAATGCATCCCCGAACTCATATGAATCCAAGAGCTCTCTACATCATTCCACTGAGCACCATAATCTTCAACCGTATCCACCATGGGGGGGTTAATTATGAGAACTTTATTCTGACTTTGTGAACCCAAATTCTTACAGGAGGACGAGGGAGAGGGATTTTCGGTAGGGGGCAAAGCACCAATAGTGACACGAGAAGAATCCATCGTACGTCCAAAGGCCTTGAAAGACGTGCAAATATCAGGTTTCCGTTTGTACCTCTCATCAACCAAATATTCATGTTCCTCAAGTCTGAATTTTATCTAAGAAGGTAAAGGCTTATTCGAGGTGATCTCGATTAAAGCCTCGGCAAAAACGAAGTTCTTTCTGGTTTTAGTATTAACATCAAAACACATCAACCTACCAATGTAGCAGGCTAGCCAATTAAGGCCAAGAAGAGGATGTAAAACAGATGAGACATATGTGAATTACATCCAAACTGGAATAGAAAGCACTTCCTCTTTTACCCTATCAACTGACGTGCTACAAGTCATAACAATGGAAGATTTACCATGAATAATTGCTGGAGGACTTTCTAAGACACAAAGTCGTTCCTCAAGAGATGAAAATTTCAAGTAATAAAGCCTATCCACAAAGATTAAATGCATACCACCCCATCTCCAAGGCATTCCACACGCATTGTTCATATTCACAATAGGAGGCTCAAAATCCAAGAAAAATCCAAAAAGATGGTCATTCCAAAAAGACAAGGCTTTTTAGAGTACTTCGGGAGAAGGAATCGATTCTCGTTCATCATAGGTAATACTGAACTCAATTGGAGAATAAACACCCTCTATTTGGGAGGGTGGAAAAAGGGAGGTCCACTTAGGCGGACCAGAAGCGCATCAATTGTTCTGTCACCATTTTCATGTCCCCCCATGTCCCACTCAATCAGAGCCCCCTTGTGACACCCCACGTCCGTTAATGTCACTCATCAAGGGAATGCATTAAGTTTTGTTAAGCGTTGTAGGTAAACAGACACATAATAATTACAAGACAGATATAAATAAGATAGCAGCAAAAATTTCAAAAAAATTATTTTAGACATAAATCATAATCCCGTGGTTTACAATACCATAAGTCATAAAAACATTACAACAAAATACTTCTGTCTTGCATAATCAGAGTACATAGGAATTAAAAGAAAACATTATTCCCCAATAAAAAGAGTAAGTCCTAGTAGAGACAAGAACTTGAGCCATACTTCAGCAATAGCTCCTAGCAAAATGATATCTGAATCCTTACTAAGCCTGGGTGTTTTCTCCCTGTGAACCTGGGGGAGAATGGAAGAAAGAAGGCGAAACAAACTAGGTCAGACATAAGTCTGGTGAGCCTAGTTACTTTTAGCCAATAAATAAATAAAGGTAATCATGACAGGCATAAAGTGGATAAGAGAGATCACTATACAAATGGCAGGTGTGACAGTTCAACATGTTTTGGCATAAATATTAACATAACTGGCATAGTAAATAAGTGAATGGACATGTGATAATTATCATAATAAAGTGGACATCAAATTAATAACTTGTGTTTAGGCAAGCATACCGAGATCTAGATTCAATATTAGGTGTCCAATTACCTAAATCTAGCATAGACAGGGTAGCATAATAACAAGTCTAGATTCACGTGACAAGTTTACAACATATACCAAGGTATCATAATATAGCAAGTGAAAGGTGATTAACACCAAAATCTTGATCCAAGTAATGTCAAATTAATCGATGTGCTATCATCCTAACATGGTTACAAATCAATGTTCATATAAACATCATATGGAATCACCATAATCAGATCTAGTTAGATCTGTATAAACATGTTCACACGTACTACAATATAATTGTAATTCAAGATTTACATAGGAAACATAGTAGAATGTCCATATATTAGATCTAGGGAAAATGACATAATATGCTTGCATAATTTCATGATTTACAGCATATACCCAATTCATAGTCTACCACAATTCACATTTATCTATTTAAACCTAAAAGTGACTAACACTCACAAAAAAGAACGGATCTTGAATTCTGGGATCTGATTTCTGAATTTGTTAAGCTTAACCCTTGATGTAGACTTTGATTTTTATCTTCTAGCTTGAATTTGATTTGTTATAGTGGAGGCTAGGTTAGTTTAGGATGTTGCAGCATATAGGCTCATGAATGATTTTAGCATAGATTAGGGTTTAGGTTAGATGTGATTATATAGATGTATAGGATTAATTAGAGCCTTTAGATTAACTAGGAGATCATCAGAACTACACAACTCGAAGACAAGTCATCCAACCAATCAGAAGGAGACACGTCATCACAGAACACTCCAGAATTCTGTGCTAGACTGCCCTCGGTATGGGCGCACTTGGCAGGTGCGCCAGTGCATTTTTGTACTGACGCACTTCACAAGTGCGCCAGTGCATTCTGGTCTGTTTCTGGTTTTTCCGCCTAACTTCGTTTGTCCATATCTCCTTCATACGTTATCTGTTTTACGCAAACTCAGACTCTATCTCAAGAAGAATTCCGAGACGAACGCAATGGCGTAACCCATTTCACCTAATTCTTCTTTTACTAATCAAGTATTCTTAAGTTATCCTTTATGTCATGTTTTAAAACTACGGGGTGTTAAATTCTCCCCTCCTTAAAGGATTTCGTCCCCGAAATCTTCAAGTTAAGAAGAATGTATCCTACCATCCAATCATCCATCTACTCAATCATCATGCACAAGCATCCATTGTCCTTAAAAGATTTCCAATGCTATATGAACATATTCAAAGTGTGTATATATGTTCCTTATCTAATGCCAAAATCAGGCGGTCTACTGATTCAGTTGACCTCCTTCATGCAATGTATGCTAGTGCCATGAATCCAATATGTATGCAAATAAACCTATTATAACATATAAGCTTTACATGCCTGCACACTCATTCGTCCAAATGCAACATCCATATGTTAGTTCATCCATTTCCATCCTTAAAAGAAAAGAAAATGCACACACATCCATATGCAGTATGAGAGTGACTGAGCCGATCTTAGTGCCTAATGTATGTGTATATGCATCCACAGACAACCACTAGCAAACACTTGCATCCACTTGCATCCATCAAACATAACATGTCTCAAACACATGTTTACAATCATGGGATTTTCTACCTAAAGGTCGAAGATTCGATTTATAGGATATACTCAGATGATAGAAGCAAATGCGAATAAAAGCTCTTGGAAGAGAAGTTAATAACATTCCCTTGAAAAGGAAAGGGAACGAAGCGTAAAAAATCTTATCTTCGGTCTCCCAAGTTGCATCTTCTTGATTGTCTCCCCACTGGACCTTTACCAACTTGACTTCTCGTTTGCGTAGCTTCTTAACCTCTGATCCAAGTATGCAAGTTGGAACTCATCCAATCATTGCTTCCTTCTTTATTTTCACTTCCTTACGCAAGTTTGGCCCCACTACCTCGAACTCTACACATTTTATCGCCACTTGGATGAATAGTCATCTTAGAATGATGGGATTCCTCAAGGACTGTCTTCAATAGGTTTCCCATCCTGATGTATTCACTATCAAACCTCTTCTCAAGTAGCCCTGCCACTTGCTTATCAAGTTCCCTCTTTTTGTTTAGGAGCCACATGTCGTAGAGGCAATGCAACTAACTTTGCATTATCCACCAAGTATATTCGAAAACCAATCTCGTGCCTTGGGGTAAACCCCGAACCTCATCAAAAACATCAAAATAACCTTGGACTACTGGACAAGATTGCAAATTATTGATAGATGCATTAAGAGACTCTAGGAAACTAAGCATAACCAACCCTTATGGGTCACAAGAAATTTCGAAGGTCCCCCCATGACAAGTTAAAAGCTTAACGACCCTCCTCTCACCGCCCAGAATGGCACCATATGTGGTAAGCCGACCCATCCCTAGAATCAACCCCTAGCCCATGAAACAAGATGTGTGTCGCACTCAAACTCGACGCCTAACACAGATATTCTCAAACCCAAACAAATCACGGATAAATGAACCGAACCACCACTGGGGTTTGAGACAACAACGGGATCCACTACCATACTAGTAATTAAGTGCAGAGATTCAACTATAGAACTAGTTATGAACGAATGTGAATGCACTAGAATCGAAAAGAGTTCTAACCAGTTGATTGGAAAGAGAAATCAAAACCTTCCATGGAAAATTTCCTACCTCTATCTGGTGCACTAGCCACGAGAGCATTCGCTTACCCTCCAGAGGTTCCTGTCCTTTGACATTACCCTTGCTTCCTTGGGCACTCCCCCAGAATAGTATCCAACCTCTCCCCAAACGAAGCAAGCAATCTTCCTTTTCCTGCAGTCCTTGGCCAAGTGACCCTCTCGCCCACAACTATGGCACTTCCCCTTATCCTTAACCTGGTCATTTTTATCCGCCCTTCTTCTGTTGTTGTTGCTGTCCTTTCTTGGGCCATACCTTTTCTTATCCTTGGGCCGTGCTCCTTAACCCTAACTTCCTTATACTCCTTTTTACCCACGTTTGTGTAATAAGCTAACATGTCTTTCGAAAGATGCTTCCATCGCATGGAAATCCTTACGAAGCTCGAGAAAATTAACCGCAGGTGAAACAACTGCGGCTACGGATGGAGGTTAGGCACTTCATTGCCTTTTGACATGTGCTAAACATGCCTTCGACATCATGCTGGAATGGGGATGCCTTTCGAGAAGAATCGGTTCCCCAGACAAAAAAGAGGAAAAAGGAATCAAGCGGAGAATTGAGAGATATTACATATGGTTTTAGGGAATATGTTTTTCAAAACAGGCTTTTCTTTTGAAAATGCTTTCTTTTAAAACCTTTTTGAAAATAATTTTCAAAAACTTTATCCAATCTGGTGACCTTCAGCTCTGATACCAAGTGTGACACCCCACGTCCGTTACTATCACTCTCTAAGGGAATGCATTAAATTTTGTGAAGTGTTGTAGGTAAACAGACACAAAATAATTACAAGATAGATATAAATAAGATAGCAGCGGAAATTTTAATTTTTTTATTTTAGACATAAATTATAATCCCGTGGTTTACAATACCATAAGTCATAAAACCATTACAACAAAATACTTTTGTCTTGCATAATCAGAGTACATAGGAATTAAAAGAAAACATTATTCCCCAACAAAAAGAGTAAGCCATAGTAGAGACAAGAACTTTAGCCATACTTCAGCAACAGCTGCTAGCAAAATGATATCTGAATCCTGACTAAGCTTGGGTGTTTCCTCCCTATGAACCTTGGGGGGGGGGGGGGGGGACGGAAGAAAGAACGCGAAACAAACTAGGTCAGACATAAGTCTGGTGAGTCTAGTTACTTTTAGCCAGTAAATAAATAAAGGTAATCATAAAATGCATAAAGTGGATAAGAGAGATCACTATACAAATGGCAGGAGTGAAAGTTCAACATGTTTTGGCATAAATATTAACATAACTGGCATAGTAACTAAGTGAATGGACATGTGATAATTATCATAATAAAGTGGACATCAAATTAATAACTTGTGTTTAGGCAAGCATACTGAGATCTAGATTCAATATTAATTGTCCAATTACCTAAATCTATCATAGACAGGGTGGCATAATAACAAGTTTAGATTCACATGTCAAGTTCACCACATATACCAAGGTATCATAATATAGCAAGTGAAAGGTGATTAACACCAAAATCTAGATCCAAGTAATGTCAAATTAATAGATGTACTATCATCCTAACATGGTTACAAATCAATGTCCACATAAACATCATATCGAATCACCATAATCAGATCTAGTTAGATCTTTATTAACAAGTTCACATGTACTACAATATAATTGTAATTCAAGATTCACATAAGAAACATAGTAGAATGTCCATATATTAGATCTAGGGAAAATGACATAGTATGCTTGCATAAGTTCATGATTTACAAGATATATCCAATTCATAGTCTATCACAATTCACATTTATTTATTTAAACTTAAAGTGACTAGTACTCACAGAAAAAGAACGGATCATGAATTCTGGGATCTGATTTCTGAATTTTTTAAGCTTAACCCTTGATGTAAACTTTGAATTTTATCTTCTAGCTTGAATTTGATTTGTTATGGTGGAGGCTAGGTTAGTTTAGGATGCAGCAGCATATAAGCTCATGAATGATTTTAGCTTAGATTAGGGTTTAGGTTAGATGTGATTATATAGATGTACAGGATTAGTTAGAGCCTTTAGATTAACTAGGAGATCATCAGAACCACACAGCTCGAAGACAGGTCATCCAGCCAATCAGAAGGAGATACGTCATCACAGAACACTCCAGAATTCTGTGCTAGATTGCCTTCGGTATGGGCGCACTTGGCAGGTGCGCCAGTGCATTTTTGTACTGGCACACTTCACAAGTGCGCTAGTGCATTCTGGCCTGTTTTCGGTTTTTCCGCCTAACTTCGTTCGTCCATGCCTCCTTCATACGATATCCATTTTACGCAAACTCGGACACTATCTCAAGCAGAGTTTCGAGACGAACGCAATGGCTTAACCCATTTCACCTAATTCTTCTTTCAATAATCAAGTATTCTTAAGTTATCCCTTATGTCATGTTTTAAATTTACAGGGTATTACACCCTTGATTTCCACCTTTTGCACTTAAACCCCTGAATTATTGGGGGACTTAAATGCAAAACAACGGGAATTGGGGATCTGATTGGAGGAACATGGGGGGACAGTAAGAATGGGGATAGAAGAATTGGTCTCGACACACAGACTGTGGGACTAGGAACAACCGGTTGTGAAGCAGTTGTGAAAGGGGAATTTTTTTCCAAGCAGGTTGAGAACACTGCTGGTTCTCACAATTCGAAGGGATGGCGAAGATTTTCTAAATATACCAACACTTTCAAGCATCGCTGATCCAGTCGCATTCAAACCATTACCATTATTAACAGAAATAATTTTCGACCCTAAGTCAGTATTCAAACCCTCAAAACCAAAAGACTCGGCTGCAACAACAGCACTGCCTGGCACACTAACACCAGACACAAGCCAGCAGCTTGCGCAAGCATAGAGGATAATGGTGTCTTACCCCAGTTAGGAGATGGCCTTGAAGCTATCAGACCAGCTTCATTTATCTCAGCGATAAGAGCATTCAAAGGATGAGAAGCTGGCAATGTATACACATGCATTGCAGGAGCACCAACAGCGTCATCATCCGGTTCTGAATCAGGATAATAGAGCAATTCAAGAGATTTGGAGCGACCAGATCGAGTAGTAATAGAGGAGATGAAACGAGGCTTGGATTTTCTGTTCTTGGCCATCAGGAGGAAGGAAGAAGGGGCGAAGAGGATTATATATATAGGCATTTAGAAACAGAGGTGCAAGAAAGCAATTCAAATCTGGGTCGGCTCATGGAACAGAGTTATCGCCATTTTTAATGACAAACCTTTTGTCTTACATCATGTTGAAAAGACCTTATCCAATCTTGAATACTTACCCCTGCGGATGCTCAAATATATATAGATTTCAGCGATAATCTAATATTGGATGATAATTTATGTTATTACCTTTTTAACCATTACGTAGTTTTTCTATGTTTTGCATGTTATTTATGAACATCTCACTAATCCATAAATAAGCTTAAACATTTTACTCTCTCTCATGTGTTAAGTACTTTCAGTATATCCGCCTATTCAATAGAAAAAAGCATTTCGAATGGCTGCATAATTATTTAATAATATAAACAAATTAATGTCTCATGTAATACCAATCTGGTTGTTGATTTTTTAGTTTCTATTTTGTTTATTTGTTGGATTACGAAATCAAGAGGCTTAGAGTTTGGCAGATGGAATCCAGTCTGAAATATGGCATTCTTGTAGAAGTTCTAAGGTAATTTAAATCTTAATATATGATCAATATACCAAAGCATATTTGTTTTGCGAGTTGTTTACCATGCATAAAACATTGCATGTATGAAGATACTATAATTGTGACTAATGAACTTCCAGATGGTTAAATGATTGATCGGTGGGAATTCGTACATTACTAGTAAACTTGAGTTTTTTCCTTAAAATTATTTGATCATTTAACTTTTTAAAAACCTTGCATTCATATAGGAAATTTCCTATTTTAGCTACTTTTAAAAACAAACTAGTTTTAAGAGCAAATCCTCTATGCTCCTTTTTCCAACCAATGGGGACTCTTGATTTTCATCTTTTTGCAATTAAGTCAAAAAGAGGAAAAGGGCTTAATTGCAAAAAGATGGAATTTAAGGGGCTTTTATTGGTTGAAGATAGGGGGATAGTTAATTTTGGGTACAAGGGATTTGATTTGGTTTTGCGGATATTTTTTTTATACCAAACTACTTTTCATAGAATATTCTAAAATTTATAAACCAGAATTAATATATTCTTAAAAATTACACACTCTAAGGAAGGTTATTTTAAACATTTGAACTTCTCAGAAATTAAATTACAAAAAAGGAAGTAATCACTTAAAATATACGAGTCTTTAAGGAAAAGTCAAGTGCATCATAATTTTACAATAGTTGTGCTTTAATCATCTGATTATTATAGTTATACACATTTCTTATTTGTATTAGAGTTACACAAATCTTGTACGATAAACCTTACATATAATTATTTTGCTATAGTTTTTGCAGAATCCAGTTCAGTGTCTGGTTCTACTGCACATTTTTATGAAGTCATATCACTAAGTAGTCCTTATTATGCTGAGTTTTTGCTACCAAGCCAGTGCAGCACGGTGTCTTCGTTTCAGCTCAGATTTTGGTTCATGCAGTCCCATTTCATGTTTCCCTCCTATACTCTGCTAATCTTTTCTACATACGATCCGGCCTTGTCTTTTTTTTGTTCAGTAGCCAGACTTTAGTAATCTTTCGTTTTATATTACATGCACATGTAACCAGTAGACGTCTTGTTCCTATATGACATATGAGCTATGATGGCAAGTCTTGTGCCGACCTTTTTGTTTGTTATGGTCACTCTTTTTTGTTATGGTCACCAACCAAGCATTTGAGGGTTCGACGACCCTTAACTTGGGTATCGATATCCATCTTAAACATTGCAAGCATCATTGATCTATATTATTTGCATAAATATTCAGAGTTTAGCTTTTGATGATTGTTGTTTCTACCAAATCTGTACTTAGCACAGTAGTATTTTTCCTTTTCCAAATAATTTTCTCTATCATACATCCGGATTAACAAGTGATTTATATGCCAAAATTAGAGTTTAAACCGTGGTTGTTAATCCCCTGTGCATTTGCAAGTATATGAGTTTCAATAGTTTTAACTCCTCACCATCCTAGTAATTCGTAAAAGCTTCAGAACAAGTTTTCTCTTACAGGTATTGGTTATATACGTTGGATCAAGATTTCTCATTTCTTAAAATTGCAGCACCATATGCGCATGTATAGAAATTTTACAGTCATGTCATATATATTAAGTGTGAGGGGGAGCTGATTGAGTGTGGTGAGCCTTAATTGCTTTGTTGACTAATGACTGTAGATTTTGTCTTTTACTTTGAGCACCTCAGCAGTGCTTCTCTTACTAGATTTTCTTTTTCATCCACTAGAATGCCATAAAGATATGTTTTCGTTTGTAGAATCTTCATTTCATGGTATAACATTTCTTATTTTGAACAGTTCATGCCTGACTGCATTACACACAACACAACAACCTATGTCTTATTATTTGGGTTGTTGTCCTGCTAATAAAATTTGTCCCACTATTTAGTAAAATGCACCGTACAACCTCCCTTTCCCCATTTTACTCCACTTTTACTGTGTACATTACAGTTAGTAACCATTACATTTGATTTTAAACTTCTTAAATTTTTTAAAAACTCACTACAAGAAAAATGGTTATTAATTGAAGCTTCAAACAACGTTCGGATGCTGGTTTGCTATTATTAATTTCGTTAAAAATACAATAATATATATGAAACACACCAAATCCCTTAACATCACTCGTATGAGGATTTCGTTAAGGAAATATAGAACATTGTAAATATAAAGACATAAAACATCACAACGAATAAGATTTTACATGACATGAAATAATAAATTTACCACGGAAGAAGAATTTTTTTTCATTAAAAGGCAAAACCACTTTTATTTCAATTAAACTAAATTGTCTCAGAATATCATGTCTCAAATCCCAATCATAAAATATATCAGAGTACATAAATAGTAATATCCCCTAAGTAGTCAAAGCTACAACTGAATGAAATAAAATGAACAAGCATCCTCCAAGATATAATTAACAAGGCAATCCAAAATACGTATTTCTTCCCTGCTTGCCTAGGGGAAAGAAGAAAGAAGGAAATGAGAAATGGATCAGACATAAAGCTCAGTAAGCCTCTATAATTGCTAGCATAACTGATAAGTTGAGGAAAATAGATAAAACAGTTGTAATAATGTCATAAAAGGTAAGTGCCTGTGCACACCGAAAAAGAGAACAATTACTGATAGGAATGGCATAAAGGATTGACTATTCTCGTTCCATGACAATAATGATGATAATGATAATTGTTTACACCAAAAATGGTCTAAACACCCAAGATACTAAACTGTACTTCACCAGTTCGGTAAGAAATAAATGGAACCGTGTTTAATCGGCAATAAAAATTGAAAAAATACGAGAAAAGTAAAGTAGAGACGGGATTTAGAGTGGTTCAGCCGTTAACGAGGCCTACATCCACTATGAAGGTGATTTCCTGTCTTGTAATGAGAATTACAAAGTACCTCAACTCTCTCTTTTCATACATTTCTATATCCGCTCAATATACCCTCATTAATATATTTCAATATAAGGAATTATACAAGAGAATAGTGGAATTTGAGGAGAAGAAGGATGGATGAATGATTGAGAAATGGGATGTCTTCGTTTTCCTTCAACGTAAGATTGCGCTTGACGCCATGGCCGAATCTGTGGCTGAGGACGATGTTCGGCAGCACTTCCTAGTTTTTAGAAGCCATCTTCTTTACGTTCGTAGCCATGGTGTATTTATAGGTGAACTTCCCTTGGTAAATGATCTGGAATCCGTTTATCCAGGCTGTGGATCGTTCATTCTATTAATTACGACCATGCCATTGGCTAGCTGTAGCCAGCTGTCCGTGGCTGTATCCAGTTATCATGTGCGGGCGGCTCGTTGGAACGAGTACCATGAATAGCTGAGCGGGTCCATGTAAGCGAGCGTCCTATGAGTTCTTTGGGAGATTTTGTAAGAGCGGAACACGGGTCTGGAGTTGATTCTCCTTTGTTCCTTGCGCGACCGTCCTTCTTGTCCAGGGGCGCTCGTCTTCTTGCCGTCTTTGTATGGTGCTGTTTGGCTTCATAGTTATGTTATGAGGTAGCTCCCGCTTATGTTGAATGAGCGACTTGCTTTATTTTGGTGTCTGAGCGGTTCTAAGGATATGTGGCCTTTATCTTTATCGGGTCGTACTTCCCATAATATGTTATGCTATTATATTCGGTCGCGTTGGTTGACTTGACCTGCCTTGGGTTCGATATTTGGACCTTGCTCTGCGCGGTTGCATTGTGCATGACCGACCCTGGTGATATCTTCCTTGTTCCCTTTGCCCAATGTGCATATGCATATTTTAGGGATTAAAACTTTCCCCTCGAAGTCCGTGATTTCTTTTGTATGGAATCTCTGGCTTCGACATATTTGAACGCACATTGGTTGGTGGGTTTGTCCTGGCTCATTGAGGGCTCGGTCGTGCCAAATATCAAGATTACTCCATCGTTACTGATTGGTATTGTCTTTTCCTATGAGTGAGAGGCTCGATGTATCTTTTTGATTATTGTGCGAATAGCTGAATTTCGGGATACCAGCTGGGACTTGATGAGACACTTCTTGTGCAATTTGGCACTTAAGCTGACATAGCGAGAATTTCCTAGATGAATGCTTTTAATCTTCCTCATTTACCTTTACATGTTCGCTTTTGATTGGTTTTCCCACGTGCATCCGTGCGCGCTTGTTTTGGGTGATTCCCTACTCGCTTGAATGCTGGGCTTATTGATTTGACAGTTGGGCTGTTGAACAACCGGATGTAAATACTATTTCGGGTTTGCCGGCCCTTTCGTCTATTTTTCATATATTATCTTGTTACATATCTTTTAAAAGAAGCTTTAATGGCAACGTCGCTTTAAGCATTTTTCTTTACTGTTGGGATTCCTTTGCAATTCCTGAATATCACAGTTTTTTCTTATTTGTTCCAATTTGCATTCGTACATGGCACCGTCATCAAGGCTTCTGCAATCTTGAGATCGATCTGTCCGGGTTGTTTGCCTAGGTTTGAAACTGTTCATTCGTCTGTAAGAAATTTTTTTCCTTGATTTTATCTTAACCCACTTTTGGAGCATGAATTTGATTGTGCGACCTTGGGGTTTCTAGGTAGGGTTTTCCTTTTTCTAAAATTCCATAACTTCAGGGAGCTATCCATGTCGGACCAGGTCGGAAGCTTGGACCAAGAAGAAAGTTCTGATCAAGTTACTCCTATGCCCCATGTTGCTTCTCCGATGGGTGCTACCCAAGAATTCCTACAACCTCATGCGCTTTCTGAAGCGCCCAGTGAGAGGCACCCGATAGAGCTTTCACCCAGTTCGTTTAGTCAGTTGTGCAAGCAATTTGGGATTTCGGAAAAGGGAGAGTCCAAGCTGCCTGGGGAAGAGGAGTTCGTTGATATCCCTCCTAAAGGATACGTCGCCGTTACTCGCGGCATGTTGAGAAGCGGAGCGGTTCCTCTCTTTAATCCTTATATAGAGATGATTCTCCGGAACTTGGCCATTGCCCCGTATCAATTACATCCTAATGGTTACGCGATTTTGACAAGCCTTTATGTCCTCTTTATGAGGGAGAAACATCAGGCTCCTTCATTTAGGGATATACGCTCATTGTACGCTTTTGGGAAAAGAGACTAGAATCCCTCATTTATCTTTGTGGAAGGTCGGGGTTTGAAAATAATTACTGGTTTAGAGGATAGTGTGCGAGGATTTCCCAATCAATACTTTTTTGCCCAATGTCCCGATAACTTCTGCGGCCTTTGGAAGGCAGTCGGTAAGTATCCTTATTCCTTGAATTCCAGCTTGCTCTTTCTTCCTTTTGTTTTGGTTTCCCTGAAGTCTTTTGGATGTATTGCAGTGCTTACGATCAAAGCATACCCTTTGACCAAGATCTATGCAACTCGTTATTAGTCATTGATGAGGGGCAAAGGGATAAGAAATTCTTGATTAACGAAGGGTTCTTGAGGCAATACAACTTGCTTTCACCCATGCGTTCTTTCCCGGTGGACGCTTCCGGCAAAAAGAAAGCTATCAGCAAATCCCCTGCCAAAAAATCTTTGGAAAAAGGATGTTCTAGCGTCATAGGGAGCAGCCGGGTATCTTCCAACAGCAGAGCGATCCCTGCCAAGATAGTAGCATCCAAGCGTCCAAAGCGCAAAGGCTCTGAGACTTTAGTGGTTTTGCGTGAAGAAGATAGGTCTTTGCTAGAGGGATCCGCACGAGGAGATGTGAATGTGACTCCTTCGAAGATTGCACCGGGACAAGTTCGGGAAGCGGAGTGGCTCGATGAAATTGTAGAAACTTCTGTAGAAGACCCGGGAAGCGGAGGGAACTCTTCTAAAGAAGACCAAGAAGAAGATGGCGCAGAGACTTCAAAAGGACTTGATCCTCCTGTCTTGACTGGAGAGCTCGTTCAAGGTAAGATCGCTTCCTGAACACTCATATTAAAAAAAAAATTAATCATGAGAACTTTACGGAAAAAACCCCCTTGTTTTTGGGTTAAAGCGGTATCTCTTAAAGCTTTCAGGATTCTTTTCTCATCTTTTTACGATTACTGTGTTTAAATTTTCTTCTCCTTCGTAGATCCAGGAATGGAGTCCTCTCTATCGGAAAGTTTCTCTCAACAATTTGCTCTCATTGATCCACAGAATCTTTGCAATCTAGTCTTTCTCATTGTCTCAAGCGTTCCCGTCCATCTTCAGATTTTCTAACCCAAGATGCTCTTGAAGCACCACTGGCGAGTTTGCTAAAGAAAAAGAAACATGAACCATTCTCAGGTATCTGGAGGAGAAGACCAGGATACCGGGAAGAGAGGAGGTAACAACGAACAGGCTGGTCTCGATGGGTCTTCTGAACCAGCTGAACTTCCATGTCCCAGTTCTTTGGTCTCTGTGAAGCCGTTGACTAGATCCTCTATTTCTGATGCACCTGCTCTTCGCCAGATTCAAGCGATTCTTGATAGACCTCCCTACAGAGTTGCCCCTGGTAATCCTAAGTTGATGGACAGGTTCGGAGACTGGGACTTGAGGGGGATGGACCTTGACTTAGATTTGTCTCCATACGATGACTAGGGCCCGTTGGGGAGTTGGGCGCCATAAAAAACTATGTGACCTCCCAGCTTGCCACTATCGTGGGTCAGCTTGAAATTCAGTTGGACGAAGCCAAAGATACTTGCAAAAAGCGATTTGAGTCTTGGGATAAGTTTTTCTTCGAATTTCAGAAGTTGAATACTCAGCACCTTGAACGTATTGAACTCTTGGAGAGCGATAAGATTGAACTGAGCCGTGTGATCGAGCGTCAAGCGGCCGAAATCGCATTCTTTAAAGATGGGAACCATAGGATAGGCAGCTTAGAAGCCGATAACAGAAAAATCCAGGAAGAGATTGAAGCCGCCAAGAAGCAACTTGGCGAGGCTCAAACTGGTCGCGAGTTTGCCGAATCTCAATTAGCTTCCGTTCAACAGGCTATGGTCACTTGTCGGCGGGAGAAAGCAGTGCTCGAAGGTAAACTTGCTTTCCAGAACAAGGCTTTTGAAACTTTAGAAAGAGATAAGGCAAGGTTAGTTGGCGATCTTGAACGAGCCCGAACTAAAACTGAGGAAACCCTGTTTCGATTTTACACTCTTAGTGTTATGACCCGCGGAAGCTTGAGCTATTTGAACAATGACTTTCCCCGTTCATTAGCCTTTGTTTGGGAGGAGGTGCTCAGTTACTCCAAAGATAAGGAAGATAGTGTTCTGCAAGAAGCCCTTCTTGAGCCAAAAGATGGTGATGCTTTGGAAAAAAGCAGGAGAATATTAGCTGGCGAGCAAGCTCGATCCCTTGGAAAAGAAATCCAAAATGTTGTTCTTGTTCATGCCTCTGGCTCTGCAGGAGTTGAAGTTTTAGGATCCCAGATTCCTCTGACGGGATCTCTGTTGCTAATGAAGGTACTTCTGAGGTTAATGATGGTCAGGATGTCCCTGAAAAAATTGCCACATGATATGCTGTTGTTTTGCATTTTGTAGTTTCAATCTTATAACTATGTATCTTTATGACGAATTTGTATTTTTTTATCGCGCGTTAACATTGAAACATTATAACTTATCGTAATTTATTTGTTTGTATCGTATTATGCTTTTATTGGTTGTGTGATGATTTACATTTTTACATCGTTCGTTGTTTAATATCGCTGGTTTGCTTTGAATTTGGGACATCGTATTTCCATCTTTGCCCACTTCTTTGAGGGCTTTAGTTCTTATTACGCTTGCATTCGCGTTTTTATTTGGTTCAGTAATTTAAATCTTTTAAGTTTTTTTTAGAGTAAGTATCCTTATATGGCGCAGACATCTTGCTGTACATTTAATCTTGTTGTACATTTAATCTGGTTCCTTATTGATTTGGCGTCCCAAGTCCTTTGGAAACACGATTAAATGTATTATGTATGTTCAGTTCGCGTGTTTTCTTTTTGTGTATCCAATCCCATATCTCACTAACTCAGTGACCCGAGCCCTTCGGAGACTGGTTTTGGATACGTGCCTCCATGGGAGGACTTGGGTTACAATTTTCGACCCAATTTTGATCATATTTGATCCGACTCATTATGATCAAATAGAGACCTAGATTGGATATCCCAAATGGCTAGGATTTCTGATACCCCCTTTCGGCTAGGATTTCTGTTGTTGTAATCCATCCTTGGCTCTGTTTGACTTGGTTATCAACAAAGAACAAAGATGGCCACCTCCTTTCGGTAGGGTTTCTTTTTTTTTGCGTTGGTCCTTCCAACATGTTTAATCCTTCCCCATTTTATGCTTCATTCGAGGAGCGGACACTAATTCATCTCAATGAGCTTTAACTCAGAAGGGAAAAATTTGCGTCTTTTACCTACGAAGGTAGGTGCCCCCTGAAATTGGCAAATTTTTTTCGTTTCGGGACATTTCGGTTTTTCCGACTTTGTGCTTTGACCAAGGACAAAGACGTTGTTTCTCAGGTTGGAAAACCCGTGTCCAGCACCTAGGAAGGTCACCTAAGAAGGTGCTTCTTCGGTGGGCTTAGCAATTTCATCCGTGGGACTTTTGAGTTCTGCAGGACGATGGCTTTGACTACCCTACCTTTTTTGACCAATGCTCTTAATGCGCGGTGCACGTTTTGCCCTACATCAGAGACCAATTTTAGCATTAGTTCGTAAATAATTTTTGCCTTTCATGAGACTATAATCCGTGGGTGAGTATCTTTCATCATGTAGAGTTTTTACTTAACACAACAAAAAAGGGGGAATCACAGATCACCTCATGGAAACACAATTAGAAAAGACAGACTACAGAAGTAGCAAAATAAAGGGAATGGGGGTCGCGCATTTCCAGTTCTAGATATTGGTTTGCGCCCAGTGGCCACTATTTGGTCGTAAGTCTTCGGGCGTTCGGATTTCCTCGCGCGACTCGGCCTGATCGGCAACCTTACTTTCCTCTGACTTTCTGATGCGTTTTGTGGATTCTTAACATATTGGTGCAGTTGATTTTTTCGGATGAGGTCCTCAATCAAGTTTCTCAAATGTTGACATTCATTTGTGTTGTGTCCTGGCTGATTGTGAAATCGGCAGAACTTTCCAAAGTTTGCCTGCTGTTCTGTGATTCTTTGCGGCTTTACCTGAGGAAACATGCCTGAGTCCTTGGTGGTAGAGTAGATTTTATCTGGAGTTTCATTTAGGGGAGTTAATTCTGATTGCCTAATAATTTTGACTTCTTGTGTACTCCACTGTTCCTTCCGTCAAACCCTCTTTTATGCCCAGAATTATCCTTCTGAATTATCTGAGGAGATTCGTTGCTTTTCCTTTCCTTAATAGTGCTACTCCTTGCGTCCTTTTGAGCATTCAGGGTGTCAGTTTCCACACTCAAGTACTCTTCGGCTTTCTTGTAGAATTTCTGTAGAGTCTTTGGTTTCTTCATCTTGAGCCATTTTCCGAATTCTGACTTCTTATCGATAGCCCCTTTCAAGGCCGCCAACAAGTACCAAGGCTCCGGTTCTATGACCTCTTCTGCTACAGTATGGAAGCGTGTAAGGAAAGCTTTGATGGTTTCTTTGGGCATATGTTCCATCTCACTTAGTGACATCACGTCCCTTGCCTTGGTGGCCTGCAATCGGAATTGATCCTGAAATCTCCTTGCCAGATCAGCAAACTGGTTAATACACCTAGGTGGAAGTCTGGTGAACCATAGTGAGGCCACACCTTCCAGGAAAACAGGAAAGTATAAGCACTTGATTTCGTCAGTGGCCCTAGCTCCATTCATGTGCTGGTCGTATTTGAACAGAAAAATGGTTGGATCTCCAACTCCGCTATAAGGTGCTATTGTTGGCAGTATAAATTTCTTCAGGAATTTCGCTTGACGGATCTCCTTTGTGAATAGATTTTTACTGGGGGAAAACTCCCATTCTTTCGCCTCATCCTCTCGAGTTGCCTTCTCCTTTATTACTCACTGGATTAGGTCCGTGATGCGCCTTTCATCGCCTACTTGTTCATCAAGATCGACGCTGATGTTCTTATTAGTGCGACCATGGTTTAAGCTTTGGCGCCTTGCATCCTTCTTGAGGTAGGTTATGTTGGTGCTATTCGTCGCACGTTCTTCTTTACACTGTGGAGATCTGACCTTAGGATTCCCAACGCCGGCCTCTCCCGTGTCTCTCACTGGGCTGTGAGGACGTTCAGGGTCTGAGGCTGATGAGTCCTCTTTTTCATCATCATTAACCACAGTATTTGATGGTAACAAATTGGCTTGACCATTGGTTAGGACATTAAACCTTTCCGTTATTATTTTTGCTGTATTATCCATTTTCTCGTTCAAGCCGGTTTCAACAACATTCAATTCATCTCGTGTTACAGATGGCCCAGGGGTTTCCCCAGTCCCTTGATTCAAGATTTAAGGTGTAGCTTCGTCAGCGTTACCATCCTCATTGACCGCAGCGACTTTAGTAGATTTTCCGCTTTTCTTCGACCCAACCATGATTTCAAAGGAGAAAACAATTTTGGGATGTTTTTACTACTGAACTACAAAAGGAATTTATGAACACGGCCCCACGGTGGGCGCCAAAAAGTTTATACCAAAAATGGTCTAAACACCCAAGGTACTAAACTATACTTCACCAATTCGGTAAGAAATAAATGGAGTTGTGTTTAATCAACAATAAAAAGTGAAAAAATGCGAGAAAATTAAAGTAGAGAAGAGATTTAGAGTGGTTCAGCCGTTAACGAGGCCTACGTCCACTATGAAGGTGATTTCCTATCTTGTAATGAGAATTACAAAGTACCTCAACTCTTTCTTTTCATACATTTCTATATCCGCTTAATATACCCTCATTAATATATTTCAATCTAAGGAATTATACAAGAGAATAGTGGAATTTAAGGAGAAGAAGGATGGATGAAAGATTGAGAAGAGGGATGTCTTCGTTTTCCTTCAACATAAGATTGCGCTTGACGCCATGGCCGAATCTGTGGATGAGGATGAAGTTCGACAACACTTTGTGGTTTTTAGAAGCTGATCTTCTTTTCGTTGGTAGCCATGGTTTATTTATAGGTGAACTTCCCTTGGTAAATGATATGGAATCCGTTTATCCAGGCTGTGGATCATTCATTCTGTTAATTACGACCATGCTATATGCTAGCTGTAGCCAGCTGTCCGTGGCTGTATCCAGTGTGGGCGGCTCGTTGGAATGAGTACCTTGAATAGCTGAGTGGGTCCATGTAAGCGAGCGTCCTGTGTGTGCTTTAGGATATTTTGTAAGAGCAGAACGCGGGTCTGGAGTTGATTCTCCTTTGTTTCTTGCGCGACCGTCCTTCTTGGTCCAGGGGCGCTCGTCTTTTTGCCGTCTTTGTATGGTGCTGTTTGGCTTCACAGTTATGTTATGAGGTCGCTCCTGCTTATGTTGAATGGGTGACTTTCTTTATTTTGGTGTCTGAGCGGTTCTAAGGATATGCGGCCTTTAACTTTATCGGGTCGTACTTCCCATAATATGTTATGCTATTATGTTCGGTCGCTTTGGTTGGCTTGACCTTCCTTGGGTTCGATATTTGGACCTTGCTCTGCGCGGTTGCATTGTGCATGACTGACCTTGGTGATATCCGCCTTGTTCCCTTTGCCCAATGTGCGTATGAATTTTTTAGGGATTAACAATAATAATGGTCATGACTATTTTTCACTTCTACAAATTCAAACCGAAATAAATAATTAGGAAGAAATTTCCTAATACTACCCATCAATCAGTTCCCAAACGATAGTGTGATAACCTACGCCCACTATGGACCACAGGTGTATCAGGCCCGACCCATCAGCTCTAAAAGATATAACGTTCATCATAAGGATTAAAATATCTTATTTTCTCCAATGGGCGCAATGCATGCTCACTGCTCCACCAGAACCCGTCCGTACCCACCTTGTTTGGATCTCTTACTACCTAGTACAGTATAAGCGTACCCTTGCCTCCTCGTGAGACCTCCTTAGTGTGATAAACAAGATACAATCTGATATGGGCCCCTAAACAAAAATGCAATTCGACTCAAGTCGCCCCTAGATAGTCCCCATAATTATCGTTTGACCACATATTTCCCCTAATCAGTTTATGCTGTCAGAAAAGACAACAACTATGAGCCACCTATTTTTCCCAACCAGTCGTTGTCCGGAATGGACTTCCACTTCACGCTTATCCATTATTAGGCCACTTATTTTCCTCAATCATCTTACGCAGCCAGAACGAACCACAATTACATGCTTATTAATTTATTCCATATTATTAACACACATTTTTAGTTAACTTAATAAGCCTATCCATCCATATAACCTCTTGTTATGTTTTATGTTGTATTAAACATCCTATTTATCTTATGGTACAGTTATCATATTCATTATACAACCCCAATCCTTGTTACTTAGTGAATTACTAAGTTAATTTTTTCCATTCATACCTTCCCATTATTAGTTTATTAGCTATTCCATAAAACTACACTTCATTAGCCAATTACTATATTTATTCAATATGCCCTCATTTAACCCCTTTTTATACCCAAAGCCATCATTTTTCCAATATGCGCAGAACTAATAAGGTAAGGTTTAAGCTCCCGAATAGTCTAAACTCATCGTAAAAAGAGGTAAAGGTTTAGGCTCTCGCGTGTCTTAAACTCAATGCAAACAAATTATAAACAAAATGGAGCAATTATGCAATCCCAATCAAATTTTATTCAGTTGTTCCTTCTTCTTTTTTTTACAATTTTCCAATATGTCCAATTTCAATTCAATTCAGTTACTCCAAAACAATTTGATTCACCCCAAATCCAAGCATAGAATAAAATAGTAATTAGGCGCAGGTTATTAGACATATAAACATATGCATAATTCAATTGTACTAATGTTCCCTTTTTGGTATATATGGGTATAACCCAAACAAAACCGTAAAGATAGGAGAAAGGGGAAAACTTATTGGAACATAATAATTCACATATTTGAATATTGATTATACAGAATCAATAGGAATAAACAGAAGGACTCATCAAAAAAAGAATTAGGAACAAACTGAATCTGTAAACAAACTACAAATAAACTGGGTCTGTATACAAGCTGTGGAAAAATTCAGATCTGTTGGCAACTACAACCACTATTGTATAAATTTAACCTAAACTTATTAGAAATATTGTAATCACAGAATTCTCACCTCAGTTTGCTTATCCAATTAGTTCTGGTAGAGATCTCTAACTCTATCTATAAATAATTCACCAACTTGTATATAAAACTTTATCTCATAACTCCAAAATTTTAAAGGAAGAAATTTGTGTAGAGTAGAGGGACTAAAAGGGGTAATGGAGTTGAGAGAATTAGGGTTATATAGAAGATATGTTTATAATAGAAGTAGGAAGAACAAAATCCTTAGATTTTAGGTTATTATTTTGGTCCATCTGATGAAAAGAACCGTCCAGAAACGTCACAAAAAATTCATTTGTTTGCTGCAACTACATGAGCAATTGAGCACTAAGGCATGCAAGGCTACCAAAGAAGGGTCGACTCATCCCTTATGTGTGTCGACCCATCCTGGGCTGCGTCGTCCCATCTTCTGCGGAAACGTGTGTGTGTGGTATATATATATTTATTTATTTTAATTTCAAATTTTGGTTTAGTCCTTTGCTCATGACTTCTTCGTTTTAAATTCGATTAATGCAAACTATATGTCTGTCTTAACCTTAAAATCGCAACGGACTCAACGGTGCAACCCGCGTTGCAAAATTCCCATTATTTTTTTCAGCTTATCATTTTGTTAATTAATTATTGTTCATTAAAATTTGGGTAGTTACATTCTCTCGTCCTTAAAGGATTTCTCCTCCGAAATCTCTAAGCTGGAAGGATAATATTAGTGCTTTCTACAACCATCTACTCATCCATCATCCACTGGCAACTATGGTCCTTAATTTATTTCTAATGCAATTTATGTACTTATGCAATGGTGTAGTGCATATGATCTTGGCTAATTCAAAAGATTAGGTGGTCTACTGACTCATTCAACCTCCTTTTTATGCAATTATGTTTGTGCCATTTATCGAAATGTATGAAAAAATATTAATGATGTAGATAATTTTATATGTGTGCATCAAAAACCATCCATATGCAACAACCATATGATAACATCTATCAATTTCATCCACAGAAATAAATAAATAAAATGTACACATGTCCATGTGCATATGCAAATGTCCTATTCAGCCGATCTTAGTGCCTAGTGTGTGTATATGCATCTACTGCATCCACTTGCAAAAACTTGCATCCATTTGCAAACATCAAACATAACATGTTTTCAAATACATGTTTTGACCATATCCTACCATGATCTTAAGATATACCCTTTCCAAGGATATCTTAGAAAAAAGTCCATAATCAAAGGAAGAAGTTACAAATAGAATATCAAAGAGGAAATATTTGTCAAAAGAACATGGGTAAGAAACTTGCATTCTCCTTATTAGATAAAAGATTTTATAACTTAATCTGTCAGCATCCCACCACATAATGACTTAATATTAACACGTTCTTTTTCCTAATCTTTCAAACTGAATGGTTCCTCTTAAGACTACTGAGTTATTTTAACCAAATCCTCGGGGGAGTTCTTCCATCTCATATGTCCTAGTTACTTTAAGAAGTAATATTTGAAGTGAACTAATCCATCAAAATACTCTAAGAGAACTAATCTCAAAGCTTACCCTACCTTACAAGAAGAGTCACAATTTTCTCTTTCCCGCCATCCGATTTCCAGTCATTACCTTTACTGTCTTGTGTTCCCTAGTTTGTTCCACATATGTTGTACAATCCCATAAGGACTCACTTATATCATTCAACTTTATATATATATATTTTGAAACCTTATCTGAATTTTTTTAGTGAGGTACACTTTCAGTTACAAAAATTTCTTTTTTATTTATATATATAGTCGCTTTTATGAAATTTTCAAAAATACGAATTTCATTTCAAAACACATTAGTCCTTCAAAATTTTTATTTCTAAAGCTACACACACACACACACATATATATATATATATATATATATGTGTGTGTGTGTGTGTGTGTGTGTATGTGTGTGTGTTTCGACTCAATGTGGTTCCACATATTTCTTTAAAATACGTCATTTTCTAATTCTTTACTTGAAACACAATTATTTGTCCTGTCAATAATCCGTTTGAAATCTTTGTTATTCTTTTAATCATTTATCCACTAGCCAAACTTGTTACTTTTCTCAATTTTGTGGTCATATGAAGATTTAGTCGGAACTCATAGGATCCACCTCTTTTGTCAAAATGACAAAATCCTGATAAGCACCAAATCTCAAAAGTAGAACCTAATAAATGGTGAATTCCTATCCAATATTAAGATGCAATCACTTGTTAAATCTTTTGGGACTACAAAAATACTTCTATAAAAATTGTTTGATCTGCTAAACTTCAAAAGCCAAGAATTGTTAACTACATCCTTACTTTTACAAGGACATATTAAAAATCACCAGACATTCAAATCCAATAAGTTTTCCTTGTCTTAAGCCTCAATCGCCAGTAAAGAAACAACTAACCAACAATCTATGATTACTAAAAATTTAGACTTCCCTTATAATAGGTAATGGACCCTCTGACATGACAAACTAATAGTAATTAATCCAAGATAACTACCCTTACGCGGTTTTTTAGCAATGTCACTTGCTAATATTGGCACTAAATCATTAACCCGAAGAAGGTTTTCTCATTTTGTTTTCATAAAAACTAAACTTCTCTCGGTGAGGTACACCAAGCTTGCAGCTAGGGAATACTTTCTATAATATTCCACTAATCTAAGAAAATTTCTTAGTTTTTCGAAAAAATCATACTCAGAGGTCTGGATCTTGGGCCTATGTGCCTACAAGGTATCATAGTCCTTGTATACCAACTTTATTCTTCGCCCTTCTATGTCTTAGACTAACACGCCGTCAACATAGACCCATACCAAATTACTACAGACCTCACCAATCGTCCTACCACACAAGTCAATAACTAGGCTTAGGCACAAGTTATACCAAAAGTTATGAATATTCTAAACTCCATCAGATGTTTTAATAAAAAACTCCCATACCTCTATTTTTCTTTTTCCACCACTCCAAACTTGATGGAGGCCACAAGAAAAGAAATCTAACCATAGAGAAAATCTTGCTCTTAATTTTTTTAAAAGACGATCCATATAAGTTGAGGGGAAATATTTCTTGTCAAAACAATTCTCTTATGATAACTACTGAGCCAAAGAAACTATCCGTCTTTTTAACAAAGATGAATGGCGCCTCTAATTCATTAATCCTTTTCAAAAAGTTCCTTACTGGGTTTTTGTCAAAATCTTTTTGCTACGACTAAAGCCCAACGACTTCCTCAAGATACTTGCGGAAAGCTCCAATACAAGTGCCACCCTAATTCACCAAAAGATAGGTTGAGGGAGTAAACTAATCCTTCACAGGTCAACATTAGGGTGTGCCTACAATACGTACCCTTAAGAAAAACTACTTTTCTCTCAACATCTGAGATGACTCATCATACAGGTAACATCTAAACTCCAAACCAATCCATCGACAACATAACTCTATAGCAAGGAAAGATTCCAATCATAAGCATGAAACTTAATTTTCACTTACACACACAAAACCATGTGATTTATCCAAAATGTAACAAGTTTAGCATTGTCACAAATATAGATCCAAAAATCGATCTCTCTTCTAGGAGATAATCTTTGAACCTCTTGTCATATTCGGAATATAAAGCACAAGGAGAACTGAATTGATATTGCTTGGAGATGCACCAAGCAAGAATAGGAAACTCAGAATTACTGAACCTTTTGGTCGCAAGAAGTCTTAGTAGATAATCCACCGCTCTAACTCGACCACCCCCTTCTTGAAGTCAAAATAGTCCCGTAATTGGCTAACTAATCCATCCTCCATATTTTCATATCTCAAAAATCTTAGAATATAAGCACCTCAATCAAACTCTACTACCAGTGCAAAAATCTGAGATAACCAATTATATGGTTGATCTAACTAGAACAAAACCAACCCATACCCAAAAATTCCCTAGACATCTCCGAAATCAAGATTTTTGTTTCGACCCAGACCCACTTTAGATAAGCAAGTCGATCTCCCTATGGGTTAAGAAGCTACTATTGGGTGTAGAAAGATACCAAAGTGCTAAATAGTTAACTAGTGCTATAATTACACACTCGGGGATTTACCATATCTATAAAGGATGGCTTCGTACAATAAATATGCTTTTCATGACTTATCTCATCTCAACGTGGTTATGGTCTCATGTAGCCTCCCCAACTAATACATCGAAGGTAAAGAGACGAAATACTAAAAAATCAAATAAAATAGGAAAACTAGAAAGAACTAAAGATTGATAACACACTTTCTTTCATCAACACTTACTTACGTCCATTTCTCGATCGCTTCGATTAACACATTTCCTATAATCCTTTCGACATTAGAATACTTATGTTGCTCTTTCACTTTCCATCCTTAAGTTTACCGCTTATGAAGTTTTGCTCATTCCTAATTGATTGGTTACCAAAAATATACAAACATCTATTTCCATATATAAGACAATCTAATTTATAGAAATCCATAATGGCAAGATATTTCTTTTTATTATCTCTAAGTTGTCGACTATTGTGCAATATGGCTAAATCCCTATTCCGCACTAATTCATTCATATTTACAATGATGTTTTCTATGTTAATTACAAACCAATTATGGAAAAATATCATTTTCTCTTAACCAATCAATTCAGGTTATTCTTAACTTCCTAAGTTCCCTTTTTATCACTAACCTAATAAGGTGGTCCCATCCATGATTAACCTTATTAATGTTTGTCAAGCGTCAAGTTTCTCTCTAACTTCGATCTTTCCCAATTACGAGTTCAACATGTTTATTCTATTAGTCAAAATTCAACTTATAAAGAAAAACTTAGATAGGTCACCTTATAGATAACTCGACGAAGAAAGGATAGAGATTCAGAATTCGAAAGAGTTAAAGGAAGGCAGTAACTGATTAGAGGCGATATAGATTTATTTTATAAAATAGTTTTTGGTTTTTGAAAAATACTTTCCTCGGAAACAAAATTTTAGTGAACTTCTAACCTTAGGCTCTAATACCAAATGAAATGCCCCACACCGCTTAACGTCACCCATATGAGGATTTCGTTAACGAAATATGGAGCATTATAGGTATAAAGACATGAAATATCACATAGACTAAGATTCCACAAGACATAAAATAATAAATTTATAGAGGAAGAAGATTTTTTTTAGTAAAATACAAAACCACATTTAATTCAATTAAACAAAATTGTCTCAGAATATCATGTCTCAAATCTCAGTTACAAAACTATATCAGAGTACATAAATAGTAACATACCCCAAGTTGTTAAAGCTACAACTAAATGGAACAAAAAGAATAAGCATCCTCCAAGATAGAATCAATAAGGCAATCCAAAATATGCACTTCTTCCTTGCTAGCCTTGGGGAAAGAGGAAAGAGGAAAGAAGGGAAGGAGAAATGGGTCAGACATAAAGTCTGGTGAGCTGATATGATTACTAGCATGACTAATAAGTTAAGGAAAATAGATAAAATAGTAACTCTAGTGTCATAAAAGGGTAAGTGTCTGTGCACACCTAAAAGGGAACAATTATTGATAGGAATGACATAAGGGATTGACTATTGTCGTTCCATGACAATAACGATGATAATGATCATAACTATTTTGCAGTTCTACAAATTCAAACAGAAACAAATAATTAGAATGGAATTTCCTAATACTACCCATCGATCCGCTTCCATACCAGTGTGATGGCATATACCAACTATGGACTATGGGTTTATCAGGCCCATCCCATCAGCTCAAAAAGACATAGCGTTAATCATATCCGTTACAACGTCTTATTTTCTTTAATAAGCGCGATGCATCTCATCGTCCCACCAGAATGCACCCGTGCCCACATCATTTGGACCTCTTACTATCCAGTATAGTATAAGCGTGCCCCTGAATCCTCGTGAGACATCCTAAGTGTGATTAAAGAGATACTGTCTGATACAGGTATCCAAACAAAAATGCAATTCGACTAAAGTCACCTTAGAATTATTCTCCATTATTTATTATCGTTTGGCCACTTATTTTCCCTAATCAGTCTATGCTGCCAGAGCGGACCACAACTACGAGCCACTTATTTTTTTCAATCAGCCGTCGCTGCCAGAACGGACTCCCACTGCACTCTTATCCATTTATTAGGCCACTTATTTTCCTCAGTCAGCTTATGTTGTTGGAACGGACCACCATTACATACTTATTAATTTATTCCACATTAAAATAAACACACATTTTAAGTTTACTTAATAAACATACCCATTTGTATAGTCTCTTGATGTATTTTAGGTTGTATCAAACATCTTGTAAATCTTATGATACAGTTATCATGTTCATTATACAGCACAACCCAATTTTACTTAGTGATATACTAAGTTGACCTATTCCATTCATACCTTCCCATTATTCGGTTTATTAGCTATTCCCCAAAATTACTGTTCATTAGCCAATTATTGTATTTATTCAATTGCCCTCATTTAACCCTTTTTTTATACTCAAAGCCATCATTTTGGTAATATATGCAAAAATAATAAGGTAAGTTTTAGGCTCCCTAATGGCCTAAACTGATCGTAAGAAAAAAGGTAAAGGTTTCGGCGCTCGCATAACCTAAACTCAGCGCAAACAAATTGTAAACAAAATGGAGCAATTATACAGTCCCAATCAGATTTTGTTCAAATGTTCTTTTTTTATAGTTTTCCAATATATCCAATTTCAATTCAATTCAGTTACTCCAAAACAATTTGATTTACCCCAAATTCAAGAGTAGAATAAAAGAATAATTAGGCGTTGGTTATTAGACATATAAGCATATGCCTAATTCAATCATACTAATATTACCTTTTTGGTATATAAGTGCATAACCAAAACAAAACTGTAAAAATAGGAAAATGGGGAAAAACAGATCTAAGCATAATTATTCACAAAAATCTAAATATTTATAATACACAATCTGTAGGAATAAATAGAATGATTCACAGGAAAAGAATTAGGAACAAAATAAATCTGTAAACAAACTACAAATAAACTACATCTGTATACAAGCCGCGGAAAAATTTAGATCTGCAGGCAACTATAGCTACTATTGTATAAATTTACCCTTAACCTATTAGAAATTTTGTAATCATAGAAATCTCACCTCAATTTGCTTATCCAATTGGTTCTGATAGAGATCTCTAAGTTTATTTATAAACAATTCTCCAACTTGTATATAAAACCTTCTCTCAGAATTCCATTATTTTAGAGGAAGAAATTTGTGTAGAGTGGAGGCACAGAAAGAGGTAATGGAGTTGGGAGAACTAGGAAAAGAAATTATGATGAAAACAACCAAAAAAGGTTTGATTACAACAGCAATTAGCTAAGTGTCGAAAAAAACCCAGGCATGCCTAGTTTGAACTCAATAAAATTAAAGACAAGACCGATTTTCCAAAATTAGGTCAGAAAGCATTGCGTCTACTACATCAACCACGAAAAAGAAAATCATGGTGGCGCCGTCATATTCCTACTTGTTCCTTGAATTTCTCCCCATGCCTCCGTCAGATCAAAATCTAGGACCTCACATATTAATGATTCCAAACTATCGGTAAATCTTGAGTTTCTAATTCTCTATTTGCTAAGGTCAGTTTCACTTAAAAAAAATTACTAACCACAATTGATGTGTTCTTATTACCCTTGAAAATACAGGCGTTCGGTTCCTTCCATAATTTTGCCACAACAGAAGCCAAGGTGATCTTATCCAGATTGTCTTTCAGGTATACATGCTTTTCATTCCTGACCAGGTATTCAGTAATAACATGAAGATTATTAAATTGATTGTATGGATCAGTTGCAACTTTACTATTTATAACTATTGCTGAAGAAAATTCACATGAAAAAATAGATGTTCACGACTCTCTTCGGCCATACTGCATAAAACAAAAAGTATATCATCTGTAATACGCCAATTAGACAATCTATCTCTAGTTGATAGGTGATCCAAAATTTCTATATAGGCAATCATAGAATTTTTGGAGCAAACAACTTTGTTCCACGCCTTTAATTCTTTTCTACTTCATATAGAATTCCAAGAAGTTTTAATAGAGAATTCACTATTAGAATTATTCCATGCATAAACATCGTTTTCTCTTTCTGAATATAGAGGCATAACCTCAATATTTTGTTCAATAACTCGATTACAAGGTAGGAGATCACATTTCAAATTTCTATTATCAATTATAGCATCAACACTAACATCAGGGAAGCCAAATGCTGTAAAGATATCCCAACCCACTATATCAATCATAGATTTACCCAGAATCCAAGGATCTTCCACAAATTTGTCCCTTTTCCATTAGCAAATTCGCAAATGCAGTTTGCAGCTAGTTTGTCTGTTATCGTAGTATAACTTTCCTGTTTGGATATGCATTATTGTCCATGGCCATTTGCCAGAAGTTACTTTTCACATATCTTTGTTTCATCTATCTAGCCCATAAACCATTACTAGTAATAATTTTCCAACCTTGCTAATGGGTGGAAACATCTCTCATATCTTTCATAAACCATTACTAATATATATATATATATATATATATATTAGTAATTTCAAATTCTGGTTTTGCTTTTTGCTCATAACTTCTTCGTTTTAAATCCGATTTATAAACCAAATGGCTGTCTTGACTATAAAATCATAACGAACTCGATGGCGCAACCCTTGTTGCTCATTTTCCATTAGTTTTCTACTTATTCTTTTAATTAATCCATTTGTTAATTAATTACTATTTGTTAAAATTTCAACTATTTCAATGGACTTCCACCTTTGCTTTAACATTCCCACTCAATTAGAAAAACCCTTAGAAAAGAAATTCAATCTACTTTTCCTAGATTCGCTGACAATAATAATAATAATCCTCCATTGCTACTCTCGACAAGTAAACTCTGTCTCCTTGTCGTAGTGTTTTTCTTCCCCATCCCTCCTTCAACATCGACCAGTAGAGATGTTAATAAAATTAATTTTCTTATTTACCTAGAGTTGGTCGCTTTCTTTTCTCATAGATACGATATTTATTTATTTATCATGATTTGTTCTAAATCCAAGCTAAATTCAATTATTACTATAATACTTGTTTTCTTCTAGGTGATGCCAAAAATAATTCTGAACTAGATTGTATACTTTATAATGTTATAGATCTAACGTTCTGAAGAGATTGTATACTTCACATGATTAGAATCTGAGGTAAACATTCATCTCCTTAAGGTTAACTTTTAATTGCAAGAACAATTTTATGATGAGTCAATTAAGGCTTAGCATGAGAATTATTTCTCAAAACTGGAATTATACTCTACAGCTCATCATTGAATGTTTCACCGAAATTTCTATAATGAGTTTGTACGAAAGTGTTAATTATGACTTTGATAATACCGAATTATGATATTTTTGGTAAAAAAATTACGAGAATCAGCATCCTTGAAGCTACATTGATAATTCATGGACGATGATCCTTAATACTTCAAAGAATTAAATATATACAGTGACTTATTACCTTAAATTATATAGTACGATTTCATTAAATTCTGTTATTTCATATTGTTATTATTTCTGATTATGTTTATTGAATCAAAACTACTGGAATAAAAGCCAAATTTAGTTGGAAAATTTGTTGTGGATTCCAGTCATCAGAAAAAAAAATTGGTTATTAAGGAAGAAAATTGAGAAGGGTTGAGGATTTTATATATGTGTTAAAGACGAAAAACTAAAGGAAGCAAATAATGTTGAGAGTTGGGAGATCGAACGCTTCTAGATTGTGCTACATAGGGATTTTATTGCCATTTCTTGCATTGGTGCAATATGTTTATACAATAGGTATGCATAATAATTCTATTTAGTTTCTTTCCTAAATAATTTAACACTAGTGAATTGTATATCATATAACTAATACTTCCATTACCTGCTAGTTTTTTGGGTTAAGCTCTGGTGCGCTGATAAGTTCTAGCCACTATTGAATTTTTCAACCTTTAGTTCTGAGTTGAGTAGTGAAGTAATTAGACTGGGGATTATCAATCACGTAAGTGCTTTTAGCTTTGACTTTAAATCATTTTTCTTTGCTTTGCATTTTGCGAGAAAGCATGTTTCTTGTTATTACTTAGTTATTTTATGTTATGGAGATTTGATTTGGTTGATTGCTGTGGTTTGGATGTGGGGTTATAGCTAATACTTGTTGCTAAATTGTTGATTCCTTAGGATGTTGTTCCCTTATATTTTCTGATTCTTCTTAAGCAGTGGATAAGTGGAGTTATACATATCAAGGAGAATTTACTACAAGGTATTCAAATGGCATTCCATTAGCTCCATTCATCTATGATGGGATCTGGTAAGTAATGGTTGCAAACACTTGCAAAATATTGTCATTGTCTTATTTTTCCCTACCGTTATTTTAAAAAAAGCTTACTAGTTTGCTCCTTGTTGACTTGAGATGTCGTGTCCTTGTATAATTATCAATATATCTGTAACGACCCAGATTTTTGAACAGTTTATTTTAAATATTTAATATGGTTTTAAATATTGAATTCATAATATAAATGAATTTTAAATTGGATTTGTCAATTTAATTATCGATATATGATTTAATATCGATTATATTTAATTATCGTAATAATAACAATTGAATTCCCAATGCAAATCGATTCTGTTAAGTTCAAATTATTGTATAAGCTTGGAAACGTCGGTCGTTGCGACTAAATAACGGTTCAGGATTTTTAGAAATAAGGGACTGTGAGATATTTTAGTTTTTAATTAAAATCAAATCAAATCTTTCAGCCGACCTAATTTACTTCCTCTGGAAAACCTAGTTCCCTCGAGCCACAAAACTGCCTCCCGCTCTCGTTATCAGGGAAACATAATTTTAATGGCCTGTGTACCTTCTGTCTTTCCCCCCCTCATCTATAAAACGCGACCTCGTTCTGTGATTTTTCGTCCATTTCTGTTCTCCCTTATAATCACACACAAAGGTTTCTCTTTTTAATTCATTCTATGTTCAATTCAAAACCACATATAATACACCGCTCCTCCTAAAAGCCTAAAAATCAAAAGCCGCCGTCTGTTTTTCTTGTTTCGGAATTCGAAATCAATTCGAATGAAATCAAAAATCAAAAACAAAGTTGCCGAACATGTTCTGCGAAGGGTACGGGGTTTTCGACAATTTTAAGTTCAAATGCGGTTTCGATTTTGGGGGTTCGGGCTTCTGGAGGCTTGCGAGCTGAAAGGGAGTTAGGCTCTTGATTTTGAGGTGAACTCGAGCTCGATTTTGAGTCGCGATTTGGGGTTCTGGGATAGGGCGATTCAGGAACAGCGAAAGGGGAAGTCGCGGTGGCTTATGGGACGAGCAGTGGAAGGAGAAAGGCGCGTTTTGATGGGGTTGAGGCTGTGCGATGGGGTGGTGATCAAAATTGAAGTAGGATGTTGGCAGTTTCGGTCATTTACAGTGAGAGGAGTAGTAGGTGTTCGATGGAATGCCGCAGTCATGGTTTGGTCTTCGGGTGGATGGTGATCGAAAAGAAAAGCATGAAGGTAACGCATACAAAAAAGAATTAAGGCGAATAAATCCATTCAAGTTGATTCATAGATGTGACGTTGCAGAATGAAACCGGATAAGCGACAAACAGAAATTACGGTGAGTAAATCTCACTCACCTTTTATTTCTAATTATTTTTATTTCGTTAAAAATAATTGTCTGTTGTTTGTGTGAATGTTTCTGGTTATTTTATATATATTAGTTATTTAGGCTATATATATATATATTGGGTTGATTGATTGGTTGGATTCCCGCAGTCTCATTAGCGGATGCCCGCAGTTTCATAGCGGATGATTACCCTATACGCCCCACGCTATGATTAGTGGATGACCTTCTATACCGCGATATTCTGCCACGAAGCAGAATGGGTATTATTTATGTGCTAACATCTGTGGATGCAGGGAAACAGGTTGGAGGAATCCAACAGGATTCCTCAAAAATATATTATCTGTTTGTTTATTTGTTTGCATATATATTGTTATATATGATGTGTTAGAAAAATAAATAATTCGTTGCTTTGTGTGTTTAAATATCACTGGGCCAATTAAAAGGACATTTGAGATTTTAAAAGGGAAAATTCTATTTTTAAATAGAATTTGAATTTTTAAGGGAAATATAATATAAACTTGTTTTGAAAATAAAACAAGTAGTTCTTTATAAACGAAGTTTATAAATAATTCTTTTATAACGAAGTTATAAATGAAGTGAAAAGAATTATCATTCAGAAATAGAAATACAAGTGTGAAATTGGAATTTGAAATGAATTTCAAAATAGGATGTGAAATGAAATTTTTAAATATATATCTCCAATGAAATTTGAGTATAACATTTGAATAGTAGCATTAGAAAAGGAATTTAAATATTTGAATTTTAAGAGGAGATTGAATATTAGAAATTCAAATAGAAATTCAAACAGAATTTGAATAGACGAAATTAGAATGGAAAAAATAGGATTTGAATTCAAGAAATTGAAATAAAAATTTGAATTCAAAGGAATTGGAATAAGAAATTCAAATAGAGATTTGAATATAGAATTTCAAAGAAGAATTTGAATAGAATTTGAAATATAGAATTTCAAAGTAGAATTCAAATGTGAAATTCGAATAGAGATTTGAATGTAGAATTTCAAAATAGAATTTGAAATAAACTTTGAAATAGGATTTTCAAAGTAGAATTGGAAATAGGATTTCAAAATAGGAAATCCAAATGGTTTTGAAATGGGATTTGAATTCAAATGGATTTGAGTGAAGAAATTCAAAAGGGTGTTAAAAATAAGTTTGAATATTAGAATTCAAATGGGTTGGAGATGAACTTGAATATTAGAATTCAAATGGAAATGGAAAATGAAATTTGAATATAAGAGATTCAAATTGAATTCAAATGGGATTTAATCTATGAGATTTGAATGTAGAAATTCAAATGAAGTTTTGAAAATAGATTTGGATATAGAAATTTAAATGATGTTTTGAAACTAGATTTGAAATAGGATTCAAATAAGAGGATTGGAATGATAGAATTTAAAAGGGGTTGAATATTTGAAATTTCAAAATAGAATTGAATCGGAGTTTGGATATTTGAAATTCAAATAGAATAAATATAGAATTTGAAGTTGAAGAGAATTGAATAGGGAATTTGAATGTAGAATTCAAAAAGGAATTCAAATGGAATTTAAATTATAGAATTTGAATATAGCATTCAAATGGGATTTTAAACTATGGGATTTAGCTATATAATTCAAACGGAATTTGAAATATGGAATTTGAATATAGTATTCAATAGAAGTGAAATTTGAATTTTGAATTTGAATATAGAGTTCAAATAAAAGTGAAAATGAAGTTTGAGTGGAGTTGAATTCATTTTGAAACGAAGCTTAAAGTTTATATATATAAATATAATTAAAACGAACTCGCCGCAGCGCTGCAGTTCGTAAATTGGCAATTCGAACTTCAATTGAATATATAGAACGCAATTAAAGTCGGAATTCTTCGAAACAAGAAACGTCAGGATCGATTCGATAATAGTTTTCTAATGAAAGAGAAAAATCTGAATTCCGTCGTATAGATTTTGAGTTATGTCAAAATCAAATTTTCAGAAAAACAGCGCCAGAACTATTTAACGACCATAATGGTTTATTTAATATTATAAAAGGATTTTAAGCAAATAAAATCCGAATTTCTATTTAGAAAATTTCAGAGTTGAGTTGTACAATATATGCGAATTCAAGTTGGGTAGATGAATATGATTTTTGAAACAGAAACCAGATTTTGATTTATTGAATGGAATTAACTAAATTGAATAGAAATTAGTTAAGGCGATTTCAAATGGATATTGGGGTTTGAATAAGTAAATTCGATTTGAAAATTTATATTCGAAATCAAAAAGGAAACTAGAATTGAAATTGAAATTCAATTTGGTTATGAACGAGTTAAAATATTTTGTTTGAAAATGCTATGTTCAACAAAGAAGCAAAATAGGCAAAATGGCCGATTTAAAGAATAAATGGCGAAACTGAATTCAAACGATTAGATAGTGTTGAATTGAATTGAAAACAGGTGAACAGGTGTTAGACAGGTATGAGATGGAGTATATGAAGATTTAAATTTATGTGCTCGACAAAAAGGTACATGTTTAATTCATATATGAGATTTATGCGCCGTATCGGCAAGCCGCTTGGCTTTTTCTTTTTCTTTTCGATTGGAGAAGATACCGGGAAGCTATTTGAAATTTCCCGATGCTCCCGATACAGAGGAGGTTATGGTGAAATTTTCCGGAAATTTAAGGAGTTAGAATATTTTTAAGATATTTTGATAATTAGAAATCATTGTATCGACGTATTGAATTCGATAGGAAAGTGAATATAAAAATCGAATGTTGTAAACAAAAAGGGATAGAGATAAGTGATTGGAATTGTTTCCAATTGCAAATAAAGATATTTGCTAATATATAGAAAATAAAAGAAGTTAATATTTGGAAACGTTTTCCAAATGGCATAAGAGGCCAAGATGATTATTGAAAATATTTGGTTAAAAAATATTGATAAGGAAATGGAGAAGTGATTTAATTAATGAATATTAATTAAAGAGCCCAGTGATTTGTTTGATATGTTGGATGAACACTTGTTTTTATTCGATAGTTAAATCACAGACTATCGAAGTTTTTGACCATCGTTGTCAATATGGAGAGACCGGTTGGATTATTATCCGAAGAACCACTCTGTATCGGCATAAGCGTTGCGAACCAAGTATGCTGGATATATTGAAGACGGAGTGAAGTGCAAGGGCTTTTCTATTTATAGAAATAGTGCCTTCGGTTTCTTTCAATCCCAGAACGAACGTAAATGGACGAATGTCTGACAGAGTATTTCCAATGATCAAATGGGTTGGTCTGTATGAATATATATGGTTGCAACGGATTTATCCCTTAGCATAATATCCAGAATATTTGTGCAAACTCAACTAGTGATTAACGGATCTGACGATGTGGCATTCAAAGTGAATTGTGTTATCAAGGAATGGCAAGTATGCGTAGCCTCAGGCCTCAACAGCCGGGAAAGGACAAAAATCGGGCAGGCAGCATGGCTATGTGGGTCGCACCCATTAGGGTGTATAATCACCTATCTAGAGAATTTCCTTTTGTTTCTAAATCTATCGATTCTGCCCATTCGGGAAACGGTGGTTTGAGTCCAACCGTTGGTGATATACATTCGATACACTCAAGCGAAATGAGTGGTCGGTCATGTGTGGGCCGGGTTGCAAGACGTTCTTGTTGAACCCAGGTGTATTTGTCTCTAGAGATACATCGTCGGAAGGTGGTTCCATACCTTGTCATGTTGGAAATCCAATCTCCAATAAGCACCATGCGGTTTTTGATTTTATACTATATATGTGGAGCGTGAGATGCAAGCGTTCTGCTATTTGGTTATTTACTTGATGTAGACATTATTATAATATCACTGGATTTTCGTATCAAAGTGTTTTTGGGTTATAGTAAGGTAAAAACCATCCGTATTTATGTGTGGGCTGGTCTTACTATTATCTTTTCTTTTGAAAGGATTTTTAAAGTTAAACAAATGGTTGGAGTTTACTCACACCAGTCCCATGACTGACCCAGAGTTTGTTTTGTTTTGTTTTTCCTAAACTCTTGGGTGCCCAAATTTGTACGGGCAGTCAAGTGTTTCAGGCTTTTACAGATACACTTGGAGGAGCTTGAAGCAGGAGGCTTCAACATTAGTTATTTAGAGTTACTTCCGCTGGATCAAATGTTATGTGTACTCTGATGATGGTATGTATATATGTACCAAACAGATTTGTATTTCAAGCTTATGTTATATAATATATTTTATTCGTTCCCCTGTGAGTTTGTGATCTTCGTTCCCTTCTATTCTAATATTTCTTTCTTTCTATTTCTCATCCTCTAACTTCTTTCTAATAATGAGTTGTATCTCTGTGCAATTTGAGTTGGACGTGTGGTGTTTTTAGCCAGCTCAGATAGCACGGATTTGCGGGTCGTTACAGTGGTATCAGAGCTTAGGTTGAGCGAATACCTAGGCTTTGTGGAGTTGTTCTCATTAGAGATAGGGTCAGTAGTACCCTAGAATGAGTTCAGTATATATATACGAGAGAGCGTATTTGTTAATTGATATAAGAATTGTTTTATATTGTGTTGGCTTGTCTGTTGAGTAGTTTATGAATTCTGGTCGAATCGTGGGACGCCACGACGTCGATAGGAATTTCTAAACGCTTGAACAGAAGATTGAACATGATATTGTTTTCAAGTGGGTAAATGAAATAATTTTACCCAAAATTTCTATTTTGATATAGAAAGAATAATTTTCTAGAATTATTATTATATGGATGTGTTGGATGTTGATTTTATAATCAAATGAGATTATGAAATTAGAATGGTTATTTATAACCAAATAGAATTTGTATGGGAATGAAATATACAAATGAGATGATTTAGAATTTAATTCAAAACAGAATTTGGAATTTAAACCCTGGGAGGTTTGGAAAATATTTTCAAAGTATATTAAATAATATAGCTTTGTTTGTAAAGGATTTAAATAAATTCCATCTTTGAATGGATTTTAGAAGTGGTAAAGCACTGAACTCACTTCAGTGGCTGGGAAATTATTCTGATGATGATTGCAACATCATCAGTGTTCATTTCCGAGTTTCTAAGTGATAAATTGCTACCTTAGAAAAAGTTTTTGATGGAAATTTGTTTGAAAGAAAACAAATTGGTTTGAATATTCAAATGTTTTGAATTTGAAATGAAAAAATATATATATATATATATATTTATGGGATTTCAAAAGAGTTTGAAAAGAAAACCCAGGGATTTGAATTCTGGAATTTAAATTTAACTTAAACAGGTTAAATGGGTCGAAGTAGAATCAATTTGAATAGGTTTATTGAAATAAATTGAAATAAATATGAATTGAATGTGAAGGCATATGAAAGGAAGAAGACCAAAAGTTTTGGTTGAAAATAAAGTCATAGAAATATGAGGAGTTGAGTTTCAACATAAGTGAGATGTTGAAAAGAAATAGATTTGTACCATTTTCCTACCTTAGCAATTTCGAGGACGAAATTATTTTAAGGGGGAAAGAATGTAACGACCCAGATTTTTGAACAGTTTATTTTAAATATTTAATATAGTTTTAAATATTGAATTCATAATATAAATGAATTTTAAATTGGATTTGTCAATTTAATTATCGATATATGATTTAACATCGATTATATTTAATTATCGTAATAATAACAATTGAATTCCCAATGCAAATCGATTCTGTTAAGTTCAAATTATTGTATAAGCTTGGAAACGTCGGTCGTTGCGACTAAATAACGGTTCAGGATTTTTAGAAATAAGGGACTGTGAGATATTTTAGTTTTTAATTAAAATCAAATCAAATCTTTCAGCCGACCTAATTTACTTCCTCTGGAAAACCTAGTTCCCTCGAGCCACAAAACTGCCTCCCGCTCTCGTTATCAGGGAAACATAATTTTAATGGCCTGTGTACCTTCTGTCTTTCCCCCCCTCATCTATAAAACGCGACCTCGTTCTGTGATTTTTCGTCCATTTCTGTTCTCCCTTATAATCACACACAAAGGTTTCTCTTTTTAATTCATTCTATGTTCAATTCAAAACCACATATAATACACCGCTCCTCCTAAAAGCCTAAAAATCAAAAGCCGCCTTCTGTTTTTCTTGTTTCGGAATTCGAAATCAATTCGAATGAAATCAAAAATCAAAAACGAAGTTGCCGAACATGTTCTGCGAAGGGTACGGGGTTTTCGACAATTTTAAGTTCAAATGCGGTTTCGATTTTGGGGGTTCGGGCTTCTGGAGGCTTGCGAGCTGAAAGGGAGTTAGGCTCTTGATTTTGAGGTGAACTCGAGCTCGATTTTGAGTCGCGATTTGGGGTTCTGGGATAGGGCGATTCAGGAACAGCGAAAGGGGAAGTCGCGGTGGCTTATGGGACGAGCAGTGGAAGGAGAAAGGCGCGTTTTGATGGGGTTGAGGCTGTGCGATGGGGTGGTGATCAAAATTGAAGTAGGATGTTGGCAGTTTCGGTCATTTACAGTGAGAGGAGTAGTAGGTGTTCGATGGAATGCCGCAGTCATGGTTTGGTCTTCGGGTGGATGGTGATCGAAAAGAAAAGCATGAAGGTAACGCATACAAAAAAGAATTAAGGCGAATAAATCCATTCAAGTTGATTCATAGATGTGACGTTGCAGAATGAAACAGGATAAGCGACAAACAGAAATTACGGTGAGTAAATCTCACTCACCTTTTATTTCTAATTATTTTTATTTCGTTAAAAATAATTGTCTGTTGTTTGTGTGAATGTTTCTGGTTATTTTATATATATTAGTTATTTAGGCTATATATATATATATTGGGTTGATTGATTGGTTGGATTCCCGCAGTCTCATTAGCGGATGCCCGCAGTTTCATAGCGGATGATTACCCTATACGCCCCACGCTATGATTAGTGGATGACCTTCTATACCGCGATATTCTGCCACGAAGCAGAATGGGTATTATTTATGTGCTAACATCTGTGGATGCAGGGAAACAGGTTGGAGGAATCCAACAGGATTCCTCAAAAATATATTATCTGTTTGTTTATTTGTTTGCATATATATTGTTATATATGATGTGTTAGAAAAATAAATAATTCGTTGCTTTGTGTGTTTAAATATCACTGGGCCAATTAAAAGGACATTTGAGATTTTAAAAGGGAAAATTCTATTTTTAAATAGAATTTGAATTTTTAAGGGAAATATAATATAAACTTGTTTTGAAAATAAAACAAGTAGTTCTTTATAAACGAAGTTTATAAATAATTCTTTTATAACGAAGTTATAAATGAAGTGAAAAGAATTATCATTCAGAAATAGAAATACAAGTGTGAAATTGGAATTTGAAATGAATTTCAAAATAGGATGTGAAATGAAATTTTTAAATATATATCTCCAATGAAATTTGAGTATAACATTTGAATAGTAGCATTAGAAAAGGAATTTAAATATTTGAATTTTAAGAGGAGATTGAATATTAGAAATTCAAATAGAAATTCAAACAGAATTTGAATAGACGAAATTAGAATGGAAAAAATAGGATTTGAATTCAAGAAATTGAAATAAAAATTTGAATTCAAAGGAATTGGAATAAGAAATTCAAATAGAGATTTGAATATAGAATTTCAAAGAAGAATTTGAATAGAATTTGAAATATAGAATTTCAAAGTAGAATTCAAATGTGAAATTCGAATAGAGATTTGAATGTAGAATTTCAAAATAGAATTTGAAATAAACTTTGAAATAGGATTTTCAAAGTAGAATTGGAAATAGGATTTCAAAATAGGAAATCCAAATGGTTTTGAAATGGGATTTGAATTCAAATGGATTTGAGTGAAGAAATTCAAAAGGGTGTTAAAAATAAGTTTGAATATTAGAATTCAAATGGGTTGGAGATGAACTTGAATATTAGAATTCAAATGGAAATGGAAAATGAAATTTGAATATAAGAGATTCAAATTGAATTCAAATGGGATTTAATCTATGAGATTTGAATGTAGAAATTCAAATGAAGTTTTGAAAATAGATTTGGATATAGAAATTTAAATGATGTTTTGAAACTAGATTTGAAATAGGATTCAAATAAGAGGATTGGAATGATAGAATTTAAAAGGGGTTGAATATTTGAAATTTCAAAATAGAATTGAATCGGAGTTTGGATATTTGAAATTCAAATAGAATAAATATAGAATTTGAAGTTGAAGAGAATTGAATAGGGAATTTGAATGTAGAATTCAAAAAGGAATTCAAATGGAATTTAAATTATAGAATTTGAATATAGCATTCAAATGGGATTTTAAACTATGGGATTTAGCTATATAATTCAAACGGAATTTGAAATATGGAATTTGAATATAGTATTCAATAGAAGTGAAATTTGAATTTTGAATTTGAATATAGAGTTCAAATAAAAGTGAAAATGAAGTTTGAGTGGAGTTGAATTCATTTTGAAACGAAGCTTAAAGTTTATATATATATATATAATTAAAACGAACTCGCCGCAGCGCTGCAGTTCGTAAATTGGCGATTCGAACTTCAATTGAATATATAGAACGCAATTAAAGTCGGAATTCTTCGAAACAAGAAACGTCAGGATCGATTCGATAATAGTTTTCTAATGAAAGAGAAAAATCTGAATTCCGTCGTATAGATTTTGAGTTATGTCAAAATCAAATTTTCAGAAAAACAGCGCCAGAACTATTTAACGACCATAATGGTTTATTTAATATTATAAAAGGATTTTAAGCAAATAAATTCCGAATTTCTATTTAGAAAATTTCAGAGTTGAGTTGTACAATATATGCGAATTCAAGTTGGGTAGATGAATATGATTTTTGAAACAGAAACCAGATTTTGATTTATTGAATGGAATTAACTAAATTGAATAGAAATTATTTAAGGCGATTTCAAATGGATATTGGGGTTTGAATAAGTAAATTCGATTTGAAAATTTATATTCGAAATCAAAAAGGAAACTAGAATTGAAATTGAAATTCAATTTGGTTATGAACGAGTTAAAATATTTTGTTTGAAAATGCTATGTTCAACAAAGAAGCAAAATAGGCAAAATGGCCGATTTAAAGAATAAATGGCGAAACTGAATTCAAACGATTAGATAGTGTTGAATTGAATTGAAAACAGGTGAACAGGTGTTAGACAGGTATGAGATGGAGTATATGAAGATTTAAATTTATGTGCTCGACAAAAAGGTACATGTTTAATTCATATATGAGATTTATGCGCCGTATCGGCAAGCCGCTTGGCTTTTTCTTTTTCTTTTCGATTGGAGAAGATACCGGGAAGCTATTTGAAATTTCCCGATGCTCCCGATACAGAGGAGGTTATGGCGAAATTTTCCGGAAATTTAAGGAGTTAGAATATTTTTAAGATATTTTGATAATTAGAAATCATTGTATCGACGTATTGAATTCGATAGGAAAGTGAATATAAAAATCGAATGTTGTAAACAAAAAGGGATAGAGATAAGTGATTGGAATTGTTTCCAATTGCAAATAAAGATATTTGCTAATATATAGAAAATAAAAGAAGTTAATATTTGGAAACGTTTTCCAAATGGCATAAGAGGCCAAGATGATTATTGAAAATATTTGGTTAACAAATATTGATAAGGAAATGGAGAAGTGATTTAATTAATGAATATTAATTAAAGAGCCCAGTGATTTGTTTGATATGTTGGATGAACACTTGTTTTTATTCGATAGTTAAATCACAGACTATCGAAGTTTTTGACCATCGTTGTCAATATGGAGAGACCGGTTGGATTATTATCCGAAGAACCACTCCGTATCGGCATAAGCGTTGCGAACCAAGTATGCTGGATATATTGAAGACGGAGTGAAGTGCAAGGGCTTTTCTATTTATAGAAATAGTGCCTTCGGTTTCGTTCAATCCCAGAACGAACGTAAATGGACGAATGTCTGACAGAGTATTTCCAGTGATCAAATGGGTTGGTCTGTATGAATATATATGGTTGCAACGGATTTATCCCTTAGCATAATATCCAGAATATTTGTGCAAACTCAACTAGTGATTAACGGATCTGACGATGTGGCATTCAAAGTGAATTGTGTTATCAAGGAATGGCAAGTATGCGTAGCCTCAGGCCTCAACAGCCGGGAAAGGACAAAAATCGGGCAGGCAGCATGGCTATGTGGGTCGCACCCATTAGGGTGTATAATCACCTATCTAGAGAATTTCCTTTTGTTTCTAAATCTATCGATTCTGCCCATTCGGGAAACGGTGGTTTGAGTCCAACCGTTGGTGATATACATTCGATACACTCAAGCGAAATGAGTGGTCGGTCATGTGTGGGCCGGGTTGCAAGACGTTCTTGTTGAACCCAGGTGTATTTGTCTCTAGAGATACATCGTCGGAAGGTGGTTCCATACCTTGTCATGTTGGAAATCCAATCTCCAATAAGCACCATGCGGTTTTTGATTTTATACTATATATGTGGAGCGTGAGATGCAAGCGTTCTGCTATTTGGTTATTTACTTGATGTAGACATTATTATAATATCACTGGATTTTCGTATCAAAGTGTTTTTGGGTTATAGTAAGGTAAAAACCATCCGTATTTATGTGTGGGCTGGTCTTACTATTATCTTTTCTTTTGAAAGGATTTTTAAAGTTAAACAAATGGTTGGAGTTTACTCACACCAGTCCCATGACTGACCCAGAGTTTGTTTTGTTTTGTTTTTCCTAAACTCTTGGGTGCCCAAATTTGTACGGGCAGTCAAGTGTTTCAGGCTTTTACAGATACACTTGGAGGAGCTTGAAGCAGGAGGCTTCAACATTAGTTATTTAGAGTTACTTCCGCTGGATCAAATGTTATGTGTACTCTGATGATGGTATGTATATATGTACCAAACAGATTTGTATTTCAAGCTTATGTTATATAATATATTTTATTCGTTCCGCTGTGAGTTTGTGATCTTCGTTCCCTTCTATTCTAATATTTCTTTCTTTCTATTTCTCATCCTCTAACTTCTTTCTAATAATGAGTCGTATCTCTGTGCAATTTGAGTTGGACGTGTGGTGTTTTTAGCCAGCTCAGATAGCACGGATTTGCGGGTCGTTACAATATCGCAGAACTATATTAAAACTAAAGGATGACAGACGAAAGATGAAACGATCCACACAATAGTGTAAGCACTTGATTTTTTTAAACATTATATATGCTGTGAAATATATATATATATATATTATATCTTTTATATATGCTGTGATATTTTTTAACAGTGGTAGTTATATATGTTGTGCATCACAAGGCTTGGCTTAGAATGAGATTAAAATTAGAATTGCCGCTACAATAAAGTGGTTGAAACTAGAATGTGGTTACGTATTTCTAGACTTATTCAATCTTGATCATTTGAGATAAATGAGAAAAAATAGAGCGTTAGAGTGAGTGTATAGAGATTAGAGCTGTCAATGCGTTGTGTTGGGTCGGGTCAAGTCGGGTTTGGATTGATTTATAAACGGTCAACCAGTTTATTAAACGTGTCATATTTTCCCAACTCTAACCCGACCCGTTTATAAACGGGTTGACCCGACCCAACCCGCGTAACCCATATAACTAATGGGTCATGTCGGGTTGTGTTGGGTTTACCCGTTTGACCCATTGATAGATATTGCCTACTAATATAAGCAACAAAAGAGCCAAATCACCAACATGCACACTGTTATATAATCTCCAACATGCAACAAGTTGCAAAGTCACAAACGGACAACACATATATAAAGCATGAAATCACCATATCAAAAAATCATTTTCTATACATAAGTAAATTGTAACGTCCCGGAATTTATAGTGATTTAATGATTAATTAATTTAATTATTATAACATATTGGTTTGGTATTTAAACTAGTTTGAATTTAAATATTCTTAATTTTAATTTATATAAATAATGGGACGATATATTTTTCTATAGAAGAGTGCATTAAGATACAATTTTCCTTTGAATTCGCATAATTATATAATTACAGTAACCGAACTATGTAACGTTTAAATTTGAAAATGAGATATCAAGCGAAAATTTCCGGCTGAAATACACATGATTTTGAAGTGCCTGATATGATGAACTGACATCAAATGGTCCACTAGGAGTAGTTGCATTGTAACTAGAAAACATGTCATTTACTATCTCAGTAAGAATATCATAGTAAAGCTTGTTGAAGTTAGCTGAAGGCAATGGAGATGTGCTGTAAACAGTGTGTCATAGCCTAAGACCATAACCAACCATCCTTTCTGTTCAGTTATTCTCTCTCATGTTCTGAAACTGGTCCAACGAGCCGAGCACCCAGAAGGGGAGAACCAACCACAGACTGGTTGAGGAGTGGGGATACAACGACAAAGATATTGTCGTTATAATATTACAACGGCAAAGTCTTTGCCGTTGTAATATTATAACGACAAACACTTTGCCGTTATAACATTATAACGGCAAAATGTTTGCCGTTATAATGTTACCCCCCCAAAACCCTCGCCGCCTCCCCTCCTCTACTCCATTTCCCTTTCCTCCTTGTTCAAACCCGAAAACCCATATTCCTCCCCCATTTTTCACCCAATTTTCTCAACCAATTCACCAATCCGTCAGTTTTTAACCAAATTAACTAGCTTGTGTGAGATATTAGTTCGAAAATATGGCTAGATTACTAAAAAAATTCGCCAAAAAATTCATGCACGGCGACGATCGTGGCGCCCGCGGGAGTGGTGAAGGTGGTAGTGGCCAACAGCCAGTGCTCGGAATAGAAGACTTACTTGTAGCCGCCGAAAACATGGAGAACGAAGAAGCAGAGGTGCAACAGGGAGGCGGCCATCGGGGACGTGGCGGGCGTAGAGGCGGACGAGCAGGCAGGGCACGTAGGGGTATTGGATCAGTTGCCGCTAGAGAGGGCCAACTCGATGGCTATGTGGATATGAACCTCAGCGCCGCGAAGCTTCCTGCGCTATCCAACTTTCGCATTCTTCCAGATGACGAAGTACACGTTAGCACGCAGTCGAGTTTGGCTGTAAGTATTTTTAGTATTATTTACATAGTATTCTTTGAGTGTTAGATATTGGGTAGATGGTATAACATTTTGTTGAACCGATAACGGTCGCGGAATATACGTCCACGTGGTTCGTTAGCGACCACACTTAGATATTATCATGCACACTTGGCGGGTAAGGAGGGGGTCGCAAGACTGTTACATGCTCCAGGATTTCAATTTTTTCTAGGTAATATTATAGACCTTTTAATGAAATAAGTGGATAATTTAGTAGTCATATTTTATCTTATTGTGCGATTTTCTATTTTAGGAATAAACCATGTTATAAATGCCGATGTCCAATTGTGTGCGGCCATTGCTCTACGGTGGTACAAAACCACCCACACATTTCACTTTCCTTGTGGTGAGTTAGGACTTACACCGCTTGATTTCTCCATGCTTACTGGTATTAGCATTGGAGTAAGTGCTTATCCCCAACTGCCTTATGACGATGGTCGATGGCGTGATCGTGCACTTGTTCATGATCTACTGCCTCATTTGGATGTTTCTGCTGCGTCGTATCAGGCAGAAGGCGCTATTAGAGTGAGCGTGATCCGTGCGGCTATGGATAGGATACTCGAGCACTACTCTGTTGATGACGACTTGGAGCTTGCTCGATTATTTGTGTTATACCTTATGGGTAACCTTTTCTTTAGTTCTTCGAGCAGTAGCGTTCCTGTGGGGTTTTTTGCGGTCGCGGCTGAGATAAATGCCGATGGGGCGATTTTATATGATTGGGGCACACCTATCCTTGCATACCTATATAGATGTCTCGACATGCAGTGCACCATCACTGATTCTCAGGTTTCTTTATTTGGATTCTGGGAGTTGTTACAGTATTGGTACTTTGAGTACTCTAGGAACTTTCATTTTATCACCCGTATTGCAGACCCATCGACCTTTTTCCCCCGTATATGCTTTTGGACTGCGGACAACCGGGGGCCCAGAGATAATGAGTCACGCCATGTGTTTCCCGTTGCCCATAACCAGATCGAGCTGAGGATGTATAGGGATCAGATTCTATGGCATCCATTTGAGCAGAGTACATCCATCGATCTTGAGATCATACAGATTGCTAGGATGCTTGCCGGACGGAGATTTCCACTTATATCTTCTCCCGTGGCGCTAGGTGCTTATTGGTATCTTGGTGAGAGGTGCTGGAGACAGTTGTATGACTTCGATGCTATTCCGTATGATCCACACCCACATACTTATCGGTGTATGATTTACCCGACGGAGCAGCTAGATATAGCCAGGACAGCAGGCTGGTGGACGGCTGAGAGCTTTGTTATTATCGGGGAGTGTTACCTTACCTTCTGGCGTAGATTTTTCACCGGGTCCTCAGATACGATTACGCATGCAGCATCGATTGATTTAGTAGGGCCATCTGCTATACGACACGGCATACGTCCACCTGTTGTCGAGGATGTTACCCAGCCCAGTCAGAGTTTTTGTGCAGCTGATCATGTGGCGACCGCCAGTCATTTTGGATGGACCATGACAGTGCCCACCATTGGACCAGATCGTTACGTTGACGTGTTTCATCCTCCGGCCCATCAAGATTACCCAGATCCTTCACAGATATCATATCATGATCTGTATTACATGCAGATGGGGATTAGGCATACGGGTTACGTAGAGCATATGCGTAGCCTAGATTACTATGATGGTGAGCTACGTCGTGTTGCAGAGGAGGCACGACAACGTCAGGCACATTTAGAGGCCCAGGTTGAGGCAGAGCGCAAGAGAGTGCAGGACTTGCAGATGTATTACCACCATAGGTCTAGTGCTGGGTCGAGTCAGCCTCCAGATGTTTGTGATGCTGAGAGACATCATCGGCGCCGCACATGTCCACGTACACATTCAGATGACTCAGATGACTGAGTTACTATCACTTTTATGTACTTTCGCAGTTGTTAGGTGTATGGTCCTACTGTTGGAGTAGACGTTCTGCATTTTTTGAGTGCCAGTATTATGTACTTTTGTTGTATTACCACTGTTATGTACTTTTGTTGTTCTACGTATTCCTAGTTGATAGTTGTCTGTTCTTGTTGTTTGAGTAGACGTTCTGTATTTGTTCACTACCATGATTATGTACTTTCGATGTTTTACGTTTTCGCAGTTGTCAGTTGTATGTTCCTATTGTTTGAGTATGCGTTCTGTATTTGTTGACTACCGCTATTATGTGCTTTCGATGTATTTTGTGTACGTTTTGATTATGTTTCTATGTAGAGACTACATTTGGTTATGTGTAGAGACTGTATTTATGTGTAGAGAATTTTTTTGTGTAAAGCCGGTATCTTCTGTTGTTCTAGTTCCTGTAAGTGTTGTTTGGAATGTAATAACGTTTGAATTTGATGTTGAACAAGGTTTCCCTCTTCTCGTGTAGAAATGCAAAATTCTTAAACAGCACGCCAACATAACAAGGTTTACAGATAACTCCATATTCTACGCACAAACAGCAAAGTAAATAGACAGTAAAACAACAATAAAATCACAATACCATAAGCCTACTCAGTTCCATAGCGGGTCAACCAACTGTAGCGTAGTTTATACGCTTCGTAACCAACGAACTCCTCACCATACTCGAAAAGGTAACGAGAATCATATGTTGCTTGATTTGTTTTAAATATGTTCTCGTCTTCAACAGTTTCGATAATCTTTGTGTACCGATCACAAGCGTCTGCAAAATGACGATTAGCCATTTGTATTTCAACCGATGTTCGTGTAGTGGGCCGGGAACGATGGTTGTTGTATAGCCTCATGATCATTGCCCATCTTTCTTCATATGTTAAACCCCCTCAACTTTGCATTAGCAACTCATCTCTCTTTTCAACCTCAATATAGGATTTTACGAGGGCCAACAAATCCTTAGACGAAAAATCTGGAGTAGGAGAATTATTACAAGCACTATTACTAGGTCGTTGATTTACTGGAGAAGGACGCGGAGCTGTAACCGCTCGATGCTGAATCGCGACGGGCACCTCTTCAACTTGTGTATCATGAACTAAACCCTTTTCGTTATCGTTCACTAAGTTTCGTTCGTACTCATCAAAAATCCTTCCCATTTCTTCATCACTTATTTTTGAATTGTCCATGTAACCTGTGCATCAGTAGAATTAGTAGAGTAACTAGAAGTACGAATTTTGTTGATAATAAACGTTACCTTTAAGAAAACAAGAAAATAAATTTTCTCCCTTTACTCTACAACGGTGCTGCTTGAAGCTGTAGAAGGTATGAGATGGATTATCAGATATGGAGTACTTATAAGGGCAATGTACGACCAACAGTTACAATTCAACATACTTGAATACGGTTTACAGGGTTCTCGTGTTATTATGGTTGATTCTGTACAATGTCCGGTCACATCATTGCAGCACGAAAAATGGTGCCATCACATGAAATGTTGGCATTTACTATTAATCTCATGATATTACGTTAGATTCCCTACAGTGTCCGGTCACATCATTACAGCACGAAAAATGGTGCCATCACATGAAATGTTGGCATGTACTATTAACCTCGTGATATTATGTTAGATTCTCTACATTGTCCAGTCACATCATTGCAGAACGAAAAATGGTGCCATCACATGAAATGTTGGCATGTACTATTAATCTCGTGATATTACGTTAGATTCCCAACAGTGTCCGGTCACATCACAAAAATGTGGGCAATTACTATTAATTTCGTATACTGTTGTCATTTTATTCGGAAGAGACTACCAGCACGAAAAAAGGGTCGTCCACCAGTGCTTTAACCATTTCAATTCACGAAATGGTTACGAAAAATGGGCCGTTCCCAGGTGCCTTATTTTTGCTTGCGACAGAATGAAAACAACTATAATATCACGACAACTAGTAGAACTATTGACAAACCATAATCATACAAACTTCAACAACTAGTACAACTATTGAGCAATTAAAACAACTGGAACAACGACAACTAGTAGAACAGAAGGAAATGCCAAACCATAATCATACAAACTACAACAACTAAGCACACCAGCATCAAATTCAAACACGTACATCTACCATGGTTTAGGGAAAGGACCATCTCTTGTCTTACCGGCATTAATCTTGCTCAAGCGTCTTATTTCTGCTTGTGCTTCGAGTGCATACTGACGTCCACGTTCGCAAATGGGAGGGTCAATCCACTCCTTAAAGCAACAACAATCAATGGCATCAGGATAATTCATGTGGTCGTTGAAGGCTTCACAACCGAAAAATCGACGACCGGCATTTGTTTCGGTCTCGTCAACAACAACGACCGACACTTGTCCACAATAGCAAACAAGGTTGGATCCAATCGTCCCTAGTGGCTCGGAAACCTTCCCTTCGAGTACAATTTCTTTTCCATCTCTTTAATAAATGGAATGAGCATCGTCATTTGAATACTGTTGGGGTTGGACTGGACGTTGCAAGGGATATGACGACGAGTGCTGTTGGGATAGGGGTTTCTTGCTTACACCTTTTTTTCCGCTTCGCTTGGGTGCAGAAGAAGACATTTTTTGGGTTGTACAACTTGAAGTTGAAAAGGTAGTGTGTTAGTGTGGAAGAAGGAGGAGGTAGGTTGATATATAATGGGAGGGATTGCGACCGTTTAAGTAGCCGTTGGGGCGCAACGGCTATAAAATAAAACGGCAAACAGTTTGCCGTTATATTTTTATAACGGCAAACAATTTGCCGTTATATTTTTATAACGGCAAACTCCTTTATGCATTGGTAACTGCATCTCCTCCTACATATATCGAATGTCATTTCACTAAAACCCCATCCATCTACTTAGAGCGTAGTCATGCCAATTTCTTATCCATCTCCTTACAATTACACGGACCTTATTTCTGGACCATCAAATCCTAATCCGTCCGCATCTAGAGAACCAACCGAGTGGTATATTGAAATGGAAGAGCGACACAATGACGAGGTGCGACAATTAGAGCTCGAAGCAGGAATGCACGAAATGGAAATAAGCCATCAGCAAGACAATCCAGCACGACAACATGACCGTAGGGCTAACCTTGTAATTCCTCGTGTAAGAGCCACGGTTGAAGAAGGCGAGGTGCAATCCGCAAATATTGTATGCTTTTGTGGTTTTGAAGCACCGCAATTAGTCGTCCGTCATGGAAAAGACGTTGGACGATGATATTATACTTGTCCAGTACGAAACAACGGATGCGAGTTCGGACAGTGGATAGATGATCGCTTTCCCCGTCGAGCAATTACGTATGCTTTGGAACTAGAGGAAGAAATAAGAAAGCTGCGAAATCAAGTTAACGACCTAAGTAATTCAAATTATCTACTCCAACGTGGATTAAATTAGGATTTAAATATTTTATGTTATGCTAATATGTACTGTATCGTTACGCGTCCTATCACTTGTATCGTATCGCTTGTATCGTATCACTTGTATCGTTATTTGATGTTACTATGTTCTGCTGTTCTAGTTCCTGTATGTGTTGTTTGAAATGTATTAACATTTCGTAACCATCTGTAGTTGGTCGACGGACTGTAGCACATTGACTGGTCACGTCTTGCACAGTTCGCATAGTGCAGTCATCTTTTATGTGACAGTGGCGTCATGTCACTCTTTGTCGAGAGTTATTGGAATATAGTCCAGCTCTCAGTCTGTAGCCACAGGGGGTCTTCCTCGATACACTTTATCACTAAAAAGCAGATTCCCTACAGTTGTACCAGTGACCGGTTACATCAGTATTTTGTTGGTTTACCTACACAAGCTTTGAAAATCACAAAGTGTAGCTAGTGACCATTCACACCATAACTAATATTGCAGCTATATATACATATGTTACTTAGTCACAACTTACCGCACTCAAACACCTTCATTCTCATTCTTAGAGCACATCCTTCTATTAGAACTCACTGAAGATGTCTTCGTGGTCATCTTCTACAGACTCCGAGGAACAGGCGTACAACGAAATGAGGCTACAGGAGCTTGAAGACGAATTCCAGTTCCTAAACCAAATTAGACCGCAAACTGAACCGCCGTACGAACAGCTGAACGTTCAACCTCCATATGAAACTCAAGTCCCACCTGTTCAAGTATCGTCTGAACAAGCTGTCACTCAGTCAACTCAGGAAGCAGAGTCCTTTGTGTACCACTGCAGGAACAAATAGTTGATTCCTATCCAGTTCATTGCTACTGCGGGTACGCGGTTGAAGTTGTGGTTCAAGCAGAGGGAAACAATATAGGTCGGCGCATTCAGCGATGCCCAGCCTTTCCAAATGGTTGCAATTACACGGAATGGATAGACCAACCTTTGTGTCCTCGGGAATAGCATATTTTAACGAACTCGAACGGGAAAATAGACGTGTTCGAAGTGATAATGAGCAGTTGCGATTGAACATCAGGCGACGCCCGTAAGACTAAACGTAAAATGCATTTTAATGAAGTTACTAATTCCTACTCCATGCTTTGATTGAGCTAGTTCGCATGTACTATCGTCAGTTGTTGTGTCTGTATGAACTATTTTATCTTTGAGCTTATTGTTGTATCTCCTTATCCCACTCTAGTTCGAGTTTATTATATAAAATGAAGTTTGATTATATATGTACTTTATAATATAATTAAAACGAGCCCGAAACGCGATGGTAGTTCGTAATTTTAAATACGAACTTTAACTGAATATACCGGATCGATTAGATTAAAATTACCTGCTGGGGGGAAAAATTTGAGATTTCGTGACATTGATCGTTAGTTATGTTTGTTTTAAATTTTAAAATAGTCGCTATGCAATTTCGTTAACAAAACGAAATGTTTATTTAATTAAATATAAACGATTATCTACACATTTGAATATCGTTAATAACGATCCATTATTGCCAACCATCATGTCGGAACCATTATTGCCCCAACCATTATTGTCCCAACCATCATGTCGGAACCATTATTGTCCCAACCATCATGTCTGAATTGACTACTCAATGACAGAACCATTATTGTCCCAACCATCATGTCGGAACCATTATTGCCAAAAACATGGCTACAATAATTTGACTACTCATGGCAAAGATATTACCAAAACCATCATTGCCAACCATTCTTGCCCTTATGTGCTGCCAACCATTATTGCCAACCATTTAGTGCCAACCTTTCACATCACAACAACTGTCCAAATTGACTACTCAATGACAGAGCCATTATTGGCAACCATTTAGTGCCAACCTTTCACATCACAACAACTGTCTGAATTGAGTACTCAATGACAGAACCATTATTGCCAACCATTTAGTGCCAACCTTTCACATCACAACAACTATCCGAATTGACTACTCAATGACAGAACCATCATGTTGGAACCATTATTGCCACCCATTATTGCCTACATGTACTCTATGTCAGAGATATTTAGTTCACCATCCCTGCTTATATATATCTCTCGTTCGGATACGCTTAGCGAGAACAACGAAACTCAACTTATAAAAAAGCAAGCAATGGATCCAAATCTATACTACCATTACTACAAAAACAAGAAGAATCAAACTGATAATTTCGAACTAGAAGTGGAGCAAGAGACGGAGGAGGAGCTGGAACAGCACGCAATGGTTGCGTATTCCAATTATTTCGCTGAAGGCTCAACTAGCAACCATCGGGGTAGCATGCATGGCCGGATTGACCGACGGTATAAGAGAGACTACAAGGATGGACATGAAAGACTAATGAGGGATTACTTCATCGAAAATCCAACCTTTGATATAACTTTGTTCCGCCGTCGTTACCGTATGAGTCCGGCTATTTTCTCAAAAATATATCTTAAACTTCACCAGTCAAATCCATATTTCACTTATAGACTGAACGGAGCACAAGAAATCGGCCATTCACCACACATCAAAATCACCTCGGCGTTGAGGATGTTAAGCTATGGAACATCTGGCGATCAAATGGATGAATATTTCAGAATCGCAGCATCAACAGCAATAGAGTGTCTGAAAGAATTCTGTAAAACAGTTGTTGCAGAGTTCGGGAAGGAGTATCTACGGACGCCTGGACCTAACGATATAACCAGGATACTACGCAGGGCAGAAGCCAGAGGATTTCCAGGTATGATTGGAAGTTTAGATTGCATGCATTGGGCTTGGAAAAACTGCCCAACGGGATGGAAAGGAATGTTCACCGGACATAAGAAAGTGCCATCAATGATCCTTGAAGCAGTAGCAACAGACGATTTATGGGTTTGGCATGCTTTTTTTGGAGTCCCAAGTTCATTGAATGATATAAATGTTTTAAAACAATCATATCTTTTCACAGAACTTGCTAACGGACTGTCAACAAATGTTTCATATAAACTTGGTAATATCGAACACAAAACTGGGTACTACCTAGTCGATGGAATATACCCAAAGTGGAGAACTTTGATGCAAGGGTACAGAGTTCCATCAAATGATAAAGAAAGGTATTTCACTGAAAAAGTAGCTAGCTACAGAAAGGACATCGAACGTACGTTTGGTGTTTTACAAGCCCGATTTCATATTTTACGAAATCCTGCTCGTTTTCATGATGCAAGAGTGCTTTCAGAAATCATGTATGCTTGTATAATAATACATAACATGATTGTGGAGTCTGAAAGAGGCGGATATAAGAATCAAAAGTCTAATTATCCTGACATGTTAACGGGCTCAAATGCAAAACCCCATAAAGATGTAAACTCAATGGAAGAATATGTTGATATGGTTCAACACATTGAAGATCAAGCTGCACACTTCCAATTGCGTGACCAGTTGGTGGAACATTTGTGGGCGCATAAAGGAAGGAATAGTCGGAATCAGTAGTTGGTACTAGAACTATGTATCAGTGTGTAGTCGTGTACTATGTATCATTTGAACTATCTATCAGTGCGTACTTGAGTCAATAAATCTGGTTTCCAATCATATTGTAGATTGTATCATTATTTCAACTCAACCCAACATATACAGCTCGTACATAAACAACAACTACTACATTAATACTAGAAACAGGTCACAATCATATTACAACTCACCCCAACATATATAGCTAGTACATAAACACCCACCAGTACATAAATACTACAAACAGTTCACAATCATATTACAACTTAACCCAACATACATAGCTAGTCCATATACGAGCCACTAGCGCTTCCGCTTCTGCTTCCTTTGTTTTTTCTGTACTCTCCAATCTGCTCGGCTACTAGTTCTTGCTGTAGAGGGGTAAGCTTACTAAAATCACATGTAATCATTTTAACATAATTATTCTATCGCGCCAAAGCTTTCTGCTCCTCCAGCTTCTTTTCTTCCATGGCTTGTTTCTCCGCATGTTCTTGTCTGCGGAGCTCTCGATCATCCCTAACTGCCTTTTGGAACTCTTCGTCGCTACGGTTTCTTTCCACCGAAAATCGAGATCTATGCTCTTTTGTTGCCTTAGATGAACTCTCCATTGTTTCCATAAATCTAGCAAACTCTACACCTCGTTGCTCCAGCTGAATTGCCTTGGATCTGCCGACAGGTCGTCCATCACTACTTCCAAATAAAGGGTTTCTTTCTTGCGAACTCGGGCCACTTCCTGGACTAGAATCAGAGTAGTTCATCCTTTTAGCTTTGTTCTTCTGCTCAAACATGAAGTTGCTGGCGTTCTTCCACTTCGGCAACCTAGATAGAAGCTCATAACAGTCTTGAAATTTAAATGGATGACCATACTTTTGCTGGTAGGCCTTTCGTGACTCTTCAATCTGTAACACAAAGTGGATATTGTATGAGCGTATGTCATTTCTAACTAATCGATCATAGTATAGTAAGTTATTTTTCAAAGTAATCTATGGTACTTACAACGTCATAAGGTGCAGCACCGCTTTGCTGTCTGTTCTCCAAGGCTGTCAGTATTGCAAGATAGTTCTGACATGTGGCATTCATAACTCTATAACCGCCTCTAAGTGATGCCCATGTTCTATTCCTCGCTTCCAACGAATTGTAGAACTCTGCTACTCTTTCCCAAAATTTCTCACCTTTCATATTATTTCCAACAATGCTGTCTTGTGAAATGCGTATCCACGATTTAGCAAGTGAAACGTACTGCTCGGAAGTAAACTTACATTGTTTTCTTCTTCCATCCGCTGGTATATCTTCCCCTTCAGCATTATCATCCTCAATATCTTCTATTCCGTGATTCGGCTCCGATTCAACTTCGGTTTGGTGGCGTTTACTGAAAATGCTCCTTAAAGACTTCACCTTCTTCTTCTTCTTTTGGTTATATTCGGGACTGATAGGTGCAACGTATTCTTCATTCAATTCTTCAGAATTTGTAACATTTACTTCCTCATTTGCATCTTCCTCCTCCTCCTCCGTAGAAGTCCCAACATTTTCTTCGGTAGTAGGAGAGAGACATACCCAAACGAAAACTTTCTTTTCAGATTTTGCATCGCTTCACGGTCACGAACCTCGGTCTGTTGCGGAGTTTGGTGAGGTTGTTGACTTTGCTCGGTCTGCATCATCATTGACATATACGACGAATGATCGTCGTACACGCCTACCCCGGGCGGTCGTTGGTAAAACTATGGCGGGATGGACGATTGGATGGGAGGAAAATTAGGAGGACCGAGCGGTTGGTACGGTGGACGGTATGGATAATTTGAATACGGCGAGTAGCCATATTCGTGAGATGGCTGCAACGGTTGCTGTTGTTGGATTGACCGTTGCATGGCATACGATGACGAGTGCGGTTGAGACATGAGTTTCTTGTTTATGGTTTTTTTCCCGCTTCGCTTGGGTGCAGATGAAGACATTTTGTTGATGAAGAAGTTGGGAAGGTGGAGTGGTTGTGTGGAGGAGGAAGAAGGAGGTAGGGTGGTTTATAGGGAGGAAGTGAACTAGCCGTTGGTGTTGCAACGGCTAGTGATTACAACGACAAACTGTTTTCCGTTATAAGATTATAACGGCAAACACTTTGCCGTTATAATCTTATAACGGCAAAGTGTTTGCCGTTATAATCTTATAACGGCAAACAGTTTGCCGTTATAAGAACCAGTCTCTGTTGGGTGAACCAGCCACGGAGGAGCTCAAAACTAGCCACAGACCAGCCACGGGTGAGTGAACAAGCCACACCTGGTTGCTCCGTGGCTTGTTTAGTAACTGAACAAGCCATTGTTGGTTGTGCTCTAATCTTGCTTAGGTAACTTTCAAGTGAATCAAAGTATAAACAGTTATAATGGCCAATGTAGTCTCAAACAGGCGACCGAGTTTTCCAATGCAGGCAAGGATCCTGTAGTAATGAAAACAATAAAAATAATATAGAATACCACTGCTTGTGTTATCAACATCCAACAGGCTAAATATAAAATTACACAAACCTTAACGTTGAAGCAAGCTCACATAAATACTTAGTAGGTAAGTCTGGTACACCCTTATTCAACGCAGATAGCTGAAGTGACAATTTACGAGTTATTTCATGGTTAAGTATTTCCAAATTATAAATAACATCACCAAACCATTTCGCTGTCTCCCTTCTTTGCTTCAGGAAGAACACTTCCAAGCTATGAACTTCCATTCTGTTCAAAATAAAATAAAAATACAGCAGCGTTTCTTCCTTGTTTCGGTTCTTGCATGCAACCGGGTGCTTCCATTGGTAAACCGCCGAGCTAGAGAACGAGATCTCCATGACTGATGCGTGATAAAGTAGTGGGGTATGAGATGGAAGAGGGTGTGGTGAGATGGCGCTTCCGCGTATAAGAAGAAGCTTGTTGGCGATAGTTTTCCAACACTCGAGGATCCGCGCAGCAGGGTATGGAGCGAAGGGAGCCACTGACACATGAATATATATACAAAGGAGGAGAGGGAGCGCAGCGTTTTTCTTGGGGAAATAAATACGGCAGCGAAAGGGGGCTGCTGTTTTCTGGAGGGAGCGAACAAGATGAAAATGTAGGAGCAAATGGCAGTTAGTATTTGTGGAAGAAGGTCATGACAAGTATATACTGGCAGCAAGTTTTCGTTTGAAGGAAAAATGCACAGTAGGGGTGATGGCGTGTATATGAATGATGATGTGGAGATGATCGTTTTTGTGAAGAGCAGTTGTTTGGGGTTGGAAGGGGTTGCGTTGGGAGTGATTCTGGGATGTGGAGATGAAGTCTGTACTGAGAAATTCTTGGGTGAAAATCGGTGAAGTATGAAAAGGAGTTATGGTGGATCATGGTGTGTGGTAATGGGGAGAGGAGGCGACGAGTAAATTAGCAGTATGGATGGTTTTGATTTTTTGTGAAGTGGAGGTGAAAGTCAGTAGTGACGTGAGAATTGGATGGGTTCGAAGTAGCAGAAGAGAGGAAGTAATGGGTATGGTACGTTTATTGTATTTCCTGGAGTCACGAAAATCAATTTGCGGAAGATGGAGTAAAGGGAGCAGGTGGGCTATAGAACGTGGAGATGGGCCAAGAGGTTTTGGGGTGAGCCCAATTTAAATGGAAATGGAACTTAATTATTTATATGATTATCTAAATTTGTAAATTACATAACTATCTCGTACGTTATCAGAATTAGACGAAACAAGATCCGATAGGATCGTACGGACGAGGACTACATAGTTGAACTGACTAGGACTGATTTGGAGTCCGTTACAATTTATAGAAAAATAAATTGTTCGATCTGAATAGACAACGGTTATCGATATTTAACGATAAACAGCCTATGTGAGTAAATCTCGCTATTCTGATCAGTTTATATTTTTATAACGTATTTTTAGAACTGATAGATGTTGGTTGAATTTTGTGTGTTGACTGTTTGATTGAACTACTAATTGATTGGTTGAAATTATAGATAACGATATATATATATATATATATCATTAATCAAATATTGATTCTGTTTATCAGAATATTTCATATTGAAATGATGTTGATGTTAATTATATTGTTTACATCTATGATGCAGGGAAACAGGTTGGAGGGATCTAACTGGATTCCTCAATATTTATAATACTGTTTTTCATATATTGTAAAATATGATGTGATATATAATATGTGTTGATTATGTGTGTTTGATTGATATCAATCATTGTTATTTGGTATTTTAAATACTATAAGAAATTCTGGGATGTTGAAAAAGAGGATTTTCAAAGCGTATTTTGAAAATGAATTATTTGTATAAAATCAATGGATTTTATATATAAAAGGAAAAGAAATTTATAAAAGAAAATTACAAAATCAAAGAGAAATATAAAAGGGAAATATTTGTGGAATAAATATAAAAGGAAATTATTTGTAAAACAAATATAAAAGGACATATTTGTGAAACAAATAGAAAAGGAAATATTTGTAAAACATTTACAAATAAAATTATAAAAGGGAATATTTATTTGTTAGATAAATAAAATTGAAAAGGAAATATTTATTTGATAAATAAATAAAATTATAAAGGGAATATTTGTATAGAAAAATAAATAGAGTTATAAAAGAAAATATTTATTTATGAAATAAATAAAGTTATAAAAGGAAATTTTAAATGAGATTTAAGTGTTAGAAATAAAAAGGCGATTTCGTATGAATAGTTCTATAAATAGAAGTATAAATAGAATTTGGAAATGGGAGACTATTTTGAAATACGAAGTCAAACTTAATGGAGTTAATCGATTTGAGTTAATTAAGTTAGAGTTAATCGATTAGAGTTAATCGAATTAGAATTAATCGAGCTAGAGTTAATTAAAAGGAGTCAATCGAGTGGAGTTAATTGAATAGAGTTAATCGAATAAGAGTAGTTGAATATTATTTATTCGAATAGAGTTAATTGAATTAGAGTTAGTCGGATTTGAGTTATTCAAATAAAGTTTATTTGAAGAAAGAGTTATCGAATATTAGTTATTCGAAGAGAGGTATCGAATATTAGTTTTTCGAAGAGAGATAATCGAATATTAGTTATTCGAAAGGATTATCGAATATTAGTTATTCGAAAGGGGTTATCGAATATAGTTTATTCGAATAGAGTTAAAGGAGTAAATCGAATATAGTTTATTTGAATAGAGTTAAAGGAGTTATCGAATATAGTTTATTCGAATAGAGTTAAATGAGTCAATCGAATATAGTTTATTCGAATAGAGTTAAAGGAGTCAATCGAATATAGTTTATTCGAATAGAGTTAAAGGAGTTAATCAAATATAGTTTATTCGAATAGAGTCAAAGGAGTAAATCGAATATAGTTTATTCTAAAGGAGTTAATCAAATATAGTTTATTCGAAAGGAGTTAATTGATAAGGGTAAATCAAATAGAGTTAATCCAATAGAGTTAATCAAATAGAGTTAATCCAATAGAGTTAATCAATTAGGGTTAATCAAATAGAGTTAATCCAATATAGTTAATCATATAAAGTTAATAGAATAGAGTTAATCAAATAGAGCTAACTGATAAGAGTAAATCGATTAGAGTTAAACGAACAGTGTTAATTGAATAGAGTTAATTGAATACGGCTATTCGAAGAGAATTATCGCATAGGGATTTATTCGAAAGAGAGTTATGTAACGAAGTTTGTTAAAGGTTTAAAAAGGTGAACCTTGTCTGTTTCGAAGTGATAAATGTTGTTCAGTTAAGGTCTGAGAGGTAGTTACTCCCCAACTTGATTGGCTTCGTTTTTAACAAAGGAATGGTTAAGGTTCGACAGTGAAAATTGGTCAAGTAAATTTAGTTAATGAGTGTAATGGTTTGAGTTGGCATAGCGATGTTTGATTTAAACATCTATTTAAATCCAATGTAGGAGTTTTGGAAATGTTTTCCAAATAAGAATATAAGAAATGGAAATGTTTTCCAATGTTAATAACGTATATTTTCTAAATTTAGAAAATAAGAAATGTTGAATATATGGAAAACAGGAATATGAAAATGGATAATTGAGTGACAAATTGAATTTAGGGGAGTCAGTGTTGATTGATGATTTGCTCGGTAAGATTTCCATTTGGAGATACGACCGTTGTTCGCACACGTGTTTTTCTTTGATAGTTAACTCACCGACTATCAAAGTTTTTGACCATTTTTCCTTTGTCAATACGGAGATACCGGGATCAGATATGTTATCTGAAAACCACTCCGTATGGCGTTAGCGTTGCGAATCAAATATGATGAAGATAATTGAAGACGGAGTTATGCAAGGGCTGTCCTGTTTACAGAATAGTGCCTTCGGTTTGTCCAGTCCTAGGACGACCTGTATGGAAGAATGTCTGACAGAGTGTATTTAATAGATCGCGTAAGTTGATCTCTTCAAACGTACATACGTTTGGTGGCGGAGGAATTTGTTTGTCTTAGCTGTATACCTATTGTATTTTTTGGGAAATCAATTTGTGATTTGGCGGGTATGACGATGTGACATTCAAAGTGAATAATTGTGTGATCCGTCAGAGATAAGCGTAGCCTCTAGCCTCACAACTGGGAAATGACCAAAATCGGGCAAGCATCATGGCTAAGTGGTTGGCTGCCAATTAGGGGGTGTTATCACCTATCTAGAATATTCATTTCATTCTTAAATCTATTCGATGTTGTCTCATTTGGGAAACGGTTGCTAATCCCAACAGTTAGTGATATACATTCGATACACTCAAGCAAAATGAGTGGTCGGTCATGTGTGGTCGGGTTGCAAGATGTTCTTTTGAACCCAGTGTATTCCTCTCTACAGGTACACTATCAGAAGGTGGTTCCATACCTTGTCATAGTTGGATATCCATTATCCGATAAGTGCTCACGATTTTGATTGTATACTATATATGTGGAACGTGAGATAAAAGCGTTCTGCAAGATGATTATTATATTATGGTTGATAAACACTATTATAATATCAAAAGAGTTTTGATATAAAAGATCATTGTTTCTTCAAAATGATTTGAAGGTTAAATAAAATTGATTTGGATTCTCATATGGGAAAAACCCGTTCCGTTATACGCCGTGGTCTTATGAGATATCGTTTTATTGCTCAAACTGTTTTTAAATCGTTTTACTCACACCAGTCCCATGACTGACCAAGAGTTTTTTTTGTTTTGTTTTCCCTAAACACTTGGGTGCCTAATTTTGAACGGGCAGTCAAGTAGTCAGGATTTTACAGATATACTTTGAGAGCTTGGAGCAAGAGGCTTCAAAATTATATAGCTATAGTTATTTCCGCTGTGTTGTACTCTGATAATGTTACTTATACATATACTGATTTTATTTCAAAGATATGTTATCTATTATATGTTGTTTGTTCCGCTGCGAGATTTGTGTTAATCTGATGTTGTATGTTCTTCTTCTTCTTCTTCTATTCTAAGTTTCTATCTTATCTATTCTCACCCTCTATTTTCTTTCTATTAGTTTTCTGGTTTCTAGTGCAATGTAGGTTGGATTTGTGTTATTCAGTCAGCTCAAATTGTACCGGAATTTCGGGACACTACATTTGGTATCAGAGCTTAAGGTTAAGTAATTACCTTGGCTCTGTGGCATGACTCAGTAGAGATGGGGTTAGCAGTATCCTAGATTGAGTTGAGTGTATATATATGAGTGAATGTATTTGTTATTGATATAAAAATCATTTTATATTGTGGAGATTTATCCATTGAGTTGTTTATGGATTCTGGTCGATCAGTTTGATCCACTGTATCAGTAGGAGTTTATAAACACTCGAATACGATGGGTCGACACAATATGTTTTGAAAAGAGGGTAAATGAAAATAATTTTACCCAAGGTATATTTTGATATAGAGAAAATATATATATTAGAATTATAATATATTGGATATATTGGTTGTTATTATAATCAAGTAAGATTATAAATTGAAGGGTTATATAAATAACCAAGTAGAATTCGTATAAGTGTTATGAATTGAATTGAATCTGAATTTAAATCAGAAATTGAAATTAAAACCCTGGGGATTTGGAAAGGTGTGTAATTGGATTTGGGTTAAGTATTTGGAAGTTTTAAAATCCTGGGAGAGTTGAAAATGTTTTCCAAGCCTTGTGAAAGATATTTTGAAATATATTTCAAAGTGGAAATGTTTAGATATGGTTTTGAAAATTGATATAGTATTGAACTCACTTCGATCGCTGGAAAATAGATTCGGATGATGACAGCTGCATCATCGGTGTTCATTTTTGAATTTCTAAGTGATGGATTACTATCAAAGATTTTGTTTTTTAAATTGTTTTGAGAAAACAAGTTGTTTAAGAAATTCAAATGTTTTGAATTGTTATTATGATTTCAAATTGATTTTAAATCAAAAACCCAGGAATTTAAAATTCTGGAAATTTAAATTTAACTTGTTAAGTTAAATAAATCGAGATTGTAAAGATAAATAAGTAAATTAGAATTTAACTTGAACCAAGTTAAATAAAACTGGATTTGGTTAGAGAATAATTTGGAATGAAATTGAGTTGATAAGCTAAGAGTTCGGAATTTGAGATTGGAGTTTGAATGGAATTTGACTTGGGTTTAAATGAATAATTGTGTTGAGGATGAACTGATTGCAATTTGATTGGGACGACATTGGTATATGCTGAATTAATAGCAGATATGAAAGATGGAATGATATGCCCGACTAAAAGGTACCAGTTTATATTATATATGGGTTTGAGATTTTGATGAGCTGAATTGGCAAGCCGCTTGGCTGTTTGATTTTCTTTTGGGTTAGAGATGGCCTAGAGAGGCGAGTTGGAGTTTGAGCTATTGACCAGTACAAAGGAGGTGCTGGCAAAATTTTCCGTAAAATTAAGGTGTTAGAAAATTTTCAGGATTTTTAATTTTTTTTGTTAGTAGGAATAAATTAATTCAGTTGAAGCTGAAGTTAAGAAGTAAGTAAATAATTTTTAACCTGGTTAATAAGAGTTGTAGCAATATTTCAACCTTAGTAATTTCGGGGACGAAATTCTTTTAAGGGGAAAGGAATGTAACATCCCAGAATTTATAGTGATTTAATGATTAATTAATTTAATTATTATAACAAATTGGTTTGGTATTTAAAATAGTTTGAATTTAAGTATTCTTAATTTTAATTTATATAAATAATGGGATGATATATTTTTCTTGATGAGAGTGCATTAAGATACAATTTTCTTTTGAATTCGCATAACTATGTAATTACTGTCACCGAACTATGTAACGTTTAAATTTGAAAATGAGATATCAAGCGAAAATTTCCGGCTGAAATACACATGATTTTGAAGTGCCTGATATTATGAACTGACATCAAATGGTCCACTAGGAGTAGTTGCATTGTAACTAGAAAACATGACATTTGCTATCTCAGTAAGAATATCGTATTAAAGCTTTTTGAAGTTAGCTGGAGGCATTGGAGAAATGCTGTAAACAATGTGTCATAGCCTAGTCTCACTTAGGTAACTTTCAAGTGAATCAAAGTATAAACAGTTATAATGGCCAATTAGTCTCAAACAGGCGACCAGATTTTCCAATATAGGCAAGGATCCTGTAGTAACTAAAACAGTAAAAATAATATAGAATACCACTGCCTATGTTATCAACATCCAACAGGCTAAAAATAAAATTACACAAACCTTAACGTTGAAGCAAGCTCACATAAATACTTAGTAGGTAAGTCTGGTACACCCTTTTTCAACGTAGATAGCCGAAGGGACAATTCAATACGAGTTACTTCATGGTTAAGTATTTCCAAATTATAAATAACATCACCAAACCATTTCGCTGTCTCCCTTCTTTGCTTCAGGAAGAACACTTCCAAGCAGTGAACTTCCATTCTGTTCAAAAGAAAATAAAAATACAGCAACGTTTCTTCCTTGTTTCGGTTCTTGCATGCAACCGGGTGCTTCCATTGGTAAACCGCCGAGCTGGAGAACGAGATCTCCGTGACTGGTGCGTGATAAAGTAGTGGGGTATGAGATGGAAGAGGGTGTGGTGAGATGGCGCTTCCACGTATAAGAAGAAGCTTGCTGGCAATAGTTTTCCAGCACTGGAAGATCCGCGCAGCAGGGTATGGAGTGAAGGGAGCCACTGACACATGAATATATATATATATATATATATATATATATATATATATATATATATTCAAAGGACGAGAGGGAGCGCAGCGTTTTTCTTGGGGAAATAAATACGGCAGCGAAAGGGGGCTGCTGTTTTCTGGAGGGAGTGAATGAGATGAAAATGCAGGAGAAAATGGCAGATAGTATTTATGGAAGAAGGCCATGACAAGTACATACTGGCAGCAAGTCTTTGTTTGAAGGAAAAATGCACAGTAGGGGTGATGGCGTGTATATGAATGATGACGTGGAGATGATCGTTTTTGTGAAGAGCAGTTGTTTGGGGTTGGAAGGGGTTGCGTTGGGAGTGATTCTGGGATGTGGAGATGAAGTCTGTACTGAGAAATTCTTGGGTGAAAATCGGTGAAGTAAGAAAAGGAATTATGGTAGACCATGGTGTGCGGTAATGGGGAGAGGAGGCGACGAGTAAATTAGCAGTATGGATGGTTTTGATTTTTTGTGAAGTGGAGGTGAAAGTCCGTAATGACGTGAGAACTGGATAGGTTCGAAGTAGCTGGAGAGAGGAATTAATGGGTATGGTGCGTTTATTGTTTTGCCTGGAGTCACGAAAATCAATTTGGGGAAGATGGAGTAAAGGGAGCGGGTGGGCTTTAGAACGTGGAGATGGGCCAAGAGGTTTTCGGGTGAGCCCCATTTAAATGGAAATGGAATTTAATTATTTATATGATTATCTAAATTTGTAAATTACATAACTACCTCATACGTTATCAGAATTAGACGAAACAAGATTCGATAGGATCGTACGGACGATGGCTACACAATGGAACTGACTAGGACTGAATTGGAGTCCGTTACAATTTATAGCAAAATAAATTGTCCGATCTGAATCGACAACGGTTATCGATATTTAACGATAAACCGCCAATGTGAGTAAATCTCTCTATTCTGATCAGTTTATATTTTTAAAACGTATTTTTAGAATTGATAGGTGTTGGTTGAATTCCGTGTGTTGACTGTTTGATTGAACTGCTAATTGATTGGTTGAAATTATAGACAATGATATATATATATACATATATATATATATATCGTTAATCAAATATTGATTCTATTTATCAGAATATTTCATATTGAAATGAAGTTGGTGTTAATTATATTGTTAAACATCTGTGATGCAGGGAAACAGGTTGGAGGGATCCAACTGGATTCCTCAATATTTATAATACTGTTTTTCATATATTGTAATATATGATGTAATATATAATCTGTGTTGATTATGTGTGTTTGAATGATATCAGTCATTGTTATTTGGTATTTTAAATACTGTAAGAAATTCTAGGATGTTGAAAAAGAGGATTTTCAAAGTGTATTATGAAAATGAATTATTTATATAAAATCAATGGATTTTGTATATAAAAGGAAAAGAATTTTATAAAAGAAATTATAAAATCAAAGAAAAATACAAAAGGGAAATATTTGTGAAACGAATATAAGAATATAAAAGGAAATTATTTGTAAAACAAATATAAAAGGACATATTTGTGAAACAAATATAAAAGGAAATATTTGTAAAACATTTACAAATAGAATTGAAAAAGGGAATATTTATTTGTTAAATAAATAGAATTAAAAAGGAAATATTTATTTGTTAAATAAATAAAATTATAAAAGGAATATTTGTTTAGAAAAATAAATAGAGTTATAAAAGGAAATATTTATTTATGAAATAAATAAAGTTATAAAAGGAAAATTTAAATGGAATTTAATTATTAGAAATAAGAAGGAGATTTCGTATGAATAATTCTATAAATAGAAGTATAAATAGAATTTGGAAATGGGAGACTGTTTTGAAATACGAAGTCAAACTTAATAGAGTTAATCGATTTAAGTTAATCGGGTTAGAGTTAATCGATTAGAGTTAATCGAGTTAGAATTAATTGAAAGGAGTTGATCGAGTGGAGTTAATTGAATTGAGTTAATCGAACAAGAGTAGTCGAATATTCGTTATTCGAATAGAGTTAATTGAATTAGAGTTAGTCGGATTAGAGTTATTTGAATATAGTTTATTCGAAGAAAGATTTATTGAATATTAGTTATTCGAAGAGAGTTATCTAATATTAGTTATTCGAAGAGAGATTATCGAATATTAGTTATTCAAAAGGATTATCAAATATTAGTTATTCTAAAGGGGTTATCGAATATAGTTTATTCGAATAGAGTTAAAGGAGTTATCGAATATAGTTTATTCGAATAGAGTTAAAGGATTTAATCGAATATTGTTTATTCGAATAGCGTTAAAGGAGTTAATCGAATATAGTTTATTTGAATAGAGTTAAAGGAGTTAATCGAATATAGTTTATTCGAATAGAGTTAAAAGAGTTCATCGAATATAGTTTATTCAAATAGAGTTAAAGGAGTTAATCGAATATAGTTTATTCGAATAGAGTTAAAGGAGTAAATCGAATATAGTTTATTCGAAAGGAGTTAATCGAATATAGTTTATTCGAAAGGAGTTAATTGATAAGGGTTAATCAAACAGAGTTAATCCAATAGAGTTAATCGATTAAGGTTAATCAAATAGAGTTAATTCAATAGAGTTAATCAAATAGAGTTAATAGAATAGAGTTAATCAAATAGAGCTAACTGATAAGAGTAAATCGATTAGAGTTAATCAAATAGTGTTAATTGAATATAGTTAATCGAATATGAATATTCAAAGAGTGTTATCGAATAGGGATTTATTCGAAAGAGAGTTATGTAAGGAAGTTTTTTAAAGGTTTAAAAAGGTGAACCATGTCTGTTTCGAAGTTAGAAATGTTGTTCAGTTAAGGTCTGAGAGGTAGTTATACCCTAACTTGATTGGATTCGTTTTTAACTAAGGAATGGTTAAAATTCGACAGTGAAGATTGGTTAAGTGAATTTAGTTAATGAGTGTAATGGTTTGAGTTGGCATAGCGATGTTTGATTTAAACATCTGTTTAAATCCAATGTAGGAGTTTTGGAAATGTTTTCCAAATAAGAATCAGAATTTTTTTCTAATATAGAAAATAAGAAATGGAAATGTTTTCCAATGTTAATAACGTATATTTTCTAAATTTAGAAAATAAGAAATGTTGAATATATGGAAACAGGAATAGGAAAATGGATAATTGAGTGACAAATTGAATTAAGGGGAATCGGCGTTGATTGATGACTTGCTCGGTAAGATTTCCATTTGGAGATACGATCGTTGTTTGCACGCGTGTTCTTCTTTGATAGTTAACTCACCGACTATCGAAGTTTTTGACTATTTTTCCGTTGTCAATACGGAGAGACCGAGATCAGATAAGTTATATGAAAACAACTCCGTATGACGTTAGCGTTGCGAATCAATTATGATGAAGATAATTGAAGACGGAGTTATGCAAGGCTGTCCTGTTTACAGAATAGTGCCTTCGGTTTGTCCAGTCCTAGAACGACCTGTATGGAAAAATGTCTGACAGAGTATATTTAATAGATCGCGTAAGTTGATGTCTTCAAACATATGTACGTTTGGTGGTAGAGTAATTTTTTTTCTCGTAGCTGTATACCCATTGTATTTTTGGGGAAATCAATTTGTGATTTGGTGGGTATGACAATGTGACATTCAAAGTGAATAATTGTGTGATATGTCAGAGATAAGCGTGGCCTCTAGCCTCACAACCGGGAAATGACAAAAATCGGGCAGGCAGCATGGCTAAGTGGTTGGCTGCCAATTAGTGTGTATTATAGCCTATCTAGAGATATTCATTTCATTCTTAAATCTATTCGATGCTATCCCATTCGGGAAACGGTTGCTGATCCCAACCGTTGGTGATATACATTCGATACACTCAAGCGAAATGAGTGGTCGGCCATGTATGGCCGGGGTGCAAGATGTTCTTGTTGAACCAAGTGTATTCCACTCTAGAGGTACACTAACAGAAGGTGGTTCCATACCTTGTCATAGTTGGATATCCATTATTCGATAAGTGCTCGCGATTTTGAATGCATACTATATATGGAACGTGAGATCAAAGCGTTCTGCAAGATGATTATTAAATTGTGGTTGATAGACACTATTATAATACCAAAAGAGTTTTGATATAAAAGATCATTGTTTCTTCAAAATGATTTGAAGGTTAAATAAAATTGATTTGGATTCTCATAAGGGAAAAACCCGTTCCGTTATACGATGTGGTCATATGAGATACCGTTTTATTGCTCAAAATGTTTTTAAATTGTTTTACTCACACCAGTCCCATGACTGACCAGGAATTTTTTTTTTTTGTTTTGTTTTCCCTAAACTCTTGGGTGCCCAATTTTGTACGGGCAATCAAGTAGTCAGGATATTATAGATATACTTGGAGAGCTTGGAGCAGGAGGCTTCAAGATTATATAGCTATAGTTATTTCCGCTGTGTTGTAAGTGTTGTACTCTGATAATGTTACTGTATACATATACTGATTTTATTTCAAAGATATGTTATCTATTATATGTTGTTCGTTCCGCTGTGAGATTCGTGTTACTCTGATGTTGTATGTTCTTCTTATTCTATTCTAAGTTTCTATCTTATCTATTCTCACCCTCTGTTTTCTTTCTATTAGTTTTCTGGTTTCCAATGCAATGTGGGTTGGACTTGTGTTATTTGGTCAGCTCAAATTGTACCGTAATTTCGGGACACTACATAAATATTCCCATACTGCATAAATTAAAGACTACCAGTATGGAAAAGATACAGTTGTTATAAGCAAAATATAACTAACAACATACAAGAATAAATTAGTAAAATATAACAGCTTACATATACAAGCATACATAAAAGATTAACACTAACAATATACATAAAAGACTAACAGTATCGAAGAGATACAACATATAATCGGGTTTGGCGGGTCAAAATCAAATTAGCGGGTCAACCCTAAACCCATCCGTTTATAAACGGGTCAAATTCGGGTTGACCCGAAAATGACCCGCTAACTAAACGGGTCGGGTTAACTTGCTAATTTTCGTGCGGGTTTCGGATCGGGTCACGGGTCGTGTAGGAAATTAACAGCCCTAATGGAGTTGCAAGATTTCTTCAGCAAGTTGGCTTATGCAAGTTTTCTTGCAAGTTCAAGTTGTGCAAGATAACTTGTATAAGAAAGCATGCTTGCAACTGTAAGCTTGCACAAGCAAAATTAAGCCTACAAGCTTGCTTCGACAAGTTTGCTGCAAATTCATTGTACTATAACGTAATTTTGGTATGCAGAAATATGTAGAAACACATGCAGTATTCTATATTTTTTTAGTATTTTTTTTTAGTAGAACGGATATGTAGCGTGATACTACACAGCCGGTGTATTCTGTTAAATTTATTTAATCTTTTTGCCGTTGAATTGAAAGTATAAGTTATTTTTGATTTACATGTAATTTCCATATTGTTTTGGCCTAAGTTAACTTTATCACCTTCGTGTAATAAATATCATTAGCATAAGCTATACTAATAAAAAAATGCATGTAGTTTGTAAGGAAAATGAAATTAATTTAAGGTGGGAAATATTCACCTATAGTAGAACTAAATATGGTGAGGGAGATATAAACAGATGGAGAAACCCAAATAAACATGACAGAAATCGATACCCAAAGAAGTATCTCTTCTAGTGATAGTTTTTGAATCAGTACATGATCCGCTTTTTCAAGTAAAAGAGACTTGTAGCTTCTCTTTCTTTTAATAAAATCAATATCGACTCAGTTTTGATTTGACGAAACCGAGCAGTGCTCACTTTTGATTCAGACTGAGCATAAACTCGGTTTTTTGTCAAAACTGAGCACAACATGGTTTTGATAATTTGAGCATAACTTGATTTTAAATCAAAACTGAGTTCCATGCCTTTAATCAAAACTGAGCTCGGTTACGCCTTGAATCAAAACTGAGCTTATTCTCGGTTTTAAATCAACAAAACTAAGTGTCGGCTTAGTTTTGAATCAACAAAGCCATGCACTATAATACTAATATAATATTTTCTACAGACTTAAATTGTCTATATATGATAGCGAATTCCAAAAATATAAAGTTGCTTGTTGATACTCGTCGAACTTCGAAACGAAAAAGGTAAAATTTTCTATATCCATATCTCTTTACTAATAATTCTTATTTTTTTACAAATTTGAATTCTCTCTTTTTTGTGCTCGTCTTATATATCTATTTTTGCCTCGTGAACTCGAAAACACATTACCTTTTTGGCTTACCATAAACTGATACAACTTGTTTTTCTAATATATTCATACACCAGCAACATATCTTTGTAGACTTTTGACCAGCGACGATGTCATGGTTGTGTGTTTTCTTTTTAGTTACATATGTGCTACTTAGAATTTTCAGTCATGTGATTATAATTGATTTGATCCTTGATGTTAAAGTATCTTAGTTCATACATTTGAACTGTACCAAGAAAACAAGCAAATAAAAATTAGTTGATGTGTAATGACCCAAAATTCCGGTCCAATTTGAACTGACCAAAAACGCAAGTCCAACCCCAAATTAAACTGAAAATCAGGAAATTAATAGAAAGAAAACAGAGGGTGAGGATAGATAAGATAGAAACTTAGAATAGAAGAAGAAGAACACAATATCAGAGTAACACGAATCTCACAACGGAACGAATAAATATATTTCATAACATAACTTTGAAATACAAATATGTACTGGAATATACATATCATTATCAAAGTACAGCACTTACAGCACAGCGGAAATAACTATAGCTATATGATCCTGAAGCCTCCTGCTCCAGCTCTTCCAATATATATGTAAATCCCGACTACTTGACTGCCCGTACAAAATTAGGCACCCAAGAGTTTAAGGAAACAAATAAATAAACTCCGGGTCAGTCATGGGACTGGTATGAGTAAAACAGTTTAAAACAGTTCAAGCAGGTAATCGATATCTCATAAGACCACGCCGCATAACGGAACGGGTTTTTCCCTTATGAGAATCCAAATTATCTTTATATCAAAAACCTTTGATATTATAATAATGTCTATCAACCACAATAATAATAATCATCTAGCAGAACGCTTTCATCTCACGTTCTACATATATAATATACAATCAAAACCACAAGCACGTATTGGGTAATGGATTTCCAACTATGACAAGGTATGGAACCACCTTTCGCTAGTGTACCTCTAGAAAGGAATACGCTGGGTTCAACAAGAACATCCTGCAACCTGGCCACACATGACCGACCACTCATTTCGCTTGAGTGTATCGAATGTGTATCACCAACGGTTGGGATCAACAACCGTTTCCCGAATGGGACAGCATCAGCAATAGATTTTTAGAAGTAAATGAAACTCTAGATCACGTGATTATACACCCTACTTCGGTGCGACCGACTTAGCCATGCTGCCTGCCCGATTTCTGCCATTTAGCGGTTGATGAGGCTTGAGGTTACGCTTTATCATCACACCAGATTCACTTCGAATGCCACATTGTCAAATCCATCAAATCACCGATTAAAGTCCTCAACCATACATTATGTGTTAGCTAAAAGAAGTTTCCTTCTCCGCTTCCACTCTTGGTACGGTTGGAGAAATCAATATACGTGATCGTCTGGAAATACTCTGTCAGACATCCGTCCATACAAGTCATCCAAGAACAGGATGAACCGAAGGCACTATTCAATACATCCATCTTAGACACTGTTATCTAAGACTTATACAATAGCCCTTTGCACTTTACTCCGTCTTCAATTATCTTTGGCATATATGATTCGCAGCGCTTATGCCAATACAGAGTGGTTCTTTGGATAATAATCCAACCGGTCTCTCCATATTAACAACGTTAAAATGGTCAAAACTTCGATAGTCTGTGATTTAACTATCGAAGAAAAACAGGTGTGCAAACAACGATATTATTTCCAAATGGAAATTTATATCGATCAACCATCATTCAACATTTATCTCTTTATTTCATTAATTTACTTATCTCCGGTTTCCCTATATTCAATATTTCTTATTTTCTAAATTTGGAAAATATACGTGATTAACAATGGAAAACATTTCCATTTCTTGTTTTCTTTATTAGAAAACATTTCCGGTTTCTTATTTGGAAAACATTTCCAAAGCTTCTTCATTGGATTTAGACAGATGTTTAAACAAACCATCGCGATGCCAACTCAAACCATTTCCTTTAAATACTAAATTCACTTAACCATCCTTTACTATCGAACCTTAACCATTCCTTAGTTAAAAATGAAGTCAATCAAGTTGGGGTAATATTACCTCTCAGACCTTAAGTGAACAACGTTTCTAACCTTGAAATAGACAAAGTTCACCCTTCTAATTCTTTAACAAACTTCCTTACGTAACTCTCTTTCGAATCATCTCTATTCGATAATTCTTTCCTTTGAATAAAGTATATACGATAAATCCATTCAATTTACTCTATTCACTTAACTCTTTTGATTTAACTTTAACTCTATTCACTTAACTCCTATCGAATAAACTATATTCGATAACTCCATTCAATTTACTCTATTCACTTAACTCTTTTGATTTAACTTTAACTCTATTCACTTAACTCCTATCGAATAAACTATATTTGATAACTCTTTTAATTCTATTTGAATAAACTATATATTCGATTAACTCCTTTTACTTTCTATTCGAATAAACTATATTCAAATAACTCCTTTATTCTATTTGAATAAACTATATATTCGATTAACTCCTTTATTCTATTTGAATAAACTATATATTCGATTAACTCCTTTATTCTATTCGAATAAAATATATTCGATTAACTCATTTGCTTTAACTCTAATCGATTAAACGAACATCGATTAACTCCTTTTACTTTCTATTCGAATAAACTATATTCGATTAACTCATTTGCTTTAACTCTAATCGATTAAACTAACATCAATTAACTCCTTTCGATTAAACTAACATCGATTAACTCCTTTGCTTTAACTCTAATCGATTAAACTAACATCGATTAACTCCTTTCGATTAAACTAACATCGATTAACTCCTTTTACTTTCTATTCGAATAAACTATATTCGATTAACTCATTTGCTTGAACTCTAATCGATTAAGCTAACATTGATTAACTCCTTTCGATTAAAATAACATCGATTAACTCCTTTTAACTCGATTTAACTAACATCGATTAACTCCTTTTAACTCGATTAAACTATTCATTTATAAAGATTTACTTTTAGTAACGGTTCTTCACTTTACAAATGATTTCCTTCTTATAACAATTTCCATTATAACGTTTATTCATTTTCTAAATATTTCCTATTTATAAATATTCCAATTTATAAATATTTCTTATTTATAAATATTCCATTTATAAATATTTTATTTTCAAATATCACTTTGAAAATATTCCCTTATCAACATTTCGGTATGTTATGGTATTCAACATATCAAATCACGATAATCGGTATCGTCCAAACACATATAATCGACAGCAGATTATATATCACATCGTATATTACAATATATGAATAACAGTAAAATAAATGTTGAGGAATCCAGTTGGATTCCTCCAACCTGTTTCCCTGCATCACAGATGTTACACAATAAAATCAACATCACTTTCAGTTCCATATGATATATTTTGATAAACTGAATCAATATAGAAATTTAACTAACTGACTAGCAGTTCAATCAAACAGTCAACACACAGTCAATCAGCCAATATCTAACAGTTCTAAAAATACAACATGAAATAATAAACTGTTCAGAGTTAGTAAGATTTACTCACATTTGCAGTTCATCGTTAAAGAATGATAAACTGTTATTTGATTTGAATCAAACAATTTATTTCGCCATAAATTCAAACTAGCTCCAATCCACTCCCAGTCAGTTCCATTGGGTAGTACTCGTCCATACGATCCTATGGGATCTTGTTTCGCTGAGTTTCGATCATGTACGAATAAATTATGGCTTATACAAGTTATACATATTATTTTAAATTAAAATACTTGGTTTATTTTCTACATGGGCTTTTACCTTGAATTCCCGGCCCAACATCCTATTAAAGCCCAAACTCCCCACCTGTTAAAACTCTTCTTCCCCAACCCATTACCTCGCGAGCTCCTCACAGCCTCCATCGATCCTTGCTTCCACCATTTCCCTTCCATCTTCCCACAACAAAATCAATAAAAATCATCATTGAATTCTCCTTCAAAAACTACCCCCTCCCAGCACCATACGAATGAACTCGACGCCACCCCCCCCTTTGATTGCGTCATCTAGCATCCATTGCTCGGCTACAGGAACCGTTCGTCACCACCATTCGTCGAACACCACAATACATATATGGTAGCTACTATTCACCACCACAAACTCGAATCCATCATCCGTTCCTCCTCTCGATGCCTTAATCTTCAGAAAAAGTGAACCCTAGCCTACACGGTACCTTACCCATCGACGAACAGTGGCGTCGAACCCCCTAAGAACTATATCAGATCGAAGAAAATGGTTAGAGGAGTGTAGAAACATAGGTTTTGGGATTTATAACTTTTTATTTGGTTTGATTTGCATTTTTGAAGGTGAAAGTATTTCACTGTAAGAAGAAATGTGTCGGCGGAAATTTCTGTTGACTAGAGGAAGTGAAAATTAGGTTTTAGAAAAATTGATGGATATTTATAGAGGATATAAATATTTTTATATTTATTATTATATTCGTTTTTAACCAAACGCTATCTGCAATCGTCCTCTAAAATTCCTGTGACCACATACGATACCCAAAAATCACGAAACTGGACATGTAGCTAGAGCTCGACATTACGGTCCCAAAGAAACTGGTTTCGTCGAATTCCGACTTCGTATGCTCACACAGCGTATTTTTAACCGTCAAAATACTGACTGTTTTTCACTCTAAAAATCCGTACGGCCACACAGTGACTCTAAAAATCACGAAACTTGACATCTAACAATAATTTGGTATTGCGGATCCAACAAAACTAGTTTTGTCGAATTCCGACTTCGTTTGCAAAAGTGGCTATTTTTAAAGTCCTAAATAACCCATTTAAATATATAAATAAATTTAAATTTAATATTTAAAAATAAATATTATTGTATATACTCACAGTGGAATACCATACAGCTCTACTGGGATTTATAACTCGATATTTCAAATCCCGATTAAATCGATATTCGATTTATATTGAAATTCCTTTTTAAAATATAAATAATTCCTTTATAAATTATAAAGGAATTCCACAACGACTTTTCTAAAATTTGATTTGGACATAAATCAAAATCTACATGACGAAATCCAGATTTTTCTCTTCCATTAGAAAGATATACTCCACCAGCTCCTAACGTTTCTTGTTTCACAGAAATCCGGCTTAAAACGAATCCTGTACATTCAGTTGAAGTTCGAATCGCCAATTTACGAACTACAGCGCCATTTCGAGCTCGATTTTAATTATATTATAACTCTACGTTCAAACTGTCGTTTATATAATATATTCGTTATTCAAATTCAATTCCAAGCTGAATTGAATATCACAGATGATCCAGTTCACACCATATCTCCATTTCAGCCAATTTTGATTATTTCAGAATTAAATATATTATTTAATTTATTATTTTAATTAAATATTCACCATTATTTAATTCCACGACCATTAAATTCACTATATCACTATTTATATAATTAAATAAATAAATTATAATACCTCTGCCAATGCGGGTCATTACCTGATGGCTTCTTGTTGATAAGCTGTATGGATTTTAGTTCTACGTGAGGGGATTTGAATGTTGTTGATTTATGAATGTTAGTGGATTTTATGCAGAAGTCGAACACTGTTCTATAAAATAATTTTTTCATATGACTCATTTTCAGCTTCTAGTCTTGTTTATTAGCTGTTTTGGAGTGTAGTTATACATGAACGATAATTGTGTGTTTTCGCTTCATGTAAGGAAACTGCAAGTTGCGTATGTTATACGAAATTTCTCATTGAGGTGCATGATACTTGCAAGTTTAGGTTTAATATGGTCATCATCATCTTGCTTAAGCTGTCTTGGATTTTAATTTGATACATGTAGCTTTATATGTACTTACTTCATACACCAATCATATTTGAAATGGATTATTTTCTGCTTAAAACATGTCAGAAGCGAAGTGGTAAGAAATTTCATTTCCTCTTTGTTTTACATGGTTATTAGGTAAGCTTAGTCCTTAGAATTTTTTTTGAATCACATGTTAATTTTACTATCGCATCATCGCTCATTAGCATATACTATTCGCATAACATGATTCTTTATAAATATATCATGGGTGAAGTATCAAGGTCAAGAATCCTTTACTATTTTATAGGAAACTAGAAGATGAATCTTCTAGTTGAAGGCATATAAGAATATGGAACAAAGCTCGTATACGCATGCATCTGAATAGAATGCCAACAATCATATTATTTTCTTTTTCGTTAACTTGTAGAATAACTAAGTTGTGGCTGTTTACAGTCATTTTCTTCATTCTACAACTCACCATGGGAAACAGATGGTTGATTGATCTATTATGTGGCTGAAGATGATGACGGAAGTATAGACAGTAGACATGAACAAAATCTCAACAAGACTTGACAGAGAAATTTGAGGAAGCAACGGAGATCACTAAGTGCATAATTGTCTTCTCAAAAAAACCCATTGAATTGGGCTCTTTATCCATCGTATGATAGTTGATTTAACATGCTACTAAAAGGTACATTTTTATGCATTTAAATCTGTATGCTATTGTGAAGTATATTTTGTTATACATAATATAAACCCATTCTTGTTTTGATCGTGTAAAAGTTTATGAAAACTAACAGCATTCAATAAAAACTAAGTTAATTCTATAAAAATCATGTTTTCTATTTTGAAATCTTCATTAATTTTTAATAAAAATTGACTAAGTCTGTTAAAAATTATCTAATTTTTATACTAAGTTAACTAAGTTTCATTTATAAATTAATTAAGTTTATAAATATTAACTAAGTTTCATATAAATTAATTATGTTTATAAATATCAACTAATTTTATAAAAATAATTAAGTTAACTAAGTTTCATATAAATTAATTAAGTTTTATAAAAAGTATCTAAATTTTTCAAAAAACAATTAAGTTAACTAAGTTTCATGTATTTTAATTAAGTTTTATAAATATTATCTAATTTTTATAAAAAATAACTAAGTTAACTAAGTTTCATATAAATTAATTAAGAATATAAAGTTAACTAAGTCTATAACAACAACAAAATAATATAATAATGAATTAACCAAGTTTAGAACAACAATAAAAATATAATAATAAATTAAATAAGTTTATACAAATTTAATAAAGTTCTATAAAAATTAATAAGCTTATAATAATGTACATGCAATTGTTGGATAAAGTATATAAAACAAAAAAATATGTTTATATAAATTAACAAAATTTTATAAAATTAACTAAAGTTTATAAAAATCAACTAAATATTATAAAAACTAACTAAATTATTAGGTTTTATATAAATTATATAAGCTTCACACACACACATATGCAAAGTAATAATTGCTAATTGTTGAATTTCCTTTTCATTGGTTACATGGTCGTTAAATAAATAAAACAAACATTGTGGCTAGTTAAACAGTGAACACAATAAAAAAATTACATAATTTATATTTTATAGAAGAAGCGACATAGATTGTAGATATGGTGTATGTTGACAGTATTTGCTCTGTTATCAAATAGACGTTATTTTCTTAAGCATTCTAAAAAATGTGTAGTTGTCACATTTGACCCCTTAATGCTAGTGACCCGCTTTAAACGTAAGCTGTAAATGAAGGAGATAAATGTAGTCAATATGCATATTATACCAACCTATACAGTTAACTAAATATGAATCTCAAATTTCATACTAGTGGTGTTTTGATGGACTTTTAGTCATTGTGGTATTTCTCATATTCTCCATGTACTCTGATACAGCAAGGTCCTACAATGGTACATTACATCAATGAAGCAATACTGGCTATAATTATATTCAACATAACTCTCTTTTCAATAAGTAGTTATGTGCTGAGAGTACTTATACATGCTGAAAGTACATACTTGTATATGCTGATTAACATACGTACGTTTGTGCTTCTTCTTGATAGGTGTTGTATGATGCTTTTGAATTGCTACAAGATGCTGCACTCTTTCTCCTTCAAATCGGTCATATACCTGTATTGATGTATGTTCACACATTTTTATTTTTAGCATGTATCATTTTGGTTTGCTATAGTTTTATCATTAAATTTTATCATAAATATTTATGTGTTTAATTCTTCATGCATGAAATATTACAGATATATATTTTACTGTTAGTCTTTTGACTCCATTTGAATATTTACATTACAATGTGAAAAGTATGGTTGTTCTAATTGGTATAATATATTTGTAGAACTGAAAATTGTGAGCTTAAATGTATGTGGCAGTAAAAAAATGCAATTGAAGTTTTTTAACAGCGATCTAACTATGCTACGAAAAGAAAAATTTAGCAAGGCAAAATCGATGCTAAGAAAAGAGAAGTTATTACAGCTTTGTTATACTATAGCATTATGTTAGTGCTATATAAAATAATTTGCCAAGATTAAACAGTTTTCAAAGCAGTAAATAGTAATGAATTTTCTATAGCGTTTCATTGCATCATAAAAGATTGATACAGTACATTTCATAGCACTCTCTGATGCTATAATAATATGACATATCAAAACGCTATAGCAATTCAATGATGTCATAAAAGTTCTATAACACGCTGTAGAAAAGTAGTTACACCGATATGGTCTATTTAAGATGGCAACAGGGATGCGTTTTCGTTTGCAAGTTTGAAACGTTATAGTATCCATCAAACTTATTACAACATGTTAATCTATGAGTTTATAGAATTGCTATAGAAAGTTTTAACAACGGTTTTTAAATACTATAAAAGGCATGTTTGTTGTAGTGCTACCTGTGTATTTTAGGATGTTTGCATAATGTTTTCAGAGATGTTTTCAAAATGAAATGCATACATATAGGAAGATCCGATTTAGAGTCATTAAGCATACATATTTATGCGGTTGTAATCATTATGTATACTACGCATATGCGCACGTTTGATTGCAAAATGGGATGTACACATATTGATTGTGTAGAATAGGACTTTTAGATGCCAACATCATGACTTAGTCATTGGTAAAATTATGGAACAAAATCTCTTTTAAGGAGGGAAGAATGTAACACCCTGGAATTTGGAGATAACTAACTTAGTTATTTAGCTATATTCCAAAAATGGAATTTTTGCAGATGATGAAATTTAACTACTAAACTTGCTCCATATTGCATAGGTGGCAGAATTCTGGTCAACTTTCATGTTTGGAACTTCGTGAACAAAGTCCGTATGAAAAAGTTACGAACGAAATTTGAAAGTGGATGGAAATTAAATAAACAGGATATATTAATTAATACTTACCTCTTATCACCTGCTATCACTAGAGGCAGGGTGACCCAAGCGAACGACCCTAGGGTCGACCGTTTGACTGACCTGGTGGTCTACTCCTTGGTCGCCTACACTCTAGAAATAGGGTTAAGTATAGTGTGTGTTTGTGCATGTGTATATATACATGTGTATGTGTGTATATATCGACGAATGGATTTTTATAAAATTTAATCTAACAGATCTACATCTATAAATAAAAGGATACATCCCCATTCTTTTGCTCATGTTTTCTGGAGGTAGCAGTGAAGTTCTGTCATTTCTAATCCTCAACCTCTTCTAAATTTTTAAAATATAAATATATACAAAAAAAAGAGATTGAACCGAGATTTGCGCAAAAGGATTGTTTCTACAAATCGGTAATCTATACTATTAAATTTCCTTCTTCTTTTCCATTTTTTCTTTTAGGTCTACAAATCTTAACATTACATATATATCCCCATTGTATTGAAACTGTAGATCTGTAAGATTTGGAAATTATAGGCCTAAAGTCGTGTTTAGATTTAAATTTGGATAGCTTTCAAATGAGTGGGAAATATATGCATTGTTTAAATATCATATATAATTCGTTTGTTTTAAATCTGGGTTGTATGCCTTAAAATATCATATTTATTATGTTTATATCAAATCTAAAATAATATACGAGGTTTGATATGGATGTAACGGCCCGCACTTCCACTCACTTCAAATCGACCATAAACCGAAACCCACGTCGATTCACGGTAAGCAAAAGTACGTTTCGTAAGGGTTACCACAGCGGAATACAAAGCTCACAGCGAAACAGATAAAATATAATAAGAATATATTATTGCAGCGGAAACATTTTTTAATACAAATCTGATTTTACATACCATTAATCCATAAAGATTTAACATAATATACCGATAATAGAGTACGTTCAGCCTTCATACGAAACTCCGGCTCTCTCTGGAACTCCAAATCTTCAATCTTGAACCCAATCTCGAAAACTGAAAAACAAACTAATAGACTACCCGTGTGGAAATTGTGGGCACCCGCAGTTTGCAAGGGAAAAACAAACTACGAGTCAATCATGGGACCGGTATGAGAAAACTTTATTAACTAATCTTATACTTAGCCTTATTTTGAATAAGGTATCTTGGTACCACGCCGCATGTGGTGGAACGGGTTTCCTTCCAAGGATATGTGCACAACCATAGCAACCAGAATCAAGCATAGCAACCATAAACTAGGTTTTGAAAACATGACTTTAGAAAAATGAACGGTTATAAGCCCCAGGTCCTATCATACAATGCAAGTGCACACCAAAGGATAGGGGTTTGCCTTATAATTGCAAAATATGCTTGATATAATTCAAAATGAAAACATTTGATATTATTATAATGACTAGGGTGTGAAAAATCCTTTCGCAAATAAACTTATGAATCTTAGCTCGCATAGTGCCCCATCCCACTGTGTTCGCTACATAGATATACAACTGAAAATCGTAAAGGGTTTCGTATTGGAAGTGGGATTTCCATCAATGAGCCTGGGCTAAGGATCATCTGAATCCAATTCGGAACCCCCAACTCGATTCCAGGATCCCATCTGGCTCCTTTAGAGCAGTAGGGTCGGTCTACCTTACTTCGTGGATTAAAGTAACAGCCTGAACATAACGTCCCTCACTCTGTGTGTAGACTGTCATCTAGGTATATTGACCTAGTCTGAGGCGCTTAATCCAACTAACCACATAAGTAAATTCCTGGGCTCCATACCATGGCGTTACCTTTTGCTAGATGGAACGTTAAGTCCCTATCCCTACGGTCTATAATCATGTTTCATCTCATTCCGGGTTGTGAGGCCTACGAAGTCACGTCATACACAAAGCAACGCATTTAAGCCATGCTTTGTTCTTCAACCACAAGGACATGCTTTTCAACAAAAGCCTTGATCATTTCCACTTATCATGCCACATTATCATTCATCAAAACATGAATTGCTATTCACCATCATACCACCTTTGAGCTCATACGTCTTCAAAGATGGGTGTTAAGCAAGAGAATAAATTCTACGCCACCAAACAGAAGTATGTTTAGTAAATGTTAGTCTGTATTTTATGAAATACAGTGTCAGACACGAAATCCATCAACAAGTCCATTCCGGGAATAGGAATAGAACCGAAGGCACTTGATTCCACGTCCCCGCTTGAGAGTGCAAGTCCTTGCAAACCAAATCACTTCAAGTACGGTTAGATTATGCCGTCACTTTAACCTCACATAGGCAGTCACCCAAGGCATCATTAGGCCGTCCATCCGATGTGAAGAAATCTGGGTCTTCCACCATTGTCATTGATATCTTGACATCCGCATCACGTCGTATAATTATTCGGAATGGGTAAAAACCCAGTCTTTTCAAATAATTAGCGCATCTTTAAAACCAATAGGTATACATGATTTCCTGAATCTCATTCCATTTCAAATATTCATTAAATTGGAAATTATTCCCACAAATCTTATCAAAGATGTAATTAATTTAAACCTCTTGTTTAAATCTTTCTTTGGAAACCATAACAAAGGATTTTACAATATCTTTACATAATCTAAACCAAATTAAGGTTTATCAACTAGTCGGGATTAACGAGCCTTACCGAAGTAATCATTCATTTTATTATCCCAATCCCAACCTTTTCATCCCATGGAGCAAAACTAGTAGTACTCCATATCTAACACCCATGATGTTATTGGTAAATTCAATTACCATCCAACGTTTTAAATCCAATTAAAGATTTATCTATCGCATAGGGTAAAACTTGTTGTACCCCATTCTCGAACAATCCTTGAATTTGGTAAATTTAATTACCCTATTCTCAGTTCAATCTAATAAAAGATTCATTATAACTCCACTTAGTCTTCATCTCAAAAATCATTACTTAATGATTACTCAACTTTAGGAAAATCAATCCTGCCTCTAACTGGGTTAAAGAACAAATATCGTTTAAAACATTGTTCACGATAAACTCAAAATCATCTTCCATTCAATATGGAACTTTCACGGAAATCATATCTGCTTATAGTTGATATTAATCTTCGTATCCAACCAACACTAAAAGAGGAATATTGGCTAGCGCCTTTCAAATTCCTCAAATAGTCTAAGTCTTCATCAATAGAGACTTATCTCAACCGTTAACCAATATGGTTTCCATTTAATTCCAATTTAATTAATTAATTGGAAAACTTCAGTTTTCACTTATCTTTATTTTGTATTCATTATACAAAAATGAATATCTTTCTTACATTTAACGTGTAATAAACTATTAAATGAACATCCGGGCTTTCCTTTTGATCCATTCCGATCCTCGCCCAAATAAATAAACATTGGCCAAGTAAGTTCAACGCACTGGTTGCATCATTCCTTACCTTGTTAAACACCCCATTTATCTTTCTGGATCTCACAATTAGGACAGACTTACTCGTCGTTTCCGCATATTCAACCAACATAGGTGCTTATTATTTAAAACATTATTCATTCATCCAAAATACTTTCATCCTTCCAGATTATTTGATTATTAAATAATCATTTAAAATCCAATTTCTAGAATGAGACTCATTCAACTCCTGTATATCCGAGAATTTGGGTATATACAAACATCCAATAAATATAAACAAGATATCATGTGTCTAACGAGTTGTAACTAATCTCGTTAGTTATTTAAGATCAGATGTCGGTGTCATAATTGGGTCCCATTTTATTAATTAATAACCAAACGATATTCATAACCATTGATCAACCAAATCAAACATCCAAACTAAATCAAACTCATCCAACATCATCCAAACATGAATAATAATTTCATATTTACTAGTTAGAGATTCACATCTTAACTAAGCATGTTATGGTGCTAAAACCCATGTAATAAGTTTCTAATATCCATAACCCTAGCTTTCAACCCAAGCAATATTCAGTTAAGGTCTAACTTCATGAATCTAAATAAATGGTCTCGGTTCTCCTTATGATTTTTGAACATACACTTAAGAATTTTACTTACATATGTAATTACATATATGGGCCGAGCTTGAAAGGGTTCTATCTCGCCTTTACCAACTTAAACCACAGTTATTAAATGATAAATTCTTCACATAAGGTCCTGCTCCTTGAATTTCAATTAAAGGTCTAATCTTTTCATGTATAAACACAAATTTACACCTAAAGATCATACCTTTACGTATGATTTCACATAAAGGTCGAATCTTTAGGGATTTCACGCACTTAACCATATCAAATCACTTGCTAATAACTCAAACATACCACCAAAATTTAATCAAATCATGGAACTACCAAATATTCTATAAAGGTGCAACTTTGTGAACCTAACATAAAGGTTTTCACTCCAAATTCCTAACAAGTTGCCATTTTTACTTCATAAATATATTTAGGAATTTTTAGCAATCATATACCATCAAATCAATCATGAATTCACCACCAAAATTCTAAGAAAAATTTCAACAGACAGACACCTTACATGCAATCACTAAATCAAGCAACAAAAACCCTTTAAAATTTTAGTTTTTCTCACCCCGTGACATCATAGCTCTCGTTACAAGGTCGGATGCTCATAGATCCAACTTTTCTCTGATTTTTATGAAATCCGAAATTTTCTTGGCCAAATCTGAAATTTTCCATGGCTTTCTAGATGCCAAATCCTTCTCTCTAAGTTGAAGTGCTCGTTCCCACAATTCCAACGCCGCCAAGAACGCGCGATTTCGTTTCCATATGAGAAAGTTATGGTTGTTTTACTGTCAGGGTTCGCAGATTTCAGCCGGAGGCAGAAATGGGTTGGATTAACGGACCAACGGGGTCCGAATCTCAAGTGGGACCCACAGTTTTGTTTAAGGAAGGTCTGGCCGTGGCAGGTGGGGGCTGTTGGGTGAAGGTGGTGGTAGATTTAGGCCTTAGGGTTGTCGAGAAGGTGGTGAGAGAGTGGATTCCTTTTCCCTTTTCTTCCTTTTCTTCTTTCCTTTATTTTCTTTTTATATTTATTTTTCATGATATTTTTGTCCATGGAAAGCCATGTACGGAGGAGCTTTAGGGTCGGAAAGAAGTGATGAAATGAAGAAAAGATAAGGATGGAGGCTTATTTAAAGAGAGGCTAATTTCATGGATGCATGACACATGTCCCTATGGATAAGGATGGAATAATCAAAGGCTAATATTCATGCCTATCCAAATGAATAGTAAAGTGTGTTTTCTCACACACTTTCCGACCTCTCGTCGGAGTATCGAGCGTTAATGGTTTTCAGTAATTCTTTCACTATATCTCTGGTTTCTAACGTTACTTCGATCCTATGTGTTCAAATCCAAAATCCGAGTTTGTTTGGATTTTAAAATAATTAATTTTAAATTTTTTTCTTAATAACTTTCTATAGTTGATACGGTATTTTCCCAGATTTCATACATATCTAATTTTCTGTGTTCTAAATTTTCTAGATAGGTCTCAGGTTCCAGTTTTGCAATTAGCACTATCAAATTCCAAATACTGTCAAAATTTAGTTCCAATTTTGGCATTCTATTTTTTTATTTTCCTAAAATGGATGATATTTTACGCGAAACTTCCCTGAGTACTAAAATTCACTATTCCGGATCCAACGGAGGTGGTCTCACGATCTAGCGATATTCCGTTCTCAAGATATCCTTAAAATCATCCGCTTTTAGTTCAAATTTTGAATCTTTTGTGAATTTAACATATCTAACGGATGCCATTTTTGGCGTAACTTGGTTGGTCACCCAATTTCATCAATCTGGATTTAATGAAACTGATTTCGACGAATTCTGAGTTCGATAGCTACTACTTCCTTTGTAAACATACTATTTTTAATCCAAAATTCATTCTTTTTGGACTATTTCAATTTTATTTCTGCCGAAATCTAAATTCATTCTGATCTTTATGAAATTTGGAAATTTTAAATTGGTTCCAAGTTTCTGTGTCATTACAATGGATTTGTAGGCCATTTAGCTTAATATTCTCATATTGCCTACAATTTATCTTGGATTGTTTCTGGTTGATGTAAACACCCTAAATCTAGAAATCAGTCCTAAAATATTGATAGATATGTAGTGTTATTATTCCAGATTTATAGGATTTGGGTGTAAGTATATGATTTATGTAGTATTGATTTTGAAATTATTAACTTGTTTGTGTTTGATGTTGTTTGAGGTTTTTACATGATTGGTGTAAATTTTCCCTTTCTATATAAAAAGGCATAATTTGAAATCTACTAGGAATATAAACAAAACAAATAGGAAGAGATGTGTAAATTCACATATTTTTTGTGCGTAGTTTATAACATCTATTCCAAATAAAATTATACATATTTCCTTATGATTTGAAATATGCTAACATTCCTCTTTTAAATAGTTTTGGACAAAATTTACAATAACCGCAGTAAATGACTTTTCCATGAGATTCTGAATCTTAAACAAGATTAAACATAAAAAGGAATTATTTTGGTCGTCAGCTTAGACTAAAATATAAAACAATAATAACAATAGTAAAATACAAATAGTAGCTATGTTAGCACCAAGGTTAAAATAAAAATATATAACTATTATAGTCTTATCCCCCCAAGCCTATGTAAATAACATTATTATAATTAAATGTATGTTGTGTGATTGTTTTAGTTATTTCCATTTAATGGGAAATAAATATATGAAAATATTTCCCATAATAAATAAAAATGAATCATTATGACCATTATAATAATAAATATGGAATTAATTGCTATAATTAAAAGGTTATAAATAAGGGAATGAATATAGTAACCATGAATGTTTAGGGAAATAAATTGAATTGGCAATAAATGCCTAATGGTTACAAATTGAATGTGATTAGGGATGGGTGTTGTGACTCCAATTAGGGAAACTAATATTATTTTTTTGAAAATTGGTATGCTTTGTTAAATGACCAATCACATGCTTCCATTATTTGTCTCATCAAAACCTTGTAACCCCCATATTGGGTACCTTACAAGGGAAAATATTACATATAGGTTCCTCATATTAACAGTACATCTAATATAGGAATTATACACATAACTGCTACAAATTAAAAAAAAATAAACAAAAAGATGATAAAAATGAAACCCAATCAGCCTAAGGCCTAATAATCCACTCATTTGAATCGTCTTCTCCACTAAATCTCCCTTAACCAGAATAAAAAAGAACAATTCCCCATTGCCTTAGCAGCAAAAAATTTGAAGTCGCTTTGGAAGCCTTACTATCATTCCCTCGATCAAGGTAAAAACAATAATCTCCTTTTCAATCTGGGAAAGTTTGGTAGAGCAATGAATCTTTAGATAAGAAAACACCCGAGAATTTCTTTCCTGTCAGATGTAGTAAATTGCAGTTGTAAATGCACCAAACGCATTATCCTAAATTTGATCTTTTTCCCAAAATGATGATAAAAGCAAAGCAGACTCATCGTCAATCATAGGAAGAACAGTAGGTTTCAGATTAAGCTTCAATTTTAATAAACCCCAAATGAAAGCCGAGTAAACACATGAAAAAAGGACTTCTGAAGATTCTTCTTGTTGATTACATAAAGAACATATTGTGTTTGACAGAATGTTGAATCGATGTAATCTGTTTTTTGTTCTAAGTCTATCTAATGCCGCTAGATAGGTAATAAAAGCCATGCATATGTTGTTTTTTGAATGCCAAATAACGTTGTAACTAGGTCTAAAAACACCCTTTTCTCTAACCTTGTCCCATGCCGTATTGAAAGAGATTTTTCCTCCATCGCACCATTCATATGTTTCTTGTTGTCTTTCAGGGAAAATTGGAATACTCTAAAATTCAGTAGCCACCTCTCTGGTCACTGGATGAAGTGATGTTTCCAATGTAATGTCTCGAAGAAGTAACCTAACTTTATCATCCTGGTTGCCTATCACCTGAAATATGTTCATACCAAGGAGGTTAACCAAGCACCTGTAGCTAAGCCAGGGTTCAAACCAGAAAGAGGTATGGTTTCAATTGACAATTATTTTATTCATTAATTGTTTGTTGGTTGTTCTCGGTCGAAGCATTAACTTCCATGTAGAAGAGGCATTGTTATCTATATACATGCTCCAAAATTGTTTATTATGATAGTGCCTTCTTTTCATCCATTTTCTCTACAAATTATCCTTTGTAAAATAATTCCACAACATTTTTATACATTAGGCCTTTTTTAAATCAGTCAGTAGTTTTAGACCAACCCCCTTCATTTTTTCTGTTTATATAGTTGCTGCCAAGGCACTTTATGCTTAGAATTCCCTCAAAAAAATTAGCACATATAGCTTGAAGTTTTTCCAAAGTAAATTATGGAATTTGGTAAACAGACAACCAATATAAAAGTGTAGGTGTTATCACCGTATGTATTAATTCTCCCTACCCAGATAAACTCAGTAATTTAGCCTGCCAACCCTCTATCTTTAGTTGTATTCTATGAATCAATGAGTTGCATTCTAAATAATGAAGATAATTTGATGATGGGGGTAACCTCTGAGTATTTGATAGGCAGCTGACCCACTTCGTATGACAAGATGTCAGTGATTTCTTGAGTGTTAGTAGTTGGTGTACTAAAAAAAATATTTGTCTTGGTGACATTCACATTGAGGCGAGCAAAAGCACTAAGTTTGTAATAAACCTGACTTTAAAGTGTTGGCATTTAGGTTGTAGATTTACTAATGACCGTTAGATCGTCAATGTAGAGTAGATGAGAGATGATGGGCTAAAATGTAAAAACTGGATTAAACAAATGCGAAGATATTGCCTCTTCCAGTAAGAAGGAAAAATACTGCATGGCTATTATAAACAAATTTGGAGAGAGTGGATCCCCCTGATATATCCCTTGATTTGACAATTTAAACCCCTTTGGAATGCCTAGAAAGAAAATTAGGAAACTAGGAGAAGATACACGTTCATAAATAATATTAACAAAATGCATTGGGAAGCCCATTTGAGACATGATGAAACATATGAATTCTCAATTAACCATATCGTACGCCTTTTCCAAATCTACCTTGACACAAAATTTGGAAATCCTACGTTTCTAGAAACCACGAAGAAGTTCGTGCACAAATAAAATATTGTCCCCTATATACCTCCCTGGAGTGAAAGCACACTGGTTTTCAGAAATTAAATAAGCAAGAAAAGGCTTCATTCTATTACACATAATTTTTGAGAAAATCTTGTAGTACACATTACAACAAGAGATTAGTCTATAGTACGTAATGTTAGTGGGAATATTCTTAGGAATAAGAGTAACAAAAGTGTGATTACGTCCTTTAGGCAGCTTAGCAGATCAAAAAATATCATCCTTCGCTTGTAGCAAATCATTTTTCAATACTTCCCATTGTAACTTATAGAACTTTGAATTCATGCCATCAGGCCCTAGGTTTGAATCTTCATGAAATGAAAAAATAGCCTTTTTAACTTTTGTAAGAGAGATATCTTGAAGTAGAAATGCATGGCCAAATGTGTTGATAGTGAATAAGGATCAGAAAACAAGAATAACTACACTTGTTTCACTATTAAATATGGTGTGTAGTAATTGATAGCTTCAAGTTATATATTAGAGTCTTTCCAAAAATTGACCACCGGGAGTGATAAAAGCTTTGATATTATTACAAAACTGATGTATAATTATTTTTGAGTAATTTTTTTTGGAATTTACGTCACCTTGTTGCAGCCTAGAGATTTTAGGTTTTTTCTTGAAGGCCCAATTTATTTTACTTTGATGTACTTGTAATAGATGCTTAGCCATTAGCATTTCATCATATAAATCTATATCTGTTGCGTTTTGGTCAACGACTAGTTTAAAAGTTTTAAAGTGCTCCTCCAACTGTTGTAATTGATTAATCTGCTTGCTCCTAAGTTATTCCAGTTTTTTAATTCATTCTTGCATGCTAATAGTTTAGTTTCGAATTGATAGCTAGGAAATCCCCAGGTGGAAGCTTGCATTCCCTTTTTCATACATTCAGCATACCCATCATGGAAGTGCCAATTATTGCTGTATTTGAAGGGATACCCTTTAAGCTTAGAGGTAGGGAATAAGTCAAGTAACAGTGGGTTATGTTCACTTGTAGAAATATGTGGTAAACTCCATTACTTTGTCGAAATCTTCTTTTTGATTAAATTGAAATGTGAATTGATAATTTAGCGCTATGTAAACATGAAACTCGCCAGTAGGTTTCCAAACTCGAGAAATATAGTCCTTTAGGTTGACAAATTATATTCGGAATTCAACTGGATGTAGAATTATATTGTTTACCCAAATATCTTTAGATTTTTGAATAATATTTGCAGGATGAAAACATGTTCTTCTTGCGACTGGACAAACGACAGAGTACGGGTGGTGGTTGTGGATGAAGGAAGCGTACGCACAGCACCAACAGAGTCTTTGGGGGGCGTCGATGGAGCGGTGGTGGTTGCAGCAGACGGAAGTACCAGAGGATCTGACAGTTTAATGGGTATAAATGGTATTTAATAGGTGGTGTGATGCCTTAGAAAATATGATCATTAAGGTCATTTATGACATATAACCAATTTGGTAATAAATGGTATAAAAAAGGGATTTAATGGGTATTAATGGTTGTATTAGGTACTAAGTCCAATAAGGAAAATAAATAATTAAATATTCTAGGATAGGAAAATATAAGGAATCTCCCTTGTCTTATTCTAGTTTAATCCTAGAATTAATATTTTCAAATAGTAATAGGGATTGGACATAGCAGGTTAAAGATGCGAGGTTAGTTGCCTTATTCGATAGAAGTCTACATTTACTAGAAGTCGGACATATACACAACTGATGTGAGATATCATTAACCATAGAAACATGCGACGATAGTTAATTGTGTAAAATGAATTATCCTAAAAAATTTACTACCAGAGTTGAGGTATTAAGTGGCTGTAAAGTTCACCTCCCGCCCGAAAGGGGAAACCAAAAAGGAAATAATCCATAGTGTAGCCTACTCCGGGTTTAGAGGTATTAAGTAGTGGAATCCGCCTTTTTGCGTATTAAGTGATTGGGTAGCTCGCCTACCCATAAATATGAAGTGTTAAATGGCCAACTGGGTGCGAGATCAGTGATCTCCGCGATGGTCTGCTTCCTCTAGGTAGTAAGTGATGGGTTAGAGTCCGCCTAGGGATACAATATTAAATGTCCACGGGACTGCCTATCCCACGAGAAGTATTAGGTGATTAGTGGCTTACCTAATAAGACCAGCTAGATAGTAACACAGGGGTCCACCGAGGGAATGTCATAAATGATAATTAGTCGTCTACCTATTTGTAGGTCATAAGCGACTGCTTACCATCTCTCGCCCTATGCGGGGTTTTGTGAATAAGCGTGAATGACAGAAGCCTTAAGTTAGTAGGACTTAATAACTAGTGTCCTCTAATTTATATTAGGATGTAGTATACTACCTAGTGAGGTATCAAGTGATCAATGGATCCACCTTTACATTAGATAGATAGTGAGGCCATACGTGGTTGTATAAAGATGACCTACTTTCTTTATGAATAAGGTATTGAATAATTGGCGAGTCCGCCTGTTAGTTTTTGTATTAGTTTGGATGATGGTTTAAAGGATTCATACTTATGCGTAAAAATTCTATCTCACTATAATACAATAATGTTTTCTTTTTGAAGTGCTACCTTGGGTATGGTAGTTAATCTTTATGTGTAATTCTTACAAGGTTAGTGTGACGGCAAGGAATTTCGCTCGGTCCGAACCAGTCGCTAAACCGATCCAGGCCGCTCGAAACGCCCTATCGTTTGAGAACTAGACAAAACAGAACGCATACGGAAGAACATTTCATTGTATATTACAACAATGCATCAGATTACAAGAATATACAGAGTATAAATGAATATTACACAGAAATATCAGAGATTTAAATTACATTTAAATACATAGCAGCGGAAAATAATACAATACACAACTAGAAGAGATATACGGATACAAAGCTTTCCGGATATCGTTCCAGCTGTAAACCAGGATCCTGTGAATATAAATCTGCAAAACCAAAACTACTAGCTGCCCGTGTCAAAATAGGGGCACCCAGAGTTTAGGTTAAAACAATAAACTCCAGGTCAGTCATGGGACTGGTGTGAGAACTAAAACAGTTATTAATTCTTTATTTTAAATCATTAGGTAAATCAAGGGACCACGCCGTATAACACGGAACGGGTTTCCTCCCAAGAATACCAGTGCATAAAACAAACAGCGCAATGCTAAATAAAGAAAAATGAAGCTGTTATAAGACCCAGGTCCTATCACACAATGCAACGCAAGCCGGGGGATAGGGTTTTCCCTTATAACAGCCAAAGAATGCTTGATACGTTTAAAACAAATCATTTGATACTATTATAAGTGCATAGTGTATAAAACAACTTCAAATCATAAGTATCAATCATAGGCGACATGAGCGTCCCATGCCACTATGTCGCCATATATAGGTTTACAAATAAAACCGCAATGTCACGTATTTGGAAATTGGATTTCCGTCTATGAACCGAGGCAAAAGATAGTCCTCAACCGATTCGAGACTGCCTAGCCCGAGCCTCAGGATCAGAGCTCGAGTGACCCTTGGATCCTCAGGGCCAGTCCACCGATGTGGATTAAACTTAAACCCTGAACATGCGTTTCCCCGCCCTATGGGGCGTAAACGAGCCAACTAAATGACTCCATCGGTTCGAGAACGACCGATCAATCCGAGGCGCCTCGCAACAGCAACAACCACATAAGTCAAACTCGTCAGGGTGTGTAAAACCACTGACGCCACTTCTAGCTAGGAAGAAACGCATGCCCTCCCTGACGTCCTCTCCCGTTTTTGGTTCATACCGGGTGTGAAGCTCGCGAATCAACGTTACACAAAGCTACGCCACAAAGGCCTTGCTTTGATCATCACCACAAGACTTTGCTTTTCAACAGAAGCCTCGATCAATTGCCACTTAGGCATGCCACACAGGCAATTCACTCCATGCGTTTGATATCCATCAATATATAACCCCTGAGCTCGTACGTCTCAGAGAAGGGCGTTAAGCAAGAGAATAAATTCTCCGCCGCCAAACAGATATATATTTAATAGAGATCAATCACACAGACTAAAATCCAATGTCAGACACACAGTCCATTTACGAGTCCGTTCTGGGGCTGAACAAAACCGGAGGCACCTAGTACCCCGCATATCCATCGATCTCCAAGTACGTCTGGACGATCACTAACTGTTTCCATCTTCTTGAGTGTACAGCCCAATCAAGATCATCAGTAATTACCCAAACGACGTGAAGACCTCCGGTCTTCGACCATCGTCTTCATCTTCGACTTATCGTCATATCAGTTATTCAGAATGGGATAAACCCGGTCTTTCCGAATAACTCGCGTATATTTTAAATAAGTGTTACACAAACACCACATACGCCTCATTCCAATTCATTAGTCACTAACCGTAAATTAATCAAGAGAATAATCCCCCAAATATTAACCCCGAAGGCCGAAACCAACATCAGATCAATATCCAGAAAACCCTTCTGCTTGGCTAACCGACAGTTAGTTTCTAAATTTCACATTCAAAGGAAAAGGTTCCCATTAATTTTATCCAAGATAAATTCCTTGAATTTATTCTTTATTCTATTTTTGAATCTCAATTCAAACTAGTCGGGATTAGCGAACCTTACCGAAGTAATTATTTATTTTAATTTTCCCATCCCAACCTATTCATCCCATGAAGTAAAACTGGTAATACTTCATATCTAACACCACAGTGTTATCGGTAAATTCAATTACCATTTCACGTTCAAATCTAATTAAAGATTTAACTATCGCCTGGAGCAAAACTGGTGATACTCCATTTTCGATCATTTCAATCTAATTAAAGATTCATTAAAACTCCACTTAGTTTTAATCGTTAACTGGGTTAAAGAATCAGTGTCATTTAAAACACGGTTCACGATAAACCCAAAATCACAATCCATTAATTATTGGGTTAAAGAACGAGTGTTATTTAAAACATTGTTCACGATAAACCCAAAAATCAATATCAATTCAATTTCCAATTAAATATTATTTAATTGGTACACTTCATTAAATCTAAATAAAAAGATTTAATCTTTTCTCCACTGGGTTCAAGAACAGTGTTAGTGAAGACACCATTCACGACAAACCCAAATCACATTTGATATTCAATATAAGGCTCTGAATAGAAAATATATCGGCTTATATTCAATATCAAATTCTACGACTAACAAATATCGCATTGGAAATAACGATATATATATATATCTTTCAAATTTCCATAACAACACCTGTATAATCACGAATTCCAACATCGAAATATTCCGAAGACAATTTCGATTCAAATCCACTCCAATGCAATCATTGGATATTCTGGTTATTTTCAAAACCCTTTTTAAATTCAATTTATTTATTTAAAAATAAATAGAATTATAATTCTAGTTCAAAACTAGTTCATTTCGATAAAAATCTATTTTTATCTTTTCAAATATGGAGTTTTTCATCCCAATTCTTTCTAAATCATTTCTTATGATTTTACACAAATTATTACTATTTTTAATAATTTTATCAAGGCCCGTACAGTCGATTTCCATCAATGGCCATCGAACTGCACTTACAGCGACCTTTTTCGAATTTGATTTTGACATAATTCCAAATCCAACCGTTAGATTTCAAATTTCTAATATTCGTTAGAAAGCTCTTTTCGATACGAACCCAACGGTTCCGGTTTTAGGAGAATCCGACGGTCGGATCTCCCGTAATGTCCGTTTGAAATAAATGGTCGAAATTCACGAACTGCCGCGGCGCGGCGCGTTCTATTCAGGCCATTATATTATATATATAATATATATTTCGTCGATTTCTATTTAAAACGAATTATATAAATAGTTTTAAATTCGTTTCAAAAGCAACTTCAACTTCCATTTCAATTCAAATCAAAATTGAATTCTTCTTTAAAAATTCGTTTTAAAATTCATTTCTATTCAATTCAAATTTCAATTCAATTTGAATTCATTTCAATTCGTTTTCAATTCAATTTGAATTCGTTTTCAATTCAATTCATTTCGAAATCGTTTTTAAATTCATTTCATTTCGAAATCGTTTTCAATTCAATTCATTTCGAAATCGTTTTCAATTCAATTCATTTCGAAATCGTTTTCAATTAAATTCATTTCGAAATCGTTTTCAATTCAATTCATTTCGAAATCGTTTTCAATTCAATTCATTTCGAAATCGTTTTCAATTCAATTCGAAATCGTTTTAAAATCGATATAAATATCGTTCACGTCAAAATGGCGTCAATCTAATCAACACGGCTTCATAAATTTCTATTTTCAAATATTCTATTTCAAATATTTCTTTTTCAAAATAGTTGTTATTATCAAAATATTTCGTTCAACACATGACCAATCTCAATGAATGAGTACTGTCAACACATGAACTTTTATTTTATATCGATAAAGGTGTAAATTTTATTACTAAAATATTTCGTTCAACACATGACCAATCTCAATGAATGAGTACTGTCAACACATGAACTTTTATTTTATATCGATAAAGGTGTAAATTTTATTACTAAAATATTTCGTTCAACACATGACCAATCTCAATGAATGAGTATTGTCAACACATGAACTTTTATTTTATATTCTTTATTTTCTAAATTGGAATGAGGCCCAATTAATTACCATATAAAGTTAATTATATGGATTTTCATACATCACATGTATATAATAGCATTGAAAAATAATCAACCATCAACCAAAGTGCACTACACTGTATAAGCATCAAATATAAATATCTAACGCTTATAACAGCCTGTCAATCAATCGATCGACATGTTTAATCAATCAGGATGAGTGAACTTCAAATTTCATCCCAACACCCGTGTGGGGTTTCAAACAATCAAACAAATATCTTATTCGTGCAGTTGGGCGATGTGTAAAATTTATCGACCCAATCAATGTCCTTCAAATAGGTGTATATAAACAAACCGTCTGGTTTGTAAATGAATATTTTATTTATTCACATTCACATTAAAAATTATATTTTTTAACGATAAAACATTTTATTCCAACTTATGAATTTCTATTCAATTCATTTATTCAATAAAATGATATTTTTATTTTTCTAACATATTTTAGAAAATTTCGGCGGCATAACGGCACGATACTAGAAACGGGACGAGGCCTAACCTTATCCCCGGTCTAGTGAAGGCCCACGCCATCCACACATCAATCAAAATCACCAAACAACCAAATTCAAATCAAATCATATAACTAAGCTATGCAACCAAACAAACAAGTCCATGGTCTGTGGACGATTGTGTCGGGTGCTACTAAGCACCGTCTGCATCCTAGTATATAAATATAATTAGAAAAGAAATTGAAAGGTGAGAAATTCTCACCTATAGCTATCCTAGCTCCACGGCTCTTCATTGATAGAAATCTTCGTCGTTATCGCATCCCCGTCCTCTTCGTTGCCCGTATACACTATATATAAAAAATCACATTTTTATATTCTCTATCATATAAAAATCATATTTTTATCGCTAACTTCATATTATGAAAATAGAATTTTCATCGCTATTTCATATTTGTAAAAATAGAATTTTCACTTCGTTATTCAATATATAAAAATCGAATTTTTACTTCGCTATTCAATATATAAAATTCGAATTTTTACTTCGCTATTCAATATATAAAAATCATATTTTTATTTCGAAGTTCAATATATAAAAATCATATTTTTATTTCGAAGTTCAATATATAAAAATCATATTTTTATTTCGAAGTTCAATATATAAAAATCCTATTTTTCTATCGAAGTTCAATATATAAAAATCCTATTTTTCTATCGAAGTTCAATATATAAAAATCCTATTTTTCTATCGAAGTTCAATATATAAAAATCATATTTTTACTTCGAAGTTCAATATATAAAAATCCTATTTTTCTATCGAAGTTCAATATATAAAAATCCTATTTTTCTATCGAAGTTCAATATATAAAAATCCTATTTTTCTATCGAAGTTCAATATATAAAAATCCTATTTTTCTATCGAAGTTCAATATATAAAAATCATATTTTTACTTCGAAGTTCAATATATAAAAATCATATTTTTATTTCTTGCTTCTTACCTTTAAAAATCTTTTCTTTTACATACGAAAAATCAAACCTTTTCTGTTTAGGATTTAAACAAACTAAATAAACTAAAAAAAAACAGAATAAAATAGAAAGAAAAAGGGTCAAGAACTTACAGTGGGGGGGGGGTGTGTGTGCTGCGTCGACGCAAAATGGAGGGGGGTGGGTGGCTCGCTAGGGGTTCGAAAGGGGAAGGGAGGGCGGAGCTAAGGGGCGCTGGAAGGTGGTTATCGCGGTGTTGGCGGTTGTTGCGATTCGGGGCTAGGGTTCTAGAGGTGCGGTCTTCGAGATTTAGGAGGAGAGAGGCGCGAGGAGGGGAAGGGAGGTGGTGGCAGACCTGCGACGGAGGAGGGTGGGCCCGGCGGCGTCGGGGCTGTGGTGGCGCGATTCGTCATCGAGGGTTTTTTTTTCTTTTTATTTTTGATTTCTGAAGTCAACGGGAGGGAAAGAGGGGGTTAAGGAGAAAAAGGGGGTAATTATTTAATTATTTTATTTTATTTTCAATTTCTAAAAGTTGACTTTTTACATACGAGGCCCACTGCTTGTCGTCCATAGCGTTTTACCCCCATTCCGAACACAATGGGATATGTATCGCAAGCTGATTCGGCTGTTACAATCAGTTTCCATTACGTTTACATTTAAATCACTATATTGAATTTTAAACGTACATTTCAAATTACCGGGGTCACATACTAACTAGAAAAATTCCTAAAAAATATTTTCTAGCTTCGTATTGATGATACGGTCCTAACAAAACTAGTTTAGTCGAATTCTGAGACCGTATGAAAAATGGCCAATTTCCAGTCGATTAAAATCAACTGAAATGGTCAAAACACGTTTTCCTTTGCCACGCTCACATATTGATTCGAAAAATTATGAAATTTGAAACCTAGCAATAATTTGACATCACGGACCCAACAAAACTGGTTTCGTCGAAATCCGAGGTCGTTTGCAAAATGTCCATTTTTAAGGGCCTGAATTCCATAGCGACTATTCAGAATTTTCAACTGGACATATCTTTTGATTCCCGCTATGAAATTTTGATTTTTCGGATTCGTTGGAAAGATATCATCAATTAGATCCTATCATTTTTGGTTTCACTAAAATCCGGATTGTTTTGCACCCGGTACATTCAAATGAAGTTTGAAATCGAATTATCGAACTACCGCGCCATTTTCAATTCCCTTTATAATTATATATAAATATTTATATTCCAACGACGGCGTATATAATATATACGTCGAATTCTATATTGAAAATAAATTTCACGTCGATATTATTTAAAATAATTCATTTTAAATAATCAAAATTCGCTAAAATCGCCAAAATAAAAATTTTAAACTGGCTCAGATTTTCCGGGTTGTTACAATCTCCCCCACTTAAAACTTTTCGTCCCCGAAAAGGAACAAAGTCGAAAGTGGTTTGATCAATCAACTCTACGTTCGATCTGGCTTCCATTCTCCAACTTTTTAGTTTCTGAGAATTTTCAAAATTTCAAAAATTTGGCTAACACCCTAAATTTTCGAAAAATTTCGCCATAACCTCCCCTGCAATGGGAGCATCGGGGAATTTCAAATAGCTTCCCCGGTCCTTCAGATCTCAAAAAGAAAAAGAAAAAGCCAAGCGGCTAGCCAATAGGCTCATAAAATCATCATCACCCAAACAAAATAGTAAATTATGTTAAACATGTACCTACTTGTCGGGCAAACAAATTTTATTCTCTGCTCTAGCCTCCTTGCTATGACCTGTTCAATGATATACTTGTATATATGCAAGCAAATGCGACCAATTTTCAGTATAATTCAATATGTGATTCAATTAGGCTAAATGGATAAAAATCAGCAAACAAATAAACAAACAACACAAACATCAATCAATTAGTGAATTAGAGTTTCCAATTCATAATTTTGATATATATATAAAGGAAATCATGTTTTGATGCCAAATCACAACAATGTGTTCTAACTATATTAGTTTTGGTTCTCACACCAGTCTAATGGAAATATATAGATAATCACACCTTCGAAACACGAACATAAATGTTGATGATGCGATCGCTATCATCAATATCATCTTCGGGCGACTAGAGTGTGATGCTATATCTATCCAATATATCAAAACTTCGAATACACGCGGATCAGACGTATACGCAAAATCTATATATACTGGATTGTCCACATCAATATAAATAAATAACCAAATACGAATAATTGATTTAAATTTTCAAAACAAAAATTTGTTTTTCCTTTCAAAATTATACTCTTCACACTCGTTCTAGGATACTACTGATCCTATCTCTAACGAGTCATTCTAATTGGATTTTACTAATCCAATTATCTGTTGAATTCTTTCGTAGGGTTCTAATGTGCCTTGTTCTCTGAGCTTTGTAAACCAAAGCTCTGATACCAACTGTGACGGCAAGGAATTTCGCTCGGTCCGAACCAGTCGCTAAACCGATCCAGGCCGCTCGAAACGCCCTATCGTTTGAGAACTAGACAAAACAGAACGCATACGGAAGAACATTTCATTGTATATTACAACAATGCATCAGATTACAAGAATATACAGAGTATAAATGAATATTACACAGAAATATCAGAGATTTAAATTACATTTAAATACATAGCAGCGGAATATAATACAATACACAACTAGAAGAGATATACGGATACAAAGCTTTCCGGATATCGTTCCAGCTGTAAACCAGGATCCTGTGAATATAAATCTGCAAAACCAAAACTACTAGCTGCCCGTGTCAAAATAGGGGCACCCAGAGTTTAGGTTAAAACAATAAACTCCAGGTCAGTCATGGGACTGGTGTGAGAACTAAAACAGTTATTAATTCTTTATTTTAAATCATTAGGTAAATCAAGGGACCACGCCGTATAACACGGAACGGGTTTCCTCCCAAGAATACCAGTGCATAAAACAAACAGCGCAATGCTAAATAAAGAAAAATGAAGCTGTTATAAGACCCAGGTCCTATCACACAATGCAACGCAAGCCGGGGGATAGGGTTTTCCCTTATAACAGCCAAAGAATGCTTGATACGTTTAAAACAAATCATTTGATACTATTATAAGTGCATAGTGTATAAAACAACTTCAAATCATAAGTATCAATCATAGGCGACATGAGCGTCCCATGCCACTATGTCGCCATATATAGGTTTACAAATAAAACCGCAATGTCACGTATTTGGAAATTGGATTTCCGTCTATGAACCGAGGCAAAAGATAGTCCTCAACCGATTCGAGACTGCCTAGCCCGAGCCTCAGGATCAGAGCTCGAGTGACCCTTGGATCCTCAGGGCCAGTCCACCGATGTGGATTAAACTTAAACCCTGAACATGCGTTTCCCCGCCCTATGGGGCGTAAACGAGCCAACTAAATGACTCCATCGGTTCGAGAACGACCGATCAATCCGAGACGCCTCGCAATAGCAACAACCACATAAGTCAAACTCGTCAGGGCGTGTAAAACCACTGACGCCACTTCTAGCTAGGAAGAAACGCATGCCCTCCCTGACGTCCTCTCCCGTTTTTGGTTCATACCGGGTGTGAAGCTCGCGAATCAACGTTACACAAAGCTACGCCACAAAGGCCTTGCTTTGATCATCACCACAAGACTTTGCTTTTCAACAGAAGCCTCGATCAATTGCCACTTAGGCATGCCACACAGGCAATTCACTCCATGCGTTTGATATCCATCAATATATAACCCCTGAGCTCGTACGTCTCAGAGAAGGGCGTTAAGCAAGAGAATAAATTCTCCGCCGCCAAACAGATATATATTTAATAGAGATCAATCACACAGACTAAAATCCAATGTCAGACACACAGTCCATTTACGAGTCCGTTCTGGGGCTGAATGAAACCGGAGGCACCTAGTACCCCGCATATCCATCGATCTCCAAGTACGTCTGGACGATCACTAACTGTTTCCATCTTCTTGGGTGTACAGCCCAATCAAGATCATCAGTAATTACCCAAACGACGTGAAGACCTCCGGTCTTCGACCATCGTCTTCATCTTCGACTTATCGTCATATCAGTTATTCAGAATGGGATAAACCCGGTCTTTCCGAATAACTCGCGTATATTTTAAATAAGTGTTACACAAACACCACATACGCCTCATTCCAATTCATTAGTCACTAACCGTAAATTAATCAAGAGAATAATCCCCCAAATATTAACCCCGAAGGCCGAAACCAACATCAGATCAATATCCAGAAAACTCTTCTGCTTGGCTAACCGACAGTTAGTTTCTAAATTTCACATTCATAGGAAAAGGTTCCCATTAATTTTATCCAAGGTAAATTCCTTGAATTTATTCTTTATTCTATTTTTGAATCTCAATTCAAACTAGTCGGGATTAGCGAACCTTACCGAAGTAATTATTTATTTTAATTTTCCCATCCCAACCTATTCATCCCATGAAGTAAAACTGGTAATACTTCATATCTAACACCACCGTGTTATCGGTAAATTCAATTACCATTTCACGTTCAAATCTAATTAAAGATTTAACTATCGCCTGGAGTAAAACTGGTGATACTCCATTTTCGATCATTTCAATCTAATTAAAGATTCATTAAAACTCCACTTAGTTTTAATCGTTAACTGGGTTAAAGAATCAGTGTCATTTAAAACACGGTTCACGATAAACCCAAAATCACAATCCATTAATTATTGGGTTAAAGAACGAGTGTTATTTAAAACATTGTTCACGATAAACCCAAAAATCAATATCAATTCAATTTCCAATTAAATATTATTTAATTGGTACACTTCATTAAATCTAAATAAAAAGATTTAATCTTTTCTCCACTGGGTTCAAGAACAGTGTTAGTGAAGACACCATTCACGACAAACCCAAATCACATTTGATATTCAATATAAGGCTCTGAATAGAAAATGTATCGGCTTATATTCAATATCAAATTCTACGACTAACAAATATCGCATTGAAAATAACGATATATATATATCTTTCAAATTTCCATAACAACACCTGTATAATCACGAATTCCAACATCGAAATATTCCGAAGACAATTTCGATTCAAATCCACTCCAATGCAATCATTGGATATTCTGGTTATTTTCAAAACCCTTTTTAAATTCAATTTATTTATTTAAAAATAAATAGAATTATAATTCTAGTTCAAAACTAGTTCATTTCGATAAAAATCTATTTTTATCTTTTCAAATATGGAGTTTTTCATCCCAATTCTTTCTAAATCATTTCTTATGATTTTACACAAATTATTACTATTTTTAATAATTTTATCAAGGCCCGTACAGTCGATTTCCATCAATGGCCATCGAACTGCACTTACAGCGACCTTTTTCGAAATTGATTTGGACATAATTCCAAATCCAACCGTTAGATTTCAAATTTCTAATATTCGTTAGAAAGCTCTTTTTGATACGAACCCAACGGTTCCGGTTTTAGGAGAATCCGACGGTCGGATCTCCCGTAATGTCCGTTTGAAATAAATGGTCGAAATTCACGAACTGCCGCGGCGCGTTCTATTCAGGCCATTATATTATATATATAATATATATTTCGTCGATTTCTATTTAAAACGAATTATATAAATAGTTTTAAATTCGTTTCAAAAGCAACTTCAACTTCCATTCCAATTCAAATCAAAATTGAATTCTTCTTTATAAATTCGTTTTAAAATTCATTTCTATTCAATTCAAATTTCAATTAAATTTGAATTCATTTCAATTCGTTTTCAATTCAATTTGAATTCGTTTTCAATTCAATTCATTTCGAAATCGTTTTTCAATTCATTTCATTTCGAAATCGTTTTCAATTCAATTCATTTCGAAATCGTTTACAATTCAATTCATTTCGAAATCGTTTTCAATTCAATTCATTTCGAAATCGTTTTCAATTCAATTCATTTCGAAATCGTTTTCAATTCAATTCATTTCGAAATTGTTTTCTATTCAATTCGAAATCGTTTTAAAATCGATATAAATATCGTTCACGTCAAAATGGCTTCAATCTAATCAACACGGCTTCATAAATTTCTATTTTCAAATATTCTATTTCAAATATTTCTTTTTCAAAATAGTTGTTATTATCAAAATATTTCGTTCAACACATGACCAATCTCAATGAATGAGTACTGTCAACACATGAACTTTTATTTTATATCGATAAAGGTGTAAATTTTATTACTAAAATATTTCGTTCAACACATGACCAATCTCAATGAATGAGTACTGTCAACACATGAACTTTTATTTTATATCGATAAAGGTGTAAATTTTATTACTAAAATATTTTGTTCAACACATGACCTATCTCAATGAATGAGTACTGTCAACACATGAACTTTTATTTTATATTCTTTATTTTCTAAATTGGAATGAGGCCCAATCAATTACCATATAAAGTTAATTATATGGATTTTCATACATCACATGTATATAATAGCATTGAAAAATAATCAACCATCAACCAAAGTGCACTACACTGTATAAGCATCAAATATAAATATCTAACGCTTATAACAGCCTGTCAATCAATCGATCGACATGTTTAATCAATCAGGATGAGTGAACTTCAAATTTCATCCCAACACCCGTGTGGGGTTTCAAACAATCAAACAAATATCTTATTCGTGCAGTTGGGCGATGTGTAAAATTTATCGACCCAATCAATGTCCTTCAAATAGGTGTATATAAACAAACCGTCTGGTTTGTAAATGAATATTTTATTTATTCACATTCACGTTAAAAATTATATTTTTTAACGATAAAACATTTTATTCTAACTTATGAATTTCTATTCAATTCATTTATTCAATAAAATGATATTTTTATTTTTCTAACATATTTTAGAAAATTTCGGCGGCATAACGGCACGATACTAGAAACGGGACGAGGCCTAGCCTTATCCCCGGTCTAGTGAAGGCCCACGCCATTCACACATCAATCAAAATCACCAAACAACCAAATTCAAATCAAATCATATAACTAAGCTATGCAACCAAACAAACAAGTCCATGGTCTGTGGACGATTGTGTCGGGTGCTACTAAGCACCGTCTGCATCCTAGTATATAAATATAATTAGAAAAGAAATTGAAAGGTGAGAAATTCTCACCTATAGCTATCCTAGCTCCACGGCTCTTCATTGATAGAAATCTTCGTCGTTATCGCATCCCCGTCATCTTCGTTGCCCGTATACACTGTATATAAAAAATCACATTTTTATATTCTCTATCATATAAAAATCATATTTTTATCGCTAACTTCATATTGTGAAAATAGAATTTTCATCGCTATTTCATATTTGTAAAAATAGAATTTTCACTTCGTTATTCAATATATAAAAATCGAATTTTTACTTCGCTATTCAATATATAAAAATCGAATTTTTACTTCGCTATTCAATATATAAAAATCATATTTTTATTTCGAAGTTCAATATATAAAAATCATATTTTTATTTCGAAGTTCAATATATAAAAATCATATTTTTATTTCGAAGTTCAATATATAAAAATCCTATTTTTCTATCGAAGTTCAATATATAAAAATCCTATTTTTCTATCGAAGTTCAATATATAAAAATCCTATTTTTCTATCGAAGTTCAGTATATAAAAATCATATTTTTACTTCGAAGTTCAATATATAAAAATCCTATTTTTCTATCGAAGTTCAATATATAAAAATCCTATTTTTCTATCGAAGTTCAATATATAAAAATCCTATTTTTCTATCGAAGTTCAATATATAAAAATCCTATTTTTCTATCGAAGTTCAATATATAAAAATCATATTTTTACTTCGAAGTTCAATATATAAAAATCATATTTTTATTTCTTGCTTCTTACCTTTAAAAATCTTTTCTTTTACATACGAAAAATCAAACCTTTTCTGTTTAGGATTTAAACAAACTAAATAAACTAAAAAAAAACAGAATAAAATAGAAAGAAAAAGGGTCAAGAACTTACAGTGGGGGGGGGGGGGTGTGTGCTGCGTCGACGCAAAATGGAGGGGGGTGGGTGGCTCGCTAGGGGTTCGAAAGGGGAAGGGAGGGCGGAGCTAAGGGGCGCTGGAAGGTGGTTATCACGGTGTTGGCGGTTGTTGCGATTCGGGGCTAGGGTTCTAGAGGTGCGGTCTTCGAGATTTAGGAGGAGAGAGGCGCGAGGAGGGGAAGGGAGGTGGTGGCAGACCTGCGACGGAGGAGGGTGGGCCCGGCGGCGTCGGGGCTGTGGTGGCGCGATTCGTCATCGAGGTTTTTTTTTTCTTTTTATTTTTGATTTCTGAAGTCAACGGGAGGGAAAGAGGGGGTTAAGGAGAAAAAGGGGGTAATTATTTAATTATTTTATTTTATTTTCAATTTCTAAAAGTTGACTTTTTACATACGACCCCGAAACGAGGCCCACCGCCTATCGTCCATAGCGTTTTACCCCCATTCCGAACACAATGGGATATGTATCGCAAGCTGATTCGGCTGTTACAATCAGTTTCCATTACGTTTACATTTAAATCACTATATTGAATTTTAAACGTACATTTCAAATTACCGGGGTCACATACTAACTAGAAAAATTCCTGAAAAATATTTTCTAGCTTCGTATTGACGATACGGTCCTAACAAAACTAGTTTCGTCGAATTCTGAGACCGTATGAAAAATGGCCAATTTCCAGTCGATTAAAATCAACTGAAATGGTCAAAACACGTTTTCCTTTGCCACGCTCACATATTGATTCGAAAAATTATGAAATTTGAAACCTAGCAATAATTTGACATCACGGACCCAACAAAACTGGTTTCGTCGAAATCCGAGGTCGTTTGCAAAATGTCCATTTTTAAGGGCCTGAATTCCATAGCGACTATTCAGAATTTTCAACTGGACATATCTTTTGATTCCCGCTATGAAATTTTGATTTTTCGGATTCGTTGGAAAGATATCATCAATTAGATCCTATCATTTTTGGTTTCACTAAAATCCGGATTGTTTTGCACCCGGTACATTCAAATGAAGTTTGAAATCGAATTATCGAACTACCGCGCCATTTTCAATTCCCTTTATAATTATATATAAATATTTATATTCTAACGACGGCGTATATAATATATACGTCGAATTCTATATTGAAAATAAATTTCACGTCGATATTATTTAAAATAATTCATTTTAAATAATCAAAATTCGCTAAAATCGCTAAAATAAAAATTTTAAACTGGCCCAGATTTTCCGGGTTGTTACAGTTAGGTTAGAATACAAGCCTTGTTTGAGATTTGATTTTGGGTGAAACCATACGAGATACATTTGCATATTGTAGATAGTGTTATACATTTTCTACTTACCATGACTTGTTGTTTTGACCTCCTCTTCATAACAACTCTCAGGTTTATCGCGAGGAAGACAGATATTCGCTAATAGTCAAGTTTGGTTTTTGGTTCTTGTTCTCTTATGCTCAGTATTGATGTGGCGATTTGCTTTTAAGGTAGTTTCCTAGGTCGATACTTATTATCCTATCTTGTTTCCACTATGAGTTAGTTTTATTGTACTTTGACTATACTCATACTCATTATTTGCAAGTACCAGATTTATACTCACAGTGCTTGGATGAGATCGAGTTTCGATTTTTATCGAAATTTGCGCTCAGAAAAGCATGGGGTGATACAGTATCCTTATGGAGTTTAAGACATAGGACTAAAGTTTGTGGGCACAGATCTAACATGTTAACTAAGTAAACTGATTTAATTTCTTCATTCTCTGATACAATAGATTTATCATTCAATCTGTTAGGTCTTTACATTATAAGTTAGGAAAATGGATCTTTTATTTTATTTGTAATATATGCAAGTTGTAAGTCCTTAAATTACATGTTAGGAATTGATTTAATGTTGACAAATTAACAATGTGAATAATAAAATGATTGGATCTATAATCATAAAAAAGTAATGATTAGACTTTGCAATGATCAAACTATGTAATGATCAGATCTAATGTTGTGGGAATACTATGATTAGATTGCATAATGATCAGACTGCGATATTATTACATCTAATACTCTAGACGATTTGATTGCATATAATATGATTTGATTTTGTTAAAGCCTAATGGTTACTTGCATAATGACCAAATATAATATCTTTTAGCAAGTAAAAGGTAATTGAATGAAATTGGAAATATACCACGTATAATTCAAATGTCTAAATTATAGGCAATCATCTAATACTGACATGAATCAACTATCATAAATTATTGTGACTCAGTGGACTGTTTGAGGGCCTGTAGTCGATAAACATTGGAATCTTATGTTCATTTAAAAGGGCCATATTGGCATAGACATGCTTATGAGTTTTACTCTAGGACACTTAATTTAATAAATGTTTTTTAACCCAAGGCTAGATGTGGAGAGCCGTTATGGTAGGGGCCTTATGGCGAAATGTGAACATGAAACCATGGTACCATTTGTTAGTCAGGACGTTAAGATTGGAAAGGCTGTCAATTTTGGACATTCTCGTGTGTCTGTTCGGATCAGACTGTATGATCAAACATTAAACACTAAAAGATAGGTAGGTCTAGTAATAGAAGTAAAGATATGAGTATTGTAACAACTCGGAATTTTGACAATAAATTGGTTATTTCATTAGAATCTCAAAAATAGGAATGTATATAAAGGATGTAATTTGACCATGAAACTTTAACCCTTACATTCTCTTGGAATTCTATTCAATTTTCATGTTTGGAGTTTCACGAACGGAGTCCGTATGAAAAAGTTATAGATAAAATACGAAAAAACGGACAGAAATAAATAAATATATAATATATACCTTCTATATCCTGCCTTCACTGGGACGATTGACTGAAGGGGCAGTCGACTGCTTGGCATAGGTGTGTCGACCGCTTTGAGCCTGCACAACCCAGTGACGACTAAGTTTTCAAGGGTATTTTCGTATATATTATTATTATAATAATAAACGAATAGATCTTTATTTAAATAATCTAATGGTTCATGGCCTATTCCACTAATATAAATAATGTGGTAAGGCCTCATTCTTTTCCACACAAATTTGTAGGCAACAGTGAATCTCTGCCCTTTCTGTTCAAATCAAATTTCTTAATCAAAATTATATTCATATACAATCAATCAAACATAAATCATATGAGTTTGAAAGGTATTATGGGTTTAAGTGGAAAAAGGTATGAATTGATGGCTATGTTATTCTGCATCATATTCTCCCCTCTTTTCCCATTTTATTGCAAATCTACAAATCTGAAAGTATCCTTTTCAGAATAATTTTAGATCTGAAAGATTTTTGGAATTGTACGACTAAAAGATTATTCATATTTAAGATTCGATGCTTTCAGGTGAGTGGGAAATTTATATACAAAGTTACAATAGCTTAATTATCTCATTTGTATTAGATCTTAAATATATACCTAACATTTATCAGATTTGTTTATAATATTATTAAATCTGAAATGATGCCTATCAGATCTGCTTATGAATGTTGCCAAAAACCTGAAGGTATAGATTTGTGGTTTTGAATAATATTATTTATATGCTTACTTAATTGTTTAAGCTGTTGCCTACAATTTTGTTTGAAATTATATTATGATTATTGAAAACACTGGAAATCAATTCCATAGAACACCATTAAGATGTAGTTTTATTCTAGATCTCTAGTTTCAATGTTAAATGATAAATTATATAATTTTGATTGAAAAGATACAACCCGTTTGTGTTCAATTTTATTGGGGGTTTTGACTTAGTTATTGTAAATATGCCTTTTTCCTCTTTTAAAATAAAACGACATTATTTGAAACCAATAAGAAATATGTCAAATAATTAAAAAGGGAAAAGTTGTGTAAATTCATGCATAAACTATTCCAAACGTAACATATATTTCTTGTGGTTTGAAATGTGTTTATTCCTATATTCAGGAATAATTTACAATAACTTTAGTCGACAGTCTTTTGTAAGATTTATAACCTTATTGCAAGATTGAATACAAAAAAGAATGTTTGGTTGATTAGTTAAACCAAATTATCAAACTTAACAATAATAGAAATAAAATAAAATAACTACGTTAATCGCGCAAAAATATAAATATAAATATATACATTATCCGTCTGAATCTACATAAACAACAATATATATATAATAATGGATGCTTAAACATTTGAATGGTATTCATTTTATAGAATTATACGTATAAATGTAATCCGTATTAAATGAATATATTTGTGGTGACCATTGTAGCAATTAGTGTAATTGATTGCTATAAATAGGATCATAAATAAATCACTACTATAACCGACATTGATTGAGGAAAACAAAATTCAATTACGTAGTTAAGCCTTGTAGTTACAATTTCTAAATTGTCTAGGATTAATGTTGTAAACCCTAGTTAGGGAATTAAATAATAATCGCACCAAGACACGAGGTTAAGTTCAATTTATGGTAGAAGTCTGCCTGGAACCTCCCAGCAAATCTAACATCCACAAGTGGTCAGCTTAATGTGAGAGGTCTGGTACATAAAAATATATAAATATATGTATACAACAGGCAATAAATAAATAAATTAGTAATGTTTGTTGGGGTATAACAAATAGATATCTTGGGACTGATAACTTAGGATAACTAATGCCTTTGGAAAATATGACCTTTATAGTCATAAATGGCAATAACTCTAGTGAATAGAATAAAGGAAATAAACGGGGATTTATGGGAAACGATTACCATTTTAAACACTATGTCCAATAAGGAAAATAATTGAATAAATATCCTAGGCTAAAAAGGATATAACTTTTCTTATTTATACGAGTTAACCTAGAACTTATAACTAAAAGTTAGAATTTGACTTGGTGGGTTAATGATGTGAAGCATCATTAACCATAAGAACCCGTAACGATAATTAATCGTGTACGTATGGTATTTCCGCAAAGAGAAACTAAACGGGAATAACTCAATAACTTAGCCTGCTTTGGGATTAAGGTCTTAAGTGGCTAGGTCATCTTATAAAATAGGTATTAAATGATCGTGTAGCCCACCTCCCATAAATAGAAGTATTAAAGGCTAATTGGGTGCGAGCTTGATAATCTTCGCGGGTAATCCGCTTCCTTGGGTCTTAGGTGGCTTTAGGTCGAGGAATCCACCTGGGAATTGGTCATCCAGTTAGTGGTCTTAAATGGTGTGCGAATCCTACCTAAATCTAGGTTCACAAACGTCTGGTATTTCATTCCATAGAGCTACCTATCCTACAAGAAGTATTAAACGACTAAGGAGATTATCCAATGAGGTTAGCTAGATAGTAACGACCTTAGGTGGTTGCTTACTATCTCTCGCCTTATGCGGGGCATGGGTTTATATGCGTGAATGACGGAAGCCTTAACTAGTAGGGCCTTGTAGTTAGTGTCCTCTAGTTTATAATAACGTTAAGTGAATCATCGAGAGATAGTAACCAGTGTCCGCCTAGGGTCTTAAGTGATCGGGAGAATCCACTTTATCTATCATCCGATAGTGAAGCGTTAAGTGGCAGCGTATACACTTATGAATAAATAAATTTCGAAGTTGGGAGTTCACTTCTAGGTTTAACAATTAGTTTAAAGGCTTCATAAATATATGCGAAAATGTTCTGTCTCGGTACCGATATTATTGGGAATACTGCCTTGGGAAGGGTAGTTAGAGTCATGCGTAAATGTTTACAAGGTTAGGTTATAGTTACTAGCCTTGGTAACTTGTTTGAACCAAACAGGATACATTTGTGTATTGTAATATATGTTGTACTTTTCTTGATCACCAGAACTTATTGTTATGACCCCCCTCCTCGTTACAACCTCTCGGGTTTTCTAGAGAAGGTCGGGTTCTCACAGTTGTTTTATTTGGATTTCGGTTCTCGTTCTCTCTCATGCTCGGTATTGACAAGGTGACTCACTTTTATAAGGTAGTTACTTGAGCTAATACTAGCCTATCCTATTTTGTTTCCGCTGTGAGTTATTTTACCGTACTCTAATTATGCTCATGCTCATTTATTTGCAGGTACTAGGTTTACATGCTCCATGCTCGGATGTGTTCGAATTTCGATTTTGTCAAAATTTAGGCTCAGAAAAGTGTGGGTGTTACAAATATGTTGGTTACATAAGAGGTATTTTCCACTAGCACCGATGGGTGAAGTGTAGTGTAATAACCCAGAAATCCGTGCCAATTTAAAAATTTTATTTTGGCAATTTTAGCGAATTTTGATTATTTAAAATGAATTATTTTAAATAATATCGACGAGAAATTTATTTTGAATAGAATTCGAACGTATATATTATATGGATCGTCGTTAGAATATAAAAAATTATTTTTAAATTATAAAAGGAATTGAAAATGGCGCGGTAGTTCGGTAATTCGATTTCAAACTTCAAATGGATGTACAGGATTCAAAATAAACCAGATTTTAGTGAAACAAAAAATAATAGGATCTATTTGTGAATACCTTTCCAACGAATCCGAAAAATCGAAATTTCATAGCGGGGATAAAAAGTTATGCCCAGTTGAAAATTCAGAATAGTCGCTATGGAATTCTAGCCCTTAAAAATGGGAATTTTGCAAACGACCTCGGATTTCGACGAAACCACTTTTGTTGGATCCGCGATGTCAAATTATTTCTAGATTCCAAATTTCATAATTATTCGAATCAATATGTGAGCGTGGCGAAGGAAAACGCGTTAGACCAGTTTCAGTTGATTTTAATCGACTGGAAAATGGCCATATTTCCAACGGTCTCAGAATTCAACGAAACTAGTTTTGTTAGGACTATATCGTCAATACGAAGCTAGAAAATATTTTTCTGGAATTTTTCGAGTTAGTATGTGACCCCAGTAAATTGAAATGCACGTTCAAATTCAATATATAGAGTTATATGTTGATTTTAACGGAAACTGATCGAAACGGTCGAATCAGCTTACGATACATATCCCATTGTGTTCGAAGTGGGGGTAATTAGCTATGGACGACAGGCGGTGGGCTTGATTTCGAGTTCGAAAATAAAAGCTACTTTTTGGATTTAAAGAAAATAAAAATATATTAATATATATTGGCCCCCCATCTCCTTTCACAGTCGAAATTAGAAATTGAAAAAAAAACTCCGTTCGATTCCTCCCACCGCCTCCACCCTTCGCCATCGCCACCCACGACCGCGTCCTCCCCCTCTTGGCCGCGCTGACCTCGCCGAGGCCCCTCCCCCGTCCAGCTCCGACGCGCTACCTCGAGACCCCCCCTCTTCGAGTTTGACCTAGCCAACCATCCCAGTGACCGCCGCTCCCCTCCGCCTCCCTGACCAACCCCGCAACCCCCTGCCGCGCCACTGCTCCGCCCTCCACACCTCAGATTCCCTCTCCGACCGGGGTACGTTTTTTTTGTTTGTTTTGCTTTGTTTATTTAATTTAAAAATTGTTTTAAATTGCTGATTTGTTTATTTCATTTAGCTTAGAAAAATATGATTTTTACAATATAGAAAGAACAAAAATATAATTTTTATAATATAGAAAGAATAAAAATACGATTTTTATATTATACGGATAGTAAAGATTTGATCTTTATTTTGTAGAAGGAGCAAAGATGTGTTTTTTTATATAGTGGCGATAATAAAAATACGATTTTTATATATTGAATAGCAAAGTCAAAATTCGATTTTTATATATCGAATAGCAAAGTAAAAATTCGATTTTTATATATTGAATAGCAAAGTAAAAATTCGATTTTTATATATTGAATAGCAAAGTAAAAATTCGATTTTTATATATTGAATAGCAAAGTAAAAATTCGATTTTTATATATTGAATAGCAAAGTCAAAATTCGATTTTTATATATTGAATAGCAAAGTCAAAATTCGATTTTAATATATTGAATAGCAAAGTCAAAATTCGATTTTTATATATTGAATAGCAAAGTAAAAATTCGATTTTTATATATTGAATAGCAAAGTAAAAATTCGATTTTTGTATATGTAGTGGCTACGGACGATGAAATTGACAAAGGGCAAGAACGGCGAAGATTTCTACAGAAGAAGAGTCGTTGCGTTTGGATTAGCTGTTCTGTGAGAACTTCTCACCTTTAATTTTCTTTTTCTAGTTAAATATATACTAGGATGCAGACGGTGTTTAGTAGCACCCGACACCTGTCGTCCACAGACCATGGACGGCTTGTATGCTTGTTTGTTTGATTTTGATGTGTAGTTGATTGTGTAATGTGATGTGAAATGAAATGAAATATTTATATAGTTAAAAATATTTTATAGTTAAAAATAGAATTTTTAACGTGTATATGAAATGAAATAAAAATAAACAAATCGGACGATTTGTTTATATACACACATTTGTCTGATATTGATTGGGACGATAAATTTTACACATCGCCCAACTGCACTAATAAAATCTGTGTTTGATTGTTTGAAACCCCACACGGGTATTGCGATGATATTTGACGTACACTAATCCCGATTGTTTAATTGTATGTCGATCGATTGATTGACAGGCTGCTATAAGTGTTGAATATTTATATTTGATGCTTATACAGTGTAGAATGCACTTTGGATGATGGTTGATTATTCATCGTTGTTGATATATACATGTGTTGTAGAAAATCCATATAATTAACATTATATAGTAATTGATTGGGCCTCATTCCATATTTGGAATAGAAATATTTGAAATAGAAATATTTGAAATAGAAATATTGGGAATAGAAATATTTGAAAAAGAAATATTTGAAATAGAAATATTGGAAATAGAAATATATGAAAAAGAAATATTTGAAATAGAAATATTTGAAATAGAATATTTGAAAATAGAAATATATGAAGCCGTGTTGATTAGATTGACGCCATTTTGACGTGAACGATATTTATATCGATTTTATTCATTTTATAATGAATATCGAAAGTGATTTCAAAATCTGATATTTTGAAAAGAATTGAATTCGAATTGAAATTGAATATAAATGAATTCGAATTGAAATTGAATATAAATGAATTCGAATTGAAATTGAATATAAACGAATTCGAATTGAAATTGAAAGAATTGAAATTGAAATGAATTGAAAATGAATCGAAATTGAATTAGAAATCAATTTGAACTGAAATCAATTTGAAATGAATTTAAAACGAATTTATAAGGAAAAATTCAATTTCGATATGAATTTGAAATGAAGTTGAAATCGTTTTGAAAACGAATTTAAAACGATTTATATAATATGTTTTAAAAGGAAATCGACGAAGTATATATTATTTATATATTATATATATAATATAATGGCCTGAATAGAACGCGCCGCGCCGCGGCAGTTCGCGAATTTCGACCATTGACTTCGAACGGATATTGCGGGAGATCCGACCGTCGGATTCTCCTAAAACCGGAACCGTTGGGTTCGTATCGAAAAGAGCTTTCTGATGAATATTAGAAATTTGAAATCTAACGGTTGGATTTGGAGTTACGTCCAAATCAAATTTGGAAAAGGTCGCTGTAATGCAGTTCGATGGCCATTGATGGAAATCGACTGTACAGGCCTTGATAAAATTATTAAAAATACTAATAATTTGTGTAAAATCATAAGAAATGATTTGTGAAGAATTGGGATGAAAAACTCCATATTTGAAAAGATAAAAATAGATTTTTATCGAAATGAACTAGTTTTGAACTATAATAGTAATTTATTTATTTTTAAAATAAATAAATTGAATTTGAAAAGGGTTTTAAAAATAACCAGAATTTCCAATGATTGCATTGGAATGGATTTGAATCGAAATTGTCTTCGGAATACTTCGATATTAGATTTCGTGATTATACAGATGTTGTTATGGAAATTTGAAAGATATAGGTATATATATATCGTTATTTCCAATACGATATCTGTTGGTCGTAGAATTTGATATTGAATATAAGCCGATATATTTTCTATTCAGAGCCGTGTATTTAATATCAAATGTGATTTGGGTTTATCGTGAATGGTGTCTTGACTAACACTGTTCTTGAACCCAGTTGAGAAAGGAATAAATCTTTTTATTTAGATTTAATGAAGTGTACCAATTAAATAATATTTAATTGGAATTGAATTGATATTGATTTTTGGGTTTATCGTGGACAGTGTTTTAAATAACACTCGTTCTTTAACCCGATAATTAATGGAATGTGATTTTGGGTTTATCGTGAACCGTGTTTTAAATGACACTGATTCTTCAACCCAGTTAACGATTAAAACTAAGTGGAGTTTTAATGAATCTTTAATTAGATAGAAAAGATCGAGAATGGAGTATCACCAGTTTTGCTCCAGGCGATAGTTAAATCTTTAATTAAATTTAAACGTGAAATGGTAATTGAATTTACCGATAACACCGTGGTGTTAGATGCGAAGTATTACCAGTTTTACTTCATGGGATGAATAGGTGGGGATTGGGAAATAAAATAAATGATTATTCCGGTGTGATTCGCTAATCCCGACTAGTTTGAATTGATATTAAAAGAAGATTAAAGAATAAATTTAAAGAATTTATCTTTGATAAAATTAATGGGAACCTTTCCCAAAGTAGAAGAATATTTGAATAAAAGAATATTCTGAATTGGAATGAGGCGTATGTTGTGTTTGTGTAGCACGTGTTTATTATATATATACGCGAGTTGTTCAAAAAGACCAAATTTATCCCATTCTGAATAACTGATTCGACGTGGTGTCGAAGATGAAGACGGTGGTTGGAGACCGGAGGTCTTCACGTCGTTTGGGTAATTACTGATGATCTTGATTGGGCTGTACACCCAAGAAGATGGAAACAATTGGTGATCGTCCAGACGTACTTGGAGATCGATGGATATGCGGGGTACTAGGTGCCACCGGTTTCGTTCAGACCCAGAACGGACTTGTAAATGGATTGTGTGTCTGACATTGGATTTTAGTCTGTGTGATTGATTTCTATTAAATATATATATATATATATCTGTTTGGCGGCGGAGAATTTATTCTCTTGCTTAACGCCCTTCTATGAGACGTACGAGCTCAGGGATTATATATTGATGGATATCAAACGCATGGGGTGAATTTCCTGTGTGGCATGCCTAAGTGGCAAATAATCAAGGCTTCTGTTGAAAAGCAAAGTCTTGTGGTTGATGATCAAAGCACGGCCTGTGTGGCATAGCTTTGTGTAACGTGAATTCGCGAGCCTCACACCCTGGTGGTGAACCAAAAACGGGAGAGGACGTCAGGGAGGGCATGCGTTTCTTTCTAGCTAGAAGTGGCGTCAGTGGTTTTACATGCCCTGACGAGTTTGACTTATGTGGTTGTTGCTGTTGCGAGGCGCCTCGGTTTGATCGGACGATCCGGGTCCGATGGAGTCATTCGTTGGCTCATTTACGCCCCATAGGGCGGGGGAACGCATGTTCAGGGTTTAAGTTTAATCCACATCGGTGGACCGGCCCTGAAGATCCAAGGCTTGACTGAGTACTTGCCTGAGGCTCGGGATAGACAGTCCCGAATTGGTAGAGGACTATCTTTTGCCTCGGTTCATAGATGGAAATCCAACTTCCAAATACGTGACATTTGCGGTTTTATTTATAGAGCCTAGTATGGCGACATAGTGGGATGGGGCACTTATGCCGCCTATGATTGATACTTATGATTTGAAGTTGTTTTATACACTATACACTTATAATAGTATCAAATGATTTGTTTTAATCGTATCAAGCATTCTTGGCTATTATAAGGTAAAAACCTTATCATCCGGCTTGCGTTGCATTGTGTGATGGGACCTGGGTCTTATAATAGCTTCATTTTTTCTTTATTTAGCATTGTGCTGTTGTTTTATGCACTGGTATTCTTTGGAGGAAACCCGTTCCGTGTTATACGGCGTGGTCCCCTGATTTACCTAACTTTAAAATAAAGATTTACAACTGTTTTAGTTCTCACACCAGTCACATGACTGACCTGGAGTTTATTGTTTTAACCTAAACTCTGGGTGCCCTTATTTTGACACGGGCAGTTAGTAGTCGTAATGACCCGGATTTTTAGCGACTTTGGTTATCGACATAAGCACGATGTCGATAACCAAACCATCGAAAAATCCTGGTAATTAGTGAAAGAAATTAGAGGGTGAGGAAAGATAAGATAGAAACTTAGAATAGAAGAAGAAGAAGAACACAACATCAGAGTAGCACGAACCTCACAGCGGAACGAATAACATATAACATATATAACATAACTTGAAATATACATCTGTACTTGCATATACATATCATTATCAAAGTACAGCACTTACAACACAGCGGAAATAACTATAGCTATATGATCCTGAAGCCTCCTGCTCCAGCTCTTCAAGTGTATCTGAAAAATCCCGACTACTTGACTGCCGTACAAATTTAGGCACCCAAGAGTTTAGGGAAAACAACAAAGTAAACTCCGGGTCAGTCATGGGACTGGTATGAGTAAAACAGTTTAAAAACAGTTCGAACAAGTAAATGATATCTCATAAGACCACGCCGCATAATGGAAAGGGTTTTTCCCTTATAAGAATCCAAAATATCTTTATATCAAAAACCTTTTGATATTATAATAATGTCTATCAACCACAGTATATATATAATCATCTAGCAGAAACGCTTTCATCTCACGTTCTACATATATGGTATACAATCAAAACCGCAAGCACGTATTGGGTAATGGATTTCCAACTATGACAAGGTATGGAACCACCTTCCGCTAGTGTACCTTTAGAGAGGAATACACTGGGTTCAACAAGAACATCTTGCAACCCGGCCACACATGACCGACCACTCATTTCGCTTGAGTGTATCGAATGTATATCACCAACAGTTGGGATCAGCAACCGTTTCCCGAATGGGACAGCATCAACAATAGATTTTTAGAAGTAAATGAAACTCTAGATCAGGTGATTATACACCTACTTCGGTGCGACCGACTTAGCCATGCTGCCTGCCCGATTTCTGTCATTTACCGGATGATGAGGCTAGAAGTACGCTTTATCATCACATCAGATTCACTTTGAATGTCACATCATCAAATCCATCAAATCATCGATTGACGTCCTCAACCATACATTATGTGTTCGCTAAAAGAAGTTTCCTTCTCCGGTTCCACTCTTGGTACGGTTGGAGAAATCAATATATGTGATCGTCTGGAAATATTCTGTCAGACATCCGTCCATACAAGTCATCCAGGAACAGGATGAACCGAAGGCACTATTCTGTAAACAGGATAGCCCTTGCATAACTCCGTCTTAAATTTCCTTTGGCATATATGATTCGCAACGCTTATGCCAATATAGAGTGGTTCTTTGGATAATAATCCAACCGGTCTCTCCATATTAACAACGTTAAAATGGTCAAAACTTCGATAGTCTGTGATTTAACTATCGAGTAAAAATAGGTGTGCAAACAACGATACTATTTCCAAATGGAAATTTATATCGATCAAACATCATTCAACATTTATCTCTTTATTCAATTAATTTACTTATCTCATGTTTCCCTATATTCAATATTTCTTATTTTCTAAATTTGGAAAATATACGTTATTAACAATGGAAAACATTTCCATTTCTTGTTTTCTTTATTAGAAAACATTTCTGGTTTCTTATTTGGAAAACATTTCCAAAGCTTCTTCATTGGACTTAGACAGATGTTTAAACAAACCATCGCGATGCCAACTCAAACCATTTCCTTTACTGCCAAACCTTACTATTCCCTCAGTTAAAACGAAGCCAATCAAGTTGGGGTAGAACTACCTCTCAGACCTTAACTGAACAACATTTCTAACTTTGGAATTGGCAAAGTTCACTTTATATTTCTTTAACTAACTTCCTTACTTAACTCTCGTTCGAATAAATCTCTATTCGATTTATTCTATTTGATTTACTCAATTTGATTTACTCTATTCACTTAACTCCTTTTCGAATAAACTATATTCGATTTACTAACTTTATTCGAATAAACTATATTTTATTAACTCCTTTTACTTTAACTCTAATCGATTAACTCCTTTTAACTTTATCACTAATCGATTAACTAACATCGATTAACTCCTTTTACTTTATTCTCTAATCGATTAACTAACATCGATTAACTCCTTTGCTTTAACTCTAATTGATTAACTAACATCGATTATCTGCTTTTACTTTATTCTCTAATCGATTAACTAACATCGATTAACTCCTTTTACTTTATCACTAATCGATTAACTAACATCGATTAACTCCTTTTACTTTATCACTAATCGATTAACTAACATCGATTAACTCCTTTTACTTTATTCTCTAATCGATTAACTTACATCGATTAACTCCTTTTACTTTATCACTAATCGATTAACTAACATCGATTAACTCCTTTTACTTTATTCTCTAATCGATTAACTAACATCGATTAACTCCTTTTTTCTATTCGAATAAACTATTCATTTATAAAGATTTACTTTTAGTAACGGTTCTTCACTTTACAAATGATTTCCCTTTTATAAAACTCTATTCGTTTTAAAAACATTTTTCCCTTTTATTTATTTTCGAAATATTTCCTTTTATAAAATCTGTTGATTTTATAAAATCCCTTTTATTTCAATATACATTGAAATAATTCTTTTACATCCCAGGGTCTTTTATGATATTTAAATATCGAATAAAAATGATCAACATCATTCCAACACCCATAATCCATAACAGATTATATAACACATCATATATCACAATATATGAAAACAGTAAAATAAATGTTGAGGAATCCAGTTGGATTCCCCCAACCTGTTTCCCTGCATCACAGATGTTAAACAATATAGATAACATCACTTTTCAGTTCCATATGATATATTCTGTTAAACAGAATCAATATAGAAAATTTAACTAACTGACTAGCAGTTCAATCAAACAATCAACACACAGTAAATCAGACAATTCCTAACAGTTCTAAAAATACAACATGAAATTATAAACTGTTCAGAGTTAGTGAGATTTACTCACATTGGCGCGTTAATCGTTAAATAACGATTTGCGTCAGTCAATTGATTCAGATCCGTCGTTTAGTTCTGTCCTAATTCCTTACGATCTCCAAGTGATTCTGAATTAGCCTCGTAATGTAGCCTGTGTCCATAAGTTTCCAACATGATAGACGACATTCTATTCTGATATCGTACGATGGTGTTATACATTAGACGAGTTATACAATTATTATAAATTAAATTAAAAACAAAAATTCAAGTTTAATTTGGGATCACACTTATTATCAGCTCCAAACCCAATTCCCTTTCATATTGAAAACAGCCCATCTACACAAATTTCCGGCCCACCAAAAATGTTCTCCCTCTTCCCGTCAGATTCCCCAAGAATACATGCCGCACTTCTGTACGTTCTCATCCTTCCAAAGTGCCGCTTCAGTTTCCCACTCCTAGAGCTCCACCTAAAACATTCACACCATGCGAACACACCATCATCAAGTCGGCCTTCTACTGTTATAAACCTGTCCACGCCTAGTTCAAAACCCCTTTTGTTTTTCCGCCAGTAACCAATTTAATCCCCCTCCATACAGTAGAATTCGAAGTGCTCCTTTGTACCCACCTTCACGTACACAACATGCACAGCAACCCAACAGCTTCCCCATGTTACTTGCGCCCTTACTGAGCACTCACGTCCCTCCCATTTCCACTTCTCCTCTCTCTACTTTGTTTTCTTCACGTTCCTGTCCCCTGTACGCATGCAAACAGGCTCCGCGCCTCACTCTCACGTCCTCCTCTTTACTCAGTGCAAACTCCATCCAAACTATCTGCCATCCAGTGTTAAACTTCTCCGCCCTCCAGACTTTTGAACCGCAAGCTCCTGGTTGTACGAGAAACGATGCATGAGTGTTGGGTTCAGAAGAAAAAAAAGAAAAGGCAGAGCGGGATCTACTTTGGAGAAAATGGTGGAGAGAAATCGGCCAGCGGAAAGAAAAAGAATTGGACAACAGTTGGGTAAGAGATGGGTATTTATATGTATGTGGAGTGTTAAGGTTTTAAGTAAAGTATACTAAGATTTTTGGTAGGCTAACGCGAGGTGACTGTCTGTACACGAGGCCCTTTTTGTGTCCATGCATTGTGAGGAAATTTAGGTGGAAGAGAGAAGAGAACGTGCCACTTTTATGTCCATTTGATTTACTACACATAATATTAAAGGGGACCAGTTGTCGATTTAAAGTTAAACTTTGGTGTATATTTTGTTTTAAGTTCAAGAAGTTAAGTGAAACTCCGCTGCATGTAATCCCATTCAACTACAGACTATTATGGACAGATATAAATCTATTACCGTGCTAAACAATGTGCCCTGGTTCCAAAAATATAATAATACCGGTAGATAACCTCATATTTTGAAACATCAAAATGTTGATTACGGGGTGCAAAATACTCCAAATAAAAAGTTGTTTATTTAATTAATTAAAAATTACCATAAAATTCTAAAAATTAAATTATCGTTATGTCTCTAAAAAACCTTGTCTAGATTTAAACCCGATCTCTAGTTATATCAAATAAACAGTTACGATCGATAACCGATTCTATAGCGACTATTTTAAAATTTGATTTGGACATATCTCAAAATCTACACGATGAAAATCCTGATTTTTCTCTTCAACTAGAAAGATATACTCCACCAGCTCTACATGTTTCTTGTTTCACAGAAATCCGATTTAAAACGAATCCTGTGCATTCAGTTGAAGTTCGAATCGCCAAATAGCGAACTGCCGCGCCATTTCAAGCTCGTTTATAATTATATTATAAACTATACATTCGACTATCGACGATTGAATATATTCGTTACTATAATTCAACTTTAAACTGAATTATATAATTCGAATTGCCCAGTTCACACATATCGCCATTTCAGCCAATTCTGATTATTTCAGAATTAAATATATTATTTAATTTATTATTAAAATTAAATATTTACCATAATTTTTTTCCACAGCCATTAAATTCTCTATACCACCATTTCAATAATTAAATAAATTAATTATAATACCTCCGCCAATGCGGGTCATTACAATCTTCCCCACTTAAAATAATTTCGTCCTCGAAATTGCTAAAAGGTAGAGAACGACCCTATCGACTGGTTAGAACATATTTGTTCCCTTCTTAACTTCAGTTTCAACTTAACCAATTTAATTACAATTAAATTATTAATTAATTCTTATCAACGAAAATTTTCAAAAATCATGAAAATTTTCTAACGCCTTAACTCCTCGAAAAATTTCGTCAGCACCTCCTTTGTACTGGTCAATCGGTAAAACCACAACTCGCCTCTCTGGGCCATCTTCAACCCAAAAGAAAATCTAACAGCCAAACGGCTTGCCAATTCGGCTCATAAATCTTATATCCAATAGAAATATAAACTTGTACCTTTTTGTCGGGCATATCAACTCTATCACTTCCATATGCTATCAACCCAGCATATACCATTTTTAATCAAATCAAACTTTGATCAATTTATCCTCAACACAACCATTTGCTTATATCCGAGCCACATATCATTTCAACTCGAGTTTCTTCTCGATTCCCAACTCTTGACTTGATTATCACATTACACTTCAAACTTGAATCTCACAATCCAATTTGTCTTGATATCATTCTAATTCAATCTCACTTACCACTTTACTGGTTTTACTTTAATTCAAATATGCTTTCACAAATTTCTGTTAAATTTGTTTTTAACTCAGATAGTCTTTCCCTGGGAGTTTTTAAACAGTTTACTCTTTTCAAAAATCAAATTTTCCTTTTTGAACATGTCACTGAGCCCTTAACTAATATTCCATTAGTTAAATCACTTCCCTATTTCTTTATCAATATTTGTTAACCAAATATTTTCAATAACCCTATTGGCCCTTTTTGTTATTTGGAAAACATTTCTGAATATCGCCTTCCTTTATTTTCTAAATTTTTAGAAAATATATGCTATTTATAATTGGAAAATACTCCAATTATTTATCTCTTTTTCGATCTCATTTATTTTTATACATAGGAAATATTCTTTATTATATTTCCAAGCTTACACTTATTTGGCTTAAAACGGATGTTGTGTAAAACATCGTTACGACAACCCAAGTACTATATTCAACTAACTCTTATTCAACATTGATATTTGAGCCTGAAATCTTACTATTTATTTGTTAATAATGAAATCAATCAAGTTGGGGTATAACTACCTCTCAGACCTTGACTGAATAACATTTATAACGTCAAAACAGATATGACTACTTACTTGAATAATCAATACCATACAACTACTTATTCACCTTTAAACACGTATACACTTTCTCTTTCTATTTTTACTAGATTTTATTCTTAGTCTTCCTTTTTGATTTTACTATTCTATTTCTAAGTTCGTTTCCTTATCGACTTCCATATATATCGATACGTTGATTTCTAACTATCAAATTTTCTTAAAAATATTCTAACTCCTTAAATTCCTGAAAAAAATCGCCATAACCTCCTTTGTACTAGGAGCATCGGGATATTTCAAATAGCCTCCCATGGCCCTCACCAATCCAAAAGAAAAAGAAAAAGCCAAGCATCTAGCCGATACGACGCATAAAATCTCATATATGAATTAAATACATACCTTTTGTCGAGCATTCTATTTATATACCTTCATACCTTATCCATACATATCTCATGTATATTTATACATTTCTAATTCATTTCAACTTAATCCAATCATTTTAACTTAGTTCGTTAAGTGATTTTCAAATTACTGGTTTGCCCATTTCACCTTTTTATTTGAATATACATGTTCAAATATAGGTTTAACTTGTTTATCAACAAATTGAATTCCATTTCAATTTTATTTGAATTTCCTATATTCAAATTCCATTTCAATTCTCTTATTCAAATTCTATATTTGAATTTCATTTCAAATCTCTTATTCAAATTCTATATTTGAATTTCGTTTCAATTTTCTTATTCAAATTCCATATTTGAATTTCGTTTCAATTTTCTTATTCAAATTCCATATTTGAATTTCATTATTCAAATCTATTTCCAAACTCCATTTGAATTTCTATATTCAAATCTATTTGAATTCTCTTTATTTCATTTCAATTCCCTTTGAATCTTCTATATTCAAATTTCAAATTCAATTCTATTATTCAAATTCTATAGTTAAAATTCCATTTGAATTCTATATTCAAAATCCATTTCACCTTCGATATTCAAATCCTATATTAGAATTCCTTTATATTTTCTATATTCAAATTCTATATTTGAATTCCATTTGAATTTCTATATTCAAATTCTATATCAATTCCATTGAATTTCATATATTCAAACTCCTTTTGAATTTCTATATTCAATTTCTATTTGAATTCTCTTATTTAAATTCTATGTTTGAACTTCCTTTATTCAAATTCCTTTTAATAAGTCCTGATTTCAATTCCTTTTGAAATCGATATTTCTACCTTTGGAAAATAGATTTCCCTTTCAATTTCACCCTTGTATTTTTATTTCTGAATTATCGAATGATAATTCTTTTCACTTCATTTTATAAACTTCGTTTATAAAAGAACTATTTATAAACTTCGTTTATAAAGGAACTTCTCGTTTTATTTCTTTTAAAACAAGTTAATATTTCAAATCTATTTCAAAATTCAAATTCTATATTTTAAATTCTGTTTTGAAATTCAACACACTTGTCTTTCCCAAAACAAATTCAAAACAGTATCTCTGGTAGTAATCCGTCACTTACAACTCGAAAATGAATACTGATGATGCAGCTGTCATCATCAGAATCTATTTTCCAGCGATCGAAGTGAGTTCAATACTAAAAAACCATTTTTAACCCTTTTCACTTTGAAATTCATTTCAAAATATAATTCACACTGCTTGTAAAACAATTTAAAATCTCCCAGGATCTTAAATTTTCCTTATTTTTTTTATCCAAATCCATTTACAAACACTTATCCAATTCTCCAGAATTTCATTTCAAATTTCTGGTTTAAATTTCAGATTAACTCATCTGATTTCACGTATTTCACTTATATGAATTTTGATTGGTTATTTACATAACCATTCAATTTATAATCTTACTCGATTATAATAACAATCAATATATCCAATATATATCAAAATATATGTTGGGTAAACTATTTTCATTTACCCTCTTTTCAAAACATATCGTGCCGATTCCGTATTCGAGTGTTTAGTAACTCCTACCGATACAGTGGATCAAACTAATCGACCGGAACTCATAAACAACTCAACCAATGAATCTCCACAATATAAAACCATTTTTATATCATCTACAAATACGTTCACTCGTATATATACACTCAATCTCAGTCTAGGGTATTACTAACCCTATATCTACCGAGTCATGCCACAGAGCCAAGTTAATCAATTAACCTTCTGCTCTGATACCAACTGTAATGACCCGGATTTTTAGCGACTTTGGTTATCGACATAAGCACGATGTCGATAACCAAACCATCGAAAAATCCTGGTAATTAGTGAAAGAAATTAGAGGGTGAGGAAAGATAAGATAGAAACTTAGAATAGAAGAAGAAGAAGAACACAACATCAGAGTAACACGAACCTCACAGCGGAACGAATAACATATAATATATATAACATAACTTGAAATATACATTTGTACTTGCATATACATATCATTATCAAAGTACAGCACTTACAACACAGCGGAAATAACTATAGCTATATGATCCTGAAGCCTCCTGCTCCAGCTCTTCAAGTGTCTCTGAAAAATCCCGACTACTTGACTGCCGTACAAATTTAGGCACCCAAGAGTTTAGGGAAAACAACAAAGTAAACTCCGGGTCAGTCATGGGACTGGTATGAGTAAAACAGTTTAAAAACAGTTCGAACAAGTAAACGATATCTCATAAGACCACGCCGCATAACGGAACGGGTTTTTCCCTTATAAGAATCCAAAATATCTTTATATCAAAAACCTTTTGATATTATAATAATGTCTATCAACCACAGTATATATATAATCATCTAGCAGAAACGCTTTCATCTCACGTTCTACATATATGGTATACAATCAAAACCGCAAGCACGTATTGGGTAATGGATTTCCAACTATGACAAGGTATGGAACCACCTTCCGCTAGTGTACCTCTAGAGAGGAATACACTGGGTTCAACAAGAACATCTTGCAACCCGGCCACACATGACCGACCACTCATTTCGCTTGAGTGTATCGAATGTATATCACCAACAGTTGGGATCAACAACCGTTTCCAGAATGGGACAACATCAACAATAGATTTTTAGAAGTTAATGAAACTCTAGATCAGGTGATTATACACCCTACTTCGGTGCGACCGACTTAGCCATGCTGCCTGCCCGATTTCTGTCATTTACCGGATGATGAGGCTAGAAGCTACACTTTATCATCACATCAGATTCACTTGGAATGTCACATCATCAAATCCATCAAATCATCGATTGACGTACTCAACCATACATTATGTGTTAGCTAAAAGAAGTTTCCTTCTCCGGTTCCACTCTTGGTACGGTTGGAGAAATCAATATATGTGATCGTCTGGAAATATTCTGTCAGACATCCGTCCATACAAGTCATCCAGAAACAGGATGAACCGAAGGCACTATTCTGTAAACAGGATAGCCCTTGCATAACTCCGTCTTAAATTTCCTTTGGCATATATGATTCGCAACGCTTATGCCAATACAGAGTGGTTCTTTGGATAATAATCCAACCGGTCTCTCCATATTAACAACGTTAAAATGGTCAAAACTTCAATAGTCTGTGATTTAACTATCGAATAAAAACAGGTGTGCAAACAACGATATTATTTCCAAATGGAAATTTATATCGATCAAACATCATTCAACATTTATCTCTTTATTCAATTAATTTACTTATCTCATGTTTCCCTATATTCAATATTTCTTATTTTCTAAATTTGGAAAATATACGTTATTAACAATGGAAAACATTTCCATTTCTTGTTTTCTTTATTAGAAAACAATTATGGTTTCTTATTTGGAAAACATTTCCAAAGCTTCTTCATTGGACTTAGACAGATGTTTAAACAAACCATCGCGATGCCAACTCAAACCATTTCCTTTACTGCCAAACCTTACTATTCCCTTAGTTAAAACCAAGCCAATCAAGTTGGGGTAGAACTACCTCTCAGACCTTAACTGAACAACATTTCTAACTTTGGAATTGGCAAAGTTCACTTTATATTTCTTTAACTTACTTCCTTACTTAAATCTCGTTCGAATAAATCTCTATTCGATTTATTCTATTTGATTTACTCTATTTGATTTACTCTATTCACTTAACTCCTTTTCGAATAAACTATATTCGATTTACTAACTTTATTCGAATAAACTATATTTTATTAACTCCTTTTACTTTAACTCTAATCGATTAACTAATATCGATTAACTCCTTTTAACTTTATCACTAATCGATTAACTAACATCGATTAACTCCTTTTACTTTATTCTCTAATCGATTAACTAACATCGACTAACTCCTTTGCTTTAACTCTAATTGATTAACTAACATCGATTAACTCCTTTTACTTTATTCTCTAATCGATTAACTAACATCGATTAACCCCTTTTACTTTATCACTAATCGATTAACTAACATCGATTAACTCCTTTTACTTTATCATTAATCGATTAACTAACATCGATTAACTCCTTTTACTTTATTCTCTAATCGGTTAACTAACATCGATTAACTCCTTTTACTTTATCACTAATCGATTAACTAACATCGATTAACTCCTTTTACTTTATTCTCTAATCGATTAACTAACATCGATTAACTCCTTTTACTTTATCACTAATCGATTAACTAACATCGATTAACTCCTTTTACTTTATCATTAATCGATTAACTAACATCGATTAACTCCTTTTACTTTATTCTCTAATCGGTTAACTAACATCGATTAACTCCTTTTACTTTATCACTAATCGATTAACTAACATCGATTAACTCCTTTTACTTTATTCTCTAATCGATTAACTAACATCGATTAACTCCTTTTTTCTATTCGAATAAACTATTCATTTATAAAGATTTACTTTTAGTAACGGTTCTTCACTTTACAAATGATTTCCCTTTTATAAAACTCTATTCGTTTTAAAAACATTTTTCCCTTTTATTTATTTTCGAAATATTTCCTTTTATAAAATCTATTGATTTTATAAAATCCCTTTTATTTCAATATACATTGAAATAATTCTTTTACATCCCAGGGTCTTTTACGATATTTAAAATATCGAATAGAAATGATCAACATCATTCCAACACCCATAATCCATAACAGATTATATAACACATCATATATCACAATATATGAAAACAGTAAAATAAATGTTGAGGAATCCAGTTGGATTCCTCCAACCTGTTTCCCTGCATCACAGATGTTAAACAATATAGATAACATCACTTTTCAGTTCCATATGATATATTCTGTTAAACAGAATCAATATAGAAAATTTAACTAACTGACTAGCAGTTCAATCAAACAATCAACACACAGTAAATCAGACAATTCCTAACAGTTCTAAAAATACAACATGAAATTATAAACTGTTCAGAGTTAGTGAGATTTACTCACATTGGCGCGTTAATCGTTAAATAACGATTTGCGTCAGTCAGTTGATTCAGATCCGTCGTTTAGTTCTGTCCTAATTCCTTACGATCTCCAAGTGATTCTGAATTAGCCTCGTAATGTAGCCTGTGTTCATAAGTTTCCAACATGATAGACGACATTCTATTCTGATATCGTACGATGGTGTTATACATTAGACGAGTTATACAATTATTATAAATTAAATTAAAAACAAAAATTCAAGTTTAATTTGGGCTCACACTTATTATCAGCTCCAAACCCAATTCCCTTTCATATTGAAAACAACCCATCTACACAAATTTCCGGCCCGCCAAAAATGTTCTCCCTCTTCCCGTCAGATTCCCCAAGAATACATGCCGCACTTCTGTACGTTCTCATCCTTCCAAAGTGCTGCTTCGGTTTCCCACTCCTAGAGCTCCACCTAAAACATTCACACCATGCGAACACACCATCATCAAGTCGGCCTTCTACTGTTATAAACCTGTCCACGCCTAGTTCAAAACCCCTTTTGTTTTTCCGCCAGTAACCAATTTAATCCCCCTCCACACAGTAGAATTCGAAGTGCTCCTTTGTACCCACCTTCACGTACACAACATGCACAGCAACCCAACAGCTTCCCCATGTTACTTGCGCCCTTACTGAGAACTCACGTCCCTCCCATTTCCACTTCTCCTCTCTCTACTTTGTTTTCTTCACGTTCCTGTCCCCTGTACGCATGCAAACAGGCTCCGCGCCTCACTCTCACGTCCTCCTCTTTACTCAGTGCAAACTCCATCCAAACTATCTGCCATCCAGTGTTAAACTTCTCCGCCCTCCAGACTTTTGAACCGCAAGCTCCTGGTTGTACGAGAAACGATGCATGAACGTTGGGTTCAGAAGAAAAAAAAAGAAAAGGCAGAGCGGGATCTACTTTGGAGAAAATGGTGGAGAGAAATCGGTCAGCGGAAAGAAAAAGAATTGGACAACAGTTGGGTATGAGATGGGTATTTATATGTATGTGGAGTGTTAAGGTTTTAAGTAAAGTATACTAAGATTTTTGGTAGGCTAACGCAAGGTGACTGTCTGTACACGAGGCCCTTTTTGTGTCCATGCATTGTGAGGAAATTTAGGTGGAAGAGAGAAGAGAACGTGCCACTTTTATGTCCATTTGATTTACTACACATAATATTAAAGGGGACCAGTTGCCGATTTAAAGTTAAACTTTGGTGTATATTTTGTTTTAAGTTCAAGAAGTTAAGTGAAACTCCGCTGCATGTAATCCCATTCAACTACAGACTATTATGGACAGATATAAATCTATTATCGTGCTAAACAATGTGCCCTGGTTCCAAAAATATAATAATACCGGTGGATAACCTCATATTTTGAAACATCAAAATGTTGATTACGGGGTGCAAAATACTCCAAATAAAAAGTTGTTTGTTTAATTAATTAAAAATTACCATAAAATTCTAAAAATTAAATTATCGTTATGTCTCTAAAGAACCTTGTCTAGATTTAAACCCGATCTCTAGTTATATCAAATAAACAGTTACGGCGATAACCGATTCTATAGCGACTATTTTAAAATTTGATTTGGACATATCTCAAAATCTACACGAAGAAAATCCTGATTTTTCTCTTCCACTAGAAAGATATACTCCACCAGCTCCACACGTTTCTTGTTTCATAGAAATCCGATTTAAAACGAATCCTGTACATTCAGTGGAAGTTCGAATCGCCAAATAGCGAACTGCCGCGCCATTTCAAGCTCGTTTATAATTATATTATAAACTATACGTTCGACTATCGACGATTGAATATATTCGTTACTATAATTCAACTTTAAACTGAATTATATAATTCGAATTGCCCAGTTCACACATATCGCCATTTCAGCCAATTCTGATTATTTCAGAATTAAATATATTATTTAATTTATTATTTAAATTAAATATTTACCATAATTTTATTCCACGTCCATTAAATTCTATATACCACCATTTCAATAATTAAATAAATTAATTATAATACCTCCGCCAATGCGGGTCATTATAGTAGTTTTGGTTTTGCAGATTTATATTCACAGGATCCTGGTTTACAGCTGGAACGATATCCGGAAAGCTTTGTATCCGTATATCCCTTCTAGTTGTGTATTGTATTATTTTCCGTTGTGATGTATTTAAATGTAATTTAAATCTCTGATATTTCGATGTAATATTTATTCATACTCTGTATATTCTTGTAATCTGATGCATTGTTGTAATATACAATGAAATGTTCTTCCGTCCGCGTTCTGTGGTGGCTTGTTCTCGAACTATCCGCGCTTTCCTTCACGGGGAAGTTACGGGTTTTCACATGTAGGTACATACAATAAGTCAATATGTGAGTTTACCTGCATTTCCTTCCTCCCGAGGTTGAGCATGATTTAAAGTATGACAATGTATTGCCTATTTTTGATTTCTAATTAATGGACATTATAGTTGTTGTCTATTAGTTTCTGAACAATTTTGTCTTTAGTATAGTCTATGGACTACTTTTTCATTACTCTGATGATCTCCGTAAGGGTAGACGATTGACCTTTGATTAGTGTAACAACCCAAAATTTTGACCACTTAATATTAAATTAAATTATTTCAAAAGTGGTTATAAATAAAAAAAATTATGATATTATTAATGAAATCATATTGAACATAAGGGATGATCTCAAAAGTAACTTCTAATAATAAACATTTATAATTAAATAGATTGTAACTTATATAAAAGTTAAAGTTATCGATTTTTGTAATGTATATTTGGAATAATAAAATGTACTGGATGTGTTGATACCTAGGTTGGTCATAGTAAATCTTTGGATAAACAATATTGAATTATCACTAATGATAATAAGCAGTTGTATTTATGGTTTTATTTTAAATATTTGAATAAAGAAATAACTGAGAATAATACAGTGAACGTTATCAATACGAATGAAAGTTTAATTAAAAAAGAAGAAATTGTAACGATAAAATAGCATAATTAACGTAAATTTAACGTAAAATTTAAAAATTAACTTAAATGATGCAATTTGGATATATGGAATACATTTAACTAAATGTAGCGAAGGAAAAAATTCGTAGTAGAGTACACAAGTTTCATCCATTCGTGAAAATTTATTATAATAAATAAATCCATTGAAATAAAATTTATCTCTTTTTCAGTTTTTGGAACATTTTCAGATGAGGACATCAAAATTCGTTTTGTAAAATTTGGAATTTTTAGCTTTGTTTTTTTAATTTCATCTGTAAAACTGTGCAAAATAAACATTGTTTCTGTTCCTTTCTGCTAAACTTATCTATGTATATTTATAACTATCCCCTCTAATTCTTTCTTGTCTGTTCATGAAATTAACTCTTTGAATACTAAGAAGACATAATTGCATTACTTTGAGAAACCAACAATCACATATTTCAATGGTTATTTCCTCAAATTTCTGTACGTATTTCCTTCTCTCCCTCTTCCTCATTTTCACGTTGCCTCCTTCTCTTCTTCTTTCTGTTCTTTCAAGTTTTCAGAAGAAGAGAGGGGAAAAACAAACTAAACCTCACTATCTCATTTCTTCATGAAAAAAGCTCATGTGCCCTTCCACACTTGCTTCTTCTCCCACTCCTTTCATTCTAACACATCTTGCTATCAATTAGAATAAAGAATTCGAGACCACCATGAAACCACAAGTTTCTCCACACCTCCACCAATGTCACCACCCTTCCCTCCTTCACCAAAATTTGCTCCGACCTGCCATTCGCGGCTTCCCACTGTTATGTAACGGCGGTCTGAACAAAGCCCCCTACCTTGCACGCATATGAGCTGGCACACAACTCCCATATAACAAAAGGAATCCCTGATGTTACATGCCTCCTAGCTCATATTTGTACACAATTCCTCCAATATATTCTGTGATGTGGGACTATTGTATCCAAACCATCATTCCTCCTTAACAACATGCGAGACAATCCTAACAGTCTCCCTCTTGACTCGCATCCTACGGAGAGCACTGCCTTGCATGCATGATCCAGTCCGAACCTTCGGCTCTGATACCATTGTTATGTAACGACAGTCAAAACAAATCCCCCTACCTTGCACACATATGAGCTCACACACAACTCCCATATAACAAAGGGAATCCATGATGTTACGTGCCTACTAGCTCATATTTGTACACAATTCCTTCAATATATTCTGTGATGTGGGACTATTGTATCCAAACCATCATTCCTCCTTAACAACATGCGAAACAATCCTAACACCTTCCACCACCTAAGCAGGCCTACCACTCCATAAACCTGTCCTGGTCATCTACCTTCACTGATGTCAACAAAGCCGGCTAGACCCATTACCCACAACTGTTCAGGTCATCTACCTCCATCTATGTAAATAGAGAAGACCAGACCCCCTCTATATAGCCTGCGCCACCTAACCCCCTCCGCAGACCTCAATGTCGCCTCCTCCTCTGCCCTTGTTGTATAACCACGCGACAGCTCCGCTCCATAGCCCTATAGCACCCAAAATTCACTCTAGCCTCCACCGGTAAATCGAGGTTCTGTAACGACGAAACCGCCCTTTATCGACACCAGTCCCCTCTGTCCAGTCATCCGCAACCTCCGATCTTTGCCTCAGCCGAACACAGCCAAGCCATCCTATTTTATCCTCCTCCCCTTGCCCCTCTCATAGAAAAAATCCATCTTTCTCCACTACATATGTCGCTACTAAACTCATGTCTCTATGTATGTGTGACTAAACTGTCGTGCTTATCTGTATCGCTTGTGTCGCTATCTTGATTTGTCACCATATCCACGAAAGGTGAATATTTCATTCACGATTAATATTTGAATCAGTTTATCGATTATCACATGAAATATTAGTTGTTATTCACATGAAATGTCAGTCATCGCACAGATTGTTAGTTGTTACTTACTTGAAATGATAGTTGTTAATTTCATAAAATAATAGTTGTTGATCACATAAAATTATAGTGATAGATTCAAGTATGTTATGATTATTCATACTTTTATTTTCGTTTATTTTGACATCATCGGTATTATCCAACTACAAGTCCCGACACCATAAAATGTGTATGAAATTATTATGACATTTAAATTGAGACATGAGTTGAAATGATATACACCAAAATTCAAAATAACTTGGACCTAGGATAGGAAATTGTATATGGATCATTATTCACGGGAAATATCAATCATTGTCCACATGAAGTCACTACAACAAAATAACTATTTCGTATGTGAAAATGCTAATTGCAATAGATCTACTGCAAGTAACTGGCTTCAGTCTAGATATGCCCAATTGTAATAGACTGGCTACAATTTACAACTTATATGGAAATTTGCGATAGAGATTTTTTTACAACTTTCAAAAACAATTGCAAAAGTCCCTTTTGCAACTGCTATTGATAGTTGCAAATGACCCTTTTTTGCAACTGTCGATAGCAAACTGCAAGTTGCAATAGACCAATTGCCACTGATAAACTCCAATGTGGTTATGTGGAGTTGCAATGGACTAGCAACATTTTACAACTGCTATAGTCAGTTTCAAGAAAGAGTTGCAATAAGAACTTTTTACGGTAGTTAAAAGCAGGTGTAGTAGACCCTTTTGCGAGAACTATTAACAACTACAATTAAAAAAAAATAAGGTATAACAATTTTTTTAATCAATTCAAACATGTGCTATCGATCCACTCAAACATAACATTATTCCAAATATTTTATTAATATATCTAAAAATTTAAACATTATTACAACGTACATAGATTCAAGCACACTATTTTGCATTTCATACACCAAACTGTTACAATAATACACATGACATACATTTAACCAAAAGCGGTTAAACATCTAGATTTTATCCGTGATGAATCAGCAAAAGCTCAAACTTGCATGTAAGAAGGCCTTCATAAAAATTACACAAAACATGCTTTCTAGCTGTTAGCCTACTTTGTGAACTAGGCAACACAAAGTCAAGAAACCAGACATTGAAGAGCATTTTTAATTAGAAGACTTCGGTTCGGATTGGAGAAGACACTACAATCTAGATTGAATAGCTGCAGTTGTTCGGTTCGGGTCAGAGCAACATATCGGTTCGAGTCGGATAGAGTCTTCTGTTCGGATCGGTGAACTGCTGCTGAGGAAATTGGTAAAGTATATCTAATCGGATCGGAGGGCAACATGATCTCAATTGGATCGGAAAGCCACCTGTTTACCACGAAAATGGATCGGAGCGGAGTAGATTAGAGAAGAAGAGAGCGTTGCATCCAAGCCAATCCGGGTCGGATCGGATATCCCGATCCGAACCCCTTATCTGTGCGTCTCCGACCAGAGCCCATGTTCCATGTTATTCTCTTGCAAAAGCGCCTGGATATCCGGACCGGCTGTGACCAGTTCCTACCCATAACGTCCGTTCCTTTGATGCGTTGTCAACATAATAGTTCATCCGAACCTGAAGATAGTGGGATGGACAACATGTGGCCCCGACCCGGATCAAGTTTCGAGCAAATTCACACCTATAAATACCCCGTCTGGAGACAAAGAGAAGGATCTTTTTTTTGAGCACTTAGAGAATTCAACCACCTCCATTACTCCCGGAGAATCCAAACCATCTTCCATTCTTTTTTTTAGTCAATTGAGTGAGTATAAGTGAGTTGTGAGTGGAATTGAGTGAATCTTACATTGTATTTGCAACTGAATTATTGAATATAGTAAAAGATAAGTGGACGTAGGCATTTCTTCGCCGAACCACTATAAATCCTGTGTGTTCATTTTTACTTTTATCTCATTTCATCTTGCTTTTAATCAATTTGGGTGTTAGAACCACTTTTGGGTCTAACATTTTGGTGCTTTCACTGAGAACCTCATCTAAATTCTTTATTTTCCGGGATTTCTCTCTACTTTTTGGACCGTTGAGTTCAAAGAAGTAAATCCTTAAGTTTCTTCGCTTTTTTATATTTGTTGAAGTGATTGTCAAAGAGTCATGGCCAAAGGAAAAGGCAAAGAAGTTCAGTCTGTTCGAGGAAATGGAGCTGGCGAAGATCAGCAAAATGCGGTTGTAACCAGGTCTCGGGGGCAGAGTTCAGCAGCAGGAAGAACCAATGCAGGAAATCCGAGCCGCCAGCAGGGGGAAAACTCCGATCCGATCCGGGTAGGAGATTCTGAAGCAGTGCATTCCCCTAATCTGAACCGACCCGAGCAGCTTGCCATGTACCGATCCGAACAGGCCCCCCAGCTCCGAACCGATCCGACCTCCTACCTCCGATCCGACCCGATGCTTGGTGAAGCTGGAACCTCTACTCAAGTCCCTACGAATGCTCCAATTCCAGCCACCAGGGTTGGTGATCAGGTTAATCCATCTGCGCCCATCACTCAAGGGGATTTCTCGCGCTTGCTTGACATGCTTGAGAGCACAAGGGAGGCTATGAAGGTTCACGAGCGAACTAATCTCATGATGCAGGAAAATATGAGGCTCATGAGTCGAGAGATTAATGAACTCCGTCGACAGAGAACTCCATCACCGGTTCGTCACACACCAGTGGATCAATCTTCATCTTCCGAGGAAGAACGGCCCCGTGAACGAAGGCCGCTCGAACGACCTCAAAACGTGGAGCAGCTAACATTTGGATCTTTGGGATCTCGTGAGGATATTGCACGAGCGCTAGGAAACAATGATCCCACTCGAGGGCAAAGACTCCAATCCCCTTCTCCCGAGATCGACCGGGAGCGCAGGGAACAGAATCGAGCAGAGGTAGCACGAAGAAGAATGGCATCTCCTGAACAAGAGCCCAGAAGGAACTCGGATGCTAGGGCCAGGGAACCTGAGCGGCCCCTAACTAATGCTGATGTACAGGCAATGGTTCGCCAGATCATGTCCGAGAGCCGGAATTATACAAATGAAGATTATGGCATTGAGCGAAGCCATACTCCCTTCACCGACGATATCCTCGACTTCCAATTTCCCCGACGCTTTAACTTGCCACAGATGGACAAGTACAACGGAAGGACTGATCCGGGACAGCATTTGATGCGGTATTCGTGGCTCATGAATGTCGCTGCCGCCCCTGATGAAGTGAAGTGCAAAGCATTCCCAATCTACTTAGAAGATGTGGCGCTGTTCTGGTTTACCCGACTTCCTCCTCGTTCGATTTCGAATTACAAGGAATTAAGCGAGCGTTTCATGAACCAGTTCCGACTCCATGCCCGAAAGTCTAAAAGTGTTATTGAATTGTCAAGAATCAAGCAGGCACCAGGAGAGTTTTTGAGGGCATATCTTGACCGTTTTAACCAAGCTGTGACTGAGGTCAGTGACCCTAATGAGCCCACTATTCTGATGGCACTAAAGGAAGGAGTCGATCCTGAATCTGAGTTTGGAGATTACCTTTCTGGGAAAACACCCTCCACCAGGGAGATATTCTACGAAAAAGCCGATATTTATCTAAGGCGAGAGGAGGCCAGGGCAAACCGAAAGAGAAAGTCTGAGACGGCCTCAAAGGACAATGTGCAGAGTAATATCGCCGTGAAACAGTCTGGGGAAAATTCTGGCAAGGTTGAAGTAAATGTAGGAAACAAGGGTGGAAACAGCAATGCTGGAAGCGGGGGTAACAACAACGATAACCGTAATCCGAACGGTAACAGAAGAAACAGAAATAGGGGAAGTGATCCTAACAAAAGACCCCGATTCTAGAACTACGAGAATTATACACCATTGAACGACACCCTGGAAAATATTTATCTGGATACGTACAATGTGCTACAGTACAAAAGACCGCCACCTCGTGATTCGACCGAGAAAGAAATGGCGACAGGGAAATTTTGTTTGTTTCATGGAACTCATGGGCATTCAACCAATGAATGTCGGCATTTGAGGGATGTGATTGAGAAGCTGCTGCGTGAAGGGAAGTTGGATGAGTACAAGGTTGCCCCGAGGGACAGGGGGCAAGGAGAGCAGGCTCCAAAACAGATTCTACCTGCTCCCAAGCCTACAGCGCAGCAGAAAGGTAAAGGAATTGTTATCAACTCCATAGTAGGCGGACCTCACCCGGCAATCCGAAGTTTCAGATCAATGGATCAATATGTGAATGCTGCCAAGCATCTAGACGTGAATGAAGGTGATGATTTGGAAGATGCCACCCCCATAAAACAACAGAAGACCATGTTCGACGACGTGGTATTTCGCAGCCGAGACAATACTGGGATACAATCACCCACCAATGATCCGTTGGTTATTACTACCACCATTGGGCCGGCCTTGGTCCATAAGGTATTAGTAGACAACGGAAGTTCCGTTAATATTTTGTTCAAGAAGTCATTTGATCAAATGAAGCTTGAGTCCGAAGATCTGAAGCCTTGTGAAGGATGGATCAGAGGCTTCAACGGGGCGTCGACAGCTCCCATGGGATACATAGAGTTGCCCGTGACCCTGGGACAAGGAGAACGTAGAAGAGTGCGAATGCTTCAGTTCGTAGTATTGGACGTAGATTCGCCTTATAACGCCTTTTTGGGGAGACCTAACCTCGCTGAATTTAGAGTTTGTATCGCCCCTTGGTGCCTGTTACTTAAGTTCCCAACCGAAGCCGGAACTGGAGTAATGAGAGGGGATCAGGTTTCCGGACGGGCCTGCTATGTGGCCGAGTTGAAGATGTTGATCAAAGGACTTAACGTTGAGAGTAAGGATGCCTCGTCTCCCTCAAAGGGGGACTCGGCATAGCAATTAGAGAGATTGACCCCGAGGGAGTTGCCCAAAGGAACGCCTGAAGACCTGGATCCCAGAAAAGACGAGGAACCAGAGGCTAGGAATGCAACTCCTAACGAAGCGACAGTGGAAATTCCCATTGATGAAGCTGATCCGACAAAAGTTTTGAAGATTGGTTCTCAATTGGGTCCATGTCGAGCTAAAGAACTAACGGACTTCTTGAAGGAAAACTTAGACGTGTTCGCCTGGACCCATGCTGACATGTGTGGGATATCACCATCCATTATAAGTCACAAATTGAATGTGAATCCGAAGCATCCGCCTGTGAAGCAAAAGAGACGCATGCTGGGCCCAGAGAGGTCGGCTGCTCTCAAAGAGGAAGTAGAGAAGTTGAAGCAGAATGGATTTATTCGAGATTCGATATATCCCGATTGGATATCGAATCCCGTCTTAGTAAAGAAGCCAAACGGAAAGTGGCGGACTTGCATTGACTTTTCAGATTTAAATAAAGCTTGCCCGAAAGATAGTTTCCCACTTCCCAGGATTCACCAGCTTGTAGACTCGACAGCAGGTCATGAACTTCTCTCTTTCATGGACGCATATTCTGGATACAACCAAATTCCTATGCACGTACCAGACCAAGAACATACGAGCTTCATTACGAATTTGGGGTTATATTGTTATGTTGTAATGCCATTCGGATTAAAAAACGCTGGAGCTACTTATCAGCGCTTGGTAAACAGAATGTTTTATGATCAAATAGGAAAAACTATGGAAGTTTATGTGGATGATATGCTTGTCAAATCAAAGCAGTCTTCCAGCCATACGCAAGACTTGGCGGAAATGTTTGGTATCTTGCGAAAGTACCGGATGAAATTGAATCCTCTGAAATGCTCATTTGGAGTGGCATCGGGAAAGTTCCTTGGCTTCATTGTGAGTTCCCGAGGAATTGAAATCAACCCTAGCCAGATAGCAGCGATTAGAAACATCGAAGAACCAAGGAGAATTAAAGACGTCCAAAGTCTTGCAGGGAAAGTAGCGGCGCTGAGTAGATTCATCTCCAAAGCCACAGATAAATGTGTTCCGTTTTTTGATTTGATAAAAAGGGGAAAGAAGAACTTCCAGTGGACTGCGGATTGTGTTGAGGCCTTTCAAAATCTGTTGGAACTGCTAGAGAAACCGCCGATTTTATCAAAGCCCGTAGATCATGAAGAATTATTTGTTTACTTGGCAGTCTCGGCTCACGCTGTCAGCACAGCCCTGGTTCGAGAAGAAGACAAAGTACAAAGGCCGGTGTATTATGTAAGTAAGAAATTAGCAGCGGCAGAGCGCAACTACCCAAAAATTGAGAAGCTTGCTTACAGCCTCCTGATCGCATCCCGAAAACTTCGTCACTATTTCCAAGCCCATCCAATAACCATATACACCGACCAGCCTTTAAGGCAGGTGTTACAGAGGCCCGAAGCATCGGGAAGGTTGATTAAATGGAACATAGAACTAAGTCAGTTTGATTTGAATTTTCAACCACGAAAGTCAATCAGGGGGCAAGCTCTAGCAGACTTTATTGCGGAATTCACCATTCCAGAGGAGGAAATAATCAATGACAGAGTGGTTAAATCCGAGGATGAACTAAAGATGAATCCGTGGAAACTATATACAGATGGAGCCAAGAATGACCGAAGGTCCGGAGCTGGAATTGTCTTAGTCACTCCCAAGGGACGGTCGTTATATTACGCCCTGCGATTAGAATTTTCGGCAACTAACAATGACTCAGAATATGAAGCCCTGATCGCCGGGCTGAAGCTTGCTAAAGACCTCGGAGTAAAAATGATAGACATATTTTGTGACTCTAAAATTGTTGTTTGTCAAGTGCGAGAGGAATTCGTGGCTCGAGGACCTCGACTTATCGCCTACCTCAAGAAAGTGAAAGATCTATTGAATAGCTCAGATCGGTACAACATAACACATATTCCCAGAGTTGAAAACCAGAAAGCGGATAGACTGGCAAAGCTGGCTAGTTCCGACAATCCAGAAGAGACTGAAGTAATTCCAATTGAAATGTTGGAATCGCCAAGCTTTGAGTCAATGGAAATTGAGTTCGCTTTTGAAGCAGAACCAGAGAAGGAGTCATGGATGACTCCAATTAAGTATTTCCTTAAGAATGGGACACTCCCATCGAAGAAGAGTGAGAAAAGAGCCGTAGTTCGCAAAGCTACCAGATATGTCATACAAGATGATACCCTCTATAGGCAAGGATTTTCTATGCCCCTGTTACGATGTATAGCACACGACGACATCAAGCGTGTACTAAGAGAAGTACACGAAGGTGAGTGTGGAGATCATACAGGAGGTCAAACTTTAGCAAAGAAGATATTGCGATACGGATATTTCTGGCCTACGATCAATAAAGATGCAGCTGATTATTCACGACGCTGCGATAAGTGCCAGAGATTCGCTAAAATCCCCAGGGCACCGTCGACTCAACTTAAATCAATGGTGAGTCCTTGGCCATTTGCCACATGAGGAATTGATATCATAGGAGTCCTACCAATTGCTAAAGGAGGAGCTAAGTATGCAATAGTAGCCGTGGACTATTTTACGAAGTGGGTGGAAGCTGAGCCCTTGACCAAGATCACAACAAGAAAGGTGATAAGTTTTGTGGTTAGAAATATTATATGCCGGTTCGGGATCCCAAGGACGATTATAACTGACAACGGGACCCAATTTGATAGTACTGAATTCAGAAATTTCTGCCAGAAGTATAAGATAGACAAACGATATACTGCAGTTGCCTATCCGCAATCAAATGGGCAAGTAGAGGCAATAAACAAAGTAATAAAATCCATCCTCAAGAAGCGATTAGAGCGTGCAAAGGCAAGGTGGGTTGATGAATTGCCCCTAGCTTTGTGGGCATATCGAACAACATTTAAAACGGCCACCGGTCATACCCCTTTCTCTCTCTCCTTTGGCTCAGAAGCTGTAATTCCAGTTGAACTAGAAGTTCCTTCCCACAGGGTGACATATTATGACCCGATGACAAATCGGGCACTTTTACTTGAGTCTCTTGATGAAGTCGAAGAGAAAAGGGACAAAGCAGATTTGCGTGCAGCAAGACATCGGCGTCAGATGGCACGCTATTACGACAAAAAAGTTCGCCTCAGGACTTTTGAACCAGGAGATTTGGTGCTAAAGAGAGTCTTTCCATCCCTTCCTCACCTTGGTCCAAAATGGGAAGGACCCTTTGTCATTCAACGGAAACTTGAAAAAGGAACCTTTAAGTTAACGACCGTAGATGGCGAAGAAGTCCCCAGAGCATGGAATGCCCAACACTTAATGCGATATTTGAATTAGAGATGTTGTACTTTGTGTTATTTTTCTTATGAATTCTGTAATAAGGCACGACTTGCCTTGGGAAAATCTGACGATATGAATAAAGGGCTATAAAGTGGATGTAGGCTACGACTTAGCTGAACCACTATAAAAATATTGTGTGTTATTTACTTTTGCGCATTTACATTCATCAGTTATTCTGTTGTGATTATAAAATACAGGACGACTCAAAGCCTAAAAAGGTTGATAACAGCTTAGACAGAAAAAGAAGCACAACAACTGTTTGTGCGATAAGACATAAAAGAATGAGAAAACGACATTCTTAACTCTAACTCTCCAGAGAGAGAGAGAGAGAGTATAAAAGCGTCTCCGATTGAGCGCTGAAAAAGAAATTCTTTTCCTAACTCTAACTTTCCAGAGAGAAAGAGAGTATAAAGGCGTCTCCGACTGAGCGCTGAGAAAGAAATTTTTCTCCATTGAAAGACCGGGGAATAAATAGATTACTGAGCCCGAACTCTAACTCTCCAGAGAGAGAGAGAGAGTATAAAAGGAATGCCAGAAAAAACGACAAGCACTGTCGGCACATGAAATGCTACCCCGTCAGAAAATCGGGAGCATTCAGGTTGATTGATTAAGCATTAATAATTTATTAGAATCAACTGGGGGCATATATGTATACACATATTTCTTTGCTCCGTGACTTCATTTCACAACTATAGCAAGACATGCATTTTTACATAAGTGCAGAACTACTGACAAACAAACATTGCAAAAAGTGAATTATTTTTATTTACAGATGAATGAATTTGTACAGGGAAATAGCTAAAAAAGAAAGTGCAGGAGCTGCTTTTGTAGCAGCAATTATTGGTTCACAAAGATGCTAAAAAGATACAGGGCAATCCACTATTTAGATTTGGAATGAGCCTTGGATTTCTTGGCGGCTTTCTCCGCATCCTTTGCTTCTTTCTCGGCTTCGGTCAAGATTCGTTTTGATTTCTTTTTCCCTGAAGATGCGGTACTGGAGCCAGTAGACTTCTTCCCGGAGGGCGGGGCACTGGAATCAAGGGAAGATTTTTTAGCAAGTTCTTCTGTAATAGATCTAGTTGAGAGCTTAACAACTAACCTTGATCCCGCATCCACAACTACGAGGGGCTTGAGGATCTCAGGGTCTAGTTCTTCGGCCTTTAATTGCAAGCGCTTGTCTTGATCAACCTTCATTGCAGCCAAGGTAACGTCATCAGCACTTTTTGACTCCCCGGTTATTGCAACTTCCGGTTCCTCTTCATGCCCCCCGTCTCCGCCATCGTCCTTTAAAGCTGCTATCATTTCTTCATCATGGGGAGTGGTGACCTTAGTTGGCTCATTGCCTTCTCCCAAGTCTATAGAAGCAGCCTTGTCTTCCCCTTTTTTGGCCCTATCAGCGGGCTTTGTCCCAGCGACAGCTCCTTGAGCTATATCTGTCTTTTCGGATGATTCAACACCACCAGAATGAGAAGCAACAGTTATCAACTCAGGCGAAAACAAAGGGTCTCTCATCGATTGTTCAATCACGTGGCGAAAGGTAGAAATGGCTTTGGCAAATTGAGGAGAAAAGATAGGGATACCTTCCGAAGACTTCTCAGCGGGGGTGACTGCTACCTCTGGGGCTATTTCAGGAATGGGGGATAGCAAAGTTGTTCGGGGAATTCCCGGATTTTCGGGATCATACCCTTCTACTTCGGGAGTTGCAGGGGCAGAGGAAGAGGAACCAGCCTCGAGAATGGTTTTTTGTTTAGACTTCTGTCTCTCTTCCTCCATGGCTTCAGCAATAAGGCGGCGCCCTTCAGCTAGGCGCTCCGGTTCATCATCTCTCAAGTATTTCTCCATCAGTTTATCTTCATCGAGGGAATCGACCTTAAGTTCCTCCTTTTCCCACTCGACGATTTGATTCCATACTTGAACCAGAGTGGATGGATAATCGTCGATCCAAGAAATGTTTCGGCGACGAATAATGTGTGCGAAGAATTCAATCATTAGCTCGCCGAAGCCCTGAATATCAGCCTCCGCCTCTGATAGTTGCTTGCGGGTTTCCTCCGCAGATTTAATAGCACACTCCACATTGCCCTCGGCCAGAGCAGCCCTGTTTTCTGCCTCCAACAACTTCGAAGCCAAGTTAGCATTCTTCTTTTCTAATTCAGCACTCCTCTTTGCTAACTCGGCGTTTTTCTGTTCAAGCTCAGCATAAGCAAGGCGTGTCTTAGCAGCTTCTGACTTGGCCTCGTCAGCTTGCTTTTTTAGTTCAGAGCGCTCCTGAGTGTGAGACTCAAGCAAGTCATGATAACGCTTTTGCATGTCCTCGAATTGTTGTTTGAAGTTAGAAGCGTCCCTTTGAGCGACAGCTAACTGAGCTTGAGTGTCTTCTAAATCTGTTCCTAGAGCTTTTAAGGCCTTAGCGTCCTCCTCTGCGGTCTTTTGCATTGAATTGGTATTTGTGATTAGAGTGCGGATGATTTTAGAAAGATTGCGTGAATACTTGAACATCTCGATATATTGTTTTTCCACCAAGTCAATCTTTGCTTTGGCATCATCTGCCCATTTAGACGAAATAGGTTCCAGGGCAGGTAAAAAAGTTAGAGTTTCGAAGTAGTGTTCGGGAAATTGCTCTTTCAAATATGCCCGCTTTATTGCAGTTCCCGCATCTGGTGGGGGAGGAGCGAGGATTGTCAATTCGGTGTCCCTTGGTGAGGAGGATTCGGTAGTTTCTTTGACTGTCTTAGATCGTTTAGTAGCAGGGACCTTTTGCTTGCTTCGAGACCCGGTTTCTTTTGGAGGAGTTCTTTCTCTGCTGCGCTTTTCATGGGAAGAAGTGGAGTCTTTAGATGGTGGTCTGTCCTCTTCCCTACGGCTTTGATAACCCTTATATTTCTCTTGTTCCGATCGAACTGGTGAGCGAGAACATGAGGATCGAGAACGATGGGGATCATAAGGTCTTCTCTCCTCCCTACCACGATCATCCCGGCGATCATACTCGACATCCTGAGGAGGATTGGACATGCTGCGACGAAGCTTCCTGATATCATAGTAGGATCGAGACATTGTGCCTGCACAATAAGACGAACGAAATTTAGAATTAGTGGATTCACAAGGAAAGAGGTGCAATGAAGGCTAATGCCGTTATATAAAGTGTATCCTAAGTGGTGTGTTCCCCCCCAACCAACCCGAGTCTGAAGCTAGACTAGTACGGGCAGGCTCTCTGGCCTTAGCGGGAGTGGTCTCTTCAGAAGAGGTGAAGACTAGAGGATCCTTCCTGAAATCCTCTGAAGTATATATAGTCTCAGGTAAGGGGAGATCCCCCAAACCCTGAAATATTTGCTCATCAGTACTAGGAACATCCCCCTCGGAAGCATGAAGTGGCGACTCGTGGGAGGATTTTGACTTGTCTAGAGAAGTAGTTTCCTCGGGGGCAATATATCCTTCACGATGCTTTTCGGCCAGATTAGCCAATTCATCATCTTGAGTAGAAGAAGGAGAAGGTGAAGTTTGAAGAGGCACTGTAGGAACTCCCGAGCCTTCTCCTGTCTCTGGAACTACCTCCACTGGAGGAATGTAAGCGTAAGGGACCGTCCCATGACCGATGCTACGAAAAACAGATAATAGCCCATGGAAGTGAAGATATTCGTCTTTAAGGACTTCGTCGATAGTCAGGAATTTCTGATCACCATTAAGAAGTCGGTGCATCCGATCAAAGAACACCTGATCTGATATCTGTTTGGGGTTGTCGACTGCAAACAAAAAGGAAAACAGGTCAAGATGATGATTCAAGTGTATAAGGCCTGGATTTAGAAAATCAGTGCTTTACTTGATTTTGTCCATCTACTGGCGCATCCAGGCTGTCGCTTCACGTAGAACCATTCTAGTCTGGAATCTCCAGCTTCGCTGCTAAATGGTGCAGAGATTATCTTCCTTTTTGGAACCGATTCAAAGTAGCAGAAAGATGGAGTCTCTCGAGTTCGATGTTTGAAATTGTAAAAGAAGTGAACATCATCGAACGTGAGCTCTATGCCTAGGATTTCACGATATGCTATGTACAAGGTGTGCAGATAGGCATATGAATTGGGATGCAACTGCATGGGGGCAATCCGCATTTGTCTTAAGAAATCAACGATGAAAGGAGAGAATGGAGGAATGGCACCGACCATGCACATTAATCGAGTGACCGCCATATATCCTTCTGGAGGGTTGTGGGGACGGTCAGAGCGTGAAGGCACTAGAGTGTCCCTTTTCATTATTCCATACTTTAAGCAAATTCGAACAAGTCGATCGTTGTCGATTGTCGATTCTACGGAATCTGGAGGTGATTCCAATATAATGGCTGATTCAAATTCGTCAGGGGCTCGATCGTCACCGATCCCTCCTTCCTCCTCAAAACCCAGAGAAACCTCGTTCTCCGAAGACGCCTCGTTGCTTTCTCGATTTCCAACCCCGTAGTCTGGACCCTCGCTGTCCCATTCTGGATCAGACGAAGAAGATATATCCTCAAGAGTGATTTTGTTAGAAGTTTCCGGGGCTTCTTTCCTCTCAGCTAGTCGGGAAGAGCGTCTGGGCCTCATTGTCATAGAACTATTGAAGAAGCAATAGCACGGATTAGAGTAAATTATCCCGTGCCCCCCTGTGTATGTGTGTGAACTAAAATGTGTGCAGCAAATGTGAGAAATGCAAAGTAAAAGTACAACAATGTAAGTCGAAACTTTGAAGAGAAGGTGATAGTCAGAGTAGTTCTTAATGTTCACTTATGTCCGCAAGGCACTATCCTAACTGTTCGTAAAGTTGGAAGTAATATCTTTTAAATAGTTGGACGAGAGTTTATGTTTTAAATTGAGTAGTGCTCGGTTCGGATGCAGACATCAGGTTCGGATCGGATGAACAAAGGCCCACACTCAGTAAGATATATCCGGATCGGTTCGGAGATTGACACCCGGAGCGGCTCGGATTAACTTGGATAACCAGACCCCTATTCTCTCTTTTGTTTTTCAACCAGGTCCGATCCGAGCGCATAAGTCTTGACCTTCATTGTATTCGCAAATCCGACCCGACCCGGTCAAGCGGTTTAAGACCCATTTCTTGGCCCTATTTCTCCGACCCGATCCGGCTCTGTAAATTTTCCTCTTTTCCTCCTACTGTTCCCCTACCCGAATCAACCTTCTTCAGTTTTCTTCCTCTTCCTCCTCTTAAATAGCGAACCCAACTCGAAATCCCAAGCTTTAATTAAAGTCGAGAGATTGAGCACTCAAGTGTCAATACTTTCCTCCAACACTTCGAAATGGCGTCGATGTCATTGAAGACGAAGGCGGAGGAAGGAAGAAAGCGCAGTGATGGAATTATTCAATTACTTTGTTAAAGTCGTTCAAACTAACCGTGAATGTAAATTAAAAGCGATTATGGTAACAAGATTCAAGATTACAGGACTACCTATGTGTTTGATTCGAAGATGGAAGTGAAAATTTTGAAGTTTCTTGGAAAGGCTGGAGCTTCGATATGGAATCAGTTCGGATAAACTAAAACAATAAATGAAGGAAAAGAAGAAGGAAGAAGTGAATTTATATAAACAACAAGCTGACTATTCGTATTCCCTATCGGACCGGCTCGAAAAGCCCAGTAACACAGCTTGGCCCACTGGTTCATCGCAGAGTACAGGAGGAAGGAGATCTGTTCGGGTCGGAACCCAAGCCAGAAATCCGTTCGGGTCGGAATCCGAACCGAACAGGATGAAGTACGACAACTTAACGTGTGAATTCGAAAGGAAAGATGAAGCTTTTGCGCTATGGCAGTCAAAGCATGCTCCGTTCCCCACAAAAGCATCCTTTGAGGGGGCAAAGTGTTAGCCTACTTTGTGAACTAGGCAACACAAAGTCAAGAAACCAGACATTGAAGAGCATTTTTAATTAGAAGACTTCGGTTCGGATTGGAGAAGACACTACAATCTAGATTGAATAGCTGCAGTTGTTCGGTTCGGGTCAGAGCAACATATCGGTTCGGGTCGGATAGAGTCTTCTGTTCGGATCGGTGAACTGCTGCTGAGGAAATTGGTAAAGTATATCTAATCGGATCGGAGGGCAACATGATCTCAATTGGATCGGAAAGCCACCTGTTTACCACGAAAATGGATCGGAGCGGAGTAGATTAGATAAGAAGAGAGCGTTGCATCCAAGCCAATCCGGGTCGGATCGGATATCCCGATCCGAACCCCTTATCTGTGCGTCTCCGACCAGAGCCCATGTTCCATGTTATTCTCCTGCAAAAGTGCCTGGATATCCGGACCGGCTGTGACCAGTTCCTACCCATAACGTCCGTTCCTTTGATGCGTTGTCAACATAATAGTTCATCCGAACCCGAAGATAGTGGGATGGACGACATGTGGCCCCGACCCGGATCAAGTTTCGAGCAAATTCACACCTATAAATACCCCGTCTGGAGACAAAGAGAAGGATCTTTTTTTTTGAGCACTTAGAGAATTCAACCACCTCCATTACTCCCGGAGAATCCAAACCATCTTCCATTCTTTTTTTTAGTCAATTGAGTGAGTATAAGTGAGTTGTGAGTGGAATTGAGTGAATCTTACATTGTATTTGCAACTGAATTATTGAATATAGTAAAAGATAAGTGGACGTAGGCATTTCTTCGCCGAACCACTATAAATCCTGTGTGTTCATTTTTACTTTTATCTCATTTCATCTTGCTTTTAATCAATTTGGGTGTTAGAACCACTTTTGGGTCTAACACTAGCTAAGCAAAAACATGGCACATACTAATAACTGAGTGATAGATTTCCAAAAAGATGTCTACTAAGAGAGCTGAAAGCATTGCAAGCGACATCTATCATTTATGAAAAATCATTAGATTTAATCCATAGCAAATGAAGTACTGGAAAAAATTAGTAAAAACTGATCCATCATAGAGAAACAAAATTGACAAATTTTAATCATTAAGAATAAAATTATGTCACATAGTAGCTACCTTTTTATAGTTGCTTGGCCGTATACTAAAACCACATGATGTTAGCACCACATCTTAGTGTTGTAAATACTATAAAATCGATCAGGAAAAGAATATTTCCCCATCTAACCTTTAGTCTAAATAAATTATATTTCAAGTTAACAGTCATTTCACACTATGTTTGTTTTCTTTTTGTAATATCCGATATCAAAACCAAAGTCAGAAAATGCTTGGTAACAACCTAACAAATATATTGCAAAAACTCAGGGTTACATATTATATTGCAAAAACTTACTCTCTGTTTCTTCCCAAACATCGTTCATTTTGGTAGGTCATGCACAACAAAGACATGAGTTTTTCCAAAATGTTTCACAGAAAGATGAGACAACAAGAAAAATCTTATCATAATACCACCTCTCAACAACACTTTATCTACCTGATTCTCATCTCCTCCACTTAAAAGAAACCATTATCCAAACATCTCCTCTCACTCTATAGAAATAACAATGGAGGAAGCACATTGGATGAATATACCTACTTCAGTTCCAAGGAAACATATTATCATTATTAGTATAATCACAAAATATTGGATGAATATAACCAAACTGTTAATTATGAATATCTACTAATTGAAAAAAGAAAACATATTGGATGAATATAACCACTTTGGTTCTAGGGAAGATGGACGAAATTTCCAATACAATAGTTTCACCCACCACCTCCTGATAAATACACCCTCTTCTTCCTTCTGTTCTTCCATTAATTTCATATTTAAATTGCTCAAATTCATCCCATCCTTTCCTTACCTCATACCAAAAGTAAGAAAATCAACAAACCCTTTAAGAACATCTAGAATCAAATTAGTACATGCAAATTTACTTACACGGCTCAACCCAACAAACAAGAAGATATTTTAATCAGCAACAAATCCAAATTCCAAGCATAACCCGATCTCGAACTAGAAGTATGTATTTTTGGATAGGAAAAGTTAAATCTTAATCAAGTCAAATTATAGCAGATGGAAATCAAAAAAAGCGGAGGGGACAGAGGAGGAGGAGTAGAATGCAAAGCACGTGGTGATCGAAATAAAAGGATTGAACCAATGTACCAAGGGTATGAAGAGAGTGGGTTGAGCAACAGGTTTAAATGTAGATTCTGTATGATGTATTCCTTTAAGAAAATTGTAGATTAGACAAGTTAAAGAGAGATTGTGGGTTAAAAGAAAAAGTAAAAAGAATTCATCAAAGATTAGATTAGTAATATACAATAAGAATAACTCGTTAGATATTGGATCAGCAGTATCCTAGAATGAGTTTCAAAGAGTGTTATTTTTACAATAAAAATGAAAACATATTTTGTTTTGAAAATTTGAATCTTATTATACGTATTTGAATATTTATTTTATTTTGAATTTGTACTATCAGCTATATATGAAGATTTTGCATATACGCCTAGCTAGCGTGTGTACGAAGTCTCAAATATACTGGATGGATATAGAATCACACTCTAGACGCCCGAGAATAATTCTGGTGATGCCGCGGCATCGTCAATATTTATTTTCGAGTTTCGAAAGTGGGATATTTATATGATTCCAATTGATTGGTGTGAGAACCCAAATTTAGATAGGGAATTGTTGTGATTTGGCACCAAAAAGACGATTTTTGTATATATATATAAAAGTTATGTGTTTGAAACGATAATTAACTAATTGATTGCAGATTGTGTTGTTTGATTTTGGTTTGATTAAATAAAATTTTGAACCATTAAGCAAAACCGAATCAAAATTTGAACTGAATTGAAAATTGATTGAAATTGCATGCATATACATGTATATATATTGACCAGGTCATAGCAGGGAAGCTAAGAAGAGGAATAAAATTGTATGCCCAACAAATAGGTACATGTTTACTAATTTATTGGGTTTGGATGATTTTATCAGCTGGTTTGCTTTTTCTTTTTCTTTTTGGATGATGAGGGCACTACGTGGCTAGTTGCGGTTTGAAAGGTCTCCCCGTACAAAGGAGGTTATGGTGAAATTTTTCGAAAATTTAGGGTGTTAGCCAAATTTTTGAAGAATTTGAAAATTCTTAGAAACTGAAAAGTTGAAGAATGGAAACCAAAATGAAAGTTGAGTTGGTTGGTTAAACAACTTTCAGCTCCGTTCCTTTTCGAGGACGAAAAGATTTTAAGTGGGGGAGATTGTAACAACCCGGAAAATCAGAACCAATTTAATTTTTTTTATTTTGGCAATTTTAATGGATTTTTGAAATTTAAAATGATTTATTTTAAATAATAATGATTAAAAATTTATTTTAATCGAAGTTAGCACGAATAAATTTATTTTAATTATAATAAGAGCCTGAAATGGCGCAGTAGTTTGAAAATTCGATATCAAATTTCAAATGAATGTACCAGATTCAAAATAAATTGGATTTCAGTAAAACCAGAAATATTTGATTCTATTTAAAAATATCTTTCTAACGAATGTAAAAAATCCAGATTTCGTAACGGGAATACAAATTTATGTCCAGTTTAAAATTCAGAATAGTCGATGTGGAATTTATATATATTTTAATATAATAAATAGCCATTTTGCAAGCGACCTCCATTTTCGATGAAACCACTTTTGTTGGATCCGTAATGTCAAATTATTGCTAGATTCCAATTTTCATAATTTTTGGAACTAATATGTGAGCGTGGTGAAGTTAAACGCGTTTGGTAGTTTCAATTTGAATTTAATCGACTGGAAATGACAATTTTTCAAATGCACTCCAAATTCGACGAAATTAGTTTTGTTAGGACCGTATCATCAAAACATAGATAGATTTATTTTTCGGGAATTTTTGGAGTTAGTATGTGGCCCCGGTAAATTAAAATGTACGTTGAATTCAATTTTGAACGTTATATTAAATTATATTTTAATTTTAACGAAAGTTGATCGAAACAATTGAACTGGCTTACGAAACGTAACCCATTACGTTCGGAATGGGGTTATTTAGCTAGGGGCGACAATCGTTGGGTTTAATTTGGAGTTCGGATGGGAAAACTGACATTTTTGGAACTAAAGAAAATAAAATTAATATAAATATATATGGGCCAATTACATTCTCCCAAACCCTAATTAAATTTCTCAGAAAAACAACCCGCCGCTCCTCGTCTATGACGATAATCGCTCGAAACTGTTTCCCCTCCGATCTGAAGATCCACGCCCCAATTCAAGCAGCTCCATAAGGGAAAATTGAAGAACTTAGTACGATCCTCCCACCCAACGGTCAGGATCAGATCTGGTGGCTTCATTGGCTGGAATCGCTCGCCTGAACTCCCGCCACGTCGAAAGGAAATCGAGCTTCCATAAGCTGTCGAGATCGAGGTTATGGGGTGCTGGAGGTAGCTGGCGTGGGGGCGAAGGCCGTGCCAGGGTCTGATCATCATCACGTCGACCGTAGGTGGAGCAAACCTGAACCTTAGTTTCGAACAACTCAGAACTGACGTAGGCCTGGGAAATTCACAGTGATCTTTTTTTTATATTAAAATAATTTTGGCTTGAAATATGATTTTTATGTACAAGAATATAGAAATAAAAATGAGATTTTTATATATATACCATATTTTAAAAATATGATTTTAAAATATTAATAGCATGATGTTTTAAAAATAAAATTAGCAAATGTTTTAAAAATGAAAATAGCAATGATTTAAAAATGTGACTTTTTAAAAATGAATTAGCATTGTCTTATTTTCAGTTATATATATATATATAACATCGAATAAAAATGTGATTTGTAATATATCCGCGTGAAACAGATTGTGATGGAACTGACTTGAGGCAAATTCAAATCCAAACCGTTCAGAAACAAAACTGGCGAAGTGGAAACCGACTATAAAAACTCCTTCTCACTCTAATTATTTACAGTTAAATATATACTACGATGCAGACGGTGCTTAGCAGCACCCAACACCATTAATTGTACAAACCAGGATTATTTGTTTGGATTGAATTGACTGTGTTGTGTTTATTGAATGAATAAAATATATAAAATATTCATGTATGTAATAAAATATTTGAATAATAAAAATACCATTTTTATTGAATGAATAAAATATATAATATATTCATATATGGAATAAAATATTTGAACAATAAAAATATCATTTTTATTGAATGAATAAATATAAAAAAATATTCATGTTTGGAATAAAATATTTGAACAATATTAATATTATTTTTATTGAATGAATAAAATATATAAAATATTCATGTATGGAATAAAATAGTTGAACAATAAAAATATCACTTTTATTGAATGAATAAAATATATAAAATATTCATGTATGGAATAAAATATTTGAACAATAAAAATATAATTTTATTGAATATATGAACCATATAAAATGGTCATGTATTGAAAATAAATATTCATTTACAAATCGGACGACTTTTTTATGTACGCCCATTTAACTAATATTGATTGGGACGATAAATTTTACACATCGCCCAACTGCACAAATAATAATCAGTATTTGTTGTTTGAAAACCCCACACAGGTATTGGGATGATATTGAACATACACTAATCCCAATATTAAGTTATATGTCAATCGATTGGTTGGCAGACTGTTGTAAGCGTTAATTATTTATATTTAATGCTCATGCAGTTGTGTGGCGCACTCTGGATTATGGTTGACTGTGTATAATTATTGTTGTGTACATGTGTGTATGAAATCCATATAAATAACATTATATGGGAATTGACTGTGTCTGATTGCAATTCAGAAAGAACGAATATTTTAAAATAACGAATATTTTAAAATAATATTCAGCAAAGGATTAAAATCTGATTTGATGTCCGATTTGAGATGGACACGAAAATATTGAAATATATAAGTCGTGTTGATTACATTTGCGCCATTTTAACGCGAACGATATTTATATTGATTTTATTCATTTTTATAATGAATATCGAAAAGGAAATGATTTCAAAACCTGATATTTTGAAAATATTATCATTTTTATATTATAATGATACATAATATTCAATTTTGATTTAAAATTGAAAATGAAGTTAGAACGTTTTAAAACGAATTTATAAACGATTTATAAAATACGTTTTAAGTGGAAATCGTAGAAATATATACTATATATATAATATAATGGCCTGAATAGAACGCGCCGCGCCGCGGCCGTTCGCGAATTTCGACCATTGACTTCGAATTGATATTACGGGAGATCCGACCGTTAGATTCTCCTAAAACCGGAACCGTTGGGTTCATATCGAAAAGTGATTTCCAACGAATATAAGAGATTTTAAATCAAACAATTAGATTTGGAATAATGTCCAAATCAAATTTGGAAAAGGTCGTTGTAAGTGCAGTTCGATGACCGTTTAGGGAAATCGACTGAATGGGCCTTAATAAAATTATAAAAAATAGTATTATTTGTATAAAATCATAATAATTGATTCGGAAAGAATTGAGATGAAAAATTCCATATTTGAAAAGATAAAAATATATTTTACCAAAATGAACTTGTGACGGCAAGGAATTTCGCTCGGTCCGAACCAGTCGCTAAACCGACCCAGACAGTTCGAAACGCCCTATCGTTTGAGAACATGACAAATCAGAACGCATACCAAAGAACATTCCATTGTATATTACAACAATACATCAGATTACAAGAATATACAGAGTATAAGTGAATAAATATTACACAGAAATATCAGAGATTTAAATTACATTTAAATACATAGCAGCGGAAAATAATACAACACACAACTAGAAGAGATATACGGATACAAAGCTTTCCGGATATCATTCCAGCTGTAAACCAGGATCCTGTGAAAAAAATCTGCAAAACCAAAACTACTAGCTGCCCGTGCGGAAAATAGGGGCACCCAGAGTTTAGGTTAAAACAATAAACTCCAGGTCAGTCATGTGACTGGTGTGAGAACTAAAACGGTTAATCTTTATTTTAAAGTTCGGTAAATCAAGGGACCACGCCGTATAACACGGAACGAGTTTCCTCCCAAGAATACCAGTGCATAAAACAAACAACGCAATGCTAAATAAAGAAAAATGAAGCTGTTATAAGACCCAGGTCCTATCACACAATGCAACGCAAGCCGGGGGATAGGGTTTTCCCTTATAACAGCCAAAGAATGCTTGATACGTTTAAAACAAATCATTTGATACTATTATAAGTGCATAGTGTATAAAACAACTTCAAATCATAAGTATCAATCATAGGCGGCATGAATGCCCCATACCACTATGTCGCCATATATAGGTTATACAATCAAAATCGCAAAGTCACGTATTTGGAAATTGGGTTTCCATCTATGAACCGAGGCAAAAGATAGTCCTCAACCGATTCGAGACGCTCTAGCCCGCCCCTCAGGACCCAGACTCAGGTGGGCCCTTGGATCGTCAGGGCCGGTCCACCGATGTGGATTAAAATGCCTAAACATGCGTTTCCCCGCCCTTTGGGGCGTAAATGAGCCAACGAATGACTCCATCGGACCCGGATCGTCCGATCAAACCGAGGCGCCTCGCAACAGCAACAACCACACAGGTGAAAAGTATATAAATGTCAGGGCTGGTAGGTCACTGACACCACCCTAGCTAGAAAGAAACGCATGCCCTCCCTGATGTCCTCTCCCGTTTCTGGTTCACAACCGGGGTGTGAGGCTCGCGAATTCACGTTACACAAAGCTGTGCCACACAGGCTGTGCTTTGATCATCACCACAAGACTTTGCTTTTCAACAGAAGCCTCGATCAATTGCCACTTAGGCATGCCACACAGGCAATTCACTCCGTGCGTTTGATATCCATCAGTATATAACCCCTGAGCTCGTATGTCTCAGAGAAGGGCGTTAAGCAAAAGAATAAATTCTCCGCCGCCAAACAGATATATATTTAATAGAGATCAATCACACGGACTAAAATCCAATGTCAGACACACAGTCCATTTACAAGTCCGTTCTGGGTCTGAACGAAACCGGAGGCACCCAGTACCCCGCAAATCCATCGATCTCCAAGTACGTCTGGACGATCACCAACTGTTTCCATCTTCTTGGGTTTACAGCCCAATCAAGATCATCAGTAATCACCTAAACGACGTGAAGACTTCCGGTCTTCGACCATCGTCTTCATCTTCGACTTATCGTCGTATCAGTTATTCAGAATGGGATAAACCCGGTCTTTCTGAATAACTCGCGTATATTTTGAATAAGTGTTACACAAACACAACATACGCCTCATTCCAATTCATCAGTCACTAACCGTAAATTAATCAGAGAGTAATTCCCTAAATATTAACCCCGAAGGCCGAAACCAACATCAGATCAATATCCAGAAAATCACTCTGCTTAGCCAACCTACAGTTAGTTTCTAAATTTCACATTCATAGGGAAAGGTTCCCATTAATTTTATCAAAGATAAATTCCTTGAATTTATTCTTTAAACTCCTTTGAATATCAATTCAAACTAGTCGGGATTAACGAACCTTACCGAAGTAATCATTTTTTTTAATTTCTCAATCCCAACCTATTCATCCCATGAAGTAAAACTGGTAATACTTCATATCTAACACCTTTTCAATCTAATTAAAGATTCATTAAAACTCCACTTAGTTTTAATCGTTAACTGGGTTAAAGAATCAGTGTCATTTAAAACACGGTTCACGATAAACCCAAAATCGCATTCCATTAATTATCGGGTTAAAGAACAAGTGTTATTTAAAACACCGTTCACGATAAACCCAAAAATCAATTCCAATTTAATTCCAATTAAATATCACTTAATTGGTACACTTCATTAAATCTAAATAAAAAGATTTAATCTTTTCTCAACTGGGTTCAAGAACAGTGTTAGTGAAGACACCATTCACGACAAACCCAAATCACATTTGATATTAAACACAAGGCTCTGAATAGAAAATATACCGGCTTATATTCAATATCAAATTCTACGACTAACAAATATCGTATTGGAAATAACGATATATATATCTATATCTTTCAAATTTCCATAACAACATTTGTATAATCACGAAATCCAACATCGAAATATTCCGAAGACAATTTCGATTCAAATCCATTCCAATGCAATCATTGGAAATTTTGGTTATTTTCAATACCATTTCAAATCCAATTTATTTATTTAAAAATAAATAGAATTATAATTCTAGTTCAAAACTAGTTCATTTCGATAAAAATCTATTTTTATCTTTTCAAATAGGGAGTTTTTCATCCCAATTCTTTCTAAATCATTTCTTATGATTTTACAAAAATTATTACTATTTTTAATAATTTTATCAAGGCCTGTACAGTCGATTTCCATCAATGGCCATCGAACTGCACTTACAGCGACCTTTTTCGAATTTGATTTGGACGTATCTCCAAATCCAACCGTTAGATTTCTAATTTCTAATATTCGTTAGAAAGCTCTTTTCGATACGAACCCAACGGTTCCGGTTTTAGGAGAATCCGACGGTCGGATCTCTCGTAATGTCCGTTTGAAATAAATGGTCGAAATTCACGAACTGCCGCGGCGCGGCACGTTCTATTCAGGCCATTATATTATATATATAATATATATAATATACACTTCGTCGATTTCTATTTAAAACGAATTATATAAATAGTTTTAAATTCGTTTCAAAAGCAATTTCAACTTCCTTTTCAATTCAAATCAAAATTGAATTCTTCTTTATAAATTCGTTTCAAAATTCATTTCTATTCAATTCAAATTTCAATTCAATTTGAATTCATTTCAATTCGTTTTCAATTCAATTTGAATTCGTTTTCAATTCAATTCATTTCGAAATCGTTTTCAATTCAATTAATTTCGAAATCGTTTTCAATTCAATTCATTTCGAAATCGTTTTCAATTCAATTCATTTCGAAATCGTTTTCAATTCAATTCATTTCGAAATCGTTTAAAATCGATATAAATATCGTTCACGTCAAAATGGCGTCAATCTAATCAACACGGCTTCATAAATTTCAATTTTCAAATATTCTATTTCAAATATTTCTTTTTCGAAATAGTTGTTATTATCAAAATATTTCGTTTAACACATGACCAATCTCAATGGATGAGTACTGTCAACACATGAACCTTTATTTTATAATATTCTTTATTTTTCAAATTGGAATGAGGCCCAATCAATTACCATATAAAGTTAATTATATGGATTTTCATACAACACATGTATAATAGCATTGGAAAATAATCAACCCTCAACCAAAGTGCACTACACTGTATAAGCATCAAATATAGATATCTAACGCTTATAATAGTCTGTCAATCAATCGATCGACATATTCAATCAATCAGGATGAGTGAACTTCAAATTTCATCCCAACACCCGTGTGGGATTTCAAACAATCAAACACAGATTTTATTTGTGCAGTTGGGCGATGTGTAAAATTTATCGTCCCAATCAATGTCCTTCAAATAGGTGTACATAAACAAACCGTCCGGTTTGTAAATGAATAATTTATTTTATTCACTTCACGTTAAAAATTATATTCTTAACGATAAAACATTTTATTCAACCTATGAAAATATTCTATTCAGTTCATTTATTCAATAAAATGATATTTTTATTTTTCTAACAAATTTTAGAAAATTTCGGCGGCATAACGGCACGGTACTAGAAACGGGACGAGGCCTAGCCTTATCCCCGGTCTAGTGAAGGCCCACGCCATTCACACATCAATCAAAATCACCAAACAACCAAATTCAAATCAAATCATATAACTAAGCTATGCAACCAAACAAACAAGTCCATGGTCTGTGGACGATTGTGTCGGGTGCTACTAAGCACCGTCTGCATCCTAGTATATATATATAACTAGAAAAAGAAATTGAAAGGTGAGAAATTCTCACAGATAGCTATCCAATCCTCTTGACTCTTCTTTGATAGAAATCTTCGCCGTTGTTTGCCTTTCGTCACTTCCGTCGCCCGTATTCACTACAGATATAAAAATCACATTTTTATATTCTCTAGTATATAAAAATCATATTTTAACAACGCTATTCAATATATAAAAATCAAATTTTAACAACGCTATTCAATATATAAAAATCAAATTTTTACTTCGATGTTCAATATATAAAAAATTATATTTTTCTCGCTACTCAACATAGGTAAAAATTATATTTTTATATCAACAAAAATCTTATTTTTCTACTATGAAAAATCTAACCTTTCCCTAATGAAAGATCATAACTTTCTACTAATAAAAATCCGATCTTTTACATTATAAAAATCTGACCTTTCACATTTAAAAATATATCCTTTTTATGAATAGAAAGCATAACCCTTTTTTTATATATTATATATAAACAAAATCTTACCTTTTTCTATTCTTAAAAATCAATTCCTTACTACTTTAAAAATCTAATATTCAACTTTAGATAATAAAAATGTTAACTTTATAACAAAGAAGAAAAAAAAACTGATATATATATATATAAACTAATTACATAGAATAAATGAATATAAATAAAATAAAACTCACCGTTGGTTTTACAGGGGGGTGGACTGTGGACCATCGGAGGGGGTAGAGGAGGGTCGTGGGTGCGGTGGGAGTCGTGTGGGTGGCGGATAGTGGCTCCAGGGGCTGCTCTGGCGGCTAGGGTTTCGAATTGGGGGGGTGGGGGTAGGTCTTCGAACGGAGGAGGGCGCAGGGGGGCTGCGGGGGTCCCCTAAGGTGGCGCGCTCGACTGTGTAGGGGGTGAGATGGGCGGCGACCTCCAAGTCCGCTCCGTCGAAGTCGAAGTTTTTTTTTTCTTTTCGGTTATGAAATCGATTTCACAATGTAAGTAAAGGAGGGGATGAGCGGTTTTACCGGGATGTAGGGGTAAAGGGGGTGTGGGCCATTATTTAATTAGTTTATTATATTTTAATTTTCAACCAAAAAGTTGACTTTTACATACGACCTCGAAACGAGGCCCACCGCCTGTCGTCCATAGCATTTTACCCCCATTCCGAACACAATGGGATATGTATCGTAGGTTGATTTGATCGTTTGAATCAGTTTCCTTTGAATTTACATTTAAATCACTATATTGAATTTTAAACGTACATTTCAAATTACCGGGGTCACATACGAACTTTAAAAATTCCTGAAAAATATTTTCTAGCTTCGTATTGATGATACGGACCCAACAAAAGTGGTTTCGTCGAATTCTGAGACCGTTAGAAAAATGGCCATTTTCCAGTTGATTAAAATCAACTAAAATTGGTCAAACGCGTTTTCCTTTGCCTCGCTCACATATTGATTCGAAAAATTATGAAATTTGGAATCTAGCAATAACTTGACACTGCGGATCCAACAAAACTGGTTTCGTCGAAATCCGAGGTCATTTGCAAAATTCCCATTTTTAAGGGCCTGAATTCCATAACGACTATTCAGAATTTTCAACTGGACATATCTTTTGATTCCCGCTATGAAATTTTGATTTTTCGGATTCGTTGGAAAGATATCATCAATTAGATCCTAATGTTTTTGGTTTCACTAAAATCCGGATTGTTTTGCACCCGGTACGTTCAATTGAAGTTTGAAATCGAATTATCGAACTACCGCGCCATTTTCAATTCTATTTATAATTATATATAATTATTTATATTCTAACGACGACGTATATAATATACGTCGAATTATATTCTTCAGAAATTTCTCGTCGATATTATTTAAAATGATTCATTTTAAATATTCAAAATTCGCTAAAATTGCCAAAATAAAAATTTTAAACTGGCCCAGATTTTCGGGTTGTTACAATCTCCCCCACTTAAAACTTTTCATCCCCGAAAAGGAACAAAGTTGAAAGTGGTTTGATTAATCAACTCTACACTCGATCTGGCTTTCATTCTCCAACTTTTCAGTTTCTGAGAATTTTCAAATTTTCAAAAATTTGGCTAACTCCCTAAATTTTCGAAAAATTTCGCCATAACCTCCCCTGCAATGGGAGCATCGGGGAATTTCAAATAGCTTCCCCGGTCCTTCAGATCTCAAAAAGAAAAAGAAAAAGCCAAGCGGCTAGCCAATAGGCTCATAAAATCATCATCACCCAAACAAAACAGTAAATTATGTAGTAAACATGTACCTATTTGTCGGGCAAACAAATTTTATTCTCTGGCTCTAGCCTCCTTGCTATGACCTGTTCAATGATATATATGTATATGCAAGCAAATGCAACCAATTTTCAATACAATCCAATATTTGGTTCAATTAGGCTAAATGGTTCAAAATTATCAAACAATTAAACAAACAACACAGACATCAATCAATTAGTGAATTAACGTTTCAAATTCATAATTTTGATATATAGTCAAAAATCAGATTTTTGATGCCAAATCACAACAATGTGTTCCAACTATATTATTTTTGGTTCTCACACCAGTCTAATGGAAATATATAGATATCACACCTTCGTTACTCGAACATGAATACTAATGACGACTAGTCAATCATCAGAATCATCTTCGGGCCACTAGAGTATGATTCTATATCTACCCAGTATATTAAAACTTTGAATATACGTTTGCAAGGCGCATATGCAAATTCTTTATATACTGGACTGTCCAAATCAATACAAATAAATAATCAAATACGAATAGTTGATTTAGATTTTCAAAACAAAAATTGTTTTCATTTTAAAAATATACTCTTCACACTCGTTCTAGGATACTACTAATCCCATCTCTAACGAGTCATTCCCATTGGATATTACTAATCCAATATCTGATGAATTCTTTCGTACGGTTCTAATGTGCCTTGTTCTCTAAGCTTTTTAAACCTCGCTCTGATACCAACTGTGACGGCAAGGAATTTCGCTCGGTCCGAACCAGTCGCTAAACCGACCCAGACAGTTCGAAACGCCCTATCGTTTGAGAACATGACAAATCAGAACGCATACCAAAGAACATTCCATTGTATATTACAACAATACATCAGATTACAAGAATATACAGAGTATAAATGAATAAATATTACACAGAAATATCAGAGATTTAAATTACATTTAAATACATAGCAGCGGAAAATAATACAACACACAACTAGAAGAGATATACGGATACAAAGCTTTCCGGATATCATTCCAGCTGTAAACCAGGATCCTGTGAAAATAAATCTGCAAAACCAAAACTACTAGCTGCCCGTGCGGAAAATAGGGGCACCCAGAGTTTAGGTTAAAACAATAAACTCCAGGTCAGTCATGTGACTGGTGTGAGAACTAAAACGGTTAATCTTTATTTTAAAGTTCGGTAAATCAAGGGACCACGCCGTATAACACGGAACGAGTTTCCTACCAAGAATACCAGTGCATAAAACAAACAATGCAATGCTAAATAAAGAAAAATGAAGCTGTTATAAGACCCAGGTCCTATCACACAATGCAACGCAAGCCGGGGGATAGGGTTTTCCCTTATAACAGCCAAAGAATGCTTGATACGTTTAAAACAAATCATTTGATACTATTATAAGTGCATAGTGTATAAAACAACTTCAAATCATAAGTATCAATCATAGGCGGCATGAATGCCCCATACCACTATGTCGCCATATATAGGTTATACAATCAAAATCGCAAAGTCACGTATTTGGAAATTGGGTTTCCATCTATGAACCGAGGCAAAAGATAGTCCTCAACCGATTCGAGACGCTCTAGCCCGCCCCTCAGGACCCAGACTCAGGTGGGCCCTTGGATCGTCAGGGCCGGTCCACCGATGTGGATTAAAATGCCTGAACATGCGTTTCCCCGCCCTTTGGGGCGTAAATGAGCCAACGAATGACTCCATCGGACCCGGATCGTCCGATCAAACCGAGGCGCCTCGCAACAGCAACAACCACACAGGTGAAAAGTATATAAATGTCAGGGCTGGTAGGTCACTGACACCACCCTAGCTAGAAAGAAACGCATGCCCTCCCTGATGTCCTCTCCCGTTTCTGGTTCACAACCGGGGTGTGAGGCTCGCGAATTCACGTTACACAAAGCTGTGCCACACAGGCTGTGCTTTGATCATCACCACAAGACTTTGCTTTTCAACAGAAGCCTCGATCAATTGCCACTTAGGCATGCCACACAGGCAATTCACTCCGTGCGTTTGATATCCATCAGTATATAACCCCTGAGCTCGTATGTCTCAGAGAAGGGCGTTAAGCAAAAGAATAAATTCTCCGCCGCCAAACAGATATATATTTAATAGAGATCAATCACACGGACTAAAATCCAATGTCAGACACACAGTCCATTTACAAGTCCGTTCTGGGTCTGAACGAAACCGGAGGCACCTAGTACCCCGCATATCCATCGATCTCCAAGTACGTCTGGACGATCACCAACTGTTTCCATCTTCTTGGGTGTACAGCCCAATCAAGATCATCAGTAATCACCTAAACGACGTGAAGACTTCCGGTCTTCGACCATCGTCTTCATCTTCGACTTATCGTCGTATCAGTTATTCAGAATGGGATAAACCCGGTCTTTCTGAATAACTCGCGTATATTTTGAATAAGTGTTACACAAACACAACATACGCCTCATTCCAATTCATCAGTCACTAACCGTAAATTAATTAGAGAGTAATTCCCCAAATATTAACCCCGAAGGCCGAAACCAACATCAGATCAATATCCAGAAAATCACTCTGCTTAGCCAACCTACAGTTAGTTTCTAAATTTCACATTCATAGGGAAAGGTTCCCATTAATTTTATCAAAGATAAATTCCTTGAATTTATTCTTTAAACTCCTTTGAATATCAATTCAAACTAGTCGGGATTAACGAACCTTACCGAAGTAATAATTTTTTTTAATTTCTCAATCCCAACCTATTCATCCCATGAAGTAAAACTGGTAATACTTCATATCTAACACCTTTTCAATCTAATTAAAGATTCATTAAAACTCCACTTAGTTTTAATCGTTAACTGGGTTAAAGAATCAGTGTCATTTAAAACACGGTTCACGATAAACCCAAAATCGCATTCCATTAATTATCGGGTTAAAGAACAAGTGTTATTTAAAACACCGTTCACGATAAACCCAAAAATCAATTCCAATTTAATTCCAATTAAATATCACTTAATTGGTACACTTCATTAAATGTAAATAAAAAGATTTAATCTTTTCTCAACTGGGTTCAAGAACAGTGTTAGTGAAGACACCATTCACGACAAACCCAAATCACATTTGATATTAAACACAAGGCTCTGAATAGAAAATATACCGGCTTATATTCAATATCAAATTCTACGACTAACAAATATCGTATTGGAAATAACGATATATATATCTATATCTTTCAAATTTCCATAACAACATTTGTATAATCACGAAATCCAACATCGAAATACTCCAAAGACAATTTCGATTCAAATCCATTCCAATGCAATCATTGGAAATTTTGGTTATTTTCAATACCATTTCAAATCCAATTTATTTATTTAAAAATAAATAGAATTATAATTCTAGTTCAAAACTAGTTCATTTCGATAAAAATCTATTTTTATCTTTTCAAATAGGGAGTTTTTCATCCCAATTCTTTCTAAATCATTTCTTATGATTTTACAAAAATTATTACTATTTTTAATAATTTTATCAAGGCCTGTACAGTCGATTTCCATCAATGGCCATCGAACTGCACTTACAGCGACCTTTTTCGAATTTGATTTGGACGTATCTCCAAATCCAACCGTTAGATTTATAATTTCTAATATTCGTTAGAAAGCTCTTTTCGATACGAACCCAACGGTTCCGGTTTTAGGAGAATCCGACGGTCGGATCTCCCGTAATGTCCGTTTGAAATAAATGGTCGAAATTCACGAACTGCCGCGGCGCGGCACGTTCTATTCAGGCCATTATATTATATATATAATATATATAATATACACTTCGTCGATTTCTATTTAAAACGAATTATATAAATAGTTTTAAATTCGTTTCAAAAGCAATTTCAACTTCCTTTTCAATTCAAATCAAAATTGAATTCTTCTTTATAAATTCGTTTCAAAATTCATTTCTATTCAATTCAAATTTCAATTCAATTTGAATTCATTTCAATTCATTTTCAATTCAATTTGAATTCGTTTTCAATTCAATTCATTTCGAAATCGTTTTCAATTCAATTCATTTCGAAATCGTTTTCAATTCAATTCATTTCGAAATCGTTTTCAATTCAATTCATTTCGAAATCGTTTTCAATTCAATTCATTTCGAAATCGTTTAAAATCGATATAAATATTGTTCACGTCAAAATGGCGTCAATCTAATCAACAAGGCTTCATAAATTTCAATTTTCAAATATTCTATTTCAAATATTTCTTTTTCGAAATAGTTGTTATTATCAAAATATTTCGTTCAACACATGACCAATCTCAATGGATGAGTACTGTCAACACATGAACCGTTATTTTATAATATTCTTTATTTTTCAAATTGGAATGAGGCCCAATCAATTACCATATAAAGTTAATTATATGGATTTTCATACAACACATGTATAATAGCATTGGAAAATAATCAACCATCAACCAAAGTGCACTACACTGTATAAGCATCAAATATAGATATCTAACGCTTATAACAGCCTGTCAATCAAACGATCGACATATTCAATCAATCAGGATGAGTGAACTTCAAATTTCATCCCAACACCCGTGTGGGGTTTCAAACAATCAAACACAGATTTTATTTGTGCAGTTGGGTGATGTGTAAAATTTATCGTCCCAATCAATGTCCTTCAAATAGGTGTACATAAACAAACCGTCCGGTTTGTAAATGAATAATTTATTTTATTCACTTCACGTTAAAAATTATATTCTTAACGATAAAACATTTTATTCAACCTATGAAAATATTCTATTCAGTTCATTTATTCAATAAAATGATATTTTTATTTTTCTAACATATTTTAGAAAATTTCGGTGGCATAACGGCACGGTACTAGAAACGGGACGAGGCCTAGCCTTATCCCCGGTCTAGTGAAGGCCCACGCCATTCACACATCAATCAAAATCACCAAACAACCAAATTCAAATCAAATCATATAACTAAGCTATGCAACCAAACAAACAAGTCCATGGTCTGTGGACGATTGTGTCGGGTGCTACTAAGCACCGTCTGCATCCTAGTATATATATATAACTAGAAAAAGAAATTGAAAGGTGAGAAATTCTCATAGATAGCTATCCAATCCTCTTGACTCTTCTTTGATAGAAATCTTCGCCGTTGTTTGCCTTTCGTCACTTCCGTCGCCCGTATTCACTACAGATATAAAAATCACAATTTTATATTCTCTAGTATATAAAAATCATATTTTAACAACGCTATTCAATATATAAAAATCAAATTTTAACAACGCTATTCAATATATAAAAATCAAATTTTTACTTCGATGTTCAATATATAAAAAATTATATTTCTCTCGCTACTCAACATAGGTAAAAATTATATTTTTATATCAACAAAAATCGTATTTTTCTATTATGAAAAATCTAACCTTTCCCTAATGAAAGATCATAACTTTCTACTAATAAAAATCCGATCTTTTACATTATAAAAATCTGACCTTTCACATTTAAAAATATATCCTTTTTATGAATAGAAAGCATAACCCTTTTTTTTATATATTATATATAAACAAAATCTTACCTTTTTCTATTCTTAAAAATCAATTCCTTACTACTTTAAAAATCTAATATTCAACTTTAGATAATAAAAATGTTAACTTTATAACAAAGAAGAAAAAAAAACTGATTTATATATATATATAAAAACTAATTACATAGAATAAATGAATATAAATAAAATAAAACTCACCGTTGGTTTTACAGGGGGGGTGGACTGTGGACCATCGGAGGGGGTAGAGGAGGGTCGTGGGTGCGGCGGGAGTCGTGTGGGTGGCGGATGGTGGCTCCAGGGGCTGCTCCGGCGGCTAGGGTTTCGAATTGGGGGGGGTGGGGGTAGGTCTTCGAACGGAGGAGGGCGCAGGGGGGCTGCGGGGGTCCCCTAAGGTGGCGCGCTCGACTGTGTAGGGGGTGAGATGGGCGGCGACCTCCAAGTCCGCTCCGTCAAAGTCGAAGTTTTTTTTTTCTTTTCGGTTATGAAATCGATTTCACAATGTAAGTAAAGGAGGGGATGAGCGGTTTTACCGGGATGTAGGGGTAAAGGGGGTGTGGGCCATTATTTAATTAGTTTATTATATTTTAATTTTCAACCAAAAAGTTGACTTTTACATACGACCTCGAAACGAGGCCCACCGCCTGTCGTCCATAGCATTTTACCCCCATTCCGAACACAATGGGATATGTATCGTAGGTTGATTTGATCGTTTGAATCAGTTTCCTTTGAATTTACATTTAAATCACTATATTGAATTTTAAACATACATTTCAAATTACCGGGGTCACATACGAACTTTAAAAATTCCTGAAAAATATTTTCGAGCTTCGTATTGACGATACGGACCCAACAAAAGTGGTTTCGTCGAATTCTGAGATCGTTAGAAAATTGGCCATTTTCCAGTCGATTAAAATCAACTGAAATTGGTCAAACGCGTTTTCCTTTGCCTCGCTCACATATTGATTCGAAAAATTATGAAATTTGGAATCTAGCAATAACTTGACACTGCGGATCCAACAAAACTGGTTTCGTCGAAATCCGAGGTCATTTGCAAAATTCCCATTTTTAAGGGCCTGAATTCCATAGCGACTATTCAGAATTTTCAACTGGACATATCTTTTGATTCCCGCTATGAAATCTTGATTTTTCGGATTCGTTGGAAAGATATCATCAATTAGATCCTAATGTTTTTGGTTTCACTAAAATCCGGATTGTTTTGCACCCGGTACGTTCAATTGAAGTTTGAAATCGAATTATCGAACTACCGCGCCATTTTCAATTCTATTTATAATTATTTATATTCTAACGACGACGTATATAATATACGTCGAATTATATTCTTCAGAAATTTCTCGTCGATATTATTTAAAATGATTCATTTTAAATATTCCAAATTCGCTAAAATTGCCGAACGGGTTGTTACAGAACTAGTTATTAACTAGAATTATAATCCGATTATTTTTAAATAAATAAATTGGATTGAGAATGGGTTTTAATATAACTAGAATTTCCAATATATGAATTGATGTGGATTTGAATGGAAATCATCTTCGGAATATTTCGATGTTGGATTTTGTGATATATATATATTGTCATGAAAATTTGGAAGATATATTTATATCATTATTTCCAATATGATATTTGTTGGTTTCAGAATTTGACATTGAATATAAGCCGATATAATTCTATTAAGAGCCTTGTATTTAATATCAAATGGGATTTTGGGTTTGTCGTGAATGCTGTCTTTATTAACACTGTTCTTAAACCCAGTTGAGAAAAGAATAAATCTTTAAGTTAAAATTTAGTGAAGTTTTCCAATTAATTAATATTTAATTGGAATTGAATAAAAGAATTGGATTTTTGGGTTTATAGTGAACGATGCTTTAAACGACATTTGTTATTTAACCCGATTAACTGTGAAACGTAATTTGGAATTTACAAATCTTTTTATTAAGATTTAATGGAAATTTTCCAATGTAAAGTTTTCCAATTTAATAAAATAAATTGGAATAGAATTCGATTTGGTAATAATTGAAGTGAGCTTTTGTGGAAGAAGACTATTACTATATGTGGAATTTAAAAGGCGTTGCCGTTATTCCATTTATATTATTAGTCGCATACGAAAATTGATATAGGTTATATATTTGTTTTCCGTGAAGATTCCATATTTAATGGAATGTGATTTTGGGTTTATCGTGAACTGTGCTTTAAATGACATTGGTTCTTTAACCCAGATAAAGACATGATTACATAGCTAACATCGTATTTCGAACTGTATTTGTTGATCTCTGCTAAATATATATATATATTTGGTGGCGGAGAATTTATTCTCTTGCTTAACACCCTTCTCTAAGACTTACGAGCTTAGAGGTTATATATCGGCAGAAATCAATGGTAAGTTGTAGATTGTCTGTAACAACCCGCAAATTCTGAACCAATTTAAAAAAATTATTTTAGAAAATTTTAATGAATTTTAAGAATATAAAATAATTTATTTAAATAATAATGGGTAAAATTTATTTTAATTGAAGTTAAAACGAATAAATTTAATTTAATTATAAAACGAGCCTGAAATGGCGCGGTAGTTTGAAATTTTAATCTTAAACTTTGACTGAGTGTACATGATTCAAAATAAATCAGAATTGAGTGAAACTAGAAATATTTAAATCTGTTTAATCATATCTTTCTAACGAATCTGAAAAATTAAAATTTCGTTTTAAAAATCAAAAGTTATGGCTAGTTCAATTTTTAGAAAAGTCGCTGTAGAATTTATTTTTTAGAAAAGTCGCTGTAGAAAAGTTATGGCTGAAGCGTGTAACGTGCGACGGGAAAGAAGAGGAAGAAGGTCCGACTTTTCTTTTTTTATTATTTTATTTATTTTAATATTTTAATTTTCCAATCTTTAAAAATACATAACTCTCTTATACGAGGTCCGTTTTACGAACCGTTTGTTGCGTTGGACTCGTCTTTCCGAGAGCTTTGCGATGGCGCAGACCAGACCTGAAACGGAGTACTTTGAATTTTAGCCAAAATCAATGTGAGAATTCTAATTTTTGATTTTTTTAATTAATTATAAATTGTTTTTCTCACGTTAAAATGATTGTATTATCATATTTATTCAGTTCTGAAATATTCTATGTTGTATGAATTATTGATTGTGCTTGTGATATGATTTGTTGTGTACGGTGTGTTAGATTCGCATTGAAAATTGCAGATATTATTAGATTTATTTGCAGTTAGAGAATTAGATCTAAAATTAGATCTAAAACATAGTTATTTCAGATTTAATCGTATTTATTCAGATCTAGATGTTGAAATTTATTTTATATTAATAAAATATTATTTTATTTGTTGATTTTACGATAGAATTTGAATGACAAATAAAATCTTATTTTTATTTGTTTGCATTACAACTGGAATTTGAACGATAAAGAAAATTTATTTTTATTTGTTTATTTACAATAGAATTTTGAACAACGAATAAAATATATTTGTATTTGTTTACATTAGAAAGGATATATTTTTAATGTGAGTTGGTTATATTAAGCAGAGGGGACAAAAAGCAAATATTTTAAATAAGAAATTGTTTCATAACAAAAAGGTACATTTTCATATGCTGTTCAGATATAAATTTGAACGTTAAATAAAAACCACATTTTTATATGTTGTTCCGATATGAATTTGAACGTTAAATAAAAATTACATCTTTATATGTTGTTTATATATGAATTTACACTGCAAGAGTGAGATTACATTTTATTATGTAATTTATATATGAATTTACACCGCATGAATAAAGTTTCATTTTTATATGTACTTTATATATGAATTTGCATTGTATGACTAAATTACATCTTTTCTATGTAATTAAAAACATGAATTTACATCGTGTAATAAAAATTACATTTTTCTATGTAGTTTATATATAAATTAGAATGGTATGATGAAATTTATATTTTTATATGTAATTAAAATGTGAATTTACACTGTAGGATAAAAATTACATTTTTAGATGTAATTTAAATATGAATTTATGTCGTATGTTAGAAATTACATTTTTCTATGTAATTAAAATATGAATTTCCATCGCATGATAAAAAAATTACATTTTTTTTATTTAATCTAAATTGAATTTGTACCGCATGATAAAAATAACATTTTTCTATGTAATTTAGATGTAAATTAAAACGGTACGATAAAATTTACATTTTTCAATGTAATTAGAATATGAATTGGTATTGCATTATAACAATTACATTTCTTTATGTAATTGGGACATGAATTTACAATATGAAATAAAAATTACATTTTTATATGTAATTAGAAAAGGAATTTGCAATAAAAATTAAAACTTACATTTTTATATGTAATTTAGGATGATATATACAATTGTAAAATAAAGTTTACATTTTTATATGTAGTAAGAAATTGAGAATTCGCATTGGTATTAAAATAACACTTTTGTAAAGATATTGCATTAGAATAAAAAGATAATTTTTGTCGCTTTTTCTTTTTAGAATTAAAAAGCATATTTTGTCACCTTTCCTTTTTAACATGAAAAGGGTCATTTTTGTCGCTTCTTCTTTTTAACATTAAAAGAACATTTTTATGTCTTGTTTCTTTTTAGCATTAAAAGAAGCATTTTGGTTGTTTTTCCTTTTAGTAATAAAAAGAACATTTTGCTTTCATTTCTTATGATAATATTTTATCGTCATTTTGAATGCGGTAAAAATAGAATTGTTAATGTTGAATATTTTATCGTCATTTTGAATGCGGTGAAAATAGAATGGTTAATGTTGTCATTTTTATCGACATTTTTGCTGCGATAAAAATAGACAATGTTAGTGATTCATTTTTATCGACATTTTAGTGCGATAAAATAGACAATGTTAGTGATGCATTTTATCGACATTTTTGGTGCGATAAAAAGAATATATTTTTGTGTAACATTTTATTTGTCTTTCTAGAGACAATAAAAAGAATAGAATTAAAGAATTACATTTTTATGTAAAATTGCTTTCATTGAAAAGAATAAATATAGAAGATGAGATTTTTTATTTGTTAATAATAAACAATGAAAAAGGGGACATTTACATTTTGATGTAAATAAACAATAATAAAAAAAATTATTCAAAATGTAAGTTAGAAATAAAAGGATTGTTTGCATTCTACGATACAAACGAAATGTAGAAAATAGAAAATACATTTTTATTTGCATCCTATCATGCAAATAAAATAAAGAGATAAAATTTCATTTGTTGTTTGCAACCTTAGTTGCAAACAAACAAGAAGAATAAAAATTACATTTTGTTTGCAAATTTAGATGCAAACAAATTTATTAAAAACAAAAGATACATTTTTGTTGCATGTTTTAAATGTGAACAAAGCATTAAAAAAAAGTTACATTTTTATTTATTTATTTACTTCACTTGATGTAAATAAACATAAAATAAGAAGTTGTTCTTTTATTTACATTTCTTGATGCAAATAAAACTAGAAACTAAATATTACATTTTTATTTGCATTACTCAATGCAGATATAACATGAGAATAAAAGAAATATTTTCATTTGCAATCCTTAATGCAAATAAATTATGAAATGAAATTTTTTATTTACATTCTTCTATGTAAATAAACATCAAAGTAAAAAGCTGAATCTTTATTTGCATTCTCTATTGCAAATAAAGCATAAAATGAAAGGTTATATTTTTGTTATTATTTTTATTCCCTATTACAAATGGGATTAAAGATTTTATTCTTCTTCTCATTTATTTACAATGAAAAGTACTGAAATAAAAGATTATATTTTTATCGACATTTTACATGCGATAAAGGAATAGAAATAAAGAATTCATTCTTATTGACATTTTACAGGCAATAAAAGGAATATAAATAAAAGCGACATTTTTATCATCGTGTTATATATTGTGTATTACACTGCCATAGGCAAGTTACCTGACTTGTTTATGTGATTGGGTCGATTATTTTTACACATCGTTCAAGTGCACAAATAAATTTATTATTCGTTTGTTGGTTGAAACCCCACACAGGTGTTGGGATGAAAATTAACATACACTAATCGCAATATTTAGTTGTATGTTGATCGTTAGATCGACAGGCTGCGATGAGCGTTATTATTTAATTTTAACGCTTACGCAGTGGAATTTACACTTTGGATGAAATGGATGATTTTACTGTTATTATTATATATGATATATGTGTAATCCATATAATCCAAAATTATATGGTAAATGTTTGAGTCGCATTTTGATTCAGGTGTTTTTTTAAATAAGAATATTCTTACAATAGAAATTCTTTTTATATAAAGAATATATTTTAATATAAAAATATATTTTTAATCAAGTATATGTTAAAACAAAGAATATTTGTAAAAGATAAAAATCTGTGATATAAAGAATACTTCCCATTTAGAATCTTTTATATAAAGAATATTTTTAATGATTATTTTAAAATATGGGTTATAATGATAAATATTTAAAGAGAAATCCTTTAATTAAGATTATTAGAATTTGCAATCTTATTTTATGATATGAAATAAATTAAGATGTGAAGTGGATTTATCGTGGACGGTGTTTTTAAATGACATTTGTCCTTTAATCCAATTTACATCGAAATTATTATTTGGAATTTATAAATCTATTTTATAGATTTAAAAAGGCATTTTCTAAAAATCTAGTTTTCCAATTTAATTAAATAAATTGGAATTAAGTGGAAATTCGATTGGTAATAATCGAGATGGGCTTCTGTAATAGAAGACCGATATTATATATGGAATTTAAGAGGCTTTGCCGTTATTCCATGTATATTGTTAGTCCGATACAGAAATTCACATCGATTATGTATTGATTGATTTCTATGGAATTCCATATTTTGGAAATTGATTTGTGGGTTTATCGTGAACTGTGTTTTAAATGACACTAGTTCTTTAACCCTTTTAAAAGGAAGATTTATTCTTTAAAATAAATGATCTATGAAAATGATTTTTGATATTAAATCAAATTTAGAATTTATAATAAATCTTTTAAGGAAGATTTATGATTTAATTTATTAATTTATCTTTGATAGAATTAATGAAAATCTTTTAATATGAATATCTTATTAAAAGAATATTCGGGGTCGGAATGTGACATAATGTGTGATTTTTCAATATTTGATTTTTAATCACAAAATACGCGAGTTATTCAGAAAGACCGGATTTAACCCATTCTGAATAATCATCACGACGATCAAGAGTCGAAGAAGAAGACGGTGGTTGAAAACCCAAGGTTTTCACATCGTTGGGATGATGATGACTGGTATCTTGAATTGGGACATTACATTCCAAGGCAAGATATTTGGTAATGATCGTCCAAACGTATTTGGAGATCGACGGACACGTTGTTTCGCTCAGACCCAGAGCGGACTTGTAAATGGATTGTGTGTCGGACATTGTATTCTTTTATACTGTATTTGTTGAACGCTACCGATTATATATTTCTATTTGGTGGTGGAGAATTTATTCTTCACTTAACACCCTTCTCTAAGACGTATGAGCTTAGAGGTTATATATATATATATATTGGTAGATGATCAACGATACGGTAGAGTCTGACAATGTGGCATGCTAAGATGCAATTGATCAAGGCTTTGTTGAAAAGCAGGCCTTGTGGTTGATGATCAAAGCACAGTCTATTTAGGCATAACTTTTTGTATATCGTGACTTCGCGAGCCTCACAGCCCGGTAGAGTCTTAAACGGGAGAAGGGAACGTAGGGAGTGCACATGTTTCTTTCTAGCTAGAAGTGGTGTCATGGTATGGAGCCCAGACATTTACTTATGTGGTTGTTGGATTTTTAGAGGCCTCAGATTTATGCGGTCGCCCTCGGCCGTATTATAGGTTCAATAGGACCGGGGAGCGTGTGTTCAGGAATAACTAATCCACTAAAGCAGTTGTGGACCGGCCCTGCAGGATCCAAGGGTTCGCCAGCGTCCGAATCCTGGGACATTGCTAGAGTGTCTCGAATCGGTAAGGACTTCCTCCCTAGCCTTGACTCATGATGGAAACCCAATTTCCAATACGTCCCTTTACGGTTTTGATTGTATTACTAGTACGGCGACATAGTAGACGGTAGCTATGCCGTCTAGGATTGATATTATGTTTGAACTGTTTTAATTAAAATATATACACACTAATAATAATATCGTATTTTGCGTATTTATCATTTCTTGACCATTATAAGGTAAAACCCTATCCTCTGGTGTGTGTTGCATTGTGTGATGGGACCTGGGTCTTATAATGGTTTCATTTTTCTAAAAAGCATTGCGTTATTTGATGATTTACTTTAGTTATGCACTGGCAATCCAATGGAGTAAACCCGTTCCGCGTTAGCGGCATGGTCCTGGGATTAGCCTTCTATTTAGATAATTTAGGTTAAGAATTCTCACACCAGTCCCACGACTGACATGTAGTTTCATTCACTTTGCAAACTCGGGTGCCCTCTTTCCACACGGGCAGTCGAGTAGCTCATTTGGCAGATATATTAAGCAAAGATCCTGGATCGAAGACTGAAGCTGTGGCCAGAATGTTGATAGCCTTCCACTGAGATTAGTTCCGCTGAAATGTATTAATTTTTGTAATTTATCTTCCGCTGTAAAATTATCCAATGTACTCTGATATATATTCTGTACTATGATGTAACATTTATTATGATGTTATAAAAGTCTTCTGTATTTGTTCTGATGTGTTGTATGCCCAAAGTTGATGTATCCGCAGATTTCCATTCTTTGGTTCAGACCTGTGTGGTTTATGGTCGATCCAGAGGGTGGGAATTTCCGGGATATCACAGCTGGTATCAGAGCTCTGGTTAGCTCAAATCTTTGGGGTACAACTCGTTAGAACTGAACAAAAGACTCATCAGAGGTAGGATAAGTAATGTCCTATAAAACAGAATTCTCATTAGAGATAGGATCAGCAGTCTCCTAGAATGAGAAAACTCATTAGAGAGGGGGTTAGTAATGCCCTAGAATGAGTTCAGAGTGAAAAGTCTATAATTAGCGTACTTGTAATTATATATATAATTCGATTTTAGAAAATATGATTTTTGAATACATGAAAGATATATATTTTAAAAATATAATCAACTAATTGATTAGAAATTATATTGTGTGAATTTAAATTCATCTAATTAAATTATTAAACAATAAAAGAATGAAAATTAAATTGGTTGAATAAACAACTTTTAGCTCATTTCCTTTTCGAGGACGAAAAGATTTTAAGTGGGGGAGATTGTAACAACCCGCAAATTCTGAACCAATTTTAAAATTTTATTTTAGAAAATTTTAATTTAGAAAATTTTAATGAATTTTAAGAATATAAAATAATTTATTTAAATAATAATGGGTAAAATTTATTTTAATTGAAGTTAAAACGAATAAATTTAATTTAATTATAAAACGAGCCTGAAATGGCGTGGTAGTTTGAAAATTTAATTTTAAACTTTGACTGAGTGTACAGGATTCAAAATAAATCAGAATTGAGTGAAACCAGAAATATTTAAATCTGTTTAATCATATCTTTCTAACGAATCTGAAAAATTAAAATTTTGTTTTAAAAATCAAAAGTTATGGCTAGTTCAATTTTTAGAAAAGTCGCTGTAGAATTTATATATATATAATATATATGGCCCAAAAGGCTACTTTTCACATACGAAGGAATTTGAACTCGAAACCACTTCCATTGAGTCCGGAATGATGTTTCTGCATTGAAAAACAGTAAACACTTATATATTTCGAGTTTCGGAAATTATTTGTTTAAAAATGTATTTTTAATATTAAATATATAGCCCTTGAAAATAGTCAAATTTCAAACGACCTCTGTTTTCGACGAAACCACTTTTATTGGATCCGGAATATCAAAATATTATTAAGTTTAATTTTTCATAATTTTTGGAATTAATTTGTGGCCGTGGCAAAAAGATTTCTGTTTTGTCAATTTAAAGTTAAATTTAAACGACTTGAAAAAGGCCATTTTTCAAACAGTCTCAGAATTCAACGAAATTGGTCTCGTTAGAACCGTATCGTCATAAGAAAGCCAAAAATATTTTTTTTAGAATTTTCGGAGTCCGTATGTGGCCCCGGCATATTTAAATGTACGATAGAAATTAAATTATTTATTAATATTGTATTTTTAAATTAAAAATAAAAAACGATGTAGATTTCGGAATTGAAGCCCGGGACATAGCCCATCGCGTTCAGAAGGCCTCAAAACATTAAGAACGACAGTAAGCAGGCCCAAATCGGAGAAAGTCCAAAAATCCAACTTTATTACACGATTTTCGAAATTAAATATTATTAAAATAATAAAATCCGGAAACCCTAAATATGCAGGCCAGCCGCCGCCTGAAAACCGAGGGCCAGAAACGCACCGAATTCAAATGCTAAGATCTCCCAATCCATTCAACGAAAATCGACGTTTGATATACCAAATCGAAGAGAATTCAGAGAGCTTTCCATCCATACGGTCAAGATCGGGTTTTGATTCACGGATTTTGCGAATTTCGAGCCGCAAGTGGCTGCGGTCGCGGTGGTTTCTAGGGTGAAATGGGGGGCCGAGTTTGTCATGGTTGGCGGTGCTAGTTGGTGTTGGCGCGAGCTTCGTCGTGGCAGCATCTGATCGGCGAACGGTGGCCTGGTTGGTGGGGCGCATAGAAGAAGATGGCGGCCGATGATGGGTTCGCTGAAGCGTGTAACGTGCGACGAGAAAGAAGAGGAAGAAGGTCCGACTTTTCTTTTTTTATTATTTTATTTATTTTAATATTTTAATTTTCCAATCTTTAAAAATACATAACTCTCTCATACGAGGTCCGTTTTACGAACCGTTTGTTGCGTTGGACTCGTCTTTCCGAGAGCTTCCGATGGCGCAGACTAGACCTGAAACAGAGTACTTTGAATTTCAGCCAAAAAGCAATGTGGGAATTCTAATTTTTGATTTTTTTAATTAATTATAAATTGTTTTTCTCACGTTAAAATGATTGTATTATCATATTTATTCAGTTCTGAAATATTCTATGTTGTATGAATTATTGATTGTGCTTGTGATATGATTTGTTGTGTACGGTGTGTTAGATTCGCATTGAAAATTGCAGATATTATTAGATTTATTTGCAGTTAGAGAATTAGATCTAAAATTAGATCTAAAACATAGTTATTTCAGATTTAATCGTATTTATTCAGATCTAGATGTTGAAATTTATTTTATATTATTTTATTTGTTGATTTTACGATAGAATTTAAATGACAAATAAAATCTTATTTTTATTTGTTTGCATTACAACTGGAATTTGAACGATAAAGAAAATTTATTTTTATTTGTTTATTTACAATAGAATTTTGAACAACGAATAAAATATATTTTTATTTATTTACATTAAAAAGGATATATTTTTAATGTGAGTTGGTTATATTAAGCAGAGGGGACAAAAAGCATATATTTTAAATAAGAAATTGTTTCATAACAAAAGGTACATTTTCATATGCTGTTCAGGTATAAATTTGAACGTTAAATAAAAACCACATTTTTATATGTTGTTCCGATATGAATTTGAACGTTAAATAAAAATAACATCTTTATATGTTGTTTGTATATGAATTTACACTGCAAGAGTGAGATTACATTTTATTATGTAATTTATATATGAATTTACACCGCATGAATAAAGTTTCATTTTTATATGTACTTTATATATGAATTTGCATTGTATGACTAAATTACATCTTTTCTATGTAATTAAAAACATGAATTTACATCGTGTAATAAAAATTACATTTTTCTATGTAGTTTATATATAAATTAGAATGGCATGATGAAATTTATATTTTTATATGTAATTAAAATGTGAATTTACACTGTAGAATAAAAATTACATTTTTAGATGTAATTTAAATATGAATTTATGTCATATGTTAGAAATTACATTTTTCTATGTAATTAAAATATGAATTTCCATCGCATGATAAAAAAATTACATTTTTTTTATGTAATCTAAATTGAATTTGTACCGCATGATAAAAATAACATTTTTCTATGTAATTTAGATGTAAATTAAAACGGTACGATAAAAATTACATTTTTCAATGTAATTAGAATATGAATTGGTATTGCATTATAACAATTACATTTCTTTTTGTAATTGGGACATGAATTTACAATATGAAATAAAAATTACATTTTTATATGTAATTAGAAAAGGAATTTGCAATAAAAATTAAAACTTACATTTTTATATGTAATTTAGAATGATATATACAATTGTAAAATAAAGTTTACATTTTTATATGTAGTAAGAAATTGAGAATTCGCATTGGTATTAAAATAACACTTTTGTAAAGATATTGCATTAGAATAAAAAGACAATTTTTGTCGCTTTTTCTTTTTAGAATTAAAAAGCATATTTTGTCACCTTTCCTTTTTAACATGAAAAGGGTCATTTTTTTCGCTTCTTCTTTTTAACATTAAAAGAACATTTTTATGTCATGTTTCTTTTTAGCATTAAAAGAAGCATTTTTGTTGTTTTTCCTTTTAGTAATAAAAAGAACATTTTGCTTTCATTTCTTATGATAATATTTTATCGTCATTTTGAATGCGGTAAAAATAGAATTGTTAATGTTGAATATTTTATCGTCATTTTGAATGCGGTGAAAATACAATGGTTAATATTGTCATTTTTATCGACATTTTTGGTGCGATAAAAATTGACAATGTTAGTGATTCATTTTTATCGACATTTTAGTGCGATAAAAATAGACAATGTTAGTGATGCATTTTATCGACATTTATGGTGCGATAAAAAGAATATATTTTTGTGTAACATTTTATTTGTCTTTCTAGAGACAATAAAAAGAATAGAGTGAAAGAATTACATTTTTATGTAAAATTGCTTTCATTGAAAAGAATAAATGTAGAAGATGAGATTTTTTATTTGTTAATAATAAACAATGAAAAAGGGTACATTTACATTTTGATGTAAATAAACAATAATAAAAATTTTTATTCAAAATGTAAGTTAGAAAAAAAAGGATTGTTTGCATTCTACGATACAAACGAAATGTAGAAAATAGAAAATACATTTTTTATTTGCATCCTTTCATGCAAATAAAATAAAGAGATAAAATTTCATTTGTTGTTTGCAACCTTAGTTGCAAACAAACAAGAAGAATAAAAATTACATTTTGTTTGCAAATTTAGATGTAAACAAATTTATTAAAAACAAAAGATACATTTTTGTTGCATGTTTTAAATGTGAACAAAGCATTAAAATAAAAGTTACATTTTTAATTATTTATTTACTTCACTTGATGTAAATAAACATAAAATAAGAAGTTGTTCTTTTATTTACATTTCTTGATGTAAATAAAACTAGAAACTAAATATTACATTTTTATTTGCATTACTCAATGCAGATAAAACATGAGAATAAAAGAAATATTTTCATTTGCAATCCTTAATGCAAATAAATTATGAAATGAAATTTTTTATTTACATTCTTCTATGTGAATAAACATCAAAGTAAAAAGCTGAATCTTTATTTGCATTCTCTATTGCAAATAAAACATAAAATGAAAGGTTATATTTTTGTTATTATTTGTATTCCCTATTACAAATGGGATTAAAGAATTTATTCTTCTTCTCATTCATTTACAATGAAAAGTACTGAAATAAAAGATTATATTTTTATCGACATTTTACATGCGATAAAGGAATAGAAATAAAGAATTCATTCTTATTGACATTTTACATGCAATAAAAGGAATATAAATAAAAGAGACATTTTTATCATCGTGTTATATATTGTGTATTACACTGCCATAGGCAAGTTACCTGACTTGTTTATGTGATTGGGTCGATTATTTTTACACATCGCCCAAGTGCACAAATAAATTTATTATTTGTTTGTTGGTTGAAACCCCACACGGGTGTTGGGATGAAAATTAACATACACTAATCGCAATATTTAGTTGTATGTTGATCGTTAGATCGACAGGCTGCGATGAGCGTTATTATTTAATTTTAATGCTTACGCAGTGAAATTTACACTTTGGATGAAATGGATGATTTTACTGTTATTGTTATATATGATATGTGTGTAATCCATATAATCCAAAATTATATGGTAAATGTTTGAGTCGCATTTTGATTCAGGTGTTCTTTTAAATAAGAATATTCTTACATTATAAATTCTTTTTATATAAAGAATATATTTTAATATAAAAATATATTTTTAATCAAGTATATGTTAAAACAAAGAATATTTGTAAAAGATAGAAATCTGTAATATAAAGAATACTTCCCATTTAGAATCTTTTATATAAAGAATATTTTTAATGATTATTTTAAAATATGGGTTATAATGATAAATATTTAAAGAGAAATCCTTTAATTAAGATTATTAGAATTTGCAATCTTATTTTATGATATGAAATAAATTGAGATGTGAAGTGGATTTATCGTGGACGGTGTTTTTAAATGACATTTGTCCTTTAATCCAATTTACATCGAAATTATTATTTGGAATTTATAAATCTATTTTATAGATTTAATAAGGCATTTTCTAAAAATCTAGTTTTCCAATTTAATTAAATAAATTGGAATTAAGTGGAAATTCGATTGGTAATAATCGAGATGGGCTTCTGTAATAGAAGACCGATATTATATATGGAATTTAAGAGGCTTTGCCGTTATTCCATGTATATTGTTAGTCCGATATAGAAATTCACATCGATTATGTATTGATTGATTTCTATGGAATTCCATATTTTGGAAATTGATTTGTGGGTTTATCGTGAACTGTGTTTTAAATGACACTAGTTCTTTAACCCGTTTAAAAGGAAGATTTATTCTTTAAAATAAATGATCTGTGAAAATGATTTTTGATATTAAATCAAATTTAGAATTTTTAATAAATCTTTTAAAGAAGATTTATGATTTAATTTATTAATTTATCTTTGATAGAATTAATGAAAATCTTTTAATATGAATATCTTATTAAAAGAATATTCGGGATCGGAATGTGACATAATGTGTGATTTTCCAATATTTGATTTTTAATCACAAAATATGCGAGTTATTCAGAAAGACCAGGTTTAACCCATTCTGAATAATCATCACGACGATCAAGAGTCGAAGAAGAAGACGGTGGTTGAAGACCGAAGGTTTTCACATCATTGGGATGATGATGACTGGTATCTTGAATTGGGACAGTACATTCCAAGGCAAGATATTTGGTAATGATCGTCCAAACGTATTTGGAGATCGACGGACACGTTGTTTCGCTCAGACCCAGAGCGGACTTGTAAATGGATTGTGTGTCTGACATTGTATTTGTGACGACCCCAAATGCCGTACAGACGGAGACAAGGGTAATCTTTGGAATATAACACAGAAACAGATAATAGCAGAACAGAAATAAATAAATACACCAGATAATGAACAATGGAATATACTGGATAAAAGTAATCATCAGAGTTACACAGTATACAGGATCTTACTTAGTACAAATACATTTCAACTATACATACATGTCTACAGCGGAAACAAACAAAATATGTACAATAGGAGCTGAACAGCATAAAAAGAGATAAATGATAGAATCCATCTTCAGCTCCAGCTATCCAGAAAGAAACAGCTAAACCTGAATACAAGGCTGCCCGTGTAGAAAAAGGGGCACCCGAGTTTGAAAGTGAAACAAACTATGAGTCAGTCATGGGACTGGTATGAGAAATCTACTCAACACATTTAATATATGGCAAATCACAGGACCACGCCACTTTCGTGGAACGGGTTTACTCCATTGGATTGCCAGTGCTTTAAAACAAATCATTCTTTTAATCATCGCAATGCTTTTTATAAAAATGAAGCCATTATAAGACTCAGTTCCCATCACACAATGCAACGCAAACCGGAGGATAGAGTTTTTACCTTGTAACGGCCAAAATATGCTTGATACGAATAAAACAAAGGCATTTGATATTATTGCTAGTGATTATATGTTTTGAAAACTATTTCGAATCATAACTATCAATCATAGACGGCATGGGTACCATATATCATGTCGCCACATATATATATACAATCAAAACCGCACAGTCACGTATTTGGAAATTGGATTTCCGTCATGAACCAAGGCAAAAGATAGTCCTTACCGAATTCGTGACTCTCTAGCACGAGCCGCCGGACCCAGACTCAGGTGGGCCCTTGGATTGTCAGGGCCGGTCCACCGATGTGGATTAAAATTCCTGAACACTGTGTTTCCCCACCCTTTGGGGTGTAAATGAGCCAACGAATGACTCCATCGGACCTCGATCATCCGATCAAACCGAGGCGCCTCGCAACAGCAACAACCACATAAGTCAAACTCGTCAGGGCGTGTAAAACCACTGACGCCACTTCTAGCTAGAAAGAAACGCAGGTCCTCCCTGATGTCCTCTCCCGTTTCTGGTTCATACTGGGGTGTGAGGCTCGCGTTTTCACGTTATATACAAAGCTACGCCACCCAGGCGATGCTTTGATCATCACCACAAGACTTTGCTTTTCAACAGAAGCCCTGATCATTTGCCACTTAGGCATGCCACACTAGCAATTCATGCCATGCGACTAATGTCCATCGATATACAACCTCTGAGCTCGTACGTTTCAGAGAAGGGAAATAAGCAAAAGAATAAATTCTCCGCTGCCAAACAGATGTATATTTAACAGAGATCAATCAACACAGAATAAAATCCAATGTCAGACACACAGTCCATTTACAAGTCCATTCTGGGTCTGAACGAAACCGGAGGCACTAAATACCTCGCAAACCCATCGATCACCACGTACGTCTGGACGATCACCACTCATTATCCATATTTCGGGATGCCTTCCAATCAGGACCTCGGTTACCATCCAAACGAGGTGAAGATCTCCGGTCTTCGACCACCGTCTTCATCTTCGATTTCTTATCGTCGATTCAGTTATTCAGAATGGGATAAACCCGGTCTTTCTGAGCAACTCTCATATATAATAAACAAGTGCGACACTAACATATACACGCATCATTTCAATTCATTAGTCACTAACCGTCAATCAGTAAGAGAACAATTTCCAAAATATTAACCCCGAAGGCCGAAACCAACATCAGATCAACACCCAGGAAACCATTCGACTTAGCCAACCTTCAGTTAATTTCTAAATCACATCCATATCGTTTATAATATTTTATAATGATTTATCGCTATTTTTATTTATTTTAAAATAGCCAATTTATTCAAAACGACGCTTCGGGCCATAACGCGGCTGTGGCGCTGTTTTTCTTCAGATTTGATTTACACATATCTGAAAATCTAACCGTTGGATCTTCACGAAATTTATATCATTGGAAAGATCTTTTCAAAACGAATCCAACGGTTCCAGTTTCGGGAAAATCCGACGGTCGGATCTCCCGGTACAATCGTTTGAAGTTTGGATTTCGAAATACGAACTGCAGCGTCGTTATTCGATTAAATATAATTATATATATATATATAAATATAATTGATTCTGGCGCTGTTTTTCTTCAGATTTGAATTAAACATTCCATACAATCCAACCGTTGGATTTTTACAAAGTTGGTGTCGTTGGAAAGATTTTTCCAAAGCGAACCCAACGGTTGCGATTTCAGGAAAATCCGATGGTCAGATCTCCCGGTATAATCGTTTGAAATCACGGTTTCAAAATACGAACTGCAGCATCGTTATTCGATATATTTTAATTCTATTTATATATATTTATCGATTCTTCGATTTAAAGCTATATTCTTTTCATACATTTGATAAAAATGATATTTTTATCTAACTGTCTTCTATTTCAACACTTCACTATATTCAGCAATTCGTTTATATAATAAAAATGTGATTTTTATTGTAAAACAATTTATTTCAAAATACTATTATTTTATATAGTTTATATAGGTAATAAAAATAGGATTTTTATTATAAAACAATTTCTTTCAAAACGGGATTATTTTATACATTTCATATAGATGATAAAAATGTGATTTTTATTGTAAAACAATTTATTTCAAAATATGAATACCATTCAACACATGAATTTCAAATCAACGAATGAATTTCGATTCAACACATGAAGGTTTTCTATAGTTTATATATGTAGATAAAAATGTGATTTTTATATTTAAAACGCAAACACCATACATGAATTTCAATTCAACGAATGAATATCGATTCAACACATGAAGGTTTTCTATAGTTTATATATATAGATAAAAATGTGATTTTTATATTTGAAACACGAATACCATTCAACACATGAATTTCTATTCAACGAATGAATATCGATTCAACACATGAAGGTTTTCTATTCAACGAATAAATATAGTTTCAACAAATGAAAATAATTCAAACACATGAATATTATTCAAAATTTCGGCAGCATAACGGCAGGGTAGTTAAAACCGGGACCGTCCCTAGTACGGCTCCTCGCTCTACCTTAAAACCTCGCGGTTTTTGACAATGGGGATCATGCATCTAGTTCGCACGCAGGCGGCATGTATATATTTATTTCATTTCCACAAACTAATCCTATGTGGTTTCAACCAAATATTTCTCAACCACAAACGGGTATTTTTCAACCACAATCAATCAATATCAAACACAAACAATCCCAAACAACCATTCGCTATCAATCAATTTTCACACCAACCACAACCAATAAATATCGTCCATGGTTTGTGGACGAGGGGCGTATATATATATATATATATATAGCAATTCACTTCTATTTCAACACATATATAATTTTTACAACGCATGTACAACTTATACATCGAACGTACAACTTATACAACGCTTATACATGAGGTGTACAACGCTTATATAACTCATACATCGACTATATAATTTATACATCATCGTTTTCCATATCGTTTATAAATTAGAAATCTCACATTGGGTTCCACTCCACCAAAAATAGCAGAAGGCTCAGAAAAATATGCGGTCTCTTCTAAAATGTAGAAGACGTCCACACGGTCACGATGTTTCCTGTTTCATCGAATTTCGTCAACACAGCAAAAAGATATGATTTTTCAAAGTTCAGATGTAATAAAAGACGCACCTTTCACGATGGTTCAAAACTAGGTTTTGATCTTTTGATCAAACCGTTGCGCGATAGGAGAATCAGCTCACACAGCATCGAAGAGCTTCGAAAGACCTTCGCACGCGTGGTGGCGAGGTGTAGTTCGGTGCACTCTAGTGGCAGCGGCGGCGCTCCAAAGGGGCGATCTTCCCGAGCTCGCAACTCGAGAAATACTGCACGATAAATGCCAAACTTCACGTGGATTTGAAGAGGACGGTTAGAGCTTCAAAATGGATCCAACCTCACTTGATTTCATCGAGAAATGAAAGAGATATTGAAGAGAGAAGTTTGGAGCTCCTTTCCGTCTCGCGCGCCTGATGATCGGGGAGAGAGAAAAGCATTTGGGCCAATGAGGGATTTTCTTTAATTTATAAATTTTTAAAATTTCAAAAATACCCCTTTCACCCACAAACTCCAATCCAAACCCAACGACTGTCGTCCCTAGCGTTTTACCCCCATTCCGAACACAATGGGATATGTTTTGTAGGCTTATTCGACTATTTCAGTCAGTTTTCCTTCAAACTAAAATATAAAACATTCAATATTCAATTTGAACGTACATTTCAATTTGCCAGGGCCAAAAACTGATTCGAAAAATAAATCTGGCTATGTTTTGACGATACGGTCCCAACAAAACTAGTTTCGTCGAATTCTGAGACCGTTTGCAAAAAGGCCCATTTCTGGTCGATCCAATTTAACTGTAATTGACCCAAACACGTTTTCCTTTGCCACGCTCACATAGCTTCAAAAATTATGAAATTTGAAACCTAGCAATAACTTCACATCCCGGATCCAACAAAAGTCTTTTCGTCGAATTCCGAGGTCGTATGCAAAATGGCCAATTTCACGGGATATATAAATTCCATAGCGACCTTTCTGAAAATTCATTTGGCCATAACTTTTGCTTTCCGTTATGAAAATTCGATTTTTCAGATTCGTTAGAAAGGTATTCACTAACAGATTTAATTTTTTTTTTGGTTTCACTCAAATCCGTTTTGTTTTGCACCCGGTACAGTCCGACAAAGTTTGAATTCAATTTTTAAAACTGCAGCGCCATTTCAGGCCTAGTTTATAATTAGAATTAATTATATTCGTTTTCAATTGTACGATTCAACTCACTTTTCATCTCTATTATTTAAAATATTTATTTTAAATATTCAAAATCCATTATTTTAGCCAATTTAAAAAATTTAAATTGGTTCAGATTTTCTAGGTCGTTACAGTATTCTTTTCTACTGTATTTGTTGAACGCTACCGATTATATATTTCTGTTTGGTGGTGGAGAATTTATTCTTCACTTAACACCCTTCTCTAAGACGTATGAGCTTAGAGGTTATATATATATATTGGTAGATGATCAACGATACGATAGAGTCTGACAATGTGGCATGCTAAGATGCAATTGATCAAGGCTTTGTTGAAAAGTTGGCCTTGTGGTTGATGATCAAAGCACAGTCTATTTAGGCATAGCTTTGTGTATATCGTGACTTCGCGAGCCTCACAGCCCGGTAGAGTCTTAAACGGGAGAAGGGAACGCAGGGAGTGCACACGTTTCTTTCTAGCTAGAAGTGGTGTCATGGTATGGAGCCCAGACATTTACTTATGTGGTTGTTGGATTTTTAGAGGCCTCGGATTTATGCAGTCGCCCTCGGCCGTATTATAGGTTCAATAGGATCGGGGAGCGTGTGTTCAGGAATAACTAATCCACTAAAGCAGTTGTGGACCGGCCCTGCAGGATCCAAGGGTTCACCAGCGTCCGAATCCTGGGACATTGCTAGAGTGTCTCGAATCGGTAAGGACTTCCTCCCTAGCCTTGACTCATGATGGAAACCCAATTTCCAATACGCCCCTTTACGGTTTTGATTGTATTACTAGTACGGCGACATAGTAGATGGTAGCTATGCCGTCTAGGATTGATATTATGTTTGAAATGTTTTAATTAAAATATATACACACTAATAATAATATCGTATTTTGCGTATTTATCATTTCCTGACCATTATAAGGTAAAACCCTATCCTCTAGTGTGCGTTGCATTGTGTGATGGGACCTGGGTCTTATAATGGTTTCATTTTTCTAAAAAGCATTGCGTTATTTGACGATTTACTTTAGTTATGCACTGGCAATCCAATGGAGTAAACCCGTTCCGCGTTAGCGGCGTGGTCCTGGGATTAGCCTTCTATTTAGATAATTTAGGTTAAGAATTCTCACACCAGTCCCACGACTGACCTGTAGTTTGTTTCACTTTGCAAACTCGGGTGCCCTCTTTCCACACGGGCAGTCGAGTAGCTCATTTAACAGATATATTAAGCAAAGATCCTGGATCGAAGACTGAAGCTGTGGCCAGAATGTTGATAGCCTTCCACTGAGATTAGTTCCGCTGAAATGTATTAATTTTTGTAATTTATCTTCCGCTGTAAAATTATCCAATGTACTCTGATATATATTCTGTACTCTGATGTAACATTTATTATGATGTTATAAAAGTCTTCTGTATTTGTTCTGATGTGTTGTATGCCCAAAGTTGATGTATCCGCAGATTTCCATTCTTTGGTTCAGACCTGTGTGGTTTATGGTCAATCCACAGGGTGGGAATTTTCGGAATATCACATTGTCGATGCGGCATGTTTGATTTCCCAAAGCTAAATGATCATTAATATTGATTTTTAGAAGATTAAAAATAAGCAGAGTTTTAATGAATCTTTGATTAGATTGAAATGTGAATTGATAATTTAAATTATCAAATTTGAGAAATGATCGAAAATGGAGTATCACCAGTTTTTCTCCAAGCGATAGTTAAATCTTTAATTAGATTTGAACGTGAAGTGGTAATTAAATTCACCGATAACACCGTGGTGTTAGATATGGAGTATTACCAGTTTTGCTCCATGGGATGAATAGGTTGGGATTGGAAAATTAAACAAATGATTACTTCGGCAAGGTTCGCTAATCCCGACTAGTTTGGATGAACCTTAATTTGGTTTGAAATGATATCCAAAAGAAGATTAAAAAATAAATTTAAAGAATTAATCTTTGATAAAATTAATGGGAACCTTTCCCAAAAGAAAGAATATTTGAATATAAGAATATTCTGGATTTGAATGAGGCATATGTTGTGTTTTTATAGCACTTGTTTATAAAATACGCGAGTTATTCGAAAAGACCGGGTTTATACCATTCTAAATAATTGATACAACGATAAGTCGACGATGAAGACGATGGTTGAAGACCTGAGATCTTCACGTCATTTGGATGATTACTGATGTCTTAATTGGGTCGTACACCCAAGATAAGGTAATAAGTGGTGATCGTCTAGACGTACTTGGAGATCGACCGGATATTCGAGGACCTCTCTCCTGTATTGGACATATGGGACGAGGAATAAGGTGCCTCCTGTTTCGTTCAGACCCAGAATGGACTTGTAAATGGATGTTTATCTAACATTGGATTTTATTCTGTGTTGATTGATTTCTATTATATATATTTTTGGTAGCAGAGAATTTATTCTCTTGCTTAACACCCTTCTCTAAGACGTACGAGCTTAGAGGTTATATATCGATAGATGTCAGTCGCATAGCGTGAATTGTCAGTGTGGCATGCTGAGATGCAAAGGATCAAGGCTTTTGTTGAAAAGCAGAGCCTTGTGGTTAATGATCAAAGCATGGCTTTAAATAGCATAGCTTTGTGTAGCGTTAATTCGCGAGCCTCGCACCCAGGTGTGAACCAAAAACGGGATAGTGACTGCATGGAAATAGACATATGTTAGTTCTAGCTACGAGTAATGTCATGGTATGGAGCCCAGACTGTTTACTCATGTGGATGTTGCATATTATTATTACTTGTTGGGAGACGAGGTACCTCGGATATATCGGTCACTGCGGGGCTGATGGATATGGTCGACATACTTACCATTTTAGAGGTTCGATAGAATCAGCAAACATATAGTTTATGGTATAATTAATCATCGATGGATGGCCTGCCATGAAGATCCAAGGGGTTCACGGCAGGGGATCCTGAGGCACCTGCTAGTGTGTCTCGAAATTGGTGAGGATAATCCCTTGCCTCGGTTCATAGATGGAAACCCAATTTCCAATACGTGATATTCGGTTTTAGTTGTAAATATGTATATATGGCGACGTAATATAATATTACCTACATCGTCTATGATTGATACATTTATATTTGAAGTTGATTTCTTCACTTATAATAATAATAAAAGATGAAATTTCACGTATCAAGCATATTTGGCTATTATAAGGGAAAACTCTATCCTCGACAACGTTCATTGTGTGATGGGACCTGAGTCTTATAATAGCTTTATTTTCCTCTTTAGCATTACGCTTTTATTTTTATGCACCGGTATTCATGGGGGATAAACCCGTTCTATGTTATACGGCGTGATTCCATGATTTACCTGACTTTAAAATCAAGCTAATAACTGTTTTAGTTCTCACACCAGTCACATGACTGGCCTATAGTTTATTGTTTTAACCTAAAATCTGGGTGCCCTTATTTTCCACACGGGCTGCTAGTAGTTTTGTTTTTGCAGATATTATATTCACTGGTTCCTCGTTTACAGATGGAGCTATATTCTGAACGCTCTGTATCTGTATATTTCTTACAGTTATGTTATGTAATATTTTTCCGCTGCTATGTAATGTATTTTAATCTCTGATATTTTCCGATGTGTAATATTTCTTCATACTCTATTATATTCTTGTACTCTGATGTAAATTGTTGTAATAAGCAATGAAATGTTCTGTCGTTTGCGTTCTAATTTGCCGTGTTCTCAACTCAATCCGGGCTTTCCCGTAAGGGCGAGTTTTGGTCGTTTCACTAAGCGCTTCGACATTCCTAGGGATGGCATACCAAAGTAGATTCCAGAGTCGGTCAGATATGAAGGTATGCAATATTGGAGCAACTTTTTGTGGGTTTTTTCCTAGATGGTAATTCTTCATACTCCATGGTGGTAATTTCTTAAATCGTTTCTGGAAATTAGAAAGGGAAGTTAGTATTCGATCGGATGGTATGCACTATTTTTTCAAATTTTCTAATGATTCATATAGAGTAAAATTTTGAAATCTGATCCTATTTTCATTAAAGGACGTATGTTCATCATAACTAGATGGGATCCAACAATAGGAAATTCACAGGCTCAGATTAAAAAAGTCTCTGTTTGGGTTCATTTTTATTGTATTCCAACAATTCTTTGGACTTTATTGGGTATAAATTGGCTAGCATGTCATGTTGGGAGATTGATATGCTTTGATAGTAGCACTGAAAAACTACAAAGATTTAGGTATGCAAAAGCCTTAATTGAGATTTCCTTGGAGTTTGATCTTCCTGAAAAAGTAGTTATAGGTGGACTAGGTAAAGAGTGTCCTTCAGTTAAATTATCCTATGATTGGAGACCCAAAACTTTCACTATTTGTAGGGTATTGGTCATACTACTAGTAATTGTGAATTTAATAACAATGCAGAAGATGAGGTTGATAAGCATGTTGAGGATTTTGTTGATAAAAATGTCAAAACCCATTATCACCCTCAACAGTTTAACAGGAAAGATACATCAAATGTTAATCAAGGTAACTGGAAATTTGCCAGTACAAAAATCGCCAAATATTGGAGAAGGAAAGGAGTACAAAATAGTAATTTAGCGGTCAATGTTGAAAAAGATGTGGCAAATGTTAATAATAATCCCTTTAATGTTTTGGAAATAGAATCTGATGGTAATGGCTCTGCTGATGTGAATAATCCTAAGGTACAAATTAATAGTAATGAAGTTGATCATATAAGTGGTTGTCCACTTGATACTGTAGTTGAGTCGGATGAACCAGAATGAGGCAACAATGCTAATGAAGTTCATAATAATATGGTCAACAATGGTGCGCAGTCTGCAGAGGATGTAGTTGATCTTGGTAACCTTTTAGAAAGCAACCGTAAAATTGCTGAGAAAACACCAAAGTCTACATCTGGTAAAAGCACATCTAGTTCACCAGGTTCCTCTCCTGACTTATCTAGCCCTTACTCCACCATGTCATGTCCTTTGTCGGTCAATCACTCATCTCTTGCTGCTAATGCTTTGAAGTTTGCCTTGACACCTTCAGAATCTTCTCCTTCTAAATGTTTCCCAATACACTAATTTGAAGCCTCCTCTAAATATTATTCTGCCTCCTCCAATGGTCACTGGTAGTGGTCTGACTTTTCCACAAGTTAACACCTCTTTAGCTTCTCTATCATCAGCAATACCTACGAGTACTCTACCATCCTCTAAAGCCAAGAAACTTAAGGGAAAATTCTAGGATGACTCTGATTTAGATGATGGTAACGACTACTTGCCAGAGGTTGTGTTTCCTTTCACCAATAAAACGAAAAGACATACCAGGAAAAATCCCGGTCCCTTGTTCGATCCAGTCTTAAACTGATATTCCTCCTCCAGGACATTGGGCACTTGATATGGACAGTTGTTTTGATAGTTTCTTCTTTTTTGAGTTGGTGTGGTTTTGGATGTTTCCGAGTATGGTGACTCTGTTTTAATGCGTGAAGATTTATTGCCTGCTCTTCTTTGCAATTTTGGATACATGAATTTCAGCTTGGTGCTGCTACTGTGGTTATATAGTGGTCGTAGTACCTTGTTATCAGTAATGTTGCAATTTGTATGCTTTATTGTTTAATTTTGTTACTGGTTTTAGTTAATTCAAAGCTAGAAAGTCAACAGTCTGTATTGCTTTTGCATTTTTATTAACTCAATGTAACTCTTGAAGTTGTGAATTAAAAAATTCACTTGCCTTTCAAAAAAAAATATGGGTAGGAGAAGTGAAATGACTCAAGGGAGTGGAGGGAAATTGAAAAATTAAAGGGAAAACGTAAATGATTGGAAGGAATTGGAAAGCGTGGAAGGGAAACTTACGACTTACGGCTGAGTTGGACACATTTCTAGGTAGTAATACATTTTATATTTTAACATTTAGCATGCACGATAATAGCTAAATTAAACCATAAAGAGTAGTAGATATATCATTAGTATGTAGCTGATATCATCTGAAGTCCTAGCATACCCAATAGGATAATCATTTGTTTAATTGGTCGTCATTTTTAATTATTAAATATTATATACAATAAAATTAGTTATTATAAGTAATTATTTAGAATTATATATTAGTTATTCTTGATAATAAATAAATATCTAATGTTATTTAAATATTAGTATATAACGATTTCTATTTTCAAAATTTTGTTTTAAAATTTTATGAGTTTTTTTAAATTTATTGTTAAAAATTCTATAATTTTAATATTTTTAAAATATTTTATATTATTATTAATTATAACTATCAAATGCAAAAAAATAACTTTTGCTTCTAAATTACTAAAAATTAATTGTTAATTATTATATACTATTATTAACAATATATTATTAATTACATAATAATTATTTTATACTAAATATTAATATTAAAATTTTATTATGAAAAAATAATTACTAGTTATTTCCTAATTATTTAATTATCAGTTGTTACCTATTAAATCTTAAATATAAATTAATACTAATTTTAATTAAATACTAAACAATAAATTAATCAATAATTATTAATTAAAAATCTATCGTATATTTCTAAATAACAATTATTAATTAAAACTGCAAAATAATTAAATACTAATCTTTGACCATATATAATTATTAGTAGCTAGTGATTATTTATTAATTATTATAAGTTATAAATGACTTCATTTAGATAAGTTGACATTTATAAATTTTATTTATAAATTACCATTTATTAATCATTAATTGTTTTTGGTTACTAACTATAACTTAAAGCTGGCTTTTTGAATCATTGTATTGGGTCTATTAAGATGAACATTGTTAGACATTGTACTGGAATGTTGAAAACTAACATTTATTGCAACAGACTAACTGAAATTATTGTAATATCCTTCTAGCACAACGTGCTACGTTTGACCATTGTGTTATGTTGATGAAAACTGATGTCTATTGACACGAACCAACCCCCTGCTCCTCGGTGGCAAGGCCTGTCTTTGGAATATTACACATTAATTACATCATCATATTACAAAATATAGCATAATACATAAAATCAAAGAATAATTTACATCATATCATAACAGCGAAAATCATCAACGTCATAATCATCATCAGAGTTACATAGATACACGATCCTACATAGTACTTAACAAGTTTCATCAGGTAGAAAATAAGTCTGTAGTGGAATCAATTATAAACATGCATAAGATAGTGCTTAAGAGTCCAAAAGAAGTGATAAAAGATAAGTCTTCATCTTCAGCCAAAAGTGCACACAATGCTACGGTGCATATCCAAAATAAAGCCAATAACCTGTTCACTTGGCTGCCCGTGTAAAAATAGGAGCACTCGAGTTTGCAAGGGAAAAACAAACTACGAGTCAATCATGGGACTGGTATGAGAAATCCTAAGTTACTTAACTTAATTAAGAATAAAGAAAATCACAGGACGACGCCGTATGTCACGGAACGGGTTTACTCCAATGGATTGCTGATGCATATAATAAAGTAAATCAAATAAACAACACAATGCTTTTTACAAAATTGAAACCATTCTAAGACTCAGGTTCATCACACAATGCAAACACAAACTAGAGGATAGAGTTTTACCTTATAATGGCCAAACATGCTTGATACGCATAAAACAAAAATCATTTGATATTATCATTAGTGTCTAGATGTTTCGAAAACAATTTCAAATAAATTTATCAATCATAGACGACAAAGGTACCATATATTATGTCGCCATATAGGTTTATAATCAAAACCGTGTAACGTCGTAATGGAAACTAGATTTCCATCATGAGTCAAGGCAAGGGACGGTCTCCTTATAGAATTCGGATCACCTCTAGTAAGATAATCCAGGATCACACCTATGGGCAACCCTTGGATCCTGCAAGGTCAGTCCACACCTAATGTTTGTGGATAAGTTATTCCTGAACAATACGTTTCCCGGTCCTATCTGACCTATCAATCGAGCCTATTAGTTGGCTCTAAATCCAAGGCGTCTCGCAATCCATCATCCATATAAGTAAAAATGTCTGGGCTCTATACCATGACTCAACTTCTAGCTAGAAAGAAACGTATGCACTTCTTGCGTCCCTTATCCCATTTCTGACTCATACCAGGGTGTGAGGCTCACAAATAACGTTGTACACAGAGCTATGCTAATAAAAGTCGTGCTTTGATCATCAACTACAAGACTCTGCTTTTGGACAAAAATCCTTGATCATTACATCTTAGCATGCCACATTGTCAATCCATACTATGCCATTGATTTCCTCCAATACATAACTTCTAAGCTCGTACGTCTTAAAGAAGGGTGTTAAGCAAGAGAACAAACTCTCCGCCACCAAACATATATATATTTAGCAAAGATCAACAAATATAGCATAAAATACAATGTCAAACATACAATCCATCCATATGTCTGTTCTAGGTCTGAACGAAACCAGAGGTACCTTATTCCACGTCTCATATGTCCAATACAGGAGAGAGGTTCTCGCATATCCAGACAATCAACAAGTACGTCCGGACAACTACCACTATAACATTTTCAAGAGAGCTACCCACATCGAAGGCATCAGTAGTAATCCATTCGATGTGAAGATTGTCGGTCTTGCACCGTCTTCATTTTCTTTGACTTTTAGCCATCGTTTAATTATTTGAAATGAGAATTAACTCGGTCTTTTCAAATAATTCTTGCATATATAATCAAATCAAATTCTTTCCTTCGGTTAAGTTATTGGCCTTCACAATTCATTTCACTACCTTATTTTAAAAGGTGTAATCGAGAATTTAATTCGGTCGTCGAATTAAATACTTAGTAACAATATACCCAATATTCATTTAATAAGTTTTCATGTCAAATCATACTTAACCATTTTTCCTTTTTATAAACCAACTATAATTGGTTCATGTTCTAAATTTCTTATTTTAATTTAAAATGATTTTCCGTCGTTTTTATGTAAAAAAGTAGCTCAATTCAGTTGAACGACGTTTTAGGTCATTCGATTGCACTGGCCCTGTTTTCATTCAATTTTGAATTAAACATTTCTAACAATCTAACAGTTGGATCTTAACATATTTATTATCGTTGGAAAGATCCTTTCAAATTGAACCAAACGGTCCAAATTTTAGGAAAATCTGATGGTCGGATCTCTCGATATACACGTTTAAAATTACTAGTCGAAAGAACGAACTACTGATGTGCGATTCGTTTAGTTTAATTTATATTTTTCGTATAAAATATAATTCGTGTAACGACTTCCAAAATATTTATTTGACTGAATATTTGGCTAACGCCTTTAAATTTCAGAAAAAATCGCCATAACCTTCTTTGTACGAAGTGCTCAGATAAATCACATAAAACCTAAAAAAGCTCCAATAAATCACGGTATATCAATTGAACATATGTACCCTAAGAAATGTGTAAAATAAATCATCTCAATACCCGTGTGGGGATTAAAAATCATGTGAACAACCAGTGTGCCTTACACATCATCCCTAGGCAATGCGTATAATTTTGTTACCCTAATTTCCATGTACCGTGACTATGCAAGAGCGACGTGTATATTTTCGTCGCCTCCTGACTAGTGTAGGGTTTATTATTAAATCTTGCAAATTTATTTATAAGTTTAATTTAGTCCAAATCTTGTCCTTTGCTCACATCTGATCAGTATGCAGTATACCTGGCCTCCAGTCATTTGTTCTCATCGTATAGCATCAAATAATTGAATACAATGCGGTTCACATCATATAAGCATCAAGCAACTACATGCTTATATGGTATGTTGGGCTATGCTTATGTTGTGTAGTCCAATACCTGTTTTCTATCCTATGGTGATGTTTAATTGATCCAGAAACCATCGCTCGCATACAATGCACACACAGTAGTCATAAATAATTAAATACTCAACATCCAATGCCATTTAAGGTGCCACAAGTGTTCATCCACGTAGTATGAAATGCGAGTGTCACATATTCATACCACGCTTCTAATGCAAATGATTTGTGCATAGTTCAAGTGTTGAACTAACAAGAATATGAATGAATGCATGTAAGCAGTAATGAACATCAACGGACATGATTAAATATTTTTAATCGCCAACAACTAATCAAAATAAAATTCGCTACATTATTTTGCCAATTCTAGTTTGGCGCAGGTTTACATATTCACTTACATAACGTAATAATATTTTTACATCGTTAATCGCTTACTAAAGTCTTAATATTTTTTTTATCATATTACTTCATAGTTAATTCTATCTTTAACTACACCCAATTAGTGCTTAATTGTTAGTTTTATTTAATTCATTATGGTTACAATCTCATGATACCAATATGGTTTTACTTACATATCATGCATGTAATCTACATCGCATACCTCAGTTAAAAATCAAATTTTTAACTAAATAAAAATTATTTCATATCATACACTAGTTAAAAATCACGTTTTTAACTAACTAAAAATTATTTCATATCATACGCTAGTTAAAAATCACATTTTAAACTTAGAAATAATTCTCTAATGATCCACTAACTTATCTAACCACTTTCTAAATTAAATTTAGATTTCTCACCGACAGTTCCACTCTGCCAATTCTTTAAATACGGAAGGATGTGATTACTCCAAGCTTTAGTGCTAGTCAACTCTCGATGGACACAAATTCGGGAACGAATGGAGCACCCAATCTTCACCTCTTCATTGTCCGGATCTTAAGCGGTGAATGAAGAGAGTATTGGCGAGTTTAGAGAAGTGTTGAGGAGGTAGGAGGAAGATTATAAGGTGTATGAAGGTTTATGAGGAGGAAATGTGGAGTTTTAGGGGAGGAAAAGGAAGAGAAGGAGGGTAGGGGGCTGCGTGCGTTGGGGGGAGGGGATAGGGCGCTGCTGCTCGCGCGTGGGGGGTCGACGTGGGTAGATAGGGGGTGCGGCTAGGGGAGGAAGAAGAAGTAAGGGTTTGGTGACTTGGGGAGGAGGCCATTAATTTGGAGAAGAGGAGGAAAAAAATAAATGAAGAGAAGTGAGGAGAGAAAGAGAGAAAGTGATATTAAGTAGGAATTTATCCCCTCTTCTCTCCGACTGCCCGACTGCGAACAATCTCTGTTTGCTACAAAACTTCGACACGAGATAATACACGTCAATATGAATCCAAAGAACCAAGTTTCGTCGAATTCCGAGCTCGTTTGACCTTCCGTTTTAATTTTCTCTGTAGCTCAAATTAGCTTCAAAAATGCAATTTTGGCATACCTTTTCGTCTTGCACACCCACATGCTAACTCCAAAAATTATGAAACTTTAGATTCCTTCATTATTTGACAATACGAATCCCGATAAAAGGTGAAATCAAATTCCGAGATCGTCCCAATAATGTTTCTTTGTAAACTGAACGTCGGTTTCTTAGCAAATGTGTCTACCTATCATGACCACATGCTAACTCCTTTTAACATGAAATTTGAAATCTTGCAATGATTGATAATTCTGAATCCGACAAAATTGGTCTTGTCAAATACTGAGGTCTCTATCAAAATTTCACTTTCTAAGGGCTATGCGATGATTTAAAAATCGAAATTTTAAATTCTGACGCATTTTTCAATAAAATTATATTAAAAATAATTTTAATTTTTTTGGTGAAATTCCATGTTGTTGCATCTATTACAACGTATGTGACCAAATAATCGTAATCGGATTCTACTTCAACGTGTTGTCTTGGCGAGTTATACTACGCGTTGAGAACTAGCGTATGCTGCGACGAGGTAGATGAAATCATTGTAATATATTTCTATTATAACGGTTTTCTCTGAACTGTTGTAAAGTTGTCATTGTAATATACTGTTTTTGTTGCAATGTATGAAAGCATTATTTTTTTTAGTAAATTTATATCAATTTAAACATTAGTTCTTATAAATTTAAAAATACTTAAATGAACAGCAATATCAATAATTACTAATAACAAATAATTAATTAACTCATAAAATACCTCTTTCAAGCGCAAATTATAAATTAATTCATATAAAAAATTATTATTAATTATTGATTACTTCTTAGTAGTAATATTAATCAATTATCGTTTATTTATTAATTACGAATTTTTTAATTATTTAATTAATATTTATACACATTCATATTTCAAATTAGTTAGTAACTTTTATCCATTAGTTATTATTATTAATTAATATTTATTTATTTATTTTATTGAATTTTAACTGCTAATTTTTAATATTTGTTAATTATTAATTATTATTATTTAATTGTCAATTATAAATATCACTTTATAATAATTAAATTTTAGAGAATATATGTGTGGCATCCCTCTTTACGTTTCTAATTCAACGCGCATTCTTCCCTATGTTTTAATGTAAAGTGAGTCCTTGTTTTACTATAGCAACATGTTTTAATATATTTTTGCACTGTTGCATAAAAAATTCAAAAAACTGTTAATATTCTTGGAAGCATTCTGCATAAAAAAATATCTAAAATATTAGCAATTTTAGTGAATAATTGTTGTTATTTCTGCAATTATTCATCCGGAATTTAGTTGAAAAGCGGAAGATTGCTGATATATTAGCAATATACATATATAGTTGCTGATATATCAGCAACTTTTTAAAGGCTGATGCAAATAAATAAAATTGTTGCTGAAATATCAGCAATCAAAGCGAATTATTATTGATATATCGCAACTTTTTAACTGTTGATGTAAAATAAAAAAAATTGTTGCTGAAATATCATCAATTTTAGTGAATTATTGCATATATTTCTACAATTATTTACATAATGTACAGTTGAAAGGCAGATCAATAATTGCTGAAATATTAGCAAATATTGCAAATAAATGCAACATTTGTAGCAATTTATTGGATTTGAATTTTCTTTAAACAAAAGTTGCATTAAATTCAACAACTTTTTGAAATAATAGCTGTAATGCCAGCAATTATACGTAAACTTGCATAAAAAATCTGTACCATGTAATTTTTTTGGGTTTTGGTTTTTTTTAAGCTTAATGCATAAATACGATGATGATTATGTGTTGAATTTAATTTAGAAGTTTGGTAAATTTTTGTGTTGTGTTTTGTTGATTTTTGAAAAACAGGGACCTAAATTATAAAGTTTTTAGATAAGGAGGTTATTGTGTTTTGAAACTCAATAGAGACGTGAACCAAACATAACCTATATTTTATTATTAATTAATAAGTATTAATCTTAGTTACTATAGAATTACTAAAAGTATGTTTTTGCAACTGGAAGGGAAGCGCAGTTGCTAAAAATACATTTTTCGCAAAAGAAAGAAAAAGTCTATTGCTAAATCTCATCTATTGCAACTTGTAATGTCCCGGATTTTTTTAGTTGTTTTATAATGAACATTTAAATTTGTTTTAAATGTTAAATTGAAATTTTAAATGAACTTTTATATTGATTTTATCGATTTAATAATTGATATACGATTTAATTTCGAAAATATCGAATTATCCTAATATGAAACGATAATAATTGAATTCACATTTAAATTATATTTTAATCAATTTTAATTGATATGTGAACTAGTCAAATTTCAAATGATCTCAGAATTCAACGAAACCACATCGGATTCATAATAGTGTATTATTATCGGATTTCAAATTTCGTAACATTTGGTTTTACCGTTTGATTGTACGGTTAGAAAACGCTTAGAAATAATTAAATTGAATTTAATTTAAATCATCGGTTTAAATTGATATCTTCTCCATACAATCGAATTAGACTTCGAAACCTATCCCAATGTGTTCCAAATATTGGTACAACCCTAGGAACGTCAGTTGTTGCGCTCAAATTGGAGTTCGGAACCGGGAAATATATTATTATAAACCTAAACGGATTGGATCGAAATCAAATCAAGTAAATTTACACTCACATCCGCCACCCTATTTTCGTAACCAAGGCCGACCTAAAAAGTGTACGAGAGTAGACCTACTTTCCTTTTTATTTAAAACAACCGTGATCTTCATTTCTTCATTCAAAAAAATCAGAATCCATTTCTTCTGAAACTCTACAAATCAAACACTTCCTGCTTCACTTGTTTCTTCGTTTTTCCCCTATTTTATAGTTTTGAGTCCTCTGTCTTCAATCGAAAACTATATTCATGAGACCCATCCACTCTTTTAATTCCATTTTTCTTCTTTCAAGAATTCGGGGAAATAAAAAAATCGACCTTCGAAAAACAAAAAGAAAGTATCGCAATCGGGTATCGCGATTCGAATGTGGCCAAACTCTGAAGCTCAAAATTTTTTTGGGAGCACTCGTGATTTGCAGGAAGGTGATAGGGGCATTGACATCGGTTTTACAAAGATTTCAGAGAAGCTATTGACATTGTGGTGAGATGAGATTAGATGATGAGGTCAGTTTGATTTTTGGAGGACGCGCAACCAATTCTGGAAGGTCGACGTTGGTAGTGGTGAACTGGGGTTCGATCTTTGGATGTGACAGTGGGTATTTGGGTGTGGAGATGGGTGTTGCGAACTTCTTTATACGCTATGGTTGAGATGGCGACTAGTGGATGAGTTTTGAATGCTGGTGACGATGGTGGTGGTTGCGATCACTATTCGTGAGCTTCAGATGGGAGATATGTTGCGGTATTGGGAAAGGAAGTCGCGGGCTTGGATGGTTTTACTGGAAGAAGGTTCCTGAAATTTTCAATTACATAAATAAAGAAGGGGATAATACATGTGTCAGAGGGAAAGATGTGTAATGACCCGAAAATCCCGGTCCAATTTGAGCTGACCAAAAACACAAGTCCAACCCCAAATTGTACTGAAAAACCAGGAAATTAATAGAAAGAAAACAGAGGGTGAGGAAAGATAAGATAGAAACTTAGAATAGAAGAAGAAGAAGAACACAACATCAGAGTAACACGAACCTCACAGCGGAACGAATAAATATATTTCATATAACATAACTTGAAATGTACATCTGTACTTGAATATACATATCATTATCAAAGTACAACAATTACAACACAACGGAAATAACTATAGCTATATATTCCTGAAGCCTCCTGCTCCAGCGCTTCAAGTGTATCTGTAAAATCCCGACTATTGGACTGCCCATACAAATTTAGGCACCCAAGAGTTCAGGGAAAACAACAAAATAAACTCTGGGTCAGTCATGGGACTGGTATGAGTAAAACAGTTTGAACAAGTAAACGATATCTCATAAGACCACGTCGTATAACGGAACGGGTTTTTCCCTTATGAGAATCCAAATATATTTATATCGAAAACCTTTTGATATTATGATAATGTCTATCAACCACAATATAATAATCATATAGCAGAAACGCTTTCATCTCACGTTCTACATATATAGTATACAATCAAAACCGCAAGCACATATTGGGTAATGGATTTCCAACTATGACATGGTATGGAACCACCTTTCGCTCGTGTACCTCTAGAGAGGAATACACTGGGTTCAACAAGAAAATCTTGCAACCCGGCCACACATGACCGACCACTCATTTCGCTTGAGTGTATCGAATGTATATCACCAACGGTTGGGATCAGCAACCGTTTCCCGAATGGGACAGCATCAACAATAGATTTTTAGAAGTAAATGAAACTCTAGACCAGGTGATTATACACCCTACTTCGGTGCGACCGACTTAGCCATGCTGCCTGCCCGATTTCTGTCATTTACTGGATGATGAGGCTAGAAGCTACGCTTTGTCATCACATCAGATTCAACTTTGAATGTCACAACCTCAAATCCATCAAATCACCGATTGACGTCCTCAACCATACATTATGTGTTAGTTAAAAGAAGTTTCCTTCTCTGCTTCCACTCTTGGTACAGTTGGAGAAATCAATATACGTGATCGTCTGGAAATACTCTGTCAGACATCCGTCCATACAAGTCATCCAGGAACAGGATGAGCCGAAGGCACTATTCCGTAAACAGGATAGCCCTTGCATAACTCCTTCTTCAATTTCCTTTGGCATATATGATTCGCAACGCTTAGGCCAATACAGAGTGGTTCTTTGGATAATAATCCAATCGGTCTCTCCATATTAACAACGTTAAAATAGTCAAAACATCGATAGTCTGTGCTTTAATTATCGAAGAAAATCAGGTGTGCAAACAACGATATTATTTCCAAATGGAAATTTATATCGATCAAACATCATTCAACATTTATCTCTTTATTTCATTACTTTACTTATCTCCTGTTTCCCTATATTCAATATTTCTTATTTTCTAAATTTGGAAAATATACGTTATTAACAATGAAAAACATTTCGATTTCTTGTTTTCCTTATTAGAAAACATTTCTGGTTTCTTATTTGGAAAACATTTCCAAAGCTTCTTCATTGGACTTAGAAAGATGTTTAAACAAACCATCGTGATGCCAACTCAAACTATTTCCTTTAATTACTAAATTCACTTAACCATCCCTTGCTGTCGAACCTTAACCATTCCTTAGTTAAATACGAAGCCAATCAAGTTGGGGTAGAACTACCTCTCAGACCTTAACTGAACAACGTTTCTAACCTTGAAATAGACAAAGTTCACCCTTCTAATTCTTCAACAAACTTCCTTACGTAACTCTCTTTCAAATCTTTTTCTATTCGAAAATTATTTCCTTCGATAATGTATATTCATAACTCTATTCAATTTATTCTATTCACTTAACTCTTTTGATTTAACTCTAGCTCTATTCACTTAACTCCTATCGAATAAACTATATTCGATAACTCTTTTAATTCTTTTTTGAATAAACTATATATTCGATTAACTCCTTTTACTATTCGAATAAACTATATTCGATTAACCCATTTTACTATTCGAATAAACTATATTAGATTAACTCATTTTACTTTTCGAATAAACTATATTCGATTAACTCCTTTTACTATTCGAATAAACTATATTCGATTAACTCATTTTACTATTCGAATAAACTATATTCGATTAACTCCTTTACTATACGAATAAACTATATTCGATTAACTCCTTTACTATTCAAATAAACTATATTCGATTAACTCCTTTACTTTGACTCTAATCGATTAAACTAACATCGATTAACTCCTTTTACTATTCGAATAAACTATATTCGATTAACTCCTTTACTTTGACTCTAATCGATTAAACTAACATCGATTAACTCCTTTTACTATATTCGAATAAACTATGTACGATTAACTCATTTGCTTTAACTCTAATCGATTTAAACTAACATCGATTAACTCCTTTCGATTACTAACATCGATTATCTCCTTTTGCTCTATTAAACTATTCATTTATAAAGATTTACTTTTAGTAACGGTTCTTCACTTTACAAATGATTTCCTTCTTATAACAGTTTCCATTTTATAACGTTTATTCATTTTCTAAATATCTCCTATTTATAAATATTCCAATTTATAAATATTTCTTATTTATAAATATTTCATTTATAAATATTTTATTTTCAAATATCACTTTGAAAATATTTCCTTATCAACATTTCGGTACGTTATGGTATTCAACATATCAAATCATGATGATCAGTATCGTCCAAACACATATAATCGACAACAGATTATATATCACATCATATATCACAATATATGAAAAACAATAAAATAACTGTTGAGGAATCCAGTCGGATTCCTCCAACCTGTTTCCCTGCATCACAGATGTTAAACAATATAGATAACATCACTTTCAGTTCCATATGATATATTCTGTTAAACAGAATCAATATAGAAATTCAACTAACTGACTAGCAGTTCAATCAAACAGTCAACACACAGTCAATCAGCCAATATTTAACAGTTCTAAAAATACAACATGAAATTATAAACTGTTCAGAGTTAGTGAGATTTACTCACTTTGGACTATCATCGTTAATAACGATAATTGTCGTTGATTCAGAAGGACAATTTATTTCACTATAAATTGTAACGAACCCCAATCCACTCCCAGTCAGCTTCATTGTGAAGCTCTCGTCCATACGTTCCCGAAGGATCTTGTTTCGTCGGATTCTGATCACGTATGGTAAAGTTACGAGTTATACAAGTTATACGGTATTTAAATTAAAATTAATTAAATTCCCTTTTCTCTTTATGGGCTTAACCTTTGTAATAAGGCCCATCCTCCCTTCAAAGCCCACCCGTTAATAACCTTCTCCCTCGATCTCCCTGTAGTACATCCGATCATCATTTTGAAGACCAGCAGCACACCGAAATCACCCTTTCCTTCCTCCTCCCTTTATCGATCCCCACGAAATCACCACTGCTATACTCCCCTTCAACTCCTCTTGCCGAGCTCTTCCATTCCACCACTGACACAACCAGCTCGCACCTCAAACCCTCTCGCGATGAACCGTACAATCCGCTCGACATCCCACAAACCATCGACCCAAAATGTTACGGTTTCCTACCAAAGTACGCACAAAAACTCCACTTCCCATCCTCAATTCAAAAACCAACCTAAATTCATTTATCGTTGCTTAATTCGAGATCAAACGGCAACCCTAGTCTACGGTGGAAAAACCCAGCTGCGCCACGAAGTATTCGAACCCAAAGATAATTACATAGGGTGGAAGAAAATCTCAAGGGGAAATCAAGAATACATGTTTTGAGATTTGAGGAATTTTACTTGATTTCTGGTGGATTTTCAAAGATCGATTATCACTGTTGAATTCCTTTTTCTTGTAGCGGCTCAACATTTTTGTTGGCTGTGGAAATGAAACTTAGGTTTAGGGTGTGTTGATATTTATAGTAAAAATAAATATCTAGATACTTTATAAAAGGAATATTCCTAGTATATTCTTATTTATATATTCATTTTGTTTTCTAAAAGTTCTCGTGATTACATATGATACCCAAAAACCAGGAAACAGGACATGTAGCTAGAGTTCGACATTTTGGTCCCAACGAAACTGGTTTCGTCGAATTCCGACTTCATATGCTCACACAGCATATTTTTAACTGTCAAAATACTGACTGTTTCTCACTCTAAAAATCTGTACGACCACACAGTGACTCTAAAAATCACGAAACTGGAAATCTAATAACTATTTGATATTGCGGATCCAACAAAGTTAGTTTCGTCGAATTCCGACTTCGTTTGCAAAAGTGGCTATTTTTAAAGCACTAAATAGCCTATTTAAATATATAAATATATTTAAATATAATTAAATTAAATATAAATAAATTTATATTATCGTATATCTCCACATATGATATCGTACAGCTCTAGAATATCATATCAGAATTTACAGCTTGATATTTCAGATTCCAGATATTCTCGTTATTCAGTTTATACTGAAAATCTATTTATAACGTATATAAAGCGTCGCAAATTATAAAGGAATTCTACGGCGACTTTTCTGAAATTTGATTTGGACGTAAATCAAAATCTACACGATGAAATCCCGATTTTTCTCTTCCACTAGAAAGATATACCCCACCAGCTCCACACGTTTCTTGTTTCACAGAAATCCGATTTAAAACGAACCCTGTATATCCAGTTGAAGTTCAAATCGCCAAATAGCGAACTGTCGCGTCGTTACGTGCTCTATTTTAATTATATTAAAATTCTACGTTCAAACTGATGTCGATTGAATATATTCGTTATTCAAATTCAATCCCAAACTGAATTAAATATCACAGATGATCTGGTTCACACCATATCGTCCTTTCAGCCAATTCTGATTATTTCAGAATTAAATATATTATTTAATTTATTATTTTAATTAAATATACCATGACCATTAAATTCACTATATCACTATTTATATAATTAAATAAATAAATTATAATACCCTCTGCCAATGCGGGTCATTACAATCTTCCCCACTTAAAATAATTTCGTCCTTGAAATTGCTAGAAGGTAGAGAACGATCCTATCGACTGGTCAGAACATATTTGTTCACTTTTTAACTCCAGTTTTCAACTGGACCAATTTCATTTCAATTTAAAATTTTATTTAATTCTTATCAACGAAAATTTTCAAAAATCCTAAAAATTTTCTAGTGCCTTAACTTTTGAAAAATTTCGCTAGCACCTCCTTTGTACTGGTCAATACGTCAAATCCCAACTCGCCTCGGGCCATCTCCAACCCAAAAGAAAATCAAACAGCCAAGCGGGTTGCCAATTCGGCTCATAAATCTTATATCCAATAGAAATATAAACTTGTACCTTTTTGTTGGCATATCATTATATCCTTTTCACCTGTTATCAATTCAGTGGATACAAGGGTCACCCCAATCAAATTCCAATCTTCTTTTATCCACAACACAACCATTCGCTTATATCTGAGCCAAATATCATTTCAACTCGAGTTTCTTCTCGATTCCCAACTCTTAACTTGATTATCACATTACACTACAAATTTGAATCTCACAATCCAATTTGTCTTGATATCATTCTAATTTAATCTCAGTTACCACTTTACTGGCTTTACTTTAATTCAAATTTTGCTTTCACAAATTTCTGTTGAATTTATTTTTAATTCAGACAGTCTTTTTCCTGGGAGTTTTTAAACAATTTACTCTTTTCAAAAATCAAATTTTCCATTTGAACCTGTCACTGAGCCCTTGATTAATATTCCATTAGTTAAATCACTTCTCTATTTCTTTATCAATATTGGTTAACCAAATATTTTCAATAACCATATTGGCCTTTTATGTTATTTGGAAAACATTTCCGAATATCGCCTTCCTTTATTTTCTAAACTTAGAAAATATATATTATTTATAATTGGAAAATATTCCAATTACTTATCTCTTTTCCAATCTCGTTTATTTCTATACTTAGGAAATATTCTTTATTATATTTCCAAGCTTACATTTATTTGGGTTAAAACGAATGTTGTGTAAAACATCGTTACGACAACCCAAATACTATATTCAACTAACTCTTATTCAACATTGATCTTTGAGCCTGAAATCTTACTATTTATTTGTTAATAATGAAATCAATCAAGTTGGGGTATAACTACCTCTCAGACCTTGACTGAATAACATTTATAACATCAAAACAGATATGACTACTTACTCGAATAATCAATACCATACAATTACTTATTCACTTTTAAACACGTATACGCTTCCTCTTTCTATTCTTACTAGATTTTATTCCTAGTCTTCCTTTTTGATTTTACTATTCTATTTCTAAGTTCGTTTCCTTATCGACTTCTATATATATATATATATATATATATATATATATCGATACGTTGATTTCTAACTATCAAATTATCTTAAAAATATTCTAACTCCTTAAATTTCTGGAAGAAATTCGCCATAACCTCCTTTGTACCAGGAGCATCGGGATATTTCAAATAGCCTCCCATGGCCCTCACCAATCCAAAAGAAAAAGAAAAAGCCAAGCGGCTAGCCGATACCGCGCATAAAATGTCATATATGAATTAAATACATACCTTTTCGTCGAGCATTCTATTTATATACCTTCATACCTTATCCATACCTATCTCATGTATATTTATACCTGCCCAGTCTATTTTAACTCAATTCGTTAATTAATTTGTTAATTTACTCTTTAGTATATTTCACTTTTATATTCGAACATGACATGTTCAAATATATTTTAACTTACTTATTAACTAATTTGAATCCAAATTTCAAATTTAAGTTCTATATTCGATTTCGAATATACATTTACAAATCCAATTCACCTTTCAAAGTTCAACTTCAAATTCAAAAATCGATTAACTAATTCCTCTTCGACTTAGTTAATTATATTCAATTTCTATTCAAATTTTATATCAGTTCTATTATTCAAATCTATATATCAAATTTTATTATTCAAATTCTATAGTTGAATTCCTTTTTGAATTCTATATTCAAATTCTATATATCAAATTTTATATTATAAATCCCATTTTGAAATTCAACACAACTTGTCTTTCCCAAAAAAAAAAATTAAAACAGTATCTCTGGTAGTAATTCGTCACTTACAACTCGAAAATGAATACTGATGATGCAGCTGTCATCATCAGAATCTATTTTCCAGCGATCGAAGTGAGTTCAATACTATAAACCCATTTCTAAACATTTCCATTTTGAAATTCATTTCAAAATGTAATTCACACTGCTTGTAAAACAATTTAAAATCTCCCAGGATCTTAAAATTTCCTTATTTTTAATCCAAATCCTTTTTCAAACACTTATCCAATTCTCCAGAGTTTTAACTCAATTTCTGATTTAAAATTTCAGATTCAACTCATTTGATTTCACGTATTTGACTTATATGAATTCTGATTGGTTATTTACATAACCATTTAATCTATAACCTTACTCGATTATAATCACAACCAATATATCCAATATATTATAATTTTGATATATATATCTTCTCTATATCAAAGTATACCTTGGGTAAACTTATTTTAATTTACCCTCTTTTCAAAACATATCGTGTCGATCGATCGTATTCGAGTGTTTATAAACACCTACCGATACAGTGGATCAATCTGATCGACCAGAACTCATAAACAACTCAACCAATAAATCTCCACAATATAAAAAAAATATCAATAACAAATACGTCCACTCGTATATATACACTCAACTCAATCTAGGGTATTACTAACCCTATCTCTACTGAGTCACGCTACAGAGCCAAGGTAATTATTAACTTAAGCTTTGATACCAACTGTAATGACCCGAAAATCCCGGTCCAATTTGAGCTGACCAAAAACACAAGTCCAACCCCAAATTGTACTGAAAAACCAGGAAATTAATAGAAAGAAAACAGAGGGTGAGGAAAGATAAGATAGAAACTTAGAATAGAAGAAGAAGAAGAACACAACATCAGAGTAACATGAACCTCACAGCGGAACGAATAAATATATTTCATATAACATAACTTGAAATGTACATCTGTACTTGAATATACATATCATTATCAAAGTACAGCACTTACAATACAGCGGAAATAACTATAGCTATATAATCCTGAAGCCTCCTGATCCAGCTCTTCAAGTGTATCTGTAAAATCCCGACTACTTGACTGCCCGTACAAATTTAGGCACCCAAGAGTTTAGGGAAAACAACAAAATAAACTCCAGGTCAGTCATGGGACTGGTATGAGTAAAACAGTTTAAAACAGTTTGAACAAGTAAACGATATCTCATAAGACCACGCTGTATAACGGAATGGGTTTTTCCCTTATGAGAATCCAAATATATTTATATCGAAAACCTTTTGATATTATAATAATGTCTATCAACCACAATATAATAATCATATAGCAGAAATGCTTTCATCTCACGTTCTACATATATAGTATACAATCAAAACCGCAAGCACGTATTGGGTAATGGATTCCCAACTATGACAAGGTATGGAACCACCTTTCGCTCGTGTACCTCTAGAGAGGAATACACTGGGTTCAACAAGAACATCTTGCAACCCGGCCACACATGACCGACCACTCATTTCGCTTGAGTGTACCGAATGTATATCACCAACGGTTGGGATCAGCAATCGTTTCCCGAATAGGACAGCATCAACAATATATTTTTAGAAGTAAATGAAACTCTAGATCAGGTGATTATACACCCTACTTCGGTGCGACCGACTTAGCCATGCAGCCTGCCCGATTTCTGTCATTTACTAGACGATGAGGCTAGAAGCTACGCTTTATCATCACATCAGATTCAACTTTGAATGTCACATCGTCAAATCCATCAAATCACCGATTGACGTCCTCAACAATACATTATATGTTAGCTAAAAGAAGTTTCCTTCTCCGCTTCCACTCTTGGTACAGTTGGAGAAATCAATATACGTGATCGTCTGGAAATACTCTTTCAGACATCCGTCCATACAAGTCATCCAGGAATAGGATGAGCCGAAGGCACTATTCCGTAAACAGGATAGCCCTTGCATAACTCTGTCTTCGATTTCCTTTGGCATATATGATTCGCAATGCTTATGCCAATATAAAGTGGTTCTTTGGATAATAATCCAACCGGCCTCTCCATATTAACAACGTTAAAATGGTCAAAACTTCGATAGTCTGTGATTTAATTATCGAAGAAAAACAGGTGTGCAAACAATGATATTATTTCCAAATGTAAATTTATATCGATCAAACATCATTCAACATTTATCTCTTTATTTCATTACTTTACTTATCTCATGTTTCCCTATATTCAATATTTCTTATTTTCTAAATTTGGAAAATATACGTTATTAACAATGGAAAACATTTCCATTTCTTGTTTTCCTTATTAGAAAACATTTCTGGTTTCTTATTTGGAAAACATTTCCAAAGCTTCTTCATTGGACTTAGAAAGATGTTTAAACAACCATCGCGATGCCAACTCAAATTATTTCCTTTAATTACTAAATTCACTTAACCATCCCTTGCGGCCGAACCTTAACCATTCCTTAGTTAAATACGAAGCCAATCAAGTTGGGGTAGAACTACCTCTCAGACCTTAACTGAACAACGTTTCTAACCTTGAAATAGACAAAGTTCACCCTTCTAATTCTTCAACAAAATTACGTACGTAACTCTCTTTCAAATCTTTTCTATTCGAAAATTCTTTCCTTCGATAAGGTATATTCGATAACTCTATTCAATTTATTCTATTCACTTAACTCTTTTGATTTAACTCTAACTCTATTCACTTAACTCCTATCGAATAAACTATATTCGATAACTCTTTTAATTCTTTTTTGAATAAACTATATATTCGATTAACTCCTTTTACTATTCAAATAAACTATATTCGATTAACTCTTTTTACTATTCGAATAAACTATATTCGATAAACTCATTTTACTTTTCGAATAAACTATATTCAATTAACTCCTTTTACTATTCGAATAAACTATATTCGATTAACTCATTTTACTATTCGAATAAACTATATTCGCTTAACTCCTTTACTATTCGAATAAACTATATTCGATTAACTCCTTTACTATTCAAATAAACTACATTCGATTAACTCCTTTACTTTGACTCTAATCGATTAAACTAACATCGATTAACTCCTTTTACTATTCGAATAAACTATATTCGATTAACTCCTTTACTTTGACTCTAATCGATTAAACTAACATCGATTAACTCCTTTTACTCTATTCGAATAAACTATGTTCGATTAACTCATTTACTTTAACTCTAATCGATTTAAACTAACATTGATTAACTCCTTTCGATTACTAACATCGATTAACTCCTTTTACTCTATTAAAATATTCATTTATAAAGATTTACTTTTAGTAACGGTTCTTCACTTTACAAATGATTTCCTTCTTATAACAGTTTCCATTTTATAACGTTTATTCATTTTCTAAATATCTCCTATTTATAAATATTCCAATTTATAAATATTTCTTATTTATAAATATTCCATTTATAAATATTTTATTTTCAAATATCACTTTGAAAATATTTCCTTATCAACATTTCGGTATGTTATGGTATTCAACATATCAAATCACGATGATCAGTATCGTCCAAACATATATAATCGACAACAGATTATATATCACAATATATGAAAAACAATAAAATAACTGTTGAGCAATCCAGTCGGATTCCTCCAACCTGTTTCCCTGCATCACAGATGTTAAACAATATAGATAACATCACTTTCAGTTCCATATGATATATTCTGTTAAACAGAATCAATATAGAAATTCAACTAACTGACTAGCAGTTCAATCAAACAGTCAACACACAGTCAATCAGCCAATATTTAACAGTTCTAAAAATACAACATGAAATTATAAACTGTTCAGAGTTAGTGAGATTTACTCACTTTGGACTATCATCGTTAATAACGATAATTGTCGTTGATTCAGAAGGACAATTTATTTCACTATAAATTGTAACGAACCCCAATCCACTCCCAGTCAGCTTCATTGTGAAGCTCTCGTCCATACGTTCCCGAAGGATCTTGTTTCGTCAGATTCTGATCACATATGGTAAAGTTACGAGTTATACAAGTTATACGGTATTTAAATTAAAATTAATTAAATTACCTTTTCTCTTTATGGGCTTAACCTTTGTAATAAGGCCCATCCTCCCTTCAATGCCCACCCGTTAATAACCTTCTCCCTCGATCTCCCTGTAATACATCCGATCATCATTCTGAAGACCAGCAGCACACTAAAATCACCATTTCCTTCCTCCTCCATTTATCGATCCTCACGAAATCACCACTGCTATACTCCCCTTCAACTCCTCTTGCCGAGCTCTTCCATTCCACCACTAACACAACCAGCTCGCACCTCAAACCCTCTCGCGATGAACCGTACAATCCGCTCGACATCCCACAAACCATCGACCCAAAATGTTATGCTTTCCTACCAAAGTATGCACAAAAACTCCACTTTCCATCCTTAATTCAAAAATCAACCTCAATTCATTTATCGTTGCTTAAATCGAGATCAAACGGCAACCCTAGTCTACGGTGGAAAAACCCAGCTGCGCCACGAAGTATTCGAACCCAAAGATAATTACATAGGGTAGAAGAAAATCTCAAGGGGAATTCAAGAATACATGTTTTGAGATTTGAGGAATTTTACCTGATTTGTGGTGGATTTTCAAAGATCGATTATCACTGTTGAATTCCTTTTTCTCGTGGCGGCTAAACATTTTTGTTGGCTGTGGAAATGAAACTTAGGTTTAGGGTGTGTTGATATTTATAGTAAAAATAAATATCTAGATATTTTATAAAAGTAATATTCCCGGTATATTCTTATTTATATATTCATTTTGTTTTCTAAAAGTTCTCGTGATTACATATGATACCCAAAAATCACGAAACAGGACATGTAGCTTGAGTTCGACATTACGGTCCCAATGAAACAGGTTTCGTCGAATTCCGACTTCGTATGCTCACAAAGCATATTTTTAACTGTCAAAATACTGATTGTTTCTCACACTAAAAATCTGTACGACCACACAGTGACTCTAAAAATCACGAAACTGGAAATCTAACAACTATTTGATACTGCGGATCCAACAAAATTAATTTCGTCGAATTCCGACTTCGTTTGCAAAAGTGGCTATTTTTAAAGCTCTAAATAGCCTATTTAAATATATAAATATATTTAAATATAACTAAATTAAATGTAAATAAATTTATATTATCGTATATCTCCACATATGATATCGTACAGCTCCAGAATATCATATCAGAATTTACAGCTTGATATTTCAGATTCCAGATATTCTCGATATTCAGTTTATACTGAAAATATATTTATAATGTATATAAAGCGTCGCAAATTATAAAGGAATTCTACAGCGACTTTTCTGAAATTTGATTTGGACGTAAATCAAAATCTACACGACGAAATCCCAATTTTTCTCTTCCACTAGAAAGATATACTCCACCAGCTCCACACATTTCTTGTTTCATAGAAATCCGATTTAAAACGAACCCTGTATATCCAGTTGAAGTTCAAATCGCCAAATAGCGAACTGCCGCGTCGTTACGCGCTCTATTTTAATTATATTAAAATTATACGTTCAAATTGACGTCGATTGAATATATTCGTTATTCAAATTCAATCCCAAACTGAATTAAATATCACAGATGATCCGGTTCACACCATATCGTCCTTTCAGCCAATTCTGATTATTTCAGAATTAAATATATTATTTAATTAAATATTCCCGGCTATTTGATTCCACGACCATTAAATTCACTATATCACTATTTATATAATTAAATAAATAAATTATAATCCCCTCTGCCAATGCGGGTCATTACAAGATGGGTGGTTTCAGGCATTCTTAGTAAATATGTAGGAAGAGAGGTGCGGGGAGGAGAATGAAATGATGGAAATTCGGACGAGGAAGAAGAGTTAAACTTTGGTTAAGGTATAATTAAATTTTTATTTATCAATGGTCTTTTAAATTCATTTAAAGTCATAACACTTATATAAATATCATACGTGATTAGATTTTAACAAAAAGCATCACCGTGGTTTGGGACGTAGGCTATGCCTTCAAAGTAAATTGGAATTTTTAGAGTCGATTCGAATCAACTATGCAATTTAAATTTAAATCGAGCATCGTTCAATTTGAATTAAAATCAGTATCGGGTATGCAATTGGAAATCAAGGTGAGTAAACTCACACTCTATATTCATTTATTATAAACGAGTTTCTTATTTAATATATAATTTTTACATGCTGTTTGTCGGTGGTTTGATTGTATTGAATAATTGTTGGTCAATTGTGGTTATTATACAACTTAGTTATACTTAGGCTTGGTGGTTGTCGCTATTATATATATATATATTGGATATTTCCCGCAGTATCATAAGCGGATGACCCTATCGCCCCACGATATATAGAGTGGGTGACCTTCTATATCGCGATACCCTGCCTTGAAGTAGGATTGGTATTATTTATGTTGACCAACATCTGTGGACGCAGGGAAACTGGTTGGACAATTTTTTTTATTGTGGTTTACATACTTATACATGTGTGATGTGTTGAATTGAATTGATGGTTGGTATATATGGATGTTTGAATATCACTGGTCCTAGATATTGATATTTAAAAATATCATTTTTAGATTTAAAAAGGAAAATTTATTTTCGAATTAGAAATCAAATTTTGAATGGGTTAGAAAGTATTAACTTGTTTTCAGTAATAAAAACAAGTAATTGGATTTATAAACAATGTTTATAAATGGAAAAAAAATATCATTTGATAATATTAAATTTTAAGTTCAAATATGAATTTAAAAAGTGAATTCATTTTCCGAAAATAGAAATGGAATTTGAAATAGAATCTTGTTAAAGTATTTAAAACTAGAAGTGAAATTTATAAACGACGTTTTTAAATGAATATGAAAAATTATTATTTATAAATTTTAAATTTAAGTACGAATTTAAAAAGGGTATTGGGAATTATTTTCAAGGGAAACGATGAATTTATTCTAACCTCGGAATATATATTGAATTGAGGTAAATCCAAGCGATTTGTAAATTGAATTCGATTATACCGATTTTATAAAATAAAATGGGAATCAAGTTTCTAATGGAGTTTAAATCGGAAGTTTGTTTTAAGATATGAAATAAAGGAGTTAATTTGTAAACAACGTTTATAAATGTGATAAATTAATTTTCATTAGATAATTTGGAAATAGATTTTTGCAAAGTAAATATGGCTTATAAATCCAAATTTTTAATGGACTTGAAGGTAAGACTTTAATTGATTTTTTGTATTACAAGTTTTTATCAATCTCAAGATAGGAATGTTGTCAGTTAAGGTCTGAGAGGTAAAAAATACCCCAACTTGAACGACTTCACTATTATCAAGGGATGATATTAGTTTTTAATGGTAAAGTATGTTGAATTAATTGATTATTCCCATAAAATTAATTTATAATTGGAATTCGATTATATCGGATTTTATAAATAATTTATTTACACAGAAAATGGAAATTTAGTATAGAAATTGGGTTGTAAATATAAATTACAACTGATTTGTGAATTTAATAATCGATGATTCTGAATAAATTGGAGTTTTAAGTTAGAATTTAAAGAACAAATTAATTTTTATTAATTTTTCGAAGAACTAGAGTTGAAATTTATTTATAACATTGTTTAATGATTATAATTTAATTAAAAACGAACTCGCCGTAGCGTAGCGTGGTAGTTCATAATTTGATGATTCGAACTTCAATTGGGTTTATAAAATTCAATATAAGTCAGAATTTAACGAAACAAGAAATGACCGGACCTATTGAATAATAGTCTTCTAATGGAAGAGAAAAAAAATCTAGATTTCATCTTATAGATTTTGAGTTATGTCAAATTCAAATTTTTAGAAAAACAACGCTATAATTGTTTTAAAACCATAACAGTTTATTAAACAAAATAAAAGGATTTTGAGTGAATAAAAAACTGAATTTCCATTAATAAAATCCAAACTTGAGTTATAAATTAAATATGAGTTGACTAGATGAAGTGATTTTTGGAACAAAAAATCAAATTTTTAATTATTAGACAAAGTGAACTAATTTCAAATAAATTAGTTAATAGACTTTTGGACCGAACTTAAATTTGTTAAGTGAATGAATTTTTAAATTGAACCTTGAAATTCAAATATGAAACTTGGATTAGAATTTGGAAGCGAGCAAGAATTTTGAGTTTGATTTGGGTTTAAATGAATACAAATATATTTGAATCTGATATGTTCATATTAAAAGTAGATTAAGCGAAGAAGCTAATTGAAACGAATTGGGAATGGACATGTATATGATAAGCAGGTATGGAATGAAGAGAATGAATATTACAATTTGAGTGCCCGACAAAAGGTACATGTTTAAATTCCATATGAGATTTTACGAGCCTATTGGGAAAGCCGCTTGGCTTTTGATTTTCTTTTTGAATGGAAAGGGCCTAGAAAGGCGATTTGTAGTTGTACCGATTGAGCTGTACAAAGAAGACGCTGGCAAAATTTTCTGAAAATTTAAGGAGTTAGAATATTTTTAAGAAAGTTGATAACAAGAAATTAATATATTGATATAAACAAAAGAAGGTGGTATATGGAACGTTTTCCAAATATTATAAGAGGCTAAAGCATTTTCAAAATTATTGGAGTAAGGATATTGAAAGGAATCTGGGAGACGATTTAATTAATGAAATATTAGAGAAGGGTCGGTGATTGTTGGATGGATGTTTTGTTTTCCTAAGATAGTTAAAAAACCGACTGTCGAAGTTTTTTGATAATCGCTGTCAATACGTAGAGACCAGTTGGATTTATTATTCGAATACCACTCCGTATAGGCATAGGCGCTGCAACTTAGATTATGCTGAAGAAAATTGAAGACAAAGTAAAATACAAGGGTTGTTCTATTTATAGGATAGTGCCTTCGATTTGTCTAGTCGCAGGACAACTTGTATGGACGAATGTATGACAGAGTATGCCTAACATATCACATAAGACGGTCATTTCAAGGTATTACGTTTGGTGGCTGGGGAATTCATTTCTCTTATATTTTTATACCCGTAATATTTTTGGGAAGATTAACTAGTGATTTGAAGGGTTTGATGATGTGTCATTCAAAGTGAATGGTGGCCAGATGTTCTAAGGAGGAAAATGTAGCCTCAAGCTTCGTCAACCGAGAAATGAAAAAAATCTGGTAGGCAGCATGGCTGGTTAGGTCATACCCAAGCAAGGTGTATTATCACCGATCTAGAGAAAATTCATTTGTTCTTCTTTTGATTATGTATCTTACGGATTGCGGTTGGACGGCCGACAACCGGGGGTGACAATACATTCTGTCCACTCAATCTAAATGAATGACCGGTCATGTGTGGTCGGGTTGCAAGATGTTCTAGTTGAACCCCAGTGTATCCCCTTTAGAGTACACTAGTCGGAAGGTGGTCTCATGCCTTGTCATAGTTGGAATCCAATCTCTCCAATAAGTACCCTGCGGTTTTTGATTTTATACTATGTATGTGGAGTGTGAGATGCAAGCATTCTGCTAAATGACTATTTATTTGATTAGACATTATTATAATATCACCGGACTTTGATATCAAAATTTTTATTGTTATAGTAAACTAGAAACCATCCATGTTTATTATGGGTTGGACTTACTATTATCCTTTTCTTTCAAAAGGTTTTCCAAAGTCAAACAATATGATTAGAGTTTACTCACACCAGTCGTATGACTAACCCAGAGTTTATTTTATTTGTTTTACCCTAAACACTTGGGTTCCCAAATTTGTACGGACAGTCAAGTGTTTCAGGCTTTTACTAATACATTTGGAGGAGCTTGAAGCAGGAGGCTTCACCGTTAGTTATTTAGAGTTATTTCCACTATTGTGTATATGTGTTGTACTTTGATATGGTATGTATATACAATACAATTTTGTATTTCAACGTTATGATATATGATATTATATTTTGTTCAATTCCTTATGAAATTCTGATGTTTCTTTTAGTTCTTCTTTTATCCTTTTTCTTTAACCCTAGTGACTCGTATTTCTATGCAATTTGAGTTGGAAATGTGGTGTTTTAGCCAACTTAGATAGTACAAATTTGCGAGCCTTCACACAACTACTACAATAGATCAATTGCTAAATATCATTTACTGCAACCGCCATGTGTCGCTAGTTGCAAATAGCTAGTTGCAATTGGGTATTTTTCTTATAGTGAGTATTAGTTGTTATTTACATGAAATGTTAGTCGTCATCAAATGGATTGTTAGTTGTTATTTATATAAAATGATAGTTCTTTTTTTGGCATAGCTGACCGGTTTTTAAAGTGATCTGTAACCGTTATTATTATAACAAAATAATTACAATAATTACAGGAGATGACTAATTATCAGACTACTATTTTAGTTTTTAAAGTGGATTGTCCACTACTAACGACATTTATAGTGGACCGTACACTAATATAATCTAAATTAGAGTACATGAGCTAAGTACACACTAACCTACTATAAAATCTCCATGCATGGAGAATTTAACATTATACATAGCATAGTTGACAATCAAGTCAGATTACATATTGAAATCCAAAACCACACAAACATATACATATATAAGAGAATAGTGAAACCGCATGAAGTACACATGCACATGTAAAATCACTTTATAGCATGGGTTATAGCAGAAACAAACAGCATCACTTGACAGAGGCAGAATGCAAGCATGCGCCTCCCTAGAAAGACTAGGAAAAAGTATCTTGTATCCATCACTAGTAGGGTATGAATTGTGTAGTCGAAATGGAAGGCTTTGATATTGTTCCGACTGTAACGACAAAGATTTGAGCAATGCTTCACGTGGATTGCCGAACAGGGGAGCAAAGGATAACATAATCCAGATCACCATTCGAACTAATCAAACATCACCCACCTGAAAACCAATTACATGCACAATACCCTATCATATTATACATGAGATTAACCATTAGGCACTAAGACAAAACTCTGAGTTGCAGGGCAGATGATGATCAGGAATTAAACTCCACGGTCTAGAAAAAGGTCAGACCCTAGGCCTCTCGTGGATAGCCAATGGACACTGGTGCATAAAAACCCAACCAGACATTACCGAACCCAAGAACGTTTCCACGGTTCAAGACAACCAATCAAGTCTCAAACACCACCGAGCTCCTCAGGAAAATACTCCACCAAACAGACACCAATAACCAAAACATTCAAAAAATACAATCAAAGAACCAAAACTATAAAGACACACACAGATAGAAAATGCACCACGGTAGCCTAAAAATTCAACCAAAACTCTAGGATTGCCAAAAATCCCCGTAGCTCATCAAGAAAGAGACAAAGAACAAGTTCATACTTGATAAATAATGGAAAGAAAACCAAGAATGGCAGGAGTGTCGTGAAACTAACCAGAGCGTAAGTCGCATTCAAGATTCCTTTACAGGACCAAGTCAAACATACCGTTTCGAGTAAAAACAAACCAACTTTGTTGAATCCCTCTACCGCCACGACCTCAGGAGCACCAGCAGAAACCCAAGAGGGTCCTTGGCACAAGATCTGAGTATAACGGTAGAGGACTTTCCAAAATTAGGTGGTAACACTGTGCAAGGGAGCAATTTATTTGACTGGAGTTTAGGTAGATCAGTTGCAGGAGGTGCGAAGGAGTGAAAAAGAAGGAGACAAGGTAAAAGGGTTAGATCTAGAAGAGAAAATAAGCCGATTGGTTTCCTACACGTAGACAAAAGAAGGGTTTTTTAAAGTGAAGCGTTGGAGAAGAGAAATGAATTGGAAAATGGGTGGAAGAGAATACGAAAGTGAAGGGAGATCACCCCTTGTAAGAGAGTACGAAAGTGAAGAAAGATGACCCCTTGTTGCCATTAACGTCGGAAATCAAAGCACCAACCCCTCTAAAATGATAGTTGTTAATTTCATATAATGATAGTTATTGAATGCATAAAATGATAGCGATTGATTTATGTATGCTGTGATTATTCATATACTTATTTTCATTTAGATTGTTCATTTATTTTGACATCATCCCTTTTATCACACTATAAGTCCTAATACCATAAACCATGTATGAAATTAATTATGAAATTTGAATTAAGACATGGATTGAAATGATACATACCCAAATTCAAAATCATTTGGACATAGGATATGAAATTAAATAAGGGCACTGTTGGTCAAATAAAGTTATTTTCCACAAATTTACAATTGTGATTTGATTAAAAAAATTGACCTAGAAATTTAATTGGAGGTTTGTAAGTTTATATTAAGGTTTAATTTAAATTTGAAATTATAGATTAAGAATTTAATTTATTTCTAAGATTAAATTTGCTTTTTGATTTTAATTTAATAGATTTGATTTTATTTGCTTTATTCAATGAAATGGTTTAATTTAATCTAGAGATTAGATTAGATTTGATTTATTGATTTAATTAGTATAAAGATTTGATTTAATTTAGTTTAAATATTAAAGTAATAATTATTTAATACTATTAATTTAAACTTTAAAGGTATAATTGATTTGTTAAAATAAACACATAGAAAAATCAGGAATTTGGAGTTATTAAGTTTTAATTGGTTAATTGATTTTAAAGCTAAACTTATGATATTTAAAGAACTTAATTTAAATGATTAAACTTAGTCGTTTAAAGTTAATTCTAAATTTGTATCGATGTGAATAATCAGTTTAAATCATTAAACTGAACTGATTTATAAAAAATGACTTAGAAAGAAATTTACTCTCTGAAATTAAATTTTGAATGTTGGTATAAACCTTAATGAAATAAAATTAAAAGTCATAATTTAAATTTTGGAGCCAAATTGTTGTAGATAGTTTAAAATCGAATTTTAAGTTTTAAATTAATTTAAACATTGTGTTTAAATTAAAAATTTAGTCTGTAAGATTTTAGTTGATTGAAATTTGAATTTATTTTTAGTTGAAATTTGGAAATGTTCTATATATGGTTCAGATTGGATTACAGAATATGGAACAGTTTAAATTGAATTTTGAGACTTGAACCTGAATTCAAATGGTTTACTAGGAAATATACTCTTTTATTCCAAATTATTATATTAAAAATTATGTTAAATTAGTATTATTCCATATTAGCTATTTTAATTCAACTGATTTCTCTTTTGCTGTTTATTTTCATATAATTATATTTATCACTATCATAATTAAGTTATTTATATTAAATTTAACTATTTATATTTTACAAGGATTTCTAATTAAACTATTTTATATTTAATTTAACTATTCGTGTTTCATAAATATTTTTTGTAACAATCGGGATTTTCAGAACCAATTTAAAATTTTTATTTTGGCTATTTTAATGGATTTTAAATATTTAAAATGATTTATTTTAAATAATAACGATTTAAAATTTATTTAAATCGAAGTTAGAACGAATAAATTTATTTTAATTATAAAACGAGCCTGAAATGAAGCGGTAGTTTGAAAATTCGATTTTAAATTTCAATTGAATGTACAGGATTCAAAATAACTCGGATTTCAGTAAAACCAAAAATATTTGAATCTGTTTAATAATATATTTCTAAGGAATGCAAAAAATTCAGATTTCATAACAGGAATAAAAAGTTAAGGCAAGTTTAAAGTTTGAAATAGTCGCTATGGAATTTATATATATTTTAATATAATGTATAGTCCTTAAATAGCCATTTTGCAAACGACCTCCCTTTTCAACGATTTTGTTAGATTCGGAATGTCAAATTATTACTTGATTCCAATTTTAATAGTTTTTGGAATCAATATATGAGCATGGTGAATTTAAACGTGTTTGATCAATTCTGTTTGAATTTAATCGATTGGAAAATGACCATTTTTTAAATTGTCTCTAAATTCGATGAAATTAGTTTTTTAGGACCGTGTCATCAAAACATAGCTAGATTTAATTTTTTTTGGAATTTTTAGAGTCAGTATGTGGCCCCGGTAAATTGAAATGTATGTTTAAATTCAATATAAATTGATTTATATTTTAATTTTGATGAAAACTAGTCGAAATGATAGAATTGGCTTACGAAACATATCCCATTGTGTCCCGAATAGGGGTATTTTGCTAGGGGCGACAGTCGTTGGGTTTGATTTGGAGTTCGTATCAAGAAGCTAGTATTTTTGAAGTAAAATAAAAATATTATTTATATAAATATGGACCAATCATTTCTTTTTCTAAACCTAATTCCTATTCTGAAAATTTCCGCCAGCGCCCAATTTCAATGGCCAAGATAATCGACATTTCCTCCCTTAAATCCATCCATTTTGCTTCGAATTAGATTATCAGTACAAAGACAGAATGATAAAGATTCTCCTCCTTTACAGATTTATACGGTCGAGATCGAATTTCGTTTGTTGAGGGCGATTTCTTGCCCCAAAACGGTCGTCGTCGTAGTCGCTTTCAAGGGGAGGGTCGATCGAGTTTGGCCAGATGAAGACAGGAGTTGGCGCACGCGAAGGCCGTCATCGGGGTGGTTTCAGATGGTGCTCCATCACCTTGGGTTTGCGCACGTGGAAGGGAGATGGTGGCGAGCAGTTTTGATCAAGTTCTAGAGATATACGAAGAAGAAGAAGTGAGTCAGCAGCGTATTTTTTTAAACCTAGTTAATTTTGTGATTAAGGAAGTTTAATTATTCTAATTTGTAATTAAAGTTTACATCTTCATATCATTGTTTTCAAACAAGCATTATTTTTGAAAAGAAAATGAGCGTTATTTTTGAAAATAAAAGAGCATTATTTTTGAAAATAAAAAGAGCATTATTGTTGAAAATAATAGCATTAATTTTGAAAATGTAAATAGCATTGTTTTAAAAATATAAATAGGATGATTTTTAATAGAAATAACATAGCATAAAAATGTGATTTTTAAATAGAGATGGCATTGAAATAAAAATGTGATTTTTATTTATAAAGATCGTTGTTTAAAAATGTGATTTTTAACATAAACCGCGTGAAACAGATTACGATGGAACCGACTGGAAGCAAAACGGAATCCAAACCATCGTCCGCTGAAGAATGACGGAGTGGAAACCAAAGGTGAGAACTCCTTCTCACTCTAATTATTTTACAGTTAAATATATATACTAGGATGCAGATGGTGCTTAATAGCACCCGACACCATTTATTGTACAAACCATGGATGTTTGTTTGAATTGACTGTATTGTGGATGTTGATTGCAAATTCATGTGTTGAATAAAATATTTGAATAATAAAAATATCATTTTTACTGTATAAATGAACTGTATAAAACATTCATGTGTTGAATAAAATATTTTATCATTAAAAAATAATTTTTAATGTATATATGAACAACATAAAATTCTCTTGAAAAGAAAATAAATATTCATTTACAAGCCGGACGGTTTGTTTATGTACACTTATTTATCTGATATTGATTTGGATGTTAAATTTTACACATCGCTCAACTGCACAAATAATAATCAGTATTTGTTGTTTGAAAACCCCACAAGGGTATTGGGATGATATTGGACATACACTAATCCCAATATTTAGTTGTATGTCAATCGATGGGTTAACAGGCTGTGATGAGCGTTATTTATTTATTTATTTTAATGCTCACATAGTTGTAAATTTCACTCTGGATGTCAATGGACTGTTTAATGATTACTCATCATTATTATTGAACACATGCAATGTATGAAATCCATATAATTGAAATTATATGGTAATTGATTGAGTCGCATTCCGATTCAAAAATAAAGAATATTTTTAAATAAAGAATATTTTAAATAAAGAATCTTTTAAAATAAAGAATATTTTAAAATAACGAATATTTTAAAATAATATTTACTGAAGAATAAAATTATGATTTTGGTGTCCGATTTTGGATGGACACAAAAATATTGAAATGTGAAGCCGGGTTAAGTATAGAAATGCCATCTTAACCTGAACGGGTTTATCAATCCATTTTTTTCATTTTATAATGAATATCGAAAAGAAGTGATTTTTAAATCCAATATTTTGGAATTATTATCATATTAATATGATAAAAACATAGAATATTCAATTTTGATTTAAATTTGAAAAAGAAGTTGAAATCATTTTAAAATGAAATTATAAATATTTTATAAATACGATTTAAATGGAAATCGATGAAATATATATAATATATATTATATATATTTAATGGCCTGAATAAAACGCGCCGCATAGCGACCGTTCGCGAATTTCGACCATTAACTTCAAATTGATGTAACGGGAGATCCGACCGTCAGATTCTCCTAAAACCGGAACCATTGGGTTCGTATCGAAAAGAGATTTCCAATGAATATAAGAGATTTGAAATCTAACGGTTGGATTTGGAATTATGTCCAAATCAAATTTGAAAAAGGTCGCTAAGGATGCGGTTCGGTTGTCGTTATTGGAAACCGACTGTACTGGCCTTGATAAAATTACTAAAAATATGGAAAAATTATGTAAAATCAAAATTAATAATTTGGAAAGATTTTGGATGAAAATTTCTAAGTTTGAAAGATAAAAATATATTTTTATCTAAATGAACTAGTTATTAACTAGTATAATAATCCAATATTTTTAAACAAATAAATTGGATTTGTAAATGGTTTTGAAATAACCAGAATTTTCCCATATATAAATTGGAATGGATTTTATCTTCAGAATATTTCGATATTGGATTCCGTTATTATACAAATATTGTGAGGAATTTAGAAGATATATATATATATCGTTATTCCCAATACGATATTTGTTGGTTTTAGAATTTGATACTGAACATAAGCCGATATAATTTCTATTTAGAGCCGTATATTTAATATCGAATTTGATTTGGGTTATCGTGAATGGTATCTTCAATAACACTATTCTTAAACCCAGTTGAGCATAAATCTCTTAATTAAAATTTAGAGCAGTTTACCAATTAATTAATATTTAATTAGAATTGAATTGAAATTGGATTTTTGGGTTTATCATGAACTGTGTTTTAAAAGACATTTGTTCTTTAACCCAATTAACAGTGAAAATATATTTTGGAATTTATAGATCTTTTTTTAAGATTTAAATGGAAATTTTCCAAAGTAAAGTTTTCCAATTTAATATATTAAATAGAATTGAATGGAATTCAATTTGGTAATAATCATGATGAGCTTCTGTGGATGAAGACCGCTACTATATATAGAATTTAAAAGGCCTTATCGCTATTCGATTTATATTATTATTCTGATACAGGAATTTATATCGATTATACACTGTTACGATTTCTACGTAGATTCCATTTTGATGGAAGATGATTTTGGGTTTATCGTGAACTGTGTTTTAAATGACATTGGTTCTTTAACCCAATTAAAGATAAGACTAATTTCTTAAATTTGAATAATCATTAAGTAATGATTTCTGATATTAAAACCAAATTTGAGTTTTTATAAATTTTTAATTAGATTGAAATGGGAATGAGATAGTTAAATTTATCGAATTCATGAAATGATCGAGAATGGAGATCCACCAGTTTTACTCCAGGCGATAGTTAAATCTTTAATTAGATTTGAACATGAAATAGGAATTAAATTTACCGATAACACTGTGGGTGTTAGATATGGGGTACTACCAATTTTGCTCCATGGGATGAATAGGTTGGGATTGGGAAAATAAAATGAATGATTACTTTGGTAAGGTTCGCTAATCCCAACTAGTTGATAAACCTTAACTTGGTTTAAGTTCTGAAATGATAAAATAAATTCTTTTGAAAATGATAACCAAAAGAAGATTAAAGAATAATTTCGAAAGAATTTATCTTTGATAAAATTAATGGGAACCTATTCATCCCTAAAGATGTGAAGATTTGAATAAAAGAATATTCTGAATTGGAATGAGGCGTATGATGTGTTTTTATAGCACTTGATTATTGATTGTAAAATACATGAATTATTCAGAAAGACCGGGTTTAACCCATTCTGAATAATTAATACGACGACTAAAAGTCTACTATGAACACGGTGGTTGGAGATCTTCACATCATTTGGATGATTACCGATCTCTTGATTGGGTTGTACACCCAAGACAAGGTAATAAGTGGTAATCGTCCAGACGTACATGAAGATCGACCAGATATGCAAGGACCACTCTCCTGTATTGGACATATGAGATGAGGAATAAGGTGCCTTCGATTTCGTTACGACCCAGAACGGACTTGTAATGGATGTGTGTCTGACATTGGATTTCATTCAATGCTAATTTATTTCTATTAAATATATATCTTTTTGGTGGCGGAGAATTTATTCTCTTGCTTAACACCCATCTCCGAGACGTACAAGCTTAGAGGTTATATATTGATAGACATCAGTGGTATAGCGTGAATTGTCAGTGCGGCATGCTAAGATGAAAATGATCAAGGCTTATTATTGAAAAGCAGAGTTTTGTGGATGATGATCAAAGCACGGCTTTAATTAGCATATCTTTGTGAATAACATTAATTCGCTAGCTTCACACCCCGGTATGAACCGGAAATGGGAGAGGACTGCAGGGAGAACATACGTTTCTTTCTAGCTAGGAGTGGTGTCATGGTTTGGAGCCCAGACATTTTACTTACGTGGATGTTGGAAAGCGGGGTATCTCGGATATGATGGTCGGCATACTGACTAGATTTTATGCCCCATAGGACAGGGAAACGTACTTTTCAGGAATTACTAATCCACTAAAGAAAGTGTGGACCGGCCCTGAAGATCTAGGTGTAGTTGCAGCTGAATCCTGAGGCACTGGCTAGAGTGTCTCGAATCGGAAGGAAGATCCCTTGCCTTGGTTCATGATGGAAATTCAATCTCCAATACGACATTGTGCGGTTTTGATTGTAAAACTAGTATGGCGACACTGACAGACACTAGTAATAATATCAAATGATTTTTTTGTTTTAAACGTATCAAGCATGTTTGGCTATTATAAGGGAAAACTCAATCCTTCAGCTTACGTTGCATTGTGTGATGGGACCTGAGTCTTATAATAGCTTCATTTTCCAAAAAGCATTGCGTTATTTTATTTGAAACTAAGATTCACGTGGAGTAAACCCGTACCGTGTTATACGGCGTGGTTCCGTGATATAAAATATTTTAAAGTAAGGGTTAAATAACTGTTTTGAGTTCTCACACCAATCCATGACTGACTCGGAGTTTATTGTTTCCATCTAAACTCTGGGTGCCCCTATTTTCTACACGGACAGCTAGTAGTTTTGGTTTTCGTAGATATTTCTTTTCACAGGATCCTAGATTACAACTGGAGCTATATTCAGAAAGCTGTATATCCTTATATTTCATTCAGTTGTACTGGTTGATGTATTTCCACTACACGTTCTATTTATGTATTATATTTTCCACTGCTATGTAATTTTAAATTTATGATATAATATTTCCAATGTGTAATAATTATTCATACTCTAGAATATTCTTATACTCTGATGTAAATCATTGTAATAACAATGAAATGTTCTAATGTTTGTGTTCTGATGCGTCGTGTTCTCAACTCAATCCGGGCTTTCCCGTGAGGGTGAGTTAAGGTCGTTTCATTTTTAATTAAAATATTTTGTATATATTTATAACTAATTTAATTACTGTGATATATTGAATTTTACTATTATATTCATATAATTACTTTTTATTACAAGTGTATTTCCAATCCGAGCAGTTTAATCCATTGTTTGAATATATAAAGATTTCATTGAGATAAATTGTGATATGAAAATCTAAAATTGAAACTTGAGTTTTGATAATGAACTGTCTTGTAATATCAGATTATGAATCTGAATTTGAATCCAATATTGAGTTGATTGAGGAAAACGAAAATGAAAATCAATATTTGAACTGAACTAATTTATGGCATTAAATATGATGTTTATTTAAATTTGAGCATTTCACTTATTGAGTTACTTGAACATTTCACTTGAATTGACTTACTTGCATAAGAATGTTAGTCTTGACTCGAGTGTTTTTTTACTTTATGCTTGGGTTAGACCGAATATTTCAATATATTGAAAACATTTGTTTCTGAAGACTAAGGCGGAGTTTAAGAGTGTATTTACTATTCCATAACATTAGTTTATTCTTCCTGTTGAATGTATAATTTAGATCATGTTGTAAAAATTAAATCAAATGTATAATGATTAATAGCTTCATGAACTGCTTATGAATTTATCATATTTTGTCATTTCGCTATGAGATTCTATAATTAATTTTTTGTATCTTATTTCTTTAGAGAAAACATATTGGTATTCTATCTTTTTGAATCATCTAGATCAGATATGTGTGGTTTATTTTCGATCTAAACTGTTCAAAATGGTTGGTCGTCACAATATGTGACCTTTGGCCCGGTACACTATAAGATTCACTTTGAATTGCGGCGAGATATTGCAACGACTAGTGATGGGTAAAAAAGCGTTGTTGCAAGCCATCACACGGTCTGCAGATAAATGCAACAGCCATTACTTCTTCTTCCCCATTTTAGTCATTCCCAAACCAATTTCCAAAACTCTTCAACCCATCGTCCCTCCGTCGCTGCAGCACTCCTAGCTTGCAAACATGCCTCCAAGCATCTAATTTCGTACTGTTATGTCTTCTAACCCTCTATGTTTAATTAGGGTTAATTCTAGGGTTTAGTTTCATATTTATGGGTTTGAAAATATGTTTTTTATGGGTTTGAAGTTGGTTGTCATGTGGGATACATATGATGATGATTGTGTTGTAGGTTAATTTGACAGTAAATGTAATTTATTAGGGGGTTGAAAATAGGAATGGCAATGGGGCGGGTTTCTCGTGTCCCAGACCCGATCTGGACTTTTTAAACCTCGCCCCAGACTCGACCCGTAGACCCAGTGCGGGTCTGGAATTTTGCCCCGTACCCGAAACCCGTACGGGTCAGGGTAGACTCGACCCGCCCCACGACCCAGTGATTTTGTGTTCTAATGTACACAAATTTATATACTTATATTTTTTCACTAAATGATAAATTATATACATATTATAATGTGTTCACAATGAAAGGAGAATATTATAAAATGAGTTGTAAGATAATAGTTCAAAATGCATGTATTTGTTATTGTATGATTATCATTGATGCAACTTAATACTATGAAAAATTTATAGTTTGTTGATTGAAATAATATAATATTTAAATTATAACAATGTACACCTAAGAAGATTAACAAGTGATCATCATAGCTATAAAGCATTTTAAGCGGGTCGGGTTTGGGCGGGTTAGCTGTGCCCCAGACCCGACCCTAGACCCGGACCTCCAAAAGCGGGTCATGGGTCTACCCGCCCCAAAGACCCTATGGGGCAGGTCTAAATGGGTCAAAACAGGGGCGGGCAAAATGGGTTTGGACCCTAGACCCACCTCATTGCCATTCCTAGTTGAAAACGATGATTATCGCATAGTTTTCTTGATAATATTGTGTTTGTTGATGTAGAATTATTGGTTGGTTGTGTGATTTGAAAATTAGTGCATACTATTTATTAACATATTTATTGATAAGTTTGTGCGAATACTTTTTAAACTTTAAAACAATGTTTGTTGTCGTTTAGGAAAAAATATGTGTACTATATTAAAATTGCTAGCATGTCTAAGTTGTATGTATTAGCATAAGTTAAAATAATTATAATTTAATTTACAAGAAGTGCTAGCTTTTGATTTTTTTATAAAAAACCCATAATTTAAAACTTGACATAGTTGGTAAAATTTTAAATTACATGTTAATATTTCAAATTTATTAAGTAAAATGTATAAAATGTTGAATGAATTATAAAATTTTGAATGAGCATAACAACAATAAAATATTCGAGAGGAATGTCTTATAGTTGAATGAAAATTACAGTACATTTTAAAATTGAAAATGTCATTAACAAATATTTATTGAATATATTAAAAAATATTAAGTAGAAGTTAAAATACAAATTATAAAATCTGTTTTACTTATGTTAACTCCCTAGAGATTTTTGGCCTCGTCTGACAAGTATTGTATATGATCATTAAATGGATATTCGTTTTTACATAGAACAAAAATCTATATTCATCTGATAATATATTTATTGGATTTATCCCAGTATCGGACAAGTTACAAATACAATAACATAAGCATATTTTATAAATCATTTCAATTTAAACGGTTAACAAAATTTCGATAACACTTCCTTTTTGTTCCCTGTGTACATGCATTTGTGTACGATACAAGGACCAAAGGGAAGTGCTGCCAAAATTTTGTTGCATCGTTTAACCTGAAATGGTTTATAAAATGTTATTACGTTTTTGTATTTGATGGGAAGTAGGATGACCGCCTTCAAATTAAAAAACAATAAACTAATAAACCAAAAAAATTGAAGTAGTTATAAATAAAATTTTACAAGACTTTAATTAATATAAAGTGTTTGATCGAATTTTCTAACATATTTTTTGCAAACCAGGAAAATGTCCGATTATTTTCTCGATCGTAGTTGGATGTATGAATCCATAACTGGTATGAAAGGATCGATAAAGGAACATTTTTGGAACGGTGTCCCGGAATTTATTAGATTTGCTAAATTTAATAATCGAAATAACATAGACATTCGTTGTCCGTGTACTAAATGCAAACATATGAAGCATTGGAAGTCAGATGTAGTAGTACATCTGTAAATAATTGGTTTTGTGCTAAATTATTATTCATGGTACGTCATGAAAAACTTGTTCACCCTATATATAATCCTGTAGTGGTAGCGGACGATAATGCAAGGATGAATCCGATAGAAAATATGGTGCAAGATGCAGCACAATTAATTTTTCCTACCATTGATTAAGATGACGATGAGAATGAAAATGTTGAAGAACCAACGACGGAAGCTAAAAAATTTAATGATTTATTGGATTCTTCTAAGACGCCATTGTGGGATGGGTGTACAGGAAGAACCAAATTATCTATACCCGCCGAATAGGTTACTATGAAATCAAAATTCAATCTTATAGAAGTTGCATTTATAGTAGTTGTACAAACTGCAAAATGACACGTGTCGCTCGATAATTTGATGTGCGATAGTCATTATAAAGTGAAAAAAACTTATCTTTGTTTTTGGACTACCATATCAAAAGATAGATACACGTGTAAAAGGTTGCATGTTGTATTGGAAAGAAGATGCTCACCTTAGGAAATGCAAAATATGTAATGAAGAAAGATATAAACCAAGAAAAAAGAAAGGAAAAAGAGTTTCGTATAAGAGAATGCATTATCTACCCATAACTCCCAGACTATAATGGCTATATGCATCTTCTGCTATGGCATGTCATATGCGATGGCAGAACGTGTGAACACCAGAAAAGGAACTTTGATATATCTGTTTGATAGTGAAGCACGGAAACACTTCGACAAACTTATCCTGAATTTGGTGCAGAGATCGTAACGTTAGGGTTAGTTTATGAGCAGATGGATTTTCATCCATTTTTCAGTTTGGTAGCAAATATTCATCATGGACTATCATTGTTACTCCTTATAACTTACACATGGATGTGTATGAAAAACGCCATATATATATTTCTAACAATTGTTATCCCCAGTCCCAATGATCCGACATAAGGAATTGATGTTTATCTACAACCATTGATTGAAGATTTCATAATACTATGGCATGAAGGAGTTGAAACATATGACCTTTCAAGAAAAAGGAATTTTTGCATGTTTACTTATTATTATGGATTATTAGTTATTTTCCCGCTTATGGCATGCTTTCAGGTTAGAGCACATCTGGACGTCTAGCTTGTCCTTATTGTATGGATGAGACATGAGGCTTTTCATTAAAGTATGGAAAAAAATTCCTTGTTTGACTAACATCGATGCTTTCTACATATTAATCATAAATTTAGAATAGATAAAAAGAACTTTAAAGCTAACAGAGTAGAGAGTACGCTACCGCCTTAAGTCTGGACAAGTGAAGAGATTTATGAAATCGTAAAAGACAATCCAAAGATAAATGGAACTGGGGAACAGGTTGAAATTCCAAGTAAATCGGATATTCATAATTGGTGCAAGCAAAGTATATTTTGGATATTACCTTACTGGAAAAATCCTCCTACTTCGACATAATATTGATGTCATGCACAATGAAAAAAACGTTTTCGATAACGTTTTTAATACAGTTTTGAATGTAAAGGGGAAAACCAAGGAAGATGTGAATTCGATATATGATATATTACACTTTGTAAGCGGCTTGAACTTCAATTATACGACAATAAAAAATACCCTAAAGCATGTTATGATCTAGACAACAAGCAAGTAAAACTTGTGTTAAAGTGGGTTGAAGGATTAAGATGTCCTGATGGGATTTCTTCTAACCTCCGTAGATGTGTGGACTTTAAAAATAGCAAATTGAGTGGGATGAAAAGTCATGATTGCCATATCATGAGGGTATATTTTTTACTAATGATTTTCAAAGAACTACTTCCCACAAAAATATGGAGTGTTCTAACAGAATTAAGTATGTTCTATAAACAGCTTTGTTCAACGACTTTAAAGGTCTACGTAAGCTTAAAGTAGAAATTTCTGTACTGCTCTGCAAACTTGGGAAAATATTTCCACCGTTTTTTTTTTAATGTAATGGAGCATTTACCTATTCCTCTTCCATCCAAAGTACTCCATGGAGATTTTGTACAATATGAATGGATGTATCCATTTGAGAGGTAATTTTGAATTTCCTTAATATTCTTGGTAGTTTACAATTTAGATTTTTGTAACAACATATAAATTTAATTAATTTTATTATAGGTATCGAATCATTTGAAGGAAAAAATTAGACAAAAAGCATGAGCAGAAGGTTCGATTTGCAAATCGTACCTTGAAGAAGAAGCTTCTTTTTTTTCATTTCATTACTTTAGTGAAGATGTGAACTTATCTTTTGTAACTGTTCCCGATAATGAAGAAGCTTTTAAACATGAGTCTTCTTAAACAATGTTGTCTAATTTTAGACAACGCGGAAGATCTAGTGGAAAATGTGGGAAATATGGTTAAGCGATAGAGACTACCATTGCATCATTTGTCAGGTAATATTGAATTCATGTACAATTCAACTACATACATATATACATATATATATTAGTAAAAAGGAACATAACACATATTTGCAGCATATATGAATCACAACATCCATCTGGCGATCTTTCTGAATGATTTTCAAACTACGTTCATGTCCCAAAAACTGTGTTGTTGACGAAGGATTACGACATCTTGCTATCATACCAAAAAGAAATGTCCAAACTTAACCAATATACTTCGTTAATGGATTTAAATTAAACACCAATAATTACGAAGTTAAAAAATTAACATGTAACAGCGGTGTATTTGTCAAAGTAGTGATGATCCAGATGAGCATATAAAATATTTTATGGCGTCTTAACGCAAGTTTTAAAGTTAACATATTATGTACAACCTGTAAAAAATGTTTTTTTTATTCATATGCAACTTGTTTAGCATTGTATCTGGTTCTGGAATTAACGTGCACAAAGATTATAAGCTAATTAAACTAAGGCATATGTCTGATTACTGTAATTATGATTCTTTTGTATTAGCTAAGCAAGCATTACAAGTGTATTTTGCTCCGTATCCGTCCTTAAAAAAAGATATAGCAGACTGGTGAGCTGTTTTTAAAACAAAGGCAAGATTTACATTTGATGGAAATAATATAACTGACAACGCAGCGTATCAAGCGGATCTTAAGCCAATTACTGAAATAATAATAGCCGATGACATTGATGTATGGTCGTTGAATGATGAAGCGAATGTTTTAATAGATGTATTTGTAAGTACTGAAGAAAACGATATAAAGTATGATGATGACTGCTCTTAACTATGAATTTACTTATGTTATGTACTATTATGAGCTATGTATTAATTTAAAGATGATGACTCTCTTAGCTATGAATTTACTTATGTTATGTACTATTCTGAGATATGTAATAATGATGATGATGATGATGATGATTGTTCTTAGATATGAATTTACTTATGTTCTTTACTATTCTGATTTATGTAATAATAATGACTCTGTATGTTATGCATTATTAAGAGTTATGGATTGTTCTTTTCATGTACAATTATGTGTAGGGTATGATTGTGTGATGATTAATGAATACGCGATGATTAATAGTTATGTGATGCTTATGTGCTCATTATTATTTTTTATGCATCATATGATTGTGATAGATATGTCTGATAGAAGACGATCTAGGAGTACGTTTCATCTGTCTCGTTCACAATCTCCTGCAGTTGGAGAAGGTCCTAGCAGCTCGGAGCCAGATCTACGTCGGGTTGCAGAGACTGTTCCAAAGAGTACTGAGTAAATATCAAATTTATTTCAATTTAGATTATTTGAAATAAATTAATTATCTACGTCAACATTTATATAGATAGTTCGAGGTGGACCCGTCATCCTTTATTTTAGAATATCGAAGGAATCATATAGGAGTAGGATGTATGGATGTTAGCCGCACTGGGATAATATCCCACCTCATATCAAGAACGCTATTTTGGTTGATTTGATGGTAAGTATAATTTTATTTTACTATTGAAAATTAATATACTATACATAATTCAATAAAACTAAATATGCAGGCTGTAGTACATGTGGAGTTGCAAGATATGAAACTTTTTATGACTAACTAGGACATGACAATGAGGTAAAGTTATAGAAAGGCAATTTCAAGGGCCAAGAAAGTTGGTAAAAAGAAAAATTGGATGAGTAATGATGTTGCGCTGCATTTCTTAGATATTGGGTACCAAAGCATCTAAAGTAAGCAATAATGAAAATATTTTCATTTATGTTGATTGCATTATTTTAATTAATCATGTATTAAATTTAATAGGACGTATGAGTAAGGAATGTGGTAAATAGGAATAAGAATCTAGCTTTACACCGCGGTAGCTCCAATTCTTTCCAATAGCATAAGAGAGAATTGGTATAAATTTTCAATATATTTAGCATATGTTCACGTATATCCTTATGTATATAATTCATTCTTATTTCCGATAATTTTATTAGTGTATATCTTTAGTTTGCATAGTATGGAAGGGAGCCTATGATGAAAGAGGTTTTTAGACTTACACATGCGGTGGAGCATACTGATGAAGAGGGGAATATTTCATACAATTGGACATACCAAAAAGTTACGGATGTAATGATAAATATGCTTATCCGTAATTAAAATGTTTCATATTCGTTTATATCATAGTATATATGTAATAACCCGGAAATCCGAGCCAATTTAAAATTTTTATTTTGGCAATTTTAGCGAATTTTGATTATTTAAAATGAAATATTTTAAATAATATCGACGAGAAATTTATTTTGAATAGAAGTAGAACGTATATATTTGTATACGTCATCGTTAGAATATAAATATTTATTTATATATATAAAAGGAATTGAAAATGGCACGGTAGTTCAATAATTCGATTTCAAATTTCAAATGAATGTAACGGGTGCAAAACAAACCGGATTTTAGCGAAACCAAAAATATTTGAATCTACTTGAGAATATCTTTCCAACGAATCCGAAAAATCAAATTTTCATAGCGGGAATCAAAAGTTACGTCCAGTTGAAAATTTAGAATAGTCGCTATGAAATTCTGGGCCTTAAAAATGGAAATTTTGCAAACGACCTCGGTTTTCAACGAAACCACTTTTGTTGGATCCGTGATGTCAAGTTATTGCTAAGTTTCAAAATTCGTAATTTTTCGAATCAATATATGAGTGTGGCAAAGGAAAGCGCGTTTGACCAGTTTTAGTTGATTTTAATCGACTGGAAAATGACCATTTTTCACACGGTCTCAGAATTTGACGAAATTAGATTTGTTAGGACCGTATCGTCAATACGAAGCTAGAAAATATTTTTCGGGAATTTTTAGAGTTCGTATGTGGTCCCGGTAAATTGAAATGTTCATTCAAATTCAATATGTAGAGTTATATTTTGATTTTGATGAAAACTGATCGAAACAGCTTACGATACATATCCCATTGTGTTCGGAATGGGGGTAATTAGCTATGGACGACAGGCGTTGGGTTTGATTCTGAGTTAGAACGAAAAAGTTACTTTTTGGTGGATTAATATAAATTAAATAAATAATATAATTCTCTCCCTCCCTCTCTCCTATACCTTGGTCAACCCCCCCCCCCCCCCGTTAAAATCAAAACAGAAAATAAAATATATAAAAAAAACTTTTCTCCCCAGGCGATCGGCGGCAACCAAAGCCCCTTCACCGATGCGCCACCACGCCCTTCCCCAATCGCCCCCACCTCTCCTTGACGTCGGCGAAGCCCCCATCCTCTACACCGTAACCCTAAAACCCACTCAGACCTCGAAGAATGGAAACCGCACCCCCCTGAAACAACCACCACGCCGCCAGTCAAGGAGCCCCACCTCCGACGATCTCTTGCGCCGCCCCTAGCCGCTTTCCCCCTTCCCATTTCGAGCCCCCATCTCCGATGCTAAAGAAAATAGTAAGTTCTTTTAATTTACTTATTTTTTTTATGGTTAGCTTTAAATAATCAGTTTTTATGTTAAATATCGCTGTTTATGAAAAGGGATTAAAATTTATATAAATGCTATTGTTTTAAAAATCTGAATTTTATATATATCTATTGTTTCAAAAATACGATATATTTTTATATATGTAAATGGCATCGTACAAATCTTGTTTTTTAATATAAACTAGTCTTGTGTTCAAATGTATGCAACGCTATGATAAAGATCTAATTTTTATATAGGCATCGCTATGATGAAGATCTAATTTTTATATAGACAACGCTATGATAAAGATCTAATTTTTATATATACAACTTTATGATAAAGATCTAATTTTTATATATATAGTAGCGTAGTAAAAATGTGATTTTTATATATATAGTGACAAATTAAAAATGTGATTTTTATACGTATGAAGCGTGATTAAAAATATGATTTTTAATGTATAAACATCATATTATAAAGGTGATTTTTACTATGAACAGCGTGGAAAAAGGATTGCGTTGGAATTTCGAGAAAAATCCAAACTGTTCAGAAATAAAACAGGCGGAGTGGAAACCCAAGGTGAGAACTTCTCACTTTAAATCTTGTTTTCTAGTTAAAAATATATACTAGGATGCAGACGGTGCTTAGCAGCACCCTACACCCGTCGTCCACAGACCATGGACGACTTGTATGCTTGTTTGATTTGTTGTGAAGTTATTTGTGATGTTGATGTGGAATGGAATAAAATATTTTATAGTGGAAAATATTTTATAGTTAAAAATATAATTTTTAACATGTATATAAATAAATATTTATAAACAAATCGGACGTTTTGTTTATATACACTGATTTGACTGATATTGATTGGGACGATAAATTTTACACATCGCCCAACTGCACAAATAAAAATATGTGTTGTTGATTTGAAACCTCACACGGGTATTGGGATGATATTTGGCGTACACTAATCCTAATTATTTAGCTGTATGTCGATCGATTGGTCGACAGACTGTGTAAGCATTAATTATTTATATTTAATGCTTATGCAGTTGTGTGGTGCACTCTGGATGATGGTTGATGATTTATCGTTGCTATTATATACATGTGTTGTAGAAAATCCATACAATTAACGTGAAATGGTAATTGATTGGGCCTCATTCCAATATAGAAAATAAATTCATGTGTTGAATTGAAAATAAATTCATGTGTTGAATTGAAAAATATTCATGTGTTGAATAAAAGCCGTGTTGATTAGATTGACGCCATTTTGACGTTAACGATATTTATATCGATTTGAAATGAATTGAAATTCGAATTAAATTGAAATGAATTGAAATTCGAATTAAATTGAAATGAATTAAAATTCGAATTAAATTGAAATGAATTGAAATTCGAATTAAATTGAAATGAATTGAAATTCGAATTAAATTGAAATGAATTGAAATTCGAATTAAATTGAAATTGGAATCGATTTGAAATGAAATTAAAATGAATGTATATTGAAAGATTCAATTTTGATTTGAATTTGAAAGGGAAGTTGAAATCGTTTTGAAAACGAATTTAAACGATTTATAAAATACGTTTTGAAAGGGAATCGATGAAATATAATATATATATATATATATATATATATATATATATAATGGCCTGAATAGAACGCACTGCGCTGCGGCAGTTCGCAAATTTCGACCATTGACTTCGAATGGATATTGTGCGAGATTCGACCGTCGGATTCTCCTAAAACCGGAACCGTTGGGTTCATATCGAAAAGAGCTTTCTAAGAATATTAGAAATTAGAAATCTAACAGTTGGATTTGGAATTATCTCCAAATCAAATTTAGAAAAGGTCGTTGTAAGTGCAGTTCAATGGCCTTGATGGAAATCGACTGTACGGGCCTTGATAAAATTATTAAAAAACGTAATAATTTGTGTAAAATCATAAGAAATGATTTGGGAAGAATTGGGATGAAATACTCCATATTTGAAAAGATAAAAATAGATTTTTATCGAAATGAACTAGTTTTGAACTAGACTTAAAATCAGTTTATTTTTGAAATAAATAAATTGAATTTGAAGGGGGTTTTAAAAGTAACCAGAATTTCCAATAATTGAATTGGAATGGATTTGAATCGAAATTGTCTTTGGAATATTTCGATGCTGGATTTCGTGATTATACAGATATTGTTATGGAAATTTGAAAGATATATTTATATCGTTATTTCCAAGACGATATTTGTTGGTCGTAGAATTTGATATTGAATATAAGCCGATATATTTTCTATTCAGAGCCTTGTATTTAATATCAAATATGATTTGGGTTTGTCGTGAATGGTGTCTTCATTAACACTGTTCTTAAATCCAGTTGGGAAAAAAGATTAAATCTTTTTATTTAGATTTAATGAAGTGTACCAATTAAATGGTATTTAATTGGAATTGAATTTGAATCGATTTTTGGGTTTATCGTGAACGGTGTTTTAAATAACAGTTGTTCTTTAACCCGATAATTAACGGAATGTGATTTTGGGTTGTCGTGAACGGTATCTTCAATAATACTATTCTTAGACCCAACTGAGTTAAGAAAATCAGAAACTAACTGGAGATTAGTTAAGTTAAATGGTTTCTTGGGTATTGTGACGGCCCGCCCCGCACCAACCGACATTTACTCCAAAAGTGCGCTGTACACATATCCAGTTAGCACGGGACGGTCACCAGAAGAAAAAGAAAGAAGAGAATGGACTAATCAAGGAACCTGTAATTTGTCTCACAGCGCATAGAACAAAATATAATAATAACATACTTGACATAAACAGGAGAGACAGTGCATAAGCTAAAAAACCAGAACTGAGCATCATAGCAGCGGAAATCCAAAATATAGCTTATTACAACTTTTCAAACTGTCTCAAAGCAAAAGTAAGATAAGGGAGGTACACTACTAATGCCAAGTAGAGACCACCAACGACACAGGGAGAATATCTATATATCATACGTGGAAGCCTCCTGCTCGCCTCCGAATCAGCTACTCGCGCATCACCAGCTAACCACAACCTGTCTCTAGTCTGCTCGTGTGAGCACCCAGAGTAATAAGAAGAGACATAAAACTCTGGGTCAGACATAAAGCCTGGTATGAGCGATAAGCATCTAAACAGAATAATAACAGGTATAATCCAATCATACCTGAACCTGGACCTGCAACCAAAGAGTTAGCACTACATACTGTACAACACTCTAAGGTGCCCTTTCAAATGGTGTAAAGATAACGGGGGTGGGGGTGTGCATGTCATAGTGATGTCAAACAATCAAGCATAGCAATCATCCTCACATCCCTCACTCAGTGCGTAAAGCATACGATATCCACTACTTTGGTCACCTAATACTTTGGGCCATGACGGAATCCAATCCCGTGTAACTATCACTACAAGCCCACTATCCATCTCTCAGTGGTGGACCAAAGTTATGAATACCGACAACCCCTTTGCACACGTCCCGCAGCAAAGCCCAACCATGAAGTGAACTCATTGGTTCCCAACTGGGTCCGGGATCCTGAGCTCTAACTTCCATTTGGACTACCTTTGCATCTCGGGTTTTAATCATCATCCTCCGGATCGGTCTTCATTCAGTTCGCTTCGCTTCAGGTCGTGGTCTTCCTTCAGGTTCGGATCGTGCTCCGCCCTCCAACGGTTCGGGTCGCACCACCCTGGTACGGTTCGCAGTCACTAGCTCGTGGTCACCCTCTGTTTCGGATCGTGCGCTCCCCTCCAGATCTATTCGTGACAAGCTCCTTCAGCTCGGATCGTGGTCATCTGCATACGGTTCGGATCGTGGTATGATCTCCCGGTCGGATCGTGACCAGCTTCGGATCGCGACTCGTGGATCGTGGGTGCATCGGATCGGGTTCCATCTCCACGCGGATCAGGTCGTAATGCTCATTCGCGATCCAGATCGAAGTACTTCAGTTTGGGCACGGCGCTGCATCGATTCGTCTCGTGGGTCTAACCACGATCGGGTCGGGTCGTGGAAGGAATATGCGATCCGATCCGGGTCAACTTCCAGCGACGGTTTACACGCCTCTCGACGGCATTTTCGACCATTCTAACTATTGAAATCAGTCACAAAGCACATCATACAGTCATAGCAACATGTATAAACATCCACAAACAACAAAACAACAATATGATATGTTAAAACGGATCAAACATACCCAAAAATCCATATTTCCCTCTTAAGCATGTTTAAGCAAATCTAACGATAGGATTAGCAAAACTTATCCAAATTAGCCAAATTTTCTAACAGAGGCCTAAAACAATATTTCATAATTTCTGAATATTTTTCCAGACTTTTAACATGCACAAATTCGCTAATTATCACTAATTACCCCTTAATCCCCCAAATTACGGGATTTGCAAAATTAGTCGAAATCAACCCAAATTCATATCAGAGGCATAAAATGATGTTTTAGAATTTTGGGAATTTTTCTAGATTTTTCTGAGCCATAATTTCGCTAATCTTCGCTAATTACCATAATTAGTCATAATTAGTGAGGAACTATGCAAATCACTCACCTTAGCCACAAACAAACTTTAGATCTGAAATAATCTCTGATTTGGATCCAATCCCTATGTGTTCCAGCAGCTCTCTTGATAATTTGGTGAAGATCTTCCTTGATTTGATGTAGTTTTGCTTAATCTTCGATTAGAAAGTGATTAGAGATGATTTGGGATGAAATTAGAAGGTGGAGGCCATTGCTAGAGCTTGAAGGAGGTAAGTGGCGGCTGGAAAAATGAGTCTAAAACCGAAATCCTAACCCTAGCAGTCCTTAAATACCCCAAATCCTGAAATCTCCCATTGGGCCTTGTTGCTAATCACCCGGTTAAGCCCGATTAGCTGTTTTTCACCTTCTAAACCTTGTTTCAGCCATATCTCCCAAACAGTAAGCCGTTTGGCTAATGTAACCACTCTACGGAAAGAGAAACCATCATTCGAAGCCAATGGAAGTGGTTTCAGGTCAAAATTCCTTTCCAGTCAAAAGTTATGGCCAAAATAGTACTAACTAGGGGCAAAACGGTCATTTAAAAATCGACAAAAATCATGAACATGGGAAATGACCCCAATAATCGACTCCCAAAGTTACATGACCATACGACTTCATATGTGAAAGAAATAAATATTCCACGATCCTATGATGCGTAGAATGCGAGTCGTTACACTCTTCCCCCCTTAAGAAATTTCGCCCCCGAAATTCCCTAACCAAAACACACAAAGGGTCCCGCATGCCTATCAACCATAAACAACAATCAACATGCAAAACAAGTCTATCCTAGCATGCGGTTTACTAACAAGGGAAGAAACTATCACTACCAAAACCTTACTAGGCAAAGAGTTCTGGATACTTCTTCCTTATATCCTCCTTTGTTTCCCAAGTACAGTCTTTCTCATTCTCACCCCACTGGACTTTGACTAGTTTCTCCGCCTTCCTTCGAAGCTGCTTCGTATCATTCCCAACAATACGCATAGACTTGCGGTTCCCAACCGCCTCGAGTTCAACTTCGATGTTATCCAACTGATCAGGTGAAATAGCCACACTAGGGTCGTGCACGAATTTCCTTTACTGGGAAACATGAAATACGTTGTGAACTCCCGCCATCTTGTCAGGTAGCTCTACTTCATACGCCAAATTCCCAACTTGCTCGAGGACTGGGAATGGGCCAACAAATCTTGGTGCTAACCTACCTCTCCAACCAATCCGAATCACATTCTCTATGGAGAGATCTCGACGATCACCAAGTCGTTAACGAAGAATTCCAAATCTCTTCGTCTCTTATCGAGATAAGCCTTCTGCCTATCTTTATCCCTTCCCAGTAGTAGATCTGCTCCATGTCTCAATACATCTTATTACCACTGGGATGTATAGTCAATTTCGAGTGATGATATGCTCCAAGCACTTCACCTCTCAGTCCATCTACGTTGGGTACAACTAGTCCCTTATTCTTTCGAAGCCACCCTTCTCGATCAAATCCTTACTTAATCATTCTCTTTCCATCGATACCCATCTCTACCCTAGAGATGGTTTCCAATAGATTAGGATCGTCCTTCTAACTGGAAACAATCCACTCAATCAAAATCGATCTAATCGTCAAGCTTACTAGCGTTTCTGAATCCAATTCAGTCTTGGGTCTGAAATCATATCCTGTGACATACTCTAGTTGCTTCCATCCTAGAAACAAAACCCCTAAACTGGCATGTCTCCTACTCAATGCAACTAGTACTGCACCCAAATCCTTTACTATGATCACTCTGCCCCATGGAGTCATGGCGACTCCACTGCACTGATCCATAGCCACTAGTCCTTTGCTATGTCCACTCTGCCCCATGAAGTCATAACAACTCCACTGCACTGGCTCATAGCCTTACTAATCCTTTACTATGTCCACTTTGCCCCTCGAGTCACAATGACTCTACTGCACTGGCTCATAGTCCTACTACAATCACTTTGTTCCCCATCGCCGGAACCCTACAGGTGATAGTCTACTCAAGAGAAGAAAGATAGGAACAAACATAGCAACCATAACATCCATCAAACAAGTCCTACCTATCACCTGCTAAATTCATAAACACATCGACACCTACATGATTGGTCTAACCAATCCCAATATGTCGATTCCAGTCTGTCTGGTCCAACCAACATCAATAACTAATGGAAGCCCAGCCTCCATACATACACCGATGCCTACTTGACTGGTCCAACCAATCCCAGGCCAATGGAAGCCCCGCCTCCCTTCAGACTACCGTACGTCCAACGTACGTTTATCCTCCAAGG